>CM052538.1:112003248-112041324 GCA_028533065.1 Trachops cirrhosus
TTGTTGTATTTATGATGGCCATTCTGACTGGTGTGAAGTGGTATCTCATTGTGGTTTTAAATTGCATCTCTCTGATAACTAGTGATATTGAGCATCTTTTCATGTGTTTCTGGATCCTCTGCGTGTCTTCCTTCGAGCCCTATTGAAACTTGATATTCTGGAGAAGCACAGTAGCAACTCCAAATCTGTTTCCAGCAACATCACCATTATGCAGTGTGTTAATGGCATGGTAGTCAAACTGTCAGAACTTAAGTACTGAGAATGTAGGTAGGGAAGTGGGGAGAAGCAGACGCCCTGGCTTATTGCTTGTCTTCAGCGAGCAGCAGCACCATTTGCTAAATGAGAAAAAGAGAAGGAAGAGTGAAAAGCTGAAGGTAGAGAGAGTCATTCCTAATGTCAGCAGTTGTTTTGAAGGAACCACCTTGACGGCCTTGGTATGAAAGAAGGAAGAAGACCTTCCCTAAATGCACCAGTGGAGACTGTATTTTTACCTAATTAGGTGGGAACATAGTATTTACATGAAACACACTTACAATTCAGGTGATACATACTGTAAAATAACAGCTGAATTAAAGCTTTAACTCTGAAATATACACACTATACCTAGAGTCATGAAATTACAGCCCATTTTCTTATACTGTAAAGCTTATAATCTTCAACAATATTAGGATAAAAAAACTGAAAAGAAGGTACAAAATGTGATTAGAAACCAACACTATGTTAGGGAAAATGAGCACAAAATTTGCTAACAGCTTTTCATCACCTGCATCATGCATAAATACCACAATAATAATACACATGACAGAGAGTATCTGCTTAATTATAACACTGTTGTAATTCTCAGAAGTTTTTCATTCTAAATTTCATTTCAGAGGTATATAAAAATAATACAGCAGTAATTCAATAGCAATGAAAAATAATGAGATGGGAAAGGCATTAATCCTATGAACAGGAAAGTGTTAGAATGCTTTTTAAGTGAGGTTAGATTTGCAATACATTGAAGATCAATGAAGTAAATAGAGAAAATTATACTAAAGACAAAGATTTCAATAGTGCAAGAAGCTTTTTTTGTAAGTGGACAGAATGAAATCTCCAATAAAAGAGATAGGAAAAAGAATTGATTATGTTTGAAAGTATATGTTGATTGCATTTATTAGGACAGCAATAAACAAAATATATCTCCAACACTGAAATTGAATTGACCATCATTAATTAATTAGAGTGTAAAATATTTTCAAATTAAAAATTAATTCTCTATATTGTCTAAGCTACTGCCATTAGACATTTAGTCTAGAATCGTGCTGTGGAAAAATGCGTATGCAGTCATAGTCAGTTATCAGTTTTGAGCTTCTGCAGTGTCCTGCTCTGACACAGTCCATGAACACTGGAACACGAAATTATTCCCAATATTTATTTGAATGGATACTGTTTGCTGCACATTGAGTTACTCTAGAGAAAGAGAATTTTACTCTCACCCAGGGAAGAAGGGAACTGATACTAAAACAAAAAGTCATTAGTACCTGAAAACCATTTGCATAAATTTTGATGCCTGATCTTGGCAAATAAAATGTGCAGATCAGAGTATACCACACTTTGAATCACATTTGAATTTGCTCTCTGAACTTAACCTGATAATAATAAACTCTAGAAATTAAACAGAGTTTTAGGATAAAGCTCCAAATATGAGGAACAGCTATGCTATTCCTATTTGCTTCAAGATATGGTTGTGGCCTTATTTTTCCCTTGTCCATATATTCATACATGGATATATATATATATATATATATATATATATATATATATATGACATACTAAAATTCTAATTAAAAAAAGATAACAATATTAGATAATTTTTCTGTCATCCAGAAGTTCACTTCTTAAGTCAGGCAGAAATTGCCAATGGCCTTTACTTGGCATAAAAGATAGCTTGAGTTGGAAAATAACCATGATGAGATTTATTTTTTTCTTTGCATTTTTTTACCTCACTCCTGTTACAAATGAAGTTTTAGTCTTCTCAATAAAATATTTAGACTTCACATTTGATCCCTCAAAATAAAACATTTCCCAGCTCTTCATGTGCTGTGGAAATGTTTGATTTTATTTATATGTATAGAATTGAAAATAAAATGAAATTTTCACTCCCTCATTTCCAACAAAATGACTGCCTTTTTTCCACAAAGTAAAGTATTTTGATTTAAAATTTTCTTGTCACTACAAAAATGCAAAAAGCAAGTACAGAATATAAAACATACAAAAGTACAAAAATATAAACAACATAAAAAGTATACTTGATTTAGATTTACTTTGGAGAAAAATGTGGTAGAACATGGGATATGCCTGTAACATTTGATAAAAGACTGAAATGCATGAAGGTTAAGCTGCAATTAAATTTGGTTCATGTCCCTTTGATGTGGGAATTATTATAATGGGCAATTCCATATAGACAAATAACATTTCTGATGGTCCACAGTTGATTTTTCAAGGGATCTAATAAAACTAGTTCCTAAATAAAGAGTGAGCTACTGAAGAAGACAGTGTGTTAGAAATGACTTTTTTAGCATGAACATATTTCCCTTTATATAATAAATGAATATGTGGGTAACACTAACTTGGATTTGGTAGAGAATTTTTAAAAACCTGAAAAAATAAAAAATATCAAGTCTAAATTGATTTGTAATCAACATAATTTATTATCTTGAAACAGAAATAATGTCATTATGTATTACCCCTACAGTTAACCAACTTAGGTACTTTCCCATATAATCCTTTTAATTTTTAATTACCAAGTATTTGATCCTTAATTTTCTATAGAGAGCAGATAATGACATATTAACTAACTAAAGTCAGAAGAATGAAACATATGATTTCTTGGTATTGTGATTCCTAAGAAGAAGTCATTTTAAAAATTGGCGGGCTGGAATGGAAATAAAGGATAGAACTTGTACTGAAAAACTAAAATAAAAAAATAAAAAAATTGTTTAGAGGATTAATGTAAACAATTTGCAATAAACACAATAATTATATATAGAGATATGTGTCATGTTAAGTGGATATTTTTGAAAGATATGAGTTTTTTTGTTTTGTTTTATTTTATTGAATATCTATGTTGTCCCCAGGCAATGTTTTGGGTGCTGAAAATATGATAGTAAACATAATTAAAAAGTCTTTGCCAATTAGATGGGTGAGTCATAAAATAGATAGTAAAAACATATACATGCGTAGTGACCGATTATCTAAAAATTTGAGTCTGGTAATTGAATGGAAAATGACAAGAGTGCTTGCTTGGTAGGTTATTGAAGTGAGCTTTGAAGACCAGACTTCAAAGACAGGAAACCATGCCTGACACTAACAAAGAGCACACCATGACCAATGCCTGATCCATGCCTGAACTAAGGCCTCAGGGGAGAAACATGGGGTGAAATAATATGTGACTTGAGAAATAGAAGATTTTTATGGAGAGCACGGCATTGGTGAAGTGTACTGAAGAAATATGAATGCAGTCATTATGGGAATTTTAGGTGAAAAAAGCTGTATAAATAGAAATATTGATATGTAAGATAAAATCTAAAGTATCATTAATAATAGCAAGCTTGAGGTATTGAATATTGACTTGTCTTTATTAGAAATGGCCAACTGGAACCACAGCCAGTTCTAGATTGGTTGAACTGCTTTGGTTAGAATGAAAAGAGACAAAAACAGAAATGAAGTTTTTCCTTAGGCAGTTTGTAAATGGGTGAAAATACAGGGTGGTGATTGCTGGAGGGAAGGGAGTACAAGGGTACTAAAAGGTAATATAAAAAATACAATAAAGATTCAATTAATGCTCTATTAAACAAAAATAGCTTTGGCAAATTCTAAACAAAAAAAATTTAAAAAGCGTATTTCCAAAAATAAGAAAAAAAATACATTCCCTAATCATGAACTTTTTCCTTTGTTTCCAGTGCCTGGATGGAGTGGTCGTGATGAGAAACGATGTCACATAAGTAAAGAAAACCAAAAAAAAGTGGTGAGGGGAAATTTTTGTGGTTGAAAAGTTACAGAAATAACCACGATTATGAGTACATGATATATACTTAAGTTTCTTTAACAGCAAAAGGCATAATAGTTAAAGAAATTGTACTACAATTATGTTTACTTCCAACTTCAAATGAATGCATCTATATATTTTCATGCCTTGTAGAGATTCTGGTCAAAATAACTAATAAGATTCATAAAGCTTTTTAGGGGAAAAAAGTAAACTGTACCCAGAGTTTGGTTTTGACAGAGATATCCGGTTTTGATAAAGGTAAAGATACCCTAAATTTGGACTCCCCCTCCTATAACAGCCCCGTGCGTGTGCAGGCATTCGCCTGCTCCTGTCTACGCCTGTCTGCAGCCACCTGGGGTCTCTGGGGCAAGAACTGTTGCAAACATGCTGATGATCATCCTGTTTTCTGTGCTGTGAGTAACAGAGGCCCTAGTCTCTGACCCAGGGATATTATGTCTTTTGCTGGTATCCATGAAACTGTATCAGGCTAATATGTTGCCTTGCAAGTAAAGTCAGACGTCAGAGCCTTCACAGTTGTTGAGATGAAGTTGCAAGGAGAGCTGAATGGGCGCACAAGAGTTACCTGACACACCACCCAGGCCCACAGATCTGACTCTCTGGGCATAGAGCCTGGACATTTGAAATATTATCAAGTTCCCCAAATAATTCATACAAATCTATGCTTTTAGAAGCAAAATTTCCTACATTATTTCACTCAATCTGCAATGCAGACAAGTTCAGTGTCTTTTTCTTTCCAGAGTATGGAAAATCAGTGGATACAGACTCTACAGAGGTTGGCATATTACAGAGAGCAGCATTGCAAACTGTGTTCTTGTCCCAGAGTTTAAGAATTTGGTCAGGATTTTCTGTAAACTAAAAATTTCCCTAAGCCCCTTGTCCTTCTACCAGGAGCAAATGCTTTCTTCTAGTTTATGTGGACAGAACTCCAGGGGTGTCCAAACTTTTGGCATCTTTGGGCCACACTGGAAGAAGATGAGCTGTCTTCGGCCACATACTAAATACACAAACACTAATGAAAACTGATGAGCAAAAAAAAGATTTTAAGTAAATTTATGATTTTGTGCTGAGACGCATTCATAGCCATCCTGGACCACATGCAGCCTGTGGGCCATGGGTTGGACACCCCTGTTGGACTGATGTTGAAAATGCTCAGTGACAGTTCTTATGTATGACATGCTGACTGGTCTCATTTACTTTGACCCAATGACCAGGTGAGCAAATCTGATAAACTCAGTGCCCTTCAGACTTCATTTACTCTCCTGTTTTCCATATTCCTTTCTCTCTCCATTACCTTCTTTCACCTACTGCTGCTTCTCTGGTCTAGAGTTAAAAGTGTCCTTTTTTTTCTGTTTCCTCCCAGAAACTTTCAGCCCTGGCACATTTGGTAGGTTTACATAGCTATCTTTATCCATTATGCATATTTTGCTCTTGTTTACAGAAGAAGGACAACAGGAAGGTATCAAGCAAATATAGTCTGCTTGTCAGAAGGCCTGTTACCTAAGCAGGAGTAGGAATTCCCTTCGCCTTTGAGAAACTCACTTGGAGAAGGTGCAATCGATGTTGTGGAGTCATGTGTAAAGTTACTGTTCCCAAAGGAAGACCTGGGCGATACACACCGCCTATGGTTGTAATAGGAAACCAATCTATTTAGTGCCCTGGATATTCAAATTGCTTACTCCAGCAACCTGAGCTGGCACCTCCAAAGCCATTCTTCTATGGTTATTTTTGGTTTCAGTGCCTTTGAAATTAATAGATGGTTAACAAAGAATACATTTGCAGTCTGCAGTGGATAAAAAGGGATCTTTT
This sequence comes from Trachops cirrhosus, assembly GCA_028533065.1. Lineage (NCBI taxonomy): Eukaryota > Metazoa > Chordata > Mammalia > Chiroptera > Phyllostomidae > Trachops > Trachops cirrhosus. The sequence goes on from CM052538.1 coordinate 112,009,103, forward strand.
AAACATGGAGAAAAACATGCTGTATTTAATATAGTAAGGTAAAGCAACACTAATGTCATGTCTCAGTGGTTCTCGACAATTACATCGATAGTAAGGGTCACAGTGGTCAATTTTGATATCTCAAGAATTTTAAAATCATGGAGGGCATTATTCAGTATGATTGGCCCTCATAAAACACTATAAATGAATCAAAGTGAAAAATATCCTGGAATGAATAGAATGTACTTTTAAGGCAAAATTGTTTCTGATAAGTTCAATTATGTATGTCTTTTTCACTACCAACCAGGTTCTGAAGTTCAAGGCATGATTTTTTTTCAAATTGATGCCTCCTGTGGCTATCAATAAGAGTGAAAAGAAACATAGATTTTTGCTATTCTGTATTCTTTCAAAAGATTACTGGAGCTTCTTTAATCATTCATGAACCATTCAGTAGTATTTATCAGCTTCACAGAGAAAGCAACATGGTTTGAGTTTAAAATTGGTTTGAGTTTCACCTATTGGAAAGAAACAATCTTTAGCCATCTTTACATTCTACCTAGATAGGTAAAAGGACAAAGAACTCATGGTTATTAATATGTGATCCAATTGTACTTGAAGCTTCCTAACCTAGTTATAGCCTTAGGGCAGGATACAACAGACCATGGGATATTTTAAACACATTTGGGAGTTCTTATGACAGATCAGTCACATAATCTCAATTAGGAAAGTGATGAAATGGAATAGAACTTATCCAAAAGGTTAGAGAAAGTTGAATTTTATTCTTATTGCTTTGTAGTTTATGGCATTTTATATATTTTTTAATCAAAAATACAAATGCATCCCATCCACCACCATGTAGAAAATATTTTCCTTTTACTTTATATGATATTAATACCATATGTCTATCATGTCTTCTAAGAAAAACAATGGTTAGAAAATGCTCTAATCATTTCCTGTCAAGGAAGCCATGTAGGTAAACAGTACTCAGATCCTTGTACAACCACATCAAAATTACAACTATACTAGACAACAACCATCATCCAGACTTACCAGAAAGAAATATAGCTAAAGAGAAGTCATAGAACTAAGGATTTAAAAAGGAAGCACACTGAGACAGGTAGGAGGAACAGAGATGCAGAATGGACTGGTCCCATACCCACATGTGGCAGATAAAGATCATGAGGGATATCTGAGCAGTGAGTGGTCCTAGCCCCAGACCAGGCCCCCTAGCCCAGGATTCCAGGCCAGGAAGGAAAGTCATCATAACTTCTGGCTGTAAAAACCAGCAGAAATTGAGACTGAATGAGACAGAGGGCTTCTGGTGTCCCAAGCAGTTCCTCTTAAAGGCTCCACACATGAACTCACTCACTCTGAGTTGCAGCACTGGGGCACCAACAACATATGCAGTAGAATTGAACTGTCTGGCATCAGGGACAGCTTTATTCCAGGCAGAAATGCTGGCAGAGGCCATCGTTCCTTTTCTAAGCCCTCCTCCCACAAAGCACGCAGACAGGTGCCATATCTGAGTCTCTATCAACCTGCCTAACACTCCCTAGCCCTGGTGTTTCCCTGAGACCTGGCTCCATCCAATTCGCAGGCCACCCAAGATGTTTCCAGTGGCTTTTCCACACAATATCCTGTCTAGTCTCATACTTCAGACTTTCCTAAAATCTCTCAAAAAATTTCCATGTGGCCACAGCATGCCCTATAACTCTTGCTAAGTGGCCCTGGCACTAATGGCAGCCCACTTTGGTTTGCAACTTGGCCTCTACTGGGCACCTCAAAGCCCAGCCCAAGTAGCAGCCATCTGCAGATCACTTTGTAGCCCTTATCAGGTAACCCAGGACAGGACACAGGTGGTAGCTGACTTTGGACTGTACCTCCTGGGAGGCCATAGAGCTAGTGCACCCTGGGGACAGCTTCAGACCATCTCAAAGCATCACCCAATCACATCCACAAGCAACACATTTAAGGGATGGACTCAGAAAGCACCAGAGTTCTGCTGAAGAAAGTTCAGTTCCTTGGCTATGGTCCTTGAACAACTAATCATCCATCCTGGTTGCAACCGGTCTCTGTGGCCAATTAGCTTGGCAGTAAGTCCCTCCCACTGACATTCCAACAGCAATCAAGGCTCAACTACAACAGGAGGGTGTACTCAGCCCACACAGGGTAGGGAGGGGGTACCCCTGGAACACCCAGCTCTGGTGATCAGTGAGGCTGTGCCACTGAATCCTACAGAATATCTACCACATGAGATCACTATATCAAGCCCGGAAGATGTAGCAATATCACCTAATACATAAAAACAAATACAGGGAGGCAACGAAAATGAGACAAAGAAATATACCCCAAATGAAAGCACAGAACAAAACTCTACAAGAAGAACTAAACAAAATAAACTAAACTAAATATCAGATGCAGAGTTCAAAACACTGGTTATAAGGATGCTCAAGGAACTTATGGGAAGTGTAGATGAACTTAGTGAGAACTTTAATAAAGAGATAGAAAACATTAAAACAGAACTAGAAAAAAACAAGTTAGAAATAAAGACAATAAATGAAATGAAGAATACATTATAGGGAATCAACAGTGGAGCAGATAAAGCAGTGGATCAAATCAAGAATATGGAAGATAAGGAATCAGAAAAGACCCATCAGAACAGCAAAGAGAGAATTCAGAAAAATGGTAGTATAAAAAGCCTCTGGGATAACTTCAACTATGCAAATATTCACATCATGGGAGTTTCAGAAGGACAAGATAGAGAACAAGTAACTGAGCAAAAAAAGAAAAAAGGACTCATGGATATGAACAACAGTGTGGTGATTATGAGGGGGATAGGTATAAGGTGGTTAAATGGTAATGGAAAAAATACAATAAAATAAAGAAAAGAAAACTTACGTGAAAAAATAGTGATGAAAAAGTTCCCTAACCTGGCAATGGGAATAGACATGCAAGTCCAGGAAGCACAGAGAGTCCCAAATAAGATGAACCCAAAGAGGCCCCTGCCAAGATACATCATAATTAAAATGCCAAAGGTTAAAGACAAAGAGAGAATTTAAAAGCAGGCAGAGAAAACTAGTTAGTTACTTACAAGGTAGCTCCCGTAAGACTGTCAGCTAATTTCTCAACAGAAACTTTGCAGGCCAGAAGGGACTGGCAAGAAATATTCAAAGTGATGAAAAGCAATAACAAAGATTACTCTACCAAGCAAAGCTATCATTTAAAATGGAAGGACATATAAATAGCTTCCCAGACAAGAAAAAGCTAAACAGGTTCATAACCACTTGTATTCCATGAAAAGTTAGAGGATCTTCTTTAAGTTGATGAAATAAAAAATATCAAATAATAAGAATGGTAAAATGGCAATAAGTAGATATTTATCAACAATAAAATATTTTTTATTATTTTATTTTATTTTTCATTACCATTCAATACCCTAGCACCCACTTCCCCCATGCAATCATCACACTGTTGTCCACATCCATGAGTCCTTTTTCCTTTTTGTTTAATCCCTCCACTCCCTACCAGGCCCCACCCCTTAGGTGTCATCCTGCTCTCTATTCATGAGTCTGTCTCTATTTTGCTTGTTAGTTCAGTTTGTTCATTAGATTTCACATATGAGTAAAACCATGTGGTATTTGTCTTTCTCTGACTAGCTTATTTCACGTAGAATAAAGATCTCCAGGTCCATCCACACTGTCCCAAAAGGTAAAATCTTCTTTTTCTTTTTCTATGGGTAAGTAGTATTCCATTGTGTAAATTTTCCACAGTTGTTTTATCCACTCATCTAGTGATGGACACTTGGGCTGATTCCATTATCTTGGCAATTGTAAATAATGTTACAATGAACATAGGGGTGCTTATATTCTTTTAAATTAGTGTTTGGGGTTCCTTCGGATAAATTCCCAGAAGTGGGATAGCTGGGATGAAAGGCATATCCATTTTTAATTTTTTGAGGTAACTCCATACTGCTTTCTACAGAGGCTGCGCTAGTCTGCATTCCCAACAACAGTGCAAAAGGGTTCTTCTTTCTCCACATCCTTTCGAGTGCTTGTTGTTTGTTGATTTGCTGATGATAGCCATTCTAACAGGTGTGAGATGATATCTCATTGTGGTTTTACTCAGCATTTCTCTGATGATTAGTGACATCGAACTTCTTTTCATATGTCTATTGGCCATCTGTATGTCCTCTTTGGAGAAGTGTCTATTCAGGCCCTTTGCTTATTTTTTAAATTGGATTGTTTGTTTTTTAACTGTTGAGTTTCCTAAGTTCTTTATAAATTTTGGATATTAACCTCTTATCAGATGTATCTTCCAATATGTTCTCCCAGTATGTGGAGTATCTTTTTATTTTGTTTATTTTTTTCCTTTGCTTTTTTAGTTTGATGTACTCTCATTTTTTTCTTCTGTTTTTCTTTTCCAGGGAGAAATGTCCAACAAATATTGCTATGAGCACAAATTAACATCCTTAAAGTGTCCATACTTACTACCCAAAGTAATCTATAGATTCAATGTAATTCCTATCAAGATTCTAATGATGTATTTCACAGAATTAGAACAAATATTTCAAAAAATTATGAAACCACAAAAGGCCCTGCAAAGCAATAGCTATCCTGACAAATAAGAACAAAGTTGGAGGAATCACACTACCTATTATGAGACTATACTATCAGGTCATAGTAATCAAAACAGCATGGCACTGACATAAAAACAGATACAGAGATCAACAGAACAAAATAGACAGCCCAGAAATAAACCCACGCCTTTATAGTCAGTTAGTATTTGACAGAGGAAGCAAGCACATACTGTGGCTCAAGGTAGTTCATTCAATAAATGGTGTTGGGAAAATTGGACAGATAGGTACAGAAAAATGAAACTAGACCACCTTCTTACACCACACCCAAGAATAAAATCCAAAAGGAATTAAAGACTTAAATGTTAGACCAGAAACTATAAAAATCATACAAGAAAACATAGGCAACAAAATCTCAGGCATTGCTCGTAACAATTGAATCTTAAAAACAAAATGAATGAACAAGCAGAACAGAGACAGACTCACAATACAGAGAGCATTTTGACTGTTGTCCAATGGGAGAGGGCTTGGGGGGATAGGTGAAAAAGGTGAAGGGATTAGGAGGTGCAGATTGGCAGTTACAGAATAGTCAAGAGGATGCGGAGTGTAGCATCAATAATATTGTGATGGCTATATATGGTGTCAGATGGGTGCTGGATTTATTGGGATAATCACTTGGTAGGTTGTGTGATGTCTGATCACTGGTTGTGTGCCTAAAACTAATATAATGCTGTATGTCAACTGTAATTGAAAAATTAAAAATTATTTAAAGTCAACCAAAAAAGAGAAATGTTCCAATTTTAATTCAGTATCTCCTCTTGATGGTTTAATTACACACAATATCATTATGCTTTCATTATCAAGATCCTTTAATTATACCACGATGCATTTGAATAGTATGTACATATTATAACACTGTTAAACCTTATGTTTTAACCTACTAACATTTAGAAGTCAACTGATTTTCCCATTTAATATAATTCAATCATGTTAAAAAAAACAGTTTAGGTAATGTGAGATGGTTATTAAGAGGCATTCATTAAAAATGCCTGCCTTCTATCAAGATACTTTTATTCATTCTAAGTAATTATGTAAAGTCTGCTTATATTTTATGAATTATGGTCAATGTTAAGAATCTGTATTGCAATGTTAGAGGTTGTTTTGAATAGCCACTCTGTTTAATAATAGGGACACCTTAGACATTTCACTTAAACTGTATTTCTGTTGTAGAAATGGTATACAGTAGTCCCCTTATACATTGAAATGGTATATAGTAGACATCACTTATTCATTCCAAGACCCCCAGGGGATGCCTGAAAATGTGAATAGTACTGAACCCTAAAAATACTAGGGTTTTTAATATATATGCACATATATGTACGTGTATATATATATGTGTATATACACACACCTGCGATAATGTTTAATTTATCAATTAGGCACAGTAAAAGATTAACAACTAACAATAGAAAAATTATACAATATGCTGTAATAAAATTTATGTGAATGCGGTCCCTCTTTCTTTTGGTACAAACTAGCAAAAATTTATTTTTCCTTCTTCAGTTTCATTGATGGAAGATTATCTCTTACCATAGATCTCAGGAACCTCAACATATGATATTTTTTCATTCCTATTAAGTCCAGAAGTTTAACATTTGCACTCAAAGAAAACACTTTACAGCTTATCTTTTTCACTTTATGGCACATCTGAATTGCCAGCATGACTACTCTTGTGCTTTGGGGCCATCATTAAGAGAAACAAGCACTGTGATACTGAAAAAGATATGATTACTGAGAGGGCTGTTAAGTGAGAGTGTGCAGAAGAATGCGCAGCGTGGACACACTAGACAAAGGGATGAGTCACCCCTGAGTGGAACATTGTGAGATTTAATCATGCTGCTCGGAAAGGCATACAACTTAACATTAATAAATTATTTATTTCTGGAACTTTTTTATTTAATATATGCAAAACCATGGTTGATCAAAGGCAACCGAAACCATGGAAAACCAAACTACAGATAAAGTGAGACTATTTTAAGGAAGAGTGTTTACCTCAAAAGGTTGTTTAAGGATGAGGTCTGTGTTCAGTTGAGGGGTTCTATCACAGTGCATGGTATTTGGTGATTAACAGTCATCCACTGGTACTTTTAAACTCCAGGTGTATAAGTTTAATAATATGTTTTGAATTTGGGTTTTTAACCATTAACTTACAAAGTATAGCATGCTGCATATTTTGTTTATTAATAAATGGAATTGAAGTTTCTTTCTATTTCTTTTAAATTGAAACCATAAATAGCACTTAAATAGACAACAATTTTGTATTTTTGAGACATGATAGTAAGAAGCTAGAAAAAAATTCCTTGGCAAGTGGAATAAGGAACTGAAACAGACAGCTAAACACAATGGCCAGTCACCGCCAGGTGCAGATGGTCAGGAGGACAGAAGGTCCCAAGGACCTGCTGGGGGAAAACTGGGGAAACAAGGACCTTCATCTCAGGGTAAGTTCCCCCCCCGCCGGCCTTTCCTCCCTAGAGATGACGTGTAGGCCTCATTCCTGTTTCAGCTCCAGGACCAAAAAGCAGCAAAACAAGGTGAGCAATGTCAGAACCCACTGCTATGACTAAAGACCCCCTGACCTGGCACTGACCAATTGGAGACCATGACTCTGAAAGGGCACACCTGGAGAACTGATGAATAGTCTACTGAAACCCTCCCGAGACCTCCCCTAAGATTCCTGCCTGCAAGAGAGAGAGAAAAGCCTCAAGACAAAGGACCCAGCATGCTCCTGCTGTCCCTCTCAGGAGCAGCCCCCACCATTCCCTTTCCCTTCTTCTCCCCCCACTTCTTTCCCCACAGGCATACATTTGTTAAACTCTAAGGCAATGAGCAGCTGGCAGCTTATCCCAGGAAAATCCCCTGAACCTGTCCACAAAGTCCCCTTTTCTCTCACTTCCCAGTGAGTTAAGGCTGCCCAGCCTAGGCTCTCCTGTTGCTTCTTCTGTGCTCAGCACTCCTTATTTCATTGTCCCCAACTTTAATAAATGGGTCCTCATAGTCACCAGAACTTGTGTTGTGAAATCTTTTCTGCACACAGTCAAGAGCCCACACACTACAGCTGGCCCCAGGCACACCCACTCAGGGTCAGGCCACTGTCCAACAACAGCTTTTGAGGATTATTTTTTAAATATGACATTAATAATTCAACTGAGTTTTGAAATACATTTCTAGAATGTGTTGTTCTAGAAATAACAAGAGAGATCTTGCCAGATCACTGGGCAGAGGGGAAGAACTGCAATGTGTCATGAAAGGCTGCCTCCCTGGAGTGAGGGCAGGAACCCAGAGGTAGTGTGTGCAAAAGAGCCTGCATTCCTAGGAGAAGAAAGGAGGACCCTTAGGAAGAGGCTGCCCAAGGCAACATAAATGAACTAGCATGGCATATGAACCAGCCCAGCACACCAGCATGCACTGCACCAGCAACTGAGCTTCGTGGTGTGACACAGCAGAAGGAAGTTTGCACAGAGTATGCACCAGGCTAGTGAAATATTTGGACAGGGGAAGGACCCTCCTACCTGCTTCCAGATCATGAAAGCAGGAGGAAAGCTGCTGTGCAGGCTGATTAAGTGTGGTAGACACCATCCTAGCTTGACTGGAAAGCTGGATGCTTCCAGTTTTCAGAGGATTTGGGGATGGGAAATTTAAACAGAGGGAATGCAGGAACTTGTCCCTTTTTTTGCATTCCCCTCACCCACCTGGTGGGGGTTGCTGAAGCATTTGCAGCTCCTGCCCTGCCCTTGCTTGCCTGGTCAGGAGAAGGCTCCTGGGAGATGCCTGTGACTGTCTCAGCAGCCCAAGGGATACCATGGCTCCGTGCTGTACAACACAGCGCTTCCATTCTCTCTCTTAGAGCAGCATAAGAATGCACCAGTCAGGAATGTTCACTGGCCCAGGGCTGTGAGCAGCCTTGGGCACTGGGGGTTGGAGGACAGAACCCCTAACACAAACAACCAGCTGCAGTGACCAGGCAGTGCACCCCAGCCCCTGGAGAGGGAGGAAGATGTGAGGAGGAAACAGACACACTGGCCCCAAATATCTCCCTCCAGAAAAAGAGAGAGCCTGAAGCTGGAGAGATGGAGACCTGTTTCTGTAACAGCCTTGGGCCCCAGGAGGACAGATCAGAATGGCTGCAGGGTGTCTGGACATTGATTCTGGTTCTACTGGTGGCTAGCTTCTTTCTTTGTTTTGCAGAAAAGAATGGCTTGGAGCTGGGGAGTCCTCACTCCTGCTAACTGGGCAACCTTTGGATAAAAATCTCCTCCCCCGCACCAATTATTGTGTATAGCAGCAGGTGGCCGAATTCCACTTTGCTCAGTAACATTGCGAAGTCTCTTTCACCTCTCCCAGGCGTAACTCCTATTTCCTGTCTGTTTCCATTATGCATTTTGCACAGTTTTATCACAAGCTTTGTCACCATAAGCACTGTTTTCAGTCTCTTTAACCATATTGTGAGAAACCTGAGGAAAGATGTTTTATTCATTTATATTAGCCCACATTTACTACTACCTTGTGATTTAGATTTACAATGTTAGAAATTAAAAAATATGCAACTGTGTCATTTTATTGCTTCATTCCTATGGTCATCATTAATGCCATTGTCCAAACACTTTACAGCATACACAGGTTTGTACCTGCGGTTCTCTGGTGATTGGGTGTGAATCTTTTATCTAGTGTTATCCCCCCCAAAAAAACATGATGTGTTTTTATGCTGAGCTTTTAATTGTCAATCCAAGACCTTCCAGAGTTCCTGCTTCTTTGGGAGAGCAATCAGCAATGTCATTTATGGTACTTCTCTGTCTGCCTAGGGCCCTGAGGGCCTAAAATAAATAGAGCTCCTGCTAAAACTGCCTATGGCCATGCAGTCTTGGAGAGAAACAAATATTTTTGTATTAAACTGAGATTTTTAGATTTTTCCCTCTTTAATTTAGCTTATACTATATTCTAACTGGTACAGTGTTCTACCATATTAGATGGAGTTGTTAAAAGATTATAAATATGACTTAAAATTGTTTAAAAGAAGAAATAAATATAAGGTGGAGGACAGGCGTTGATTTAGGAAAAAGTTTACAAATACAGACTCCAAGTACTTAATTCTTTTCCCACAAAGGCCATGTGTTTACTTAATTATAAGAAGTAAACCTTCTTAGAGATCCTTAGGATGTGATTCTGAATAGCAGTGCAGACAGATGAAATGTAAATATACATTTCCAAATATAATTATGCATTTCTAAAATATAAATTTATACTAATACTTAAATTAAAATTTATGCATGCCTATTAGAAGACAATCTATAAAAATGGATGAATAAAATTGATAACATTAAGAATGATTTGTCACAATTGTTGTAAAGATAGTAATTTTTTCTTAAGTAGTTTTAAAAAACATGCATTTCAGAGTCCTCTTATCTCTAACACGCCTAATATTTGTAAAAGATCATTTAAATCTTAGGAACTTTACAATAATATATTCCCTCTGTTGAAAGGATGAGTTCAAGTATATATAAGGGCCCATGATTTTAACATCACTGACAGTTTTAGCTACAGTAAAAAAACAACAAAACCCTTTTGTGGGAACCCATACAAATTTATCTATTCTAAGAAAATGAGTGAATGTCTTAGTGTAGCTCACATGCAACAAGAAAGAAAAGGATTAGTAAAACACCTGCCAAATTTCATCTGATCTGTTTTATATGCATGAGTTTAAGGATACTTTACATCATAATTTATGTTTCTTCTTAGGCATTTTCAATTCAATTATTCAATTTGGGCTTAACATAACAGCATCTGAAATTATGTAAAATGAGAAATAGAGTTAGAGAAATCATGTAGAGGAAATATGTACAATGTGGCAAAACCCCTCATTACAGAGGAATAAGTTTAATGTATTTGGGCAACTATGTAATTTTAGCCTATAAACCTACTATAAAGTGCATAATGAAGCATTCCCAGTTATCTATTGCTGTAAAAAATGCACCAAATCAACAGCTTAAAACAATTGCAATCGTTTATTTTGTTCATAACTCTGAGGATTGGCTGGGCTCAGCTAGGTAGACTAGGCTCACACTGGAGGCTCACGCAAGTGCAGTCTGAAGGTGGCTTGGGGTAGGGACATCTTTAAAACTTCTCCACTCCCATTTCTGGCACCTGACTTGGAAAGACCAAATAACTGGCTAGGAGCAAGAACTCCAGGAGCTGCTCTAGCCCCTCTCTCTGTCTCTGTACGGTCTCACTATGTCTCTCTCCTCACAACCTCTGGGTAGCTGGACTTCCTAGACGGTAGCAAAAAGCTCCCAGAGCAAGTGTCCCAAGAGACACCAGTAGAAGATTTGTACCTGACCTTTTCTAACCTGCTCTTGGAAATCATACAGCATCATTTCCACTGTATTGTATTTGCTGAGGCTGTCAAAAAGGCTCACCCAGTTTCAAGGAGAAGAGACATAGTTTTTGCTTTTTGATGAAAGGAATGTCAAAGAATTTGCAGCATGTTTTTAAACTACCTCTGAGATACAAATCAGAATTATAGAATTAGACAGCCAGTACAATGAAAATGTGAGTTTGTGAACATCACAATCCATAGTCTTTTAGGAATTCTGTTTCACCTGAAATGAGTCACTAAATAGCACTATTCAGTGCACTGAAGCAGGGCTTTCAGAACAAATTTCTGATGGTTGAGCTCCCCAACAGGCAGCCATTTTACTCAGTAAGCAACTTTGTGTCACCTGATGCACCCCAGCTTCCTCGGCAGCTAAGGCATCAATTGTCTTGAATTTCGCTTCCACTCAAAGCAACGTTACTGACAGTGGCATATGCACGCTTGGCATTTAGAAGCCCTGCGAGGCTGCTGTGCTGTTTCTTACAAATATTAAACTGATTGCAGAAGATTAAACATAATATTTGTTTGCGACCAAATAACACAGGACTTGCAGACTATACAATTAGAGTTTTGAAAAAAGTGGTTAAAAGAATATTATCCCTTTAGAATGGCAAAGTGATCTACAAAGTGGATTTTTCACAATTCCACTTCTGAGCACAGCAACTATTGATTTTTTTAAAATTGGCTGCCATTTAAACTGGGCTAAGTTAAAGACCAAGAATAAGCAAATTCCTGCAATGTTGCTGCTGTTGGGGCACTGTGACTAATTTAAATCTTTAAAAAGACACAGATTCTAAATCTCTAGAGGACAAAGCTCAGAGAAAATTTTCAGGGCCAGTGTAACTAAAGTTACAGGGGAAAACAAGTTCCCCCCAGATCTGCCTTTTAAGGCTAATAACATTCTAATTATAGAGAGCCACTACCAGCTGAAAGCATTTTGTCGATTTAAAAAGCAAATTGAACTGAAAAAATACAGCTAATGTAACCATAGCATCTGTGGTTCTCATAGGTTTACTCAGCCAAAACCAATGTATCCATCAAGGTGACCCAAAGTATGAGGGTGTTGGTTGTTTTCTTAGATATGATTAATAAATAATCATTTCACAAATAACTTTAAAAATGATTTATTCTTTATGTTCTGGAAAATATCATCCAAAATCACTTCAACAAATTTTAGAAATAATATTGAGGTATTATGAACTGCTTCCTACAAACTGAAAATTTGATAGTGTTGCCTCCTTTTCTACACTTGTTATATTTGACAAATCTAGGTAATTACTTGGTTGGTAATTTATTACCTCTTGTGTCATGAAGTTATTTTTAAATTGGAGTTCTCATAACTAAGAAGCCTTGCTGTGCTCCAGGGTTCCACGTTTTAAACCTCGCTCTGTAGTCTCGAACTACCACTTGACCATCTAACTTTTGTTTCCGTTATAGCGGGGTGTCAAACACATTTCCACTGGGGGCCACATCAGCCTCGTGGTTGCCTTCAAAGGGCCAAACTAATTTTAGGACTGTATAATTGCAACTACTCCTTAACTGTTAAGGAGTTGAAATTACATCCGACCCTTTGAAGGCAACTACGTGGCTGATGTGGCCCGTTGTGAAAAACAGTTTGACACCCCTGCCTTATAGTCTGTATGAAAAAGGGGGGTTATGAAGTTCATAGTTGGCTTAAATTTTTACCATTTTGAAATAAAAGTAATTGTGGTATTTATTAATAAAATAGATATAACTTCTTCCCTCTAATTATGACCTTGCAACCTGAAGATCTAATTCATATGGGCCAAGAAGAAAAGATTTGGAAACCAATGAGTAACTTTTCAAACAACAATTTACATGTATTGCTTTTATCTTGTAAAATCACTTTTAGGGGCCTTCCAAGAAAGAGTGGGAAAAAGCAGAAATGAGGACTTACATCCTTCCTAGGCAAGGTGGAAGCAACATAGAAGAAAAAACAATTCTGGTAAAAGTTGTGACTTTTCTCTAACTTCTTCCTGTTATGAGTTCAACTTTTAAAGGATACATATATGGTCTTATAAATTTTATCTGACAACTTTCAAATTTCTCTACAAAGGATAGTACAATTTGGTCATTGTGATTTTTAAAAATGATTAGAGAATATATCCAGGTTGCCAGTGAAATATAGTTAAAAATCAAAATCTTACAACTCTGAAAACTTCTCCATGAAGGCAGATGAACAGTTTTATTATTAAATAAGCATTAAAACTAGATTGCAATGCCCATCCCAAGAAAGGCATTGAAAGTTTGCAAAGACAGATATCTCACCCTTTACACAGCCAAGCCAACACTACTCATTCCATCCATGCTCTCAAGATAACCAACAATCAGTTCCCAAGTAGGAGAACTTCACAGCCAGCACTTCTCACACACAGCTCACCACAAATACACTCGATAGATGAGATGACCATCTGTGATAGTTAATTGGCTTTAACCAAAAGGAGGAAAACAACAACAAAGTGTCTCATATCATTATGAGAAGAAGTAGTTTTGTGATTTGGAGCAATGGGCCCCGAAAAGTTAGGCTCCTACACTCTCATAGAGACTGGGAGATAAGGACACTATATTGCTGATGATTACATTTAAAAAAGACAAAAGAAAAATGTTCCCAAGTCCTTGAGAAAGACATTTCTGAGTCCTAAAGCTAGCCAGAGACTCATTTAGCTTTTAGAAAGATGTGTGTCCATTTCAAAAGACTGGGAGAAAACTTAGAAAGTTTCTAAAATAAATACTCTAAGTAAAGGGAGTGGAGGTCTCTTCCCTTGTTTTAAACAGTGAGAGTTAAGCTTCTTAATATGTATTTGCCCTTACAAGGGAAAGTGCATTCTTAGAGCTGAGAGAGAAATGACTAATTTTATGGTAGAAATTCATCATTTATGGATAATGGAATTAAAAACCAGAGTATGAAAATGATTTTTTCTCTGGGAGGATAGGCCCTGATTCCCATCTAGTGTGCTTTCCATTCACAATGCTCACCTCTAGAAATAAGATCCTCAAGCACAGAAAGAGGTGATACAGATATACCTAGAGCAGGGGTGTCAAACTCATTTTCACTGGGGCCCCGTCAACCTCACAGTTGCCTTCAAAGGGCCGAAAGTAATTTTAGGACTGTATAAATGTAACTATTCCTTAACTAGGAGCAAGGAGCTTGGCATTGCCAGCAGATAGAAAGAAGGTGTCAGGCCAGATAAAACTTGGGGGAGCGTTGGATTTGACCCTCGGGACTTGTTTGCCACCTGTGACCTAGAGCAAACTGTTGCCTCCTATTTCATTACTTTTCTTCACAGTGAGAGCTAAGAACAAAAGGATCAACATACTTAACCCATGTTTGTTCTTCCTTGGGTTATTGCAGTAAAATTCCACATATTAGTAACTTTACAGGTGAATTTTACTACATGGGGAAGTAATGGGAGTAGAAAGTCATATAAGATTTTTTAATGCATGTAGACTTCATATTTATTCCCACAAAATAATTTAGTATCCATTTTTCAACTTTATCATACTCAAGGTAGAAAAGTTGGTGCTCTCTTCTATTGTGATGCTGCCATACCAACAACTTTAAGCTGTCATCCTCAGAGTGGTGGAAAGAAATGTAGGTAATCTGAACAACACCAGTAGCAAAAATCCTTACATGTCCTTACCACTTGGTAAATAAGAGGTAGAAGTCTAATGAGGATAAGTTCTGTATTTTCAGGGTCCTATTTTATTTTTATATTAAAAAGCCATAATTTTTTTTCACTTTAAAAGGTTGCAGAGAATTTAGAACACTCTATTCAGCCACTGTGCTATTTGACATATAATACCAACAAAGCCACTAATGTGGAACAAATTTACCTTAATTTCTCAAGTGTATATCAAGTCATTTAAGCCATCTGCCAAAAGAATGACAGCTCAGACAAGGGCAGAATCAACTCACTGATTTTATTTAAAGGGAAAAACTGGTTCCATTGCCAAATAGCCATAAAAATGAGAGCCAAAAGCAATACTGGATGACAAACACAATAGGTTAAGAAATTACTGATTCTCATAGTGATAGAATTCTTCCTTTTTTAAAAATAAACTGAGTTCCATTTATAAAAACTGAGGTAAACATTAAAAGATGTTGGAGTGATTGTTAAAGAAGGGCTGGAGCCGAGGAAAGCCGGCAGCCGCTAGAAACTGGGAAAGGCAGGGAATGGATGGATTTTCCCCTCGAGCCTCTGCAGGGAATGCAGCCCCATGGACACATTGATTGTAGTCCAGGGATATCTCTTTCACACTGCAGATCTCCAGAACTACAAGATAATAAAGTCTGTGTTGTTATAGGCCACTATTTTGTGATAATTTGTTACATTAGAAATAGGAACTTAATACAGTAATCTATCTCATATTGACTGGGCACATTAAGATTACAAAGCTAGTTGGCACTATGAGTAAACTAGTTCTCAATTATCCTAAGAATTTAGAAACCAAGAAGGAACATATATGTTAGCATTTCCCCACCCACAGAGAAATGATGAATGCTAGGGTACCTATCTATGAACTTTTAGAAGTCTTTTGTTGAGGGTTACTTCAAGGTCAATGGAGAGAGTATGGTAAATATCCTCTCGTAAGTCATCCTTCGATTTTCGGATTATGTTCCAGGGGTCAGAAAAAGCCCAGAGCAAGACAGGAGCTGATATTTTAGAAAATGGGCCAGCATATCTGAAAATAGTAAAGGCCCATGCAGCATTTAGATCCACTCATGCCCTACATTAACGTTATCCTGTCATTGATTATTCAGTGTAGTGGCTAACCACAATTTCTTTAAAAAAAAAAAAAAGGATTTTGACTGGTGGGTTTATGAGACAAGCCACACTCCCAGTGCTACAGCTGTTACCAAGGTTACAAATGATATCAATCATCTGTCTCCTCTATTGTCCATTCTCTGTTCCCCTCACCCTCATTAGCACTTCTGTTACTCTAGACTGTTTTCCCAGTAGGGTAACCAAGGGCTACACCCCTGAGAAATAGGAATTTCCATCTATCTGCCATTGGCCATGGCTGCTGCAATATTCCACTTAGAGTTATTACCGGGCATGAAAGCACCCAAACTAACTTGTGGTAAATCTCCTGAGTTCCAGATACCCATTCCTGATTCCACAAGGGTCAGTAATTGTTTCTCCTCATGAAAATCAGGGTTATTCTTAAGGTAGTGTCTGCTAATCTCCTGCCATAAGGTGTCCAAAATGGCCAGGCAATGATATTGCTACCAAGTAGCTATCGGGGTCCTGCTGCCCATCGCCACCCTCTAGGCAAAATTCCAGAGGCAAAGGTTTGGTGATAAAGGAAAGGAGTCTTCAAAAGCTTCACAATTTTGGAAATAGAACTGTCTACCTATCAGTTAAGGATAAACTCTTTACTCTTAATTACAACCTCAGTTATTTAAGCCTATCAATTAAGGTTAAAATCTAACACCTGAGTTCTCTTATCATCTCTCCCTGTTTTAACTATTTTATTTCTATAGAGTTAGTTTACAAACTAAAACAACATAAAACAAAAAAGCTACACAATTTTGGAAGAATGACAGGTTTCTGCCTCAGAGCCTGTTCCCTCCAGAACATCCAAAGAATAACCCTGCCACCCTCTGCCGGGCCAGCCTGATCCTAGGCTGTGCCGGGAGTTCCTTCCCATCCAAAATACTGTCGGTTGGGAAATGCAGGCAGCTGCAGCTGATCATCCAGGCATCCTGGAGGAACAAAATCCAAGAGCCATTCTGCTTCCGAGAGCCCGACGGCACTTCTTTATTTCAAATCTTCTAGCCATAGTTCCATGTGTTCTGGAGGCACTCAGCTTCTCAGCCAATCCTGTCCTAGACTGTTTACCATTGCCTTGGCAAACTCCTCCTATGGCTCCTCCCTACTTTCCCCAGTAATCGGATCAGATCTCTCTGTATCAATATAAGAACCATTTCTCTGCTCCAACAAGCAGGCCTCTGGGTTCAGCAGAACCAAAATATAAAGGGATGGGAAGCAGAACCTCTTCAAGTAAGTGACTAGTTGTAATTTCCAAAATAGTCTGTTTTTTGCTGCAGGAGAAGAAAGTTTCTTTAAAGATGGTCATTGAAAACTTACACTTTTACATCAGGCCCTATGTAGTAAATTTGTTCAATCCAAGCTTCCATGACATTTAATAATCAGCAAATTCCTCAGTCCTTATATTCACCATTGCTCTCATATCTCTCAAAGGCTAGACATGTGCAGAAGCCAATGTACCAATTCATTGGGTACATTGAATGAAGCCAATTCATTTATTAGTATCCATGAGTGTGAGTCATTTTAATTTTGGTCTAAAAGCATACGAGGGATTATTATGCAAGGGTGTTCTATAGCCTTCTGGCCAGTGATGGTCCAATTCCAGGATTCCATCTGAGAATCTGCTTTCTACAACCAGTTCCAGTAGCAATTATCTTAGTTTGGGTTCTTCCAGGAGCTGATCCTGTGACAAATGTTCAAAGGCAAGTAATTTATTTGGGAAATGATCCCTGGAAACACCCAGTGTAGGAGTCAGGAAATGAGACAGACAAGGAAAAAGAAGGCAGCTAGGAATGTATTAACAAACAAGTCACCCCTGTGGACATGGTGCTTAATCCAATTGAAAAACTCCAGGAGCCTGTTGACCACATGATTGAGGTTATCCCACTGCAGGGCAATTGCTTGAAAGCTACTCCAGGCATCATTAATTCTCTGGCACTGTAGGGTGACTAAGCTGGAGGAGAGACCTCTGGAGTCCAGAGAAAATTCTCAGGAAAATGAAATTTGTCCTGGAAGTTTGAAGTTGGGCCGGTGGGCAAGGGAATAGTTAGAAATCAGGGGAGGGTGCTGACAGAACCTGTTAGATCAATAATATTGCTCCCTAAAACCTACCAGTATAACCACTTCCCTTGGGGATGTTTATCCAGCACAAATACAACACATTGTAAAAATATCTGTGGTACAATCTCCTACGCATATGAATGCAGATATATTTTTTACTTTAATTTTCTTGGAATTCCAGATCCCACACAAAAAAATGCCCTGAGCCCATTTGGAATCAAGAAACCATCCCTCCCAGACCATTTCTGCATTCAGTGATTAAGGTAGCTGTATTAGTAGAGAAGTGTTGAATCCAACCCTAAGCACACCTGGTGAAACAGAAATCACAAATTGCCTATGTTTACCTTGGAGTTCCAGGTTAAATCAGCATCTGAAATTACATTTAGCTGGTTTCTTTGCTTCCTTTGCCAACAGTTGCATTCTTCTTACCTTAAATATTTTCCTTCTTTCTACTCTCCCAAGAGATTGATGGTTGTAGAGTTTATACTGGCTGGGATCTATTTTGGTTACTGTGTCAAAAGCATAGCAAAAGTAGCTTTTCCTTAGAAGAACTAGATTTTATCACTTTTTTTTTAGTTTAGCTTAGTTTAACATTTGAATAGAAACAGACTTCCTGCAGTGCCATTCAACATGGTGGCTACTGATTCCAGTCCTTTATCAAAAGCAATAAAAGACACATTCACTAGTTGTCAAAATTTTTTTTCCTTTTCAAATATTATCCCAACCTTCTGAAACCTCAAAGCAAATATCAATAACCTACAAATACACAGAGATGACCTTTGGAGAGCTCAAAACTTAAATGTTTCTTTATTTTTTACAAAGGCTTCTCAACCAGTTTCATAAGTTTGCTATTCTGAAAAAGGATCTATCTTTTCAATTTGTTGTTTAACTCATATATATACTATTTTTCTGCATTTAAATTTTGGGTATATGTCCACATACACATGCAAAAAATACTAGACAAAATCTGTTTTTTTTAAATTTGGACATGATAAAATTATAAATTTCGTCTATACCAACATAAATTTTGACTTGGCAGAGGTTCCATCTTTTCTCCTGAAACTCTCTTCGGTACTAAAAAATGAAACATAAGAAAATCTACACGATGTAGATTTGTGATGTTTGCATATGAATGCATGATAATTCTTTTTTACAGTTAGTCTAATATTTCACTAAATAAATATGCTTCAGTGATAATATATTCAGGCTAATACCTAAAAAACATTTACTAAATGCAGTTATTATTAAAATACAATTTTAAAAACATACTTTTCAATAGCATCTGTGGTGGGCTAAATAATGGCCCCGGAAACATCAAGGTCCTGTTCCCTGGAAACTCTGAGTGCTAGAACTTTGCAGATATAATTAAATGTAGGATCTGGAGAAAACGAGATTATCCCATATTATCTAAATGGGCCTTAAATGTAGTCAGAAGAGGGAGACAGAGAGATTTGGCCAAAAAGAAAGAAGCAATGCTGTACAAGGAAGGGGTCATGAACAAAAGAAATGCAAGCAGCTTCTGAAGCCAGAAAAGCCAAGAAAACAGATCTTCCAGGAACACTTAGAGGGATCAGCCCAGCGAACACCCTGTTTAGCACAGTAAGACTCATTGTGGACTCTGGCCTCCAGAAATGTAAAATGGTGTGTTGTTCTAAGACATTAAGTTTGCTAATTAGTTACTGCAACCATAAAATCCTAACAGGACACACCAAGTCACTCTGAATGACACACACACATGGGATTTTAGTTGCAGAAATTTTCTTGCAAAGATAAGAGATGAAATTCCCAGAGTATTTGTGTGAGTAAAAATGACTAACTCTGAGGAAAACTTCAGAGATGGAAAGCCTTCATAGCTAACACATCTCTTTAATGTATTTTGTGAATGAAACCATATTAGCATCCTGTGTGATAACTAATGTACTAATGCATTGTTGATTTTATACGAAATGGCAAAATTGATTACACAGGTCTTCTACAATTTTTTTCAGCAGTCTTTTCTATAAAGCCTATGTGATCTCCATTCACTCTACTATACTCCTGTTCAGAAAGTATGTGATAAATTTATTCTCAGTAATAGGCAAGTTAATGATGGCTGCTTTTTGTTTTAATACAGGTCATACCTTACCCTAGAAGGAAGGAGCGGTTTTTGTTTGTTTACCTGTTTTATTGAGAAGAAAAATGGCAGACATCTCTGACTGGAGACCTTTTCAAGGGTCTCTAAAATTACATTTAAAAATAAACTGCCAAATCTTCATCAACTCAAGTCCACCTATGGGCAAATGAAGCAGGATCAGCTCCCAGGACCCTAGGTGATCAAGAATGTAGGAGCTGTGTGGCAGAAACAAAGTACTTGTAAAGCCTTAATGCACAGATTTCTTTCTGTCCCATAAGTTACATGGCCCTGGCATTATTTCTTTCCTTCTTCCAAATGTGTGCCCAAAGGGAATGAGTTCTGTAGTAGTTTTGATATTATAAATGGAAAAGAAGCCAGGTACAATATGAAGGGTCGGGATGTGAGCAGCCACTTCCCAGGGTTAAACTTTAGCCAACACCCATCCTGGCCAATGATGTATAAGAGAATGCTAAATCAAAAAAAAAGTGTTTATGGTGGACCAAACCTGAAGTTTCACTTTCTTTTGGGTCCACAGTGGGTTTCTCTGAAATGTAATATGTGAATTCAGGAATTTAGTGTGAGATGGTCAGGAAGCAGAGAGTAGATGCCAAAATCAATTCTAGGTCAATTTTATATTTTGAGCCTTTCACCATAAGGTAGAGACCATAAATCAATCCATCAGCTTTTACATACTTTGGGTGCATAGTACATTCATAACAAAAAGACTGTGGAAAATCAACACCCATTGCATCATTTGCAATCATAAGTTTTTTTGACATTTTGTATGTTATATAAAGATACATTTTACTTCACATACATGAAGAGGAAGGATAAGTGTTAAGAATCAATAATATGAGTAGACTGAGAATATTACAGGTTGAGATCATAATGCATTGTTATAAATTCGTGCATTTGACCAAAGGGATTCAGGAGTTTTCTGGAGATGGTGTCCTAAGGAAAAAATATGCTTCCATTTGGAGAGTGGGAACTACAGAATTTCAAAAACTAGAGACCAGTTGGGGGTTTTATAATCAGAAATCCACATGGTTCTCAGGCCGCTAAATACCTGGACCCACTTCTCAGTTCCAGTCCAGTTTGCCGTATTCTTTTTTTTTTTTTTTTTTGGTTTCCAGAGATTAATTTACTTGTATTTCTTTTTTTTCCTGTCTCTTTTGGTCAAATCTGAAAAACGAAGTATCAAGTAGAAGAAAAGGAATAACATCAAGGCAAATCCTTGGTTCTTAATTTTATTTTTTAAAAGACTGTATTTATTTTTAGAGAGAGGGGAAGGGAGGGAGAAAGAGAGGGAAACGTCAATATGTAGTTGTCTCTTGCACACCCCCCTCTGGGGACCAGCCTGCAACCCAGGCATGTGCCCTGACTGGGAATCAAACCAGCGACGCTTTGGTTTGCAGGCTGGCACTGACTCCACTGAGCCACACCAGCCAGGGCCACTTGTTAATTCTTAGTAAAATAAAAGAACTACCTATTTAGTTACTCATTGATCTCTGCTAGTTAATGGTTCTACAACTGCGTGAGAGCTTATGTCCCTACAGAATCCACAGGGTACTTGTGAAACTTAAAACTAAAAGGTGTATTGATAGATGCTTTTATAAACATGGAATATAAGCGCATTCCCAGCATTAAGACTGCAATTATTTTTCCCTAGTCATAAATTAAAAAGTTGGATTTTTCAGAGAAGAGAGCTCTATGAATCTCCAAACACAAAGCAGGTCAAATTATAAAATAATATAAACCAGGGCAGAGAACAAGAATTAAATCCAAAATGAGTAAAGCAGCAGCCAGAGTCTATCTGTGATTCAAACAGTTGGAAGCACAGCTCAGGACAGAACATTTTCCAAATTTCTACAAAAATTTGTATGAAGACAAAATAAAATAACGCTAAAACCAAAACCTTTAACTTACAACCAATGTGTGTCTGAACTTTAACAGAGTTTATGGAAAAAACTGGTCATATACTTATGCTTCATTTTACCCTAAGAAGGTAAACACGCATTTTGTCTTCCCATTCTTATCCCCTCCCAAACACTGAATACTATTAAGCTTTGTGATACATTAAAGAAGTAAATTATTAGTTGTATCTATATTATATACTTACTTTATTGTGAGGTTAGATAGATTCTGTTCTCATCAATTCTTCCCTGACTTCCTCCAAAAATCCCACTTCTACTATTAATAAGTCTTCAGTAGCAAAAACTGGGTAGAAAAAGCTAATAGCTAACACAGATGGTTTTATTGCATCCTGGAAAGGAAATCATTGCATAGAGAAAAATCTATACATGCGTCCTTGGTAAATTTCATTAATATGATGAGATATTTGAACTGGCATTGTGAATATCAATTTGTACTTCAAGTATACACGAGTAGCCAGCAACCAGAACCAGAACAACAGCACACACACACATCGCTGGTAAAGATTATTGTTGATTGATTTCTTTTCATTGAAGGATGAGTAAACAAGCAAAAAAGTGGTCAGAGAAAAAATATTATCTCTGCAGACACACAAAAAATCAGCATCATATGAAATTGACAGGTACAGATGACTTCCATGGGGCTAAGTTTGTTCTAAGTCTAAACATTATGAAGTGCAGAGAGAATTTCACTGAGCCAGCACACACTCCCCTTGAGCCCAATTCATCCCAGCCCAGTAATGCATAGCAAGCGTCACAAGCAACCAGTGAAGTTGCTCAGTGGAGTTTTGACAGTCACATAAGAGTGACTAGTCTTTCCACTCTGCTTTTAGGGTGAAAAGAAAGAAGACACAATTGAAATGGTTTGGTTCTACTCAGAAATAACTATTTATAGCGATCATGGTTTGAAGCAGTTGTCAAGAGTGAAAGGAGAAAGTCAGAGCCATTTGCTGTTGTGGCACCATTTGCTGAGCAGGCCTATGACCTTGTTAAACATGACTCTTATTTTACTCTTCTGTGCTTGTCCCCGGGACTGTAAATTACTGGAAAGCAAGAACAGAACTAACCACTCCCTACAGCCACGGCAGAAGATAACATTGGAACAAGCTGCAGCCTCGAGTTACAAGGCCCCCAACAGCCCAGGGGTCACATAATAGCAACCTCTCCCCTCTTTTTTAATCCAATTATAATCCAAGAAAAGTTCAAAGCCTCTACCCCTCAATGCTGATATATCTCTCCACACCATGCCCTTCTCCTTTTTTGGAAAGTGAACAAAAACTTTGTTCTCTACACTTTCTTTTCTTTGTGAATTCTTTGACAGACCATGCCACCAACCACCCAAACAAAGAGTACTAACATAGCACTTTGGGGGCACCCAGAATGCTGAATCCCTTAACTCTTAAACAGCCACCTACCATACTATTTAAACTATTTTCTTTTTTGAAAGAGGAAAAAGAAACACTCATGCAAACACATGCTCTCCCTTACTGTATTGCAACCATTCAAGGCTGGACAGGGCGTGAGGTTCCAGCAGATGGAAGAATATTCACAGAGCCATTGGGATGCTTGACATGCCTTCATTCAAGGGCGGGTGATCCACACACACTGTAAGCTGTGTGTCCCCCTGCGTGTCACCTATCCCCCTGTGTGGCACCCAGGAGAGAGCCCCTACCCCCTTAAATACTAGAACACAGACAAAGCTGACAAGATACCAACAGATCTTATGCAACAGAGCTTCATACTATACATGGGAGCCCACTCAAGGCTGTGGGAACAGTTTATCATACTAAGTCTCAAGGCTATGAGAACACTGGTTATCGGGCCCAAAGTTATGGGAAACTGCTTCCCTTAGTTGCCCAGACATCTGGGTGAGGAAGCCAGACTGCCTCAATTTGCCCTACATTTACTAAAATGTCTTTGCCCTAAACTTCAGCCCAGTTTACCCTTTAGTCAGTTGTACCCCAGGGACTTTAAGGACCCCTTACAGTAGCCTAATTTTCGCCCAATGTCTCAAGCATTGCATAGATTAAATCTATGCTTACAGTAGGCCTATATCAAAACTTTAGCTCTGCCAGCCTTAGTATGTTCATAACCAAAAGAAAGTGAATCCAAACAAAAGCAGAGCTGACATCTCTGTTCCAGGCATTCTTCTTTGGCCAGTCGGGTTCTGGCTTGATCTGAGGAGGTGGGGCGAGGGTCCGGGAAGTGCTGCAGAGAGCTTCTCACAAGCAGGAAAGGAAGAACCAGCTCTCCTCTCACTGCCACCCTCACACTTGGTCATTACTATTGTATTCCCAAACTATCAAATGTAAGGGAAAGATGATCCCTCTAGTTCAGCAAATGTTCCTGCATTTTACTTAATCTTTCAAACAGAGTGGGGTTGGGAAAGTATGGGAAGTTTGGACTAGAATGGGTCACAGACATAGCTGGGTCATTGCTGTGCTGTTTGCAGAGTCGGGGATGGGGACTGGTGGGGAGAGGGAGCTCGGTAGAAAATTAGAGACACCTTGAATGAACTTCCTGAAAACCACTTTCTCTGAGTCTTTGTATCCTGTTGATGCTAAGTAGGTGAATCACTTAGCTCCTCAAGATATTCTGACAATTCTTAATGTTATTTTCCAGAGATCTTTAAAATGAATCAGAATGGGATACTTTGTGTTCCATTTATTTTACTCCAAGGCTGCACTACATTCAGCTAAATTACACACCATTATTTTTTTATTTCTAATTACACCAACTCAGTAGTACAACAAGCTCACAAAGCACAATAAAACAAATGAGCACTAGGTTCTCACATTATGATAACACACACACTTTGTCCTCCACCACACACACACTGTCTGTCTCTCTACCAGCCTACCTTCTGTTTAGTATGAAATGCCTCATTTATGAAAATTTTATAAAAATGTAGTAGAAATATTTCCACTTCTTGATTCTGTTGTAAATCACTTTGTTAGTGATTTTGTCTATTCAATATGCCAAAAACTCTAGAATTCACATCTCCAAACCACACTATACTATTAAAATTTCAACTTGTATATCATATTATCTGCTTGACATTTGTACTTGGATGCCTACCAGAAATCTCAAATCTAATGTGCTTGTGGTATTTAGTCTCCAATGTGGGTCCCAGCAAATCACAGCCCCATCACTCCTGCCTTTGGAGACCCTGCCACATTGAGTCTGGGTAGGGTCACATGACTAGCTTAGTTCAGTAAATGCAGCAGAAGAAGGAGGTGCTAGTTAAAGTCCTAAGCTGTAGGAAAGCACAGCAAATTCTGCTTTGGGGATTTGGAGCCCTAACCCATCATTTAAGTGGCCCTGCTACTGTGTCAGATAGCCTAACAAACCCATGTAGTCTGTGCCCCAGATAGCCAGCCATCCATACCAAAATATCAATAGGTAAATAAATTCATATTGGACATTTCAGCCCCAGCCATCAACTGCCAATATCCTTATAAGAGACTCCCAGCAAGAAAATACAAAAACCATAGAGTGGATTGTCTAGAGAGTATCAGCCATTCCTCAACTTTATGAATAATAATCAAATAGCTGTTGTTTTAAGCCAGTATCACTTGGGGTGTTATTTATGCAACAATTGATAAACTCATCTGGATGTCTAAGGTACATACTCATTTGGATGCTTAAGAGACATCATAACATAGCATGTTCAAGACTGAATATTCCCACCAAAGCTTATTCCATACCCGGGCTTTTTTATCTCAGTTGATGAAAACCCTATTTTTTTCTGTTGCTTTTTATTTCTCACACTGTATCTCACCTGTCAGATTATTCTTCTGTCTCTATTTTCAAAATGTATCCGAATTCCAATCATTGTTTACAACATTCAGAACTAATACCTTGCCCTAGAGTATCATCATCTCTGCATTGGACTACTGTAATAGCATTCTTTTTTATTTATTGATTTTTAGAGAGAGAGACAGACAGACATCAATTTGCTGTTCCATTTTTTATGCATTCATTGGTTGATTCTTGTATGTGCCCTGACTGGGGATTGAGCAATTGAACCCACAACTTTGTTGTATTCAGATGACACTGCAACCAACTGTGCTACCCAGCCAGGGCTGTAATAACATTCTAACCTGTCCCTTCTTCTACCATTACCATCTGCAGTCTATTTACGGTACAGCAGGCAGAGTAATCCTTTCAGTAAATAAATTACAATGTCCCTCTTCCCAAATGTCTGATTTCAAAAACCAAGGTGTTTATAATGGCTTACAAAGCCCACATAACCTATCCCCCAACCCAGCCTTTGTTATTGTATTTTTTTACTTATTTCCCTATGTTCATTCTGCTCTACTCCTATTGAACCCCTGACGTCCTTCAAACTTCCTTGACATATTCCCATCTCTGAGCATTTTCACCAGCTCTTCTCTCTGCTTGGCATGATATTTCCCTAAATATATGCAATGCTAATTTATTCTTATCCTTCAAGTAATAACTGTATGACACTATTGGTTCTACTCCTGATGGGCATCAGATGGTTTTCAGTTTGAATATTGTATTAGTTTGATAGGGCTGCCATAACAAAATACAGACTGGGTGACTGAAATGGCAGAAATGTATTTTCTCAGCCTGGAGCAGGTTGGAAATCTAAGATCAAGGTTCCAGTAGGTTTGATTTTCCCTGAGACCTCTTTCCTTGGCTTGCAGATGGCTATTTTCTAGTGGTGTCTTCACGTGGCCTTTTATATGCACACATCTCTTCCTTTTCTTATATGGAGACCAATTGTATTGAACTGTGGCACCACCCTTATAACCCCACTTAACATTACTTACCCCTTTAAAGTTCCTTCTTCTAAATACAGTCACATTAGAGGCTAAGGACTTCAACATAGGAATTCTGGGGGAACACAATTTAGTCCAGTACAAGAGGCATATTGCAAATTGATTTGTGATGAGCATTCTGTTACATATTTTGGTGATCACATATACTTATGTTTGATAAATTCAAAAAATATGAGTTTTTGGATGTTATTATATATAAATGCTCAACTTTAGTTAATCTTGCCAGACAGTGTTTCAAAGCATCTGTAGCAACACTCTCTCCCACAATAAGTAGCATATGAGAGTTCTGGCTCATCTGCATGATTCATCTACATCCATGCTATATCCTCTCTTCTATTACTTGTGTTTTAGACTTTTGTATTATATTCATTTAGTAAACAGAATTCTAAGGTGACCCTATGATTCTCCCCTCCTCTCTTTCTTTATGTAATTCCTCCCTCTTAAAGGAGAGCGGGAACTTCTATTTAGTTAATAGAACATGGCAAAAGTGATGGAATGGTCACTTTCGCAATTATGTTGCATTACATAACACTCCACCACAGCAGAAAAAGCAAAAGTCTCCTGCTGGCCTTGCAGAATTAAACTGCCATACTGTGAGGGAGGGTCCCACTGGGAGAGGACTATGTGGCTAAGAACTGCACAGAATCTCTAAAACCAGAAAGCAGTCCCTAGCCAACATTCAGAGAGAGATTAGGGACCTCAGCTCTGTCACTACAAGGATCTAGGTTTTGCCAACAACTGCATGAGCTTGGAAGAGGACCCCAAGATTCATGAAAGAGCACAGCTTGACCAATGCCTTGACTGCAACTTCCTGAATTCCTTAGTGGAAGCCCCAGTGAGGACATGTTCGTACTCCTGACCCTTGGCAACTATAAGATAATAAATGCATGTAGTTTAAAGGCATTAAATTGATGGTAATTTGTGTGTAGCAACAAATAATTAATAAAAATCAACACAACTCTTATGTTTTAAAAATACTTTTTATTCATTTTGATCTAGAGAGATCCTTTATTCTGATCTATTTTCCAGTTCATCAGCTTACTGCACATAATGCCTAATACCTGTTAGTGCAGCCTTTAAGCTCTAGGCATGCTTTAATTTTTTTAAGTCACTTGTTTCTTTATTTAAGAATATATTAAAAGGTTACATAATTCTCAATTGCCAATTATTTTCTTTCAAAACTTTAAATTTATCAATCTATTCTATTCTCATATCCACTGTTTCTTTTAAGGCATCAGTCCTGTCTTACTTTTGTACCTCAGAATAAATACATCATTTTGTTTTACCTACTTTTAAGATTTACTTTTATTTGATTTTCATAAGTCTTGTGTACCCTTTATGAGGTTTTATTTTTATTTATTCTACTAAGGTCTCTGGCATTTATTTAACTATTTGCATTGATATTTGGTAGCTTAATTTTGCTTCCTTGTAATCGTCTTTCTGTACTGCTCTATTCTTTCTCCTCTCCTCTAAGAATCCCAGTACACATATTAGACTTTTTCAAGGTACTGCATATGTCTTTTGAACAATTTTCTGTATTGTTTATCCTTTTTCTCTGGATATTTTATTCTGGTATGTCTTACAATGCACTTGTTTTCAGCTATGGTTAATATTTTATTAAATAAGCTACTCATTGGGTTAAATGTTTAATTATTGTGGTTTTCAGTTAAGTAATTTCTATTTGGTTCTTTTCAATAGTCTTCAGTTTTTGACTTAAATTCTCAATTTTGCTTTTTATTTTCTTGACTATCACAAGCATTTTTATCCTAAAGTACATACCTCGATTCCCAGTGGGATTTTTTTTTTATTGTCTGTAATTTCTCTTGATTTGCCAAGTGAATTTCATGTTTCTACATATGCCCGATTATTTTTGTTAAGCACTTGCAGTTGTGCATTTTCAAAATGCAGAGATAATTTGAGGTTTTTATGAAGCTACCTCCTATTTTGGGGCAAGCTGCTGGCGTGGGCATCAACAGTGACAGCGCACACCGAGCCTGGAGCGTAACCATGGATGCTCTTCCACCACGCCTCTTGAACTCCACGTTTCCCCAAGGCTTGAGTCCTCAAAAACGCTGCTTAGTTTCTCAAGTCCTCAGCCATGATTTGGAAACTGGAAACAGCAGTTCACTTAAAGAAATACCAAATGCCACAATTCTTTCCTTTTTTCTCTCACCTGTCTTGGTAATTTCTCACTGCTTTGGTAGCTCTCCAGTAACTTTAAGAAAAAATTTAAATAATTTCTTCCAATTATTCTGTTATTAAAAGGCCATTTGTTTAAAACCAAAGTCTGCCATTGCTAGGAGAAGAACCTTAAAACAAGCATTTTAAATAAACAAATGACCAAATAATTTTTCTTCGGAAGAGAAATGTGTTCCAAGGTAGGTAAAATATTTTAATTTGTCCAAGTAAACAAGCAGCTAAAACACAAAATAAAGAAGAAAAGACAAAGAAATCATAAGTTTTGGGGAATTTTGATAAAGAAAATGAACTTTATAAAGTAAGACACTTAAATCTGTTGAAACAATAGAATGATATTATCAATTATTATATACAGAAAAAACATTTATATAGGATGTAGGACATTTTTTGCCTTCATAGGTTCTATGCATTTAATCTAGACTAGTTTATAAACATTTCCAAGACAGGAAGTTTCTTGGAAATGCCGTACCTGGTTTGGCTCAGTGGATTGAGTGCCAGCCTGAGAACCAAAGGGTTACTGTTTAATCCCCAGTCAGGACACATTGCCTGGGTTACCCGCCAGGTCCTCAGTAGGGGGCGCACAAGAGGCACCTGTGTATTGATGTTTCCATGTCTTTCTCCCTCCCTTCCCCTTTCTCTAAAAATAAATAAATAAATAAATAATCTTTTTTAAAAAAGGAAAATTTCTTCAGTATAACTTTCCTATTCAGAACAATATTTGTGAGTAATTAGAATATTTTTTAGGTTGAAACTTACACCCATACGTTGTAGCTTTCAGGTCCTGTCGTACATTAGGCTCTATCATAATGCAGATATCACATCCAAACTCATTTTTCTCCTTTTAACATTGTGCACATATCAAAGCTGCATGAGACAAATAGAAACAGAAGCAAATAAAGTATTGATCATTTTAAGGCTTGAAGGATTCTAAAGTGGATAGCTCAACATTTGACTAAATAATTCCCTAGGCCATGACAAAAAATAAGTGAAGTGGCTGAAGGATTTAGCTGTGCCTTTTCTTTGATAAGTGGCCTATTCTCTGGTAACAGTGGCATTTTGAACTGTTTCAGAGCAATTTAATAGCTATTATCTTTTTTTTATCCTCAAAGTAGGAAGAACAGGTATTATTACCCAAAAAGGTTAGGTGCAGAGCAAATTAGTGCAGAGCAAAAACTGCAAACAACATTTTCTGGGTTTGTGTTTTTCCATTATACCACATTTTCCCCGTGTGATGTTATATGATGCATTACACATGTATATACATATAATGGTTAGAAGACCACTTTAACTTCTCTTGTACACAAACTGTTAAAAAACATTTTAATGTTCATAAAAAATTCTTAAGAGATACACTCAATTAAAACTGCAAAAAGTGTGGTTCTTCACATAAACAGCTGTTCAGATAGTATTCCATAGGGGCAGGCAATATTACAAAGAGACACTCTAGAGTAACATGAAAGGAGAAATAAGGCAAAAGAAGCAGCAACTAATCTGTATCAGAAAAGCCAGAAAATTTCTGGAGTCAACAGAAAGGTTAGAAAGTCAATGCATCAGGTCTATCACATGCAGACCTTCTCCAAAGAAGCTAACTTTGGACTGTTCAGATTCTTGCAATGAAGCCCTTCTATACTGATATTAACATTAATGAATATATTTGTGATTCTCTTAAGCTATTCAAACACATTTGAATATTTTTTTATGATGATCCTTTTAAGTCTTTCAACAATGGCTGTCATTGGTCGAGGCATGGGGGACATAAGCTAATATTATCAAATATTCTAATTCTGTCTTGGTTATAAAACCATAAATTAGACATCATTACATTATCATTATGATGATATAAAGTTAATAGTTATTTGCATTAGCCAAATAATTATTAAAATTTAGATTACCATTTTTTCTTGCATCTTAGAATTTCCACATGCAATATTATTCTTTCCTAACTTCCATTATTTTGAAGATCCTGTATCAAGAATTTATTTGGTTTAATTAAAGATAGTCTTATTTTGACTAAAATAGTAAAAATGTTTCCTCAGTATGTGGTTCTTCTAAGTTTAGAGTTTATTTTCATCCAGTTTAATGGTGGATGTATGACTTCTTATTTTCTATTGTTGCTATCAAGAAAACAACTGTTAGTCTAATTTTTACTCTTTGTAGGAAATTTGTCATTTCTCTTCAACTTTATGATCTTCTCTTTATGTTTATAGCTATCATAGTCTGTTATTAAGGTTATTTTGCTTTTAATTTTATTTTCAAATACAGTGTACATTCTTTGCTATGTTGTATTAGTTTCAGGCGCATAGCAGAGTGGTCAGACAGTCGTGTCCTTTACAAAGTGATCCCCCAATGTCGCCAGTACCCACCTGGCACCACACAGGTTATTTCAGTGATACTGACTGGATTCCCTCTGCTGTGCTTTCCATCCCTATGACTTTTTTATAACTATCAATTTCTACTTTTTAACCTGTTCACCCTTTTAACTTAACCCCTCTCCCCTCTGGCAACCATTAGTCTTTTCTCTGCATCTATAATTCTATTTCTACTTTGTTTGCTCATTTTGTCCATTAGATTCCACTTAATCAGTGAAATCATAGGGTATTTGTTTTTGTCTGGCTTATTTCACTCGGCATGATACCCTCACTCTAGGTTCAGCCATGCTGTCACAAGTGTTAAGATTTCAATTTTTTTTTATGGCCAAGGTTATTTTCTAATTATTGTTTTTAGTTTTAGATATTGGTCCTTTCTCAAATATACTTGGCTATTTATGAGTTGATACTTATGTTTTAAACTTTTAAATTTTATTAACATATAGAATAAATTTATAAAGCAAATGCTATAGTGTGTATACATGAACAGACATGAAACCTTTTGTGCAAGATTGTGCAGTTGGTTAATTCTCTGGATTCAGTCTTGATGGCTGGTTTTTTCATGTGGTTTTGTTTGTTTTATTGTGAACTTATCTTCCATAAACTTCTATCTGTGGAGTTCTTTAAAGCCTTAATGTGAAAAAACTCCACTGAGGATTTTCTTTTGTTCAGGAACTGAAGCACTTGAAACTAATTTTTTGATAGGTATTGTTTAGGCTACAAAGGAAATACAAATTCCAAAGGATTCTGGTTCAAGATGGTGAAACAGACCTTGAACTCACCTCTTCATGGACACACTGAGTCCACAGGTACATGTGAAACAATTTCTTCTTTTAAAAAAAAAGGCCATTTTAGCTGAAAAAATGCAGGCTGCAGTAAGTTTAATGAAGAAAGATGCACAGGGAACCAATGGTGATGGAATGAAAGATGGGTTTCACATCAATGGAGTGGACCAGAAGGAAGAAAAAAACA
>CM052538.1:112041824-112079719 GCA_028533065.1 Trachops cirrhosus
TCATCACCAAGCCCTTATTGTATGAAATGTTAAAGGGACTTATCTAAGAAAAAGAAGATAAAAAACATGTACAGTAAAATGACAGCAAACGCACAATTATTAACAACCACACCTGAAACAAAAACAAGAAGAAACTAAGCAAACAACTAGAACAGGAATGGAACCACAGAAATGGAGATCACATGGAGGGTTAGCAACAAGGGAGTGGGAGTAGGAGAGAGGGGGAAAAGATACAGAGAATAAGTAGCATGGATGGTAGGTAGAAAATAGACAGGGGGAGGGCAAGAATAGTATCGGAAATGTAGAAACTAAAGAACTTATGACACATGGCCTGAAGTAAAGGGGGGGAATGTGGGTGGGAGAGGGTGTTCAGGGTGGAGGGGAATGAAGGGGATAATAGGACAACTGTAATAGCATAATCAATAAAATATATTTTAAAAAAAAGAAAAAAAAAGGCCAATAGGCTGGCTGGGTGACAACTACAGGCATCAAGAAAATGAGAAGAAAACCACACTGAAGAGGGTTAGAGAGCCCAGGACAGGATGTTGCTGTAATCCTCATCCCTAGCATGCATCCCAAAACTGGGATAGAACTCAAAACCCAGAGCTTCTCTATGGGGAGCAAAGGGTCAAACTCTACACTGGACATTCCAACTTTTAAGACCCACTTGAGAGAGGAGACCCCAAACATCTAACTGAAAATGAACGGGGCTGAAACATCTGAGAAATCTTTCTTAAAGGGCTCCCAGACTCCAACTCATACCAGGGCCCAGCCCAGAGGCAGCCTATCTCACCCAGACTTAAAGTGAAGGAGATGCACCTGCTTGTATTAAAGTGTTGGCCTGTGGTGCAGGCATCTAAATTACACATGCACATCCAGGAGCCTGCTCGAACACTCCCCTGGACAGACTGGCACCAGGCATCTTTGGGCTCTCCCTTTGCCTGGCTCCAGAGCACCAGTATCTCCAGGAAGGGAGTTTGTACAGGCTTCTTGGTGGCTTGATTTTTGATGCTGCCACTTAGGGGATGGATTATCCTGGATTTACTCTCCCCAAACACTGCTCCCCAGAATGTAGTCACTTAAAGTAAATGTGTAATGTTAATTGTTTAGTTGATACCTGATTATCAGAATGGTTTATTGTGAAATTCCTGAAAGAGAAGATGCCTCTGTATTAGAAATGATCAGAGCTGGCAGCCCAAAAGACTAAGTGTCAAGCAGAGTAGAAAAGATACATTTAAAATATAGGGAAACTTTCCCCTTCAAGTTTTACAACGAAGGCACCTATTACAGGGTAGAAATGCCTTGAAAGTGCACTTGAGATCTTTCGAGACCTCTTGATGCAACTGCTGTCTGGCTAGGTGTTATATTGCCATTTGTGTCCTTTAGAGCTGATTAAGACCAGTATTAGGTTCATGTTGAGTATATTTCTGTCACTTACAAACCAAATACAAAATTACATTTGAGTCAATGGCCATGGAGCCCTCACAGCTGGCAGAGATGAATCTATTGAAACAATGGAATACTTTTTTTAAAGAAAGAAGAAATCAGTCACTTTTAAGTGTTGATAAAAATTTGGGGGTGATTCGCTTCTCATATCCACAATACAATGACCTTCAAGAGAAAAATATTATATAGTCAAGCACCACAAAATTCTACTTCCAGGCATATATTTGAAGATAGTAGTTTTCAATGTTCACCACACAATGGACACCTTGGGAGTTGTAAAAAGATACATACACATGTACCCAGGATCTGCCACTTATAGATGACTCTGCAGGCAGCAAAAGCAATGTTTATAAATATATACATATTCCTTAGGTTATTCTTACAGCTACAGTTGTTGAACAAAAATAGCTTCTCTACAACAAATGCCCACGTTCTTATAACAAGTGTCCAAGGAGAAATTTATACAGCTATTTACTAAGTAATGTTTTTAAAGTCCCACAAAAGGAAAATAACCCAAAGTCCATAGGTAATTAAAGGGAAAACATTTTTATATTCCAAATACAAAACACCATAAAGCAGTCAGAAATAATAAACTAATCTATTGGTATCAATATGGAAATCTCAAGATAAGATCAAAGATTAAAAGGAAAATTAAAATAAAGATTTTTTAAGTATAAATTTATGTGTGGAAAGTTTAAATACAACAAACAAATGATATTGTCACCAAACTCAATGGCTTCACCATTTGGCATGTTCTATTTAAAAATAAGATATGGTTGTCGCAGATAGTTTTATTTATGCAGCAAGTAAAGGAGACAAGGGAATCATTTCCAAAGTTCTGCCTTTCTGAAGGGAGACTTAGCTATTGCTTATATATATGATTTGGTCAATTACATGTTGATTTCTTCTTTGCAGCTGGCTGCACTTATCAGATTGGGTTCCTGTCAAGTTTATCCTGTTTAGCGTTGGTCTGCAAAATACTGTGTTAAATTTTAACATTTAGCAAGAATAACATTTAGTTAGAATCACCCAGACTTGAGACCCCTGTACTATCTAACAAATCTTGAATGATTGCATATACAGAGTAAAATAAAATCATAGTGTATCAGATGTATGGCAAATGCCTGATGGTGGTTAAATCAAAGGTAGTAGAAGGAGAATGTTTGAAAAGATGAGCATCGGAGAATTCAGCCTTATCTGTATTGTTTTATACTTTGGAAAGAGATATAATGTGAATATGAAAGCTGCATTGATATTCACTATTTTTATTTTTTAAGGTTTTATTTATTTATTTTTACAGGGGAAGAGAGAGAGAAAGAGAGGCAGAGAAACATCATTGTGTGGTTGCCTGTTGCATGCCCCCGTATTAGGGACCTGACCTGCAATCCAAGAATGTGACCTGACTGGGACTTGAACCAGTGACCCCTTGTTTGCAGGTCTGCACTCAGTCCACTGAGTCACACCAGCCAGGGCTGATATTCACTATTTTTAATACATGGGTCCTTGGAAAGTTATTTGATATTTATATTCATTCAAAAATTATTTGTCCAATTTGTCTTACAGAAAAATTCCAAATAATATATGTAAGTGCTTCCCTCACTACAAAGTGGAGTTTAACCCACTTTTCCTGTTACTTTTTAATGAAGAAGTCTGGCAAACACTATGTTATCCAAGTGAACAAAGGTTAAGATCGCCAATCACATTTTATGGAAATCATGTAATCTCTTATAAAGCAAGGAGAAGGGCACTTCAACTCAGGAGATAAATTTTGGAAAAAAAATCATAAAGTCTAATCATGAGAAAAACATTACACAAGCCCAGATTACAGGGTATTTTACAGAATATCTGGCAATTACTCTTCAAGACTACAAAGCGTTTTAAAAAATAAGGAAATGCAGAGAAACTGTCACATTGGATCCTAAAACAGAAGGAGGAAATTATTGAAAAACTTGCTAAACTCCAAATAAAGTCTGGAGTTAGTCAATAGTAAAATACCAATATCGGTTTCTTAGTTTTGACAAATGTACCATAGAAATGTAACATGTTAAAGAAAGGAAATTTGATGAAGGACATATGAGAAGTCCCTGCATTTATCTTTGCAACTTTTTCATAAATCAAAATATATTCCAAATTAAAATGTTAATTCAAAAATACATTTATTGTAACCAAGCAAAGAGTTTGTGCACTCAGCAATGTAGATAGCCAGTCACACTCAGGGGTGCAGTTAAAGAAAGGGGAGTTTATTGTATAGCACTACACAGTGGAAAGCAGGCAGCTTGTTCTGGAAAAAACCAAACTCCTCAATGATTTACAGACAAACAGTTTTGTAGAAGAAAAATCATGAGTAGTCATGAGTAAGGTGTTCAGGCTGATGGGCTGTGCTGATTGGTCAGCTCATATGCAAGCTTCAGCCATCTGATTTATTCAGCTTCTGGCAGCATCTGGCCTGGGTCTGCGTGACTACAGCCAGGTGGTCTGGGACAGAAGAAAAGTTCTGTAAGACATCTTGGAATTGAGAGTCCGTGACATTATCTTAAGAGCAGAGATAAAAGAATGGAACTATATATTTCATGCTTACCAGGCTGCATTCTTCTGTTACCTTAAGCAGAGCATACCTTCTGAAGCTTGCTGTATAGGTAGGCCTATAGGCCTCAGGACCTGATTATATTCCAGTGGCACTCTGACACTTATGAAAGACTAATCTAAATACTCTAACTAAAAGCTAAATTCTAATATATCTAGTCTGCTATGATTTGCTGTCAGCTTCATTAGGTGCATAATTCTAAATATAAGAAAAAGCCAGTGTTCTCCCTATAAAAGATTAATTTGTGTCAGTTTTATAAAGCTATATAATGGTTTAAAATTATTGTGTACACGTTTAAGTAATGTCATTGAACTTTAATATTGTAAATTTGCAAGTGATCTACTAATCCTGATACCCTCATCAATAAGCAGTAGAAATTCCAGACAACAGGAAGTCAAGCACATACTTGATTATTTCTGTTAGGTAGCAGCTAGGAATGAGTGGCCAGAGGGGAGATAGTGACAGGGCCCTCACCATTACAATCTAACAAAGAACTTAATACAGGAGGCTAAAAGCAAAAGGAGACATGTCTCACCAATTAATTCGGCAGTCCTGAGCTCAGTTTGATAAGATTGCCAGGTGTCCTGAGCATTGCAAGCAAAATAGTCCTGGAGAAGGGGAGTCCTTGAGGCTGTGCTGGGAAAGAGGCCTCTGTAACAATTTTGTTAAGTCAAAGAACCTTTACTAAGAAAGAGAGACCCTGTAGCTGTACCTTATTCCCAAAGGAAAGGAGAGGGAACCTGGAAGCCAGCTAATGTATATAACTCTGGAACCCCAATAGTTGGCATACTTAGATTAGCTAAGCACCCACTTGTAGCCTCTGCTCAAGGGTATAGAACAAACTTACTAACAACTTTATGGTGCCTGCTTGCATCTCTGTGCTCGAATGTTTCATAAATAAACACACTATCTCATTTTTACTACACGTGTTTGTCTCTCCCTTGAATTATTCTCTTGCAGGTAAGACAAAAACTGAGGCGGGGGGGGCAGGAAAGGCCTCCAGACTAGGGTCTCTCTCCCCATCCATAACATTTCCAGTGAAGAGTAATAGTTAAACTATTTTTCATTTCAGGTTTAATGCTGCTATTTACAAGTTAGTGATTTTTCTTTTGGAACCCCCACTAACTTCTCAAATTAACCAAATTGTTATGTCCAAATGTTAATCTAATAAATATAAAAGGTCCTCCCTGATGCTCAAGAACATACAGAAGCTTGTGCATTACCCTCTGTCCCTGAGACCAACAAACAAATTAGTCATTTGTACAGGATTGTGTTACATTTACTACAGTTTGAAAAATGAATAATTTTGACCTTCATTTCCTTAGATTCTCAGCTATTTTGTTCCTGCAGGAAGTATCTTGGTACATTTCACCGCAAAGATAACAAATTAAAAATGATATACTAAAGTTACTATTTAAGCACAAACAGCATGGGAATTTCTTTTAAAACCTATGACAAATATGTTAATACCAGTTAAACCATTTACCATTCAGTTGTTATTTAGAAGCAAAAACTATATTTTTATGTCAGAAAATCTGATTCTTGTGCATGGGTATGCATAAGACCTTGAACAACCTTACCCTTTGGGTGAAATCATGGAAAAATTTCCATACTTGTGCTCATCTTAGCCGTTTTGGAGAATCCTAACATTTACTGAAGGTAGTGAGGAGTCTTTTAATTCAGTTTTAGCATTCACCTCTTGCATGCACAGCCTTTCAACATAAGACATGTTCAAACCTGTAAGAATTTTTATGAGTTTATCTGCATCAAACTGAAGACAATTGCTGGAAAGCAAAATCTCAACAGTCTGAGAAAATGCCCCAGAGAATGGCAGTTTTGCACCTTATTTTACACATTACAAAGGTTGAGTCATAAGGGGGTTACACAAAATTCATTGGTGACAGATTTGGGAGACCAGAGAGAGCAAAGTGGGATTGGATAAAACCTAAAACAAATAGACACATGCTTCTTTTACACTGGTGGAGATAGAACAGTTAACAGTTAACAATTATCATGTAACAGTTACAATAAGCGGGT
Source organism: Trachops cirrhosus (assembly GCA_028533065.1). NCBI lineage: Eukaryota > Metazoa > Chordata > Mammalia > Chiroptera > Phyllostomidae > Trachops > Trachops cirrhosus. The sequence goes on from CM052538.1 coordinate 112,047,892, forward strand.
TTGTGATCTTTCCCCTGGTGCAGTGGTTGTGCTTTGAATCTGGAAAAAAAAATGAAATTACTCTGATATTCCAAAGTTGCTGTTATCAGGTATTTACTGCAGATACAAAAAAAGATGACAGGCTCAGTTAAGGTAAAAATTGACCTTTGTTAGGAAAAAATGCATATCTAGGATATGACTCCCTGCCATGACTCAATTTTTTTTTAATTAGAAAGTTTTCATTTCAGACCATCCTGTGTGGTTACTGTAAGTCTCAGCTTGTCAGGCCTCTGCATAGGCCTCCCCTGAGCATGTTGGGTTTAGTATGTGGTCTCTTTTTGTCCACAAAAGCATGTAAGTATACAGTTCCCCAGTTATCAAATAAATCCTGTTATTCACACTCCAGGTCTGATAGTAGTTGTCAGTCTCTTTAATAATTCTTCCTTTTGTAAGCATAAAAATCAGTCTTGTTCAACTTTTTATCTCCTTAAAGCCAATATGCTAACCAAGCCCTGAATTTCAGTGTATCTCTTATCTCCATTCTGTCATTTTCATCTCTTTACCTACCACAATCTACTTTATAATCTCTTTACGCTTCTTCAACCCATCCGGTATACTGGGTGTTAGTTAACCTAAAAATAAAAACAAAAGTGACAACTTGTCCTCTATTAGGGGAGAGGGGAGGGAATTTCAGGGGAGAAGGGAAGGGTTTACAGGAACAAATATAGAGGACACATGGACAAAACTAGGGGTGTTGGAAAGGGGAGGGAGGAGGGGAGGAATGGGTGGGTGGGCTGGAATGGGAATAAAGGATAGAAACTGTACTGAATAAACTAAAATAAAAAAATTTAAAAAATAAAAATAAAAAAATAAAAAAATAAAAAAAATAAAAAATAAAAACAGCTCTATTTCCAAAATAAAATAAAAAAAAAAAAGTGTAACGTTTGAGGCCATGTTTTCTACAGGGTAGAATTCAGTTGTATCACTACTGAATAAAATTTATTATATAGCTTTGAAAAAAAAAACAAAAATGAGAGGCAGCAAGCATTTGAAATTCAAAAGAATAGTGATAATTTCAGGGGAAAACAACATAGTTTTCAATTAGATTTAGAATGTGGAGACAAGAAGTATTTATGAGAATAGGAAGGAGAATAATTACATAGACAGAAGGATAGAATTGTTGTGGGTGTGTTAAGGAAAAAAATTGTTATACATCCTGATAAAGTAACATAATGATGCTAATTCTAAAGAGTGTCTTTAGTTTTCAGATGGTAGTCATCATGTCTGGTTTTGCTAGCTCTGCACACAGTTGTGTGGAACGCAGTGCTGCGTTAGGTCCAATTCAGAGGTTACCTTGTGCAGTTTTAACACTGCAGAAGTTTGAAGAGTGCAACAGCAAGGCAGCTACTCTGGGGTGGCAGCTCCAACTCCATTCCAAAGTGGCTCCGTGTACCTGTCACACTAATTCCCCTAAGATTTGTAGAGAATTCTATTATAAATGTAATATTAACCAGAGATAGAGAGACCACTAACCAAAGTCGAGGGATCAAAACTGATGCTCTAAATGTTACTTGATTCATTTAAAATGACATAGTTAAGCAAATTGTTTAACTCATTCTCACACTGCAAAAGGGAAAAGGTTAAGCCAGTTGATATCTAAATTTTCTTCCTGCTCTAAAGGTAGACCTAAAATTTAATTTACAAGTATACAGCTATTCCTGATCATTTTGTTCTCTCCTTTCACATAAAGACTTATGAGACATTGACTGACCCCGGAGTCTGGTTGGGGTGCTGGCCTAAAGGGGACTGTTTGCTTGTGCATCAAAGCTCAGTAAGACAAAAACAAGAGTTTACAGCCAAGAAAGTAAGGGATTATTTTAGAAAATGACCCACCCTGGATCAAGAGGAGCTAATGCTCAAGGGTCTGACTCCCTGACAGCTTACAGGAGCTGGATTACACAGGGAAAAGTTAAAATGGTGCCCAGGGGAATTAGTGTGATGGTCAAGGTCCTGGTCTCTGCTGCTCGGTGGGTGCTGGGGCAGAAGGTAGCTAACTGATCCTTACATGAGGCCCCAATTTCAGCCATGGCCTCACTTTGTCTGGGTTTGCCCCTTTTCTGGGTCTGGAACTGAAGTACATCTGAGGCCTAGATATCAACTCTAGTTTGACAGAAACTTTCTGTGGTTAACAGATTTGACTGACGCTTCATCCCTAAGATTTGAAGCTGATTAAGGGAGTGATTTGGCAAGGAAGGTGGAAGCCCATGAGTCAGGGTGCTGGCCAAGGCCAGTTTGTACTGAAATGAAAGAACGGAGAAAATGTCATATTAAATAAATGAAGTTTCTGTGTGCTTACACTTGCACTTAAAAAAATATTACCATTTTGTATAAGTGTTAAACTCAACCTCATTATGCAGTAAATTCTTTTGCCAACTATGAAGTCCAAATGCACGTAATTTTAATAAAATTCACTAAATGTTATACAACTGGATGGCATTGTGCTTTATTCATTTCTTCATATTGTACATCGGAATGGACTTCATATGTGATCATTGATACTTGTCTAAGCAAGCAACTGCTCCACTGTCTATTGAAACGAACATAATTTTGAAAAGAACATAATTTTATAATAGAACAATACATAATTTGAATTTCACACTTCATAAACATGCATAAATAGGCAAAGTTCTACCTCAGTTCTTTGTTTTTTGCTTTTGAGAGAGAGGGAAAAGGTCTACATAAATTAAAATTTAATGATGCAAGCAATTGTTTACTCAGTCATCTGGATAATTCAAAGCAGATATTATACCATGGACATGAAGAGAATGAGCACTAACTGGATTCATTTCTATTTATATATTAATGAAATCCATTGAGAAATTACTCAAATTTATATCATTTTGTTTGTAAAAGTGTAGTTTAAATACCTGCCCAGCATAGTACTAGATAGTATTGACTTAATCATTTATTTAGCTATTTGACCAAAGACACAGTAAATTTGCATTTCTTGTAATCTCCTTTTTGTTAAACTATTGAACTGATTTAATGCATCACAGATTTCAGAGGAAAACACAAACCTTTGGAAATAAGATTCTTTATTTACTCATTTCAAATATGCATACGACTGAGTTATCACTACATAATTGTTCTTTGTATTAAATGGAAAACATATAACTTTGAGGACATGAACAGAAATAGTAGTAAAATAGAAGGAAAAAAAGTGGGACCTTGCACAGAACCATGGGGAGAATGTGCCATGAAAGGGAAAGTAGTTAACTTAACTGTCTGCATTTGTGGTCCACAAAAAACACAAATGGATAAACAGACCTCAGTCATATGAAATAGATAGTAGGACACTGACCTTGGCCTTGCCCATTTTTAAGTTACTTGGTATGAGGAAAAATATGGTCTATTAGAGAAAGTGTAATCCAAAGGCTAATGATACTGTTCCCAATTTTAGTTGAACATACCACATTCCCAATACACTATAAGTTTCAAACCTTTTTTAGTATCTGAGTAAGAATGATTTGAAATAAAATATAACATGAAAAACTACAAGCATACAAAAAGTTTGAAAGTTCAATATTTTGACAATTTTATAGTTATTAAAATATGTATGCTTAATCTGTCGAGATTTTCTTGTTTCCAAATACACATCCTTCTCCTTGATATCTACCCTAGGCTACTTAGTATAACAAAATATAAGAATTGAATAAAAAATTGAAAGTGGATTCCCTTGTTCTCTCAATGGAATTGATCAATAAAATATCCAAAAATATATCAAATATACCTGATTTCATGAAGTAAATAATGTAAGTATAAATTTTCTCTCTAACTTCATTTTTCTACTTTCATATCTATTCATTCCATTCTGCCAGACAAACTTCTTTACTTTTCTCAAATATTACAGACATTTTCATTGGCTATTGCTTATGCCAGAACATTGCCTATGTAATTTTATCATTTACTTCAAATTTTGCTCTAACATTCCTCCTCGATAAGACCTACTCTGACCACCATATTTAAAATTTAAACTTCTTCTGATGCCACATTTTTAATTTCCCCATGCTGATTTATTTTTCTTTATCTCTATAGTACTTCTCACATTGTAACTTACCATGTGATTTACTTATTCATATGTTCATTAATAATGGTCTGTCTCTTCCCGATAGAATGTAAGTTCACCAAGGACAATGACCTTTCTGTTTTATTTACTGATATGTTCTGAGAACTTAAAACAGTGTCTGGTACACTAGTAAGAACTTAGTAATTATTTGTTGAATGAATTAATAACAGATTGTTAAATATATTAATAAGAAAGCAAATTTATTCATTTGAACTATATTCTTAGAATTTTAGTGAATTTTCTTCATGTAAATTTATTGCAAAATTAGTCCTTGATATGTATTTTGGTTTTTGAAAGCATTATATTATAGATAATTACTTAAACGAATTGAGGGAAAAAGTCAAGGATATAACCTGTTGTGTTTTAAATAAAATTTTTCTTTTCTAGCACTGATATACCACAATAACATTACAAAATGCATGATTTATTCTGACTATTCAGTCCTAAATCAGAAATGCATATTTTCTTAATTTATTTCTAAAATAGAATGTAAACATTGAATAATGGCATAATAATTTATCAGCCTAATTTCTTTTTGCATGAAACTATTTTTTAAATATTAGTAGAGAAAAATTTCTTACCAGTCTTCAATCTAAATACACAGAAGTTGCTTTTTCTTCATAATATTCAGGGTCCTCAACAGAAAAATAAACCTATCACCATTGTACTGGAGTTCTTTTATCACACCTTGCAGACTAACTGGAGCTGAAGCAATGGAATTAGATGCAGCATTGAAACGACAAATTACCTTGAAAGGATAGTATTATAGATTGATTGTATCCCCCTAAAAGAGATTGAATCCTTGATGACCAATGTCACTACATTTAGAGATGGGGCCTTTAATGAGATAATTAAGGCTAAATGAGGTCATAAGAGTGGGTCCTAATCCAATGTGATTACTCTCCCCATAAGAAGAGACACCAGGAGTGCACATGCATGAAGAAAAGGCAATGTGGGGACACAGCAAGAAGGCTGCCACCTACAAAGCAGAGCAGCCTCTGGAGAAACCAAACCACTGGCACCTTGATCGTGAACTTCCAGCCTTCAGAACCATGAGAAAATTTCTGTTCGTTTACTCACCCAGTCTGGAGTATTCTGTTATGGTAGCCCTAGAAGACTAATATAGAGAGTATGAAATAGGCTATATTATCCTACATTTATTTTATATAGGACAATTATAGTGTTCACACTCTTATTATAAAGACTATACTCTTGTTACTTAGAAATTGCAACAGGAGGGTTTTTCAAACTCTCATGGACATCCATATGGTTTTGTCTCAAGAAACTTTGAGTAAAAGAATAAGTAAAGTACCTACCTTTCTGTGTCAGATACTTTCTAATATTGAATGGTCTAGAATAATAAGTAATGATGAAGAGATATTACTTAAATTTCTGGTAATAATTCTAATGACTAGATATATTAATTTTATTTTTTGACCATTTCATCTTTCATTTTTGTTTATACTGTCTCTCATCATACAGAGGTTTAAAACTATTAGCTGGCTGAAACAAGCATTGATGTTTTTAATTTTTTTTCTGGATTTTTTGTTCCTTTTTACAAATGTTTTTATTGTTCAATTACAGTTGTCCTTATTTTTCTGCCACTATTTTCCCCAGACCTGGCCACCACTCCTCTCCCACATTTGATTCTCCCCAACATTGTCTTTGTCCATGGGTCCTTTATACTTGTTCCTTGACCAGACCCACCACCATTTTCCTCCTGTTTTTCCCTGGCTACCTGCTCTCTGGTCATTGTCAGTTTGTCTTTTATTTCTGTCTCTGGTTCTATTTTGCTCACTTGTTTGTTTTGTTGATCAGGTTCCAGTTATAGGTGAGATCATATGGTATTTGTCTTTCACTGCCTGGGTTATTTCACTTGGTATAATGGTCTCCAGTTCCACCCATGCTCTTGTGAAGGGTAGGAGTTTCTTCTCTCTTTCTGCTGTGTAGTATTCCATTGTGTAAATATACCACAGTTTTTTGATACAGTAATCTACTGATGGGCACTTAGGCTGTTTCCAGCACTTGGCTATTGTAAATAACACTGCTATGAACATAGAGAGGCATAGGTTCTTTTGAATTGGTGATTCCAGATTCTTAGGGTATAGTCCCAGCAGTAGAATTGCCAGGTCAAAAGGCAGTTCCTAGTCTTTTGGAGTAAATTTCATAGTGTTTTTTACAGTGGCTGCAGCAGTCTGCATTCCTACCAACAGTGTATAAGGGTTCCCTCTTCTCCACATCCTCTCCAACATTTGTTTGTTGATTTGTTTATAATGGCCATTCTGACTGGTGTGAAGTGGTATCTCCTTGTGGTTTTAATTTGCATCCCTCTGATGGTTAGTGATGCTGAGCATCCTTTCATATGTCTCTGGGCCCTGTGTATGTCCTCCTTGGAGAAGTGTCTGTTCAGGTCTTTTGCCCATTTTTTAATTGGGTTGTTTGTCTTTGTGTGAAGTTATGTGAGTTCTTTATATATTTTGGAGATCAAACCCTTGTCAGAGGTGTCATTGGCCAATATGTTTTCCCATATGGTTGGTTCCCTTTTCATTTTGCTTGTGTTTTCTTTAACCATGCAGAAGCTTTTTAATTTGATGAAGTCCATTTGCTTATTCTTTCCTTTATATCCCTTGTTCTAGGGGACATATTGGTGAAAATATTGCTGTGTGAGATATCTGAAAATTTCCTTCCTCTATTCTCCTGTAGAACTGTCATGGTGTCATGACTTTTATTTAGTCTTTTAACCATCTTGAGTTTATTTTTGTGTACAGTATAAGTCGGTGTGGTTGAGTTTCTTTTTTTTTGCATGTAGCTGTCCAGATCACCCAATACCATTTGTTGAAGAGGCTGCTTTTACTCCATTGTATACTCCTGCATCCTTTTTCAAGTACTAATTGACCATAGAGACATGGGTTTATTTCCAGGCTTTTTATTCTATTCCATTGATCTGTGCATCTGTTCTTATGCCAGTACCATGCTGTTTTGATTACAATGGCCTTGTAATATAGTTTAATGTCAGTTATTTTGATCCTTCCTACTTTGTTCTTCTTTCTCAAAATTGCTGAGGCTATTTGGGGTCATTTACGGTTCCATATAAATTTTTCATCCCTGGCTAGTGTGGCTCAGTGGATTGAACATGGCCTGACAACCTGAATCTGTGGTCACTGGTTCAATTCCCAGTAAGGACACATGCGTGGGTTGTGTGCCAGGTGCCCAGTAGGGGGCCCAAGAGAGGCAACCACAACACATTAATGTTTCCCTCTTCTTTCTCCCTCTTTTGCCCTCTGTCTACAAATAAATAAATAAAATCTAAAGAGTAAATAAATAAATAAATAAATAAATTTTTGAAATATTTGTTCTATATCTGTGAAATATGTCATTGATATTTTGACAGGGATTGTGATGAATCTATGGATTGTTTTGCATAGTAGGGACATTTTAATGATGTTAATTCTTCTAATCCATGATCGCATCATATGCTTCCATTAATTTGTGTCTTCCTCGATTTCTTTCTTCAATGTTCTGTAGTTTTCTACATACAGGTCTTTTACCTCCTTGGTTAGGTTTATTCCTATGTGCTTTATTTTTCTTGTTGCTATAGCAAATGGGTTTTTTTCTCCTAATTTTTGTTTCTGATGTTTCATTGTTGGTGTACAAAAATGCCACCAATTTCTGAATATTGATTTTATATCCTCTGTTTTGCCAAATTCACTTATTAAGTTGAATAGTTTTTTGGTGGAATCTATAGGGTTTTCTGTGTATGCTATCAAATTAGCTGCAAACAATGAGAGTTTACTTCCTCCTTTCCAATTTGGATGCCTTTTACTTATGTTTCTTGTCTGCTTGCTGCGGCTAGAACTTCCAATTTATGTCGAACAGAAGTGATGAAAGTGGACACCTTTTCTTGTTCCTGGTCTTAGTGGGAAAGATTTTACTCTTTGCCTATTGAGTGTGATGTTGCTGTATGTTTGTCATATATGGCCCCATATATGTAATGTTAATCTTTCCTGCTCAGATGGTATTCATTTTTTCTGGGATCAACTCAATGTTAGATTTGTTGTGATGATATCTTCAAGGTGAATTCTTTATTTAATGCCCCTAATTCCCTTTGTACCTACCTCTGCTAAAGTATATATTAAACTATTTATTAAACATTAACTTTCTATGTTTGTCATACATATGATGTTGCATTCCCTGAGAACAGGTTCTGTATATTACTCATCTGACACAATGCTTGTGTTGTGTAAATGATGTATTGTGAAAAAGTAAAATAATATAAAAATTGTTTGCTAATTTATATAAAATAAGGCAATACATTCCTGATGAACTTTACTTATCTATGTTATTAAATGTATTGCAAATTTATAGATTAATTTTAAATTTAATTTAACCAGTGTTAACATGAAACATTGAGGAAGAACAAAGAAAATATCTTCACTTGCAGAAGGAAGAAAGCTGGAAGAATACATAAATGAGATTTTTAAAAAATATATATAATTAATGTCTTATAAAGGCATTACAAAAAGTCAGGGAAAAAGAATTCATCTTAATTTAGTAAATTAATTATAATTTTAGAGAAAAAATATATTTCAAAATTCTGTACGTTAAGACTTAAAGGAATTATTGGATTCTGACAAGAAGAGGTGCATTTGGGGGTAAACAAGTGATAGTGAGCTAAGGAGGAAAATTCAAAATCACTTGATGTGTAGAGTATAGTTGTATCATTTTTTTCCACCCCGGATTGGTGGTTGGTGGGGCAGTGCCACACCTCCTACTTCAGAACTCACAGGCCGTCAGATGTTAGACCTTCCTTCTCCCCTTCAGTAATTGCTAAATTTTGTGTCCTAAACTTGGGAAACTGAGAGCACCACCTAGAGATTTTGAATGAAGAACACAACCATGCAAAGAAATTTAAAAACAAAAAAGCAGTTTAAAATCCATACCCTGGAGTTGCATTTGTGTCTGTTCTCCTAAGGTAGTCAGGATACTTCTGCTTTCTTTCTGTTTTTCATTTACTGACCTTTTCATGCACTCATCAATTCTATTATTCTCTTTTTAGTAATAGTTTAATATATTTTTATTTCATTTTGGTGGGGTACCAGTAGAAAAGGTGATAAATATGCATGAGAAATCAAATATTATTAAATAGTCTCCAATATATGAAACTGCTATCCTAACTGTAGCACTTAAATAATTAATTTTATCAGTAAAAACTTATTGTAAGATCATTTTAATAACTAATATTTTGTCCAATGGATGTAAAATATTTTACTTAAGCTACTAGTGTTTGGAATTTTAGACTGTTTCTAAACTCCCCTATTAAATATGTCATTAGGACGCTTATTGTACATGAAAAGTTTCTCATAAAATTAAGCACACTATATGTTTAAAAACAAAATATAAGGTCTGGCATAAATAACACCCCTTTTTTATTACAAAATCTTTTATTAAAAATCATAAGCATGTAATTCTGTAACATAATATCACACTCAAGTATACCATATGACATTTTAGGTGAAATGTTCAGATTAAAATTATAAATTATTACACCCATATTATCACCTTACCAACCACACTCAAGCAGGCTTTACTTCTGCTGGACTCTGCACAAAGTGAAGTTACCAGAACACACAAAACTGAAGAATCTTGATGCATATTGTCAAATTTACTCCCTGAAGAATTTTTTCATTGCCACTGCTAACCTACAAAAGTGCTGCGGTCAGTGCTGTGAGTCGTGTACCACACAACTGGAGAAGATCCATTCCCACTGTGATCTATATTGATGGAATCCCCTGGTGATGAATTCCATGTGGAAATTCCTATCTGATATTAAATTGTCAGGTGAGCCCCTAAATGGGTGATTTCTCTCCAAATATACAGTCAACTATCACAAAATCATTTATTGAAAAATATTTTTACCTAATAATTATCTTCTTTGCTGTCGTATATGAAATAGAATCTACCTTTTCTAGATAAGCAAGCAGAATGACTCCCAAAGATGTCTGTGCCTTAATCCTCAAAACCTGAAAATATGTTGCTTTATATGGCAAAAGAGACTTTGCTGATTAAAAATAAAATCCTGATATGGGGAAATTATCGTGGATTGTCCAGCTGAGCCCAATGAAATCACAAAGGTCCTAATAAGAAAAAAGCAAGATGATCAGAGTTAGAGAAAGATAAAACCGTGAAGCAGAGAAAGGGAAAGATTTGAAGATGTCATACCACTGGCTTTGAAAATGAAGGAGAACCTATTGACATTAAATGAAGACATATACTGTACAGGCATCCCCTGGAAGCCAGAAAAGGAAAAATACAGATCTGCCCTTTAGAATATCCAGAAGGAACACAGCAGCCCTGCCAACCCATGTAAGACATTTTATCTCCGGAGCTTTAAAAACATAAATCTGTGTTGTTTTTAGCCAGCAGATTTATGATAATTTGTTTCAGCTGAAACAGGAAATGAATACAATGTTATTAATTCCATTGCACTAAGTGGTACTGCTAAGAGCTCTGAGGCACACTATGTAAGTACTCCCATCTTAGCAATTAACATCTGTTACAGTACGGTATTTTTGCCGTGTATAATACACACTTTTTGCCCAAAATTTTGAGGGAAAAATAAGGATGCACATTATACATGGGTGTAATGATTACATACCCTGGGTATAACAATCCCATGTATAATGAGCACAAAATGTGAGTGTGCATTATACATGATGAAATATGGTGACTGCTTTCTTGCTTTTCAATGTACCCAACTCATAATACTGAACAAAATGGTAACCTCTGTAAGCAAGATTTTCTCCATTCAATAGTTTATTGTCAATGCTTAATAAAATATACATTGTGAGCAATAAATATTCGCTAGATGATTTAATAGGCTTTTTATTGATATGATGCAGATCTTTTTCATAATTTTATTTTAAATTTTTATTATTCATCTTAAAATATAGGTAATATCATTTCTAATGTTCTCCAAAAAAAGTAATTACTGTGGAGAAAATTTATAGGGAAATGTTTGAAAGATTTTGTTTATACGTGAAATTTTATCATTGAATCAAATGATATTAGAAATCTTTGTAATTACAAGGTAGATTTGTGGCCTTTTAAATGTTTAGTTTCATTGATTTTACTTTTTGTCATTTAGTTGTTTTTTCAATGTGGAAGACTATTATAAACAAACTCATGTAAGCTTTCCATGCATATGCTAATGGAAGAATTTGTCTTTCTCATTGTTAAGACAGTTTTGCTCTTTCGCACTGTTGAGGGCTGCTCTGGTGTGGGTTGTGTTTTGCTTCGAGGTTCTTTTGTCTTCTCTTAACACAGAAAAAAATCTCCCAGTGACCATACTTCCATTTTTACTTCATCTACCATGAAAGGTTATATCCAATCTGCAACTAACTACAGTAATTATGTAAGACCTAATCATATGTATGATTACAAATGAAGGGTCACATTTTTCTGAACCAATATTTCACATGAAACTACATATGTTACAATTAGTAAAGTGAAATAATTTCTTGTCCAAAATAAGGGCTATAAAACAAACTTCAAACTTTTTGATGTCTATAGTTTGACTTGTATCTAGCCACTTTACCAGATGCCTTAATTTTGAGTTTCACAGTTTCTTTTCTTTTTTTCTAGATATGTACTTTTATTTACAGCATGTGATAATTGTCTAACTGCAATAAAATATATGTACTTTATTGCTGTTTTATATAATAGTTTCAGATATAATTTTTTTTAGTTTTAAATAATGAAAGTGATGGTGATTTTAAAAGGATTTGTGGAAAAATCCTTTATGGACATCAATTCTTACTACTATTAGTTAGGGTAGATAGTAAACTAAGGCAGGGAGGAGAGAGACATGTCTCACTCACTGACTCAGCAGTCCTGAGCCTGGTCCGATAAGATTGCCAGGTGTTTCAAACTTCATAAGCAAAACTAAGATAGCTCAGAAGAAGGGGAACCCTTGAAATTCTGTGCATGTCACTTCCATGGGAAAGAAAGTCTTTGTAACCATTTTCATAGCTGGGAAAGAAAGCTTTTCTGAACATATATTAATCCCGAGGTCTGGAAGGGTATGAGGAGAAGAGACCTAGAAGCTGGCTAAAGTCTATAACCCCTGAACTCCAAGAGCCAGGGCATTCAGATTAGCTGGATACCCTCTTATATTTTCTGGCTTAAGTGTATAAAACAGACTTACTAACGACTTTATTTCCTCTCTAAGTAGGGCCAGCAGTTTTATGCTCAAGTGTATTTCATAAACTTGCCATCTCATTTCCACTATTTGTGCTGTCTCTCTCTTGAATTCTCTTGTGAGCAAGGCAAGAACTGATGAGGACAGCCCACTGACGGGCTCCTCAGTAACCTTACAAAGCATTTATATTTTATATTTGATCTTCATTTCTAATTTTAAATGTGTCATATTTAAAATGTGAGATCACAGAGTTAACGAATGATGGCTCTACTATTTTATTCAGCAGTCATTTACTGAATTCAGATTATAAACCAATGACTGTTCACAAATTATTTAGATAAAAATAACTGTGACTCTGCTCAGGATATTCGCAGGCTACTCGACAATTGCAAAACAGAGACTACTGTGACCCATGCCACTGAAGATGCATCTCAGAGTATGGTTCTAACTCGGGGCCTGCAGAAGGGAAGGAAGGGTAGAGGAAAGTTTTCCTTGAATCTATCCTGTTCTCATTTGTATGTGTAATATCTGTACTGTCCACAGGAAAAGGACTCATTAAATATTAGTAAAATTATATTGCAATACTTTTCTACTTTTTCTGAAACAAAATTTAAGATTCTTAATAGTTATCTGAGTATTTTCAATTGCAGTAAATTGAGTGTTTAATTTATTTCATTCTATTTTCAATTATCTTTTATATAGAATTATTCACCAAAATTTTAACATGATCATTTTCTAAATTAAATCATAGAACAGATATTATCACATCAGTTTTACAAGTGAGATAATTGAAGATCAGGAAATTTGGATATAATGACCAAGTAGACATAAAACAATAATTTATAGAATTTAATACCATAGTACCATAATTATAGTACCATAATTCCTGATACTAATTATTATTTTTATACTTTATTTTGCTTACAGTTCCCAGTATATATTTGTACCTAAATAGCTGTTCCTTGAAGAAAAATATGTTACATATGCATCTAATACATAAAATACATATAATGCAAATACTGCATACACATATATAATTATACAGATATAAGTAGATAGAGTTATATAAACGCCTCCAGTTGAAAGTAATAAAGTTCAAAAAAGTGTATAAAACAGACTTTTCCATTTACTCTCCCAGGCATATACCATTTATAATCTTTCTCATCTCAGTTATTAGCAAATTAATTTTTTCACTTGCTCAGATCAGAATTTTTGGGTTGACCTTGATATTTCTCTTTATCTCACACCTCACATCCTTGTATCAGTGTCCTGGGGACTGGTAATGCAAACACTTCTCACAACCCTGGTCCCCTACTGTTGTCTATGCTCACTACCATGGCCATAGTATCCCATTAAAAAATGTACATCAGATTAGGATACTCCTCTGAATACAACTCAAGAGCCACTTCAGGGTGCTGATCTTTCCTCCCCACTACTTCTGATAGCATTTCCTAGTAGTCTCCCAATGATCTACTCTGTTCCAGCCTTAATGGTTTTCTTATACTTCGCGGGGCCTGCCAAGTGTGCTCCCAACTTAGGGCCTTGGAACTCTAGCTCTACTTGTACCACCCTTCTACCTGACAACCCGATGATAATTCTTTTCAAGTCTTTGCTCAAATACCAACATTTTAGTCATCCTATCTAACATTGTATCTACTTTCATATCCTATTTCCCTGATTTTTTCAGCATTTAATTTTGTGACAGACTATAAAGTGTGTAATTTATTCATTATGTGTATGTCTCCTCAGTTAGAACGTAAGCCTCATAATGATAAGGATTCATGTTTGGTTCCTCGACATAGTCCAAACATCAGGATTGTGCCTGGCATAATTAGGTATTCTATGTGTACTGGATGAATGAGAAAACTTTAAAAGGTGAGGGATTGCAAGGTGGGTAGTATCATACTGCTACATTTCTGAAAGAATGAATGTCTTAACAAAATACAAAAAAATTCTGAGTGAACAACATTTTATTTAAAACAGCTAACTATAAATTATTCTTTTAACATTAAATCAAATATATAACAATTATACTCATCTGACCATTTAAACAATTATCTAATCTAGCTTTCTTTTTTTAAAGATTTTATTTATTTATTTTTAGAGAGAAGGGAAGGGAGGGATAAAGAGAGGGAGAGAAACATCAATGTGTGGTTGCCCCTTGTGTGCCCCCCATTGGTGACCTAGTCCACAATCCAAGCATGTGCCCTGATCAGGAATCAGGGACAGCGACCTTTGGCTTGCAGGCCAATGATCAATCCACTGAGCCACATCAGCCAGGGCTAATCTACCTTTCTTACAGTTCAATATATGTACTTTGCCCATACTTTATATTATTTTATTTATTGGAGAGAGAGAGTGAAGCAGTGATTTTTAGTTCCACTTATTTATGCATTCACTGGTTGCTTCTTCTATGTGCCCTTAATCACAATTGAACCCACAACCTTTGTATATTGAGATGACCCTCTAACTAACAGACCTACCCAGCCATGGCTTATATGATAACTGTTTTATTCTTTTTTAAATAGTATAAACTTATGACTGCATCATTTTGACACAGTTTATATCAAGGGTAAATACATTTTTAATTTATGTTTCCATGACAAAGTCTTTCTCTTCCAAACTTTTGGATCCAAGTATCAAACTGGAAAAAAAAAAACAAAAAACACCTGACATATATCCTGCCTCGATGAAAATAACAAAACAACAAAAAGACACCACTTGGTCCTTTGGGTCATATAATCCTTGGCCTTTTAGTTTCCTGTAGTTTCAATAGCCATATCTGCTAAACTGAAGATAGAAACCCAATTCTACCTCCTGCTGTTGCTGCTCAGGACTGTATCACTGAGCATTTGAAAAGACACCTTCTCAAAACAGCATGGAGTAAACTGCTTTCTAATATGAGAAAAACAACCTTGACTCTGAACAACACTTGGGGTGAATCTTATTCTTTGGGCTCTTTGGTTCATTTTGAATGTGTTTTTCAGAAAGAGATATAGCTGTAATCTCTGTCTGTCTGTCTCTGTCTCTCTTACACACACACCCCAATGTAATTATCAGTAACATTGCTTATAATTTTGCATTTTAAATTCAAGTATATTTTACTTGAAAATTTGGCACAAGTTGTTTCTCACCCCGTTTACTCCTTTTCTTCTTTTCATAACCACAAATAACTGAATTTAAAGACTATATTTACTCATGATGGCAACATCTGATTTGCCCTTTGAAGTTTGTGTTTGTCACGATTGCTAGAAAAGCCAAAATACCGACTCCGTGCTTGTTTATTGTGGTTGTTTCCTCCCCGAGCTCAGTCATAATTAGGCAGCTGTGTGTGTCTTCCATCGCAACACACATGGCTCTTCATTTGTGTAATTTTATAAGGAATTATTTGCTGCTATATTTATGTTTATCTATTTGACTTGATAGCTGTATTTGTCAAATCTTCAAAGGCAGTGATGTCCAGTGATGTTTAGTATATATTTTTTAATTTTTTATTTTAGTTTATTCAGTACAGTTTCTATCCTTTATTCCCATTCCAGCCCACCCACCCATTCCTCCCCTCCTCCCTCCCCTTATTTTTAAAAGAGTATTTTTGCCACATTCAATATTAATAGATGATAAAAAGTCACTAGATAAAACTCAAGGCCCATACTAAAAAATACAAATAGAAGCATACTAAATATAATAAATAAATAAAAAGTAAATATTTTAAATTAGGAAACACTATAGTAACCTTAAAATTAATGGGAAAATTTGATGAAGTATCTGGCTCCAAGAAAAATATTTTTAAGTATTTTTTACAGCATTGTAGAAAACACACTTACACACAACATTTAAAATAACAACCAAAAGTTAAAATACTCAAGTATTAATTTAACAAATAAAATACAAGATCCATATTAAGAATCATATTAAGAGACAACATATGCCCTGGCTGAGTAGTCCAGCTGGCTACAATGTCCCCCCAATAGGCCAAGGTTGTGGGTTTGATCCCTGGTAAAGGCACATACTAGAGTCAACCAATAAACGCATAAACAAGTGGAACAACAAATCGGTGTCTCTCTCTTTCTCTCTCTCAAATCAATAAATAAAAGTAAAAAATTAAAATAAGAGCAAATAATATCTGAATAAACAAAAAGGTATGTTGTTCTTGGATGGAAAATCCAAATGCTCTTTAAGTACTTTTCTTTTAAATCCCCTTCCAATGAATGAAACAAGGGGAATTTCAGGGGGCAGAGATGTATGATAAACATGTAGTGTTAGTCTTTATATTTTGAGAGGCAGTGGTTGGGCCATTTTTAAAGGTGGCCAACTATGTTTATTTCCTTTGTGACAATAAATTTGTTATAACTCAGTAACCTGGACTGAGGTATATATTAATGCTTCTGAAATATTAAAGTCTGGCTAAGGTTCTGACTATTCAAATTCATACTACTGGATATTAAGCAAGATTGACTAAGATCTCTGGTGCAAATACCTTGAAGAAGTAATTTCTAAATGTACAGTCTAGCAAGGTAACTGGACTGTATAGGTGGTATCCTGTGTCACCTCCCTCCTATTGGTGCTTAAGGAAAACATTAATTTACGTGAAATTCTAAAGCAGAGTCAAAGCTCTTTTTGGGGAAATGTCAAATCTTTAAGATAAGCAATCATATAAATAGTACCAAAGCTTTACGACATGGAAGCTAACACACTTTATTAAAAATGTTAAATTATCTGAAAAATAAAATGTGCAAGCTTTTAGGATGGTGTAAAAACAACAAAGGTTAAGGCTTCTTGGGGCACATTTCTTAGAGGACTTGCCAAGTGTGCAAATAATTGACTTTTGTTTGTGACTGATAACTTCACTGAAAATGTACACAATTTAGTTTTAGCTCTCAATTACTTTGGTTGATCTTTGGGAAGGTTTTGTTTGTGTACAGTGGTTGTTCGACTTGTTTTAACCCGTTAGGGTTTGGGTGGGGGTTACACTATATTAAAGCAAAATTTTTATAAAAGAAAAAAATGTCAAATTATCACAAGTTTGTATGTATACAAAGTTAGCAAAAATTTCATATGAATTGAAATAGAGTTTCTTGGAATTAGATAAAATGAACTTAAAATTCCAGATTTTAGCCACCAAACAATTTTAAAAATTATCATAAATATAAACTGAGAGTCAGTTTGTCATATCAACACATCTTATAAAGACATTTTAATCTCTTGATAATCACAAAAGCATAGTAAGTGGAACATTAGGAAAAAGACAGTCTATTATTATGTTAATTAATGTTACTAAATAACAAGAGGAAGGTTAAAAACAATACACATGCTTTTATCATACATGACAAAAAGTATTACAGTCTGATTAGCAAGTTAGATGCCAAAAACTGAGCAAATTTTGCATGGAAATCTAAAAGACTAAATTTATATTATAAGTATAAGTAATAATTTATTTCAAGACTGCAAAATTATAAGCTACAAGGTGAATATATATGTAAATGTTTTTTAGAATGCTTAAACATACTGCAGAAAATAAATCATAAAATATGAATGTACAGGTTATACACAGGAAAATATTTTTAATGCAGGTAACAGAAGAAGCAATAATTTCTGTAGTAACTTAGTAGAGTAAAAGTCTTTCCTAAATAAACAAATACACTAATAGAAGAGCAAATTCAAATGGTAAAATGTGTGAATATTCTCAATCTAATACTCAAGGACATGTAAGTTAGAAGTGATTTATTAACTTTTGGCTAGCCAATTGGCAAAAAGTTTAAATGCCTATGCAAACAATTGTTTGGAATATGAATGAATTTTATGCATAGAAAAGTTTTCCTTTAAGACTATTTGAAAATATCTATTAAAATTTAAAAGTCTTGAACCATCATATATAAATAATAATTCTACTCTTGAGCAGCTCTACCATAGGAATATAGAAACTGTAAATTCCTAAGATATATGTATACACACACACACACATACACAGAAGGTGTTTACTGCAGTATGAATTGAAGAGAACAAGAACAGGAAATAATTGATAACTAGCTGACTGTATTGTGATATATTGAGTAAATGAATTACTACATATTTATGTAATTGAATCAATTGAACATACAGTTGAAGTACTAATATATCAAATAGTATCATTGTGCTGAGTAAAGAGGATACATAAAATGTGCTTAAGTTATGGCCCTTGTACCACATTTTTGGAAACAAAAATATGTGTGATGCATCTAAATATGGGACATATGAGAAAGAATCATACGGAGGAGTACATAATAGACTTTATTATGGTATAATGCATAAAACACATATGTGGTCCTATGTATGAGACATATTTGCACATTTGTTTGTTTTTATGGATAAATAAGAATATGCATAGGCATTATGATCACCAAAATATTTATCAGGTTGTTAGATAGGACTAGAGTCTCAAGGTTTGGACAGTTCTTATTAAATGCCATTCTTGTTAAATGTTAAAATGTAGCATAGTATTTTGTATACACTGCTGCAACCTGATGAGCTTGACCAGAAACCAACCATCTAAATGTAGCCAGCTCTCAAGAAGAAATCAACATGCAATTAACCAAATAGTGTACATAAGCAATGGCTAAGCCTTCCATTGAGAAGGCAGAGCTTTGGGTGTGAATCCGTCTCCTTTAGTTGCTGACAATAAGTAAAACTAATTATGACAACCAGGTCTGGTTCTTGAATAGAATACCCCAGACATCCCCCCCTTGAGTCTGGTAACAGGGCCATTCCAGTATGTTTGCCTATCATATTCCTAAAACTTTTATATTTAATTTTTTAAAGAATGT
Organism: Trachops cirrhosus; assembly: GCA_028533065.1. Classification (NCBI taxonomy): domain Eukaryota; kingdom Metazoa; phylum Chordata; class Mammalia; order Chiroptera; family Phyllostomidae; genus Trachops; species Trachops cirrhosus. The sequence goes on from CM052538.1 coordinate 112,066,994, forward strand.
ATTTTTACTTAATCAGAACATATGAAACTATTTTCATTGGAGAGATAAATTTATCCCCATGTAAAAAGTTTAATGTTATACAAAGTCCAGATTCACAATATAATTATACTGTCTTAACTTTTATTTTACTCTTAAAATGTTTTTCATGATTGTTTATGATTTTAATAAAGTAGGGCTACAATGTTCTGCTGTCTTGCATTTAAATATAAGAATAAAACCAATATCTCTAAAAATAGATGCTTTTCTTTTTCTAATTCCTCTGTATTACTTTATATTTTATACTGCCCTTAAAAAAAATTATAAGCCTATTTTAACAGATAATTTTAAACTATAACACCAACATGAAATATTACAAAATGTAATTTGAAGATAATAATAAAAATTATGAAAATTGAACACATAATTTAGTAGTAGCTCAATAGAACTTATCAGAAGGAAAGAATATAAAATAATTTAGTGCTCATTTCTAGCAAATAAAAAATGCATATGTAGATCTATAGGGATTATACACTTTTCAAACATTAAATAGTTAGTGATATTTATTGAGTGAAGCATTTTTTATAAAATGGTTAGTATGTGCATTAAAAATTTACCCTTCCAAATTCCAGAAATATTTAAATGTTACTGTAATATAAATAATAGGTAAAAGCAAAAATAAATAAAAGGAAACTTATTTTTCAGCATTTTTATGAGACCCATCAAAGTAAACACAACAGAAACAGTTTAAGACAATGGAATTTCACATCACTTAGTCTAAACTTGTTCAATTTTTAAAATTTTACTCAATTTACATAATTTCAACAGAGACCATATTAGCCTCCTAAATAAAGTTCTTCTATCTGTAAATGAAAGGAAGTTCAACATAACAACTAGGTATATAATCAGGTAGATGTAATGCTATAAAATTGATAGTTTGATTTATAGTCATCTCTACATAGACATTTAAGTAACATTGGAGAGATAGTGAGCTACAGTAATGCAAGTGAATAAGATCAAGATACTTACATTTTTTAAATCACCTTGAGCCCTGGCTGCTGTGGCTCAGTTGGTTGGAGCATCCTCCCATAACTCCATAGTTACAGGTTCAATTCCATTCAGGGCATGTGCCTAGGTTACAGGTTTGTTCCCATTCCATGCACAGGAATGAGCGACCCCCAGTCCAGGCGCCGATGATCCCCAGTCTGGGTGTGTTCGGAAGGCAAAAATTCCTAGTCTGGACGCATGGAGGAGGCAACCAATTGATACTTCTTTTCCTCACATTGATGTTTCTCTCCCTTCCTCTCTCTCTAAAAGCAATGGGGAAATGAAGATCCTCTGTTGAAAATAAAAAAAAAGAAGATATCACTTCAAATTTTTTAATATGATCAAAAGATTCTTGAATAATGAATCTTGGATTAGCAACATGTAACATTCAAGATAAGACATTTGATCTGAAGGAACTGAGATCACAAATGACCAGTTTCACAAATATATGCACAATTAGAATCAAATGTCACTGCTTATAAATACTTTTTATCTCATTAATAATTTTTATCCTCACCCAAGAACACGCAAAATCAATCACCCATTGATTTTTAGAAAGAGAGGAAGGGTGAGAGAGAGTGGGAGACATTGATGTGAGAGAGAAATGTTGAACTGTTGCCTACCTTATTTACCGTAACCTGGGATCGGGCCTACAACCTAGGCATGTGTCCTGACTGGGAACTTAACCATCAGCCCTTCCCTACATTGAATGAGGGTCCAACCAACTGAGCCATGAGGCCAGGGCTCCTTAATATATTTTAATATTGTAATTCTTTTACTCACTACACCAGGGTCCCCAACCCCCAGGCCACAGACTCTTAATAGTCTGTGGACTCTTTACTAGTCTGTGGCCTGTTAGAAACCAAGCCACACAGTAAGAGGTGAGCAGCGGTCTAGTGAAGCTTCATCTGTATTTACAGCTGCTCCCCATTGCTTTCATTACCGCCTGGTCTCCGCCTCCTGTCAGATCAGTAGTTGCATAAGATTGTCATAGGAGGTGAACCCTACCGTGAACCGTGAATGCGAGGGATCTAGGTTGCCTGTTCTTTGTGAGACTCTAATGCCTGATGATCTGAGGTGTAGCTGAGGCAGTGACGCTGGCACTGGGGTGCAGCTACAAATACAGATTATCATTATCAATGGCTTGCAGACTCACATCAAAATCCTGTCAATGAGTGGCAAGTGAAAATTAAGCTGCATTTGGTGTCAGGCTTTATAGTGGTAAGTGAGTTGGTTTACTTCAATTGTACAGCTGCATCTGGCAGCAGGCTTTAAGCCAGAATCCAACACATTCTAGTCTGCATGTGGCCCACCCATTATTTCATTTATCACTTCCATCCACACCTCTTTCCCGCACGGCACACCTGTCTGAGTCACAGTTTTGGTAAGCCCACAGCTAACCCTAACATGTGTTGAGTTGTAAAATTATTTCATTATTTACTGTAGTCTAATAATAATAGAAATAAAGTACACAATAAATGCAATGTGTTTGAATCATCCTGGAATGTTCCCTGCCCCCCTCCCACCATTCTGTGGAAAAGTTGTCTTTCAAGAATTGGTCCCTAGTGCCAAACAGGTTGGGGACTGCTGCAATAAACATTTTAGGAAGAAACTTTATAATATTCTTCGACATAAAAAGTACTCCCCAATTTAAGCAAGTAATACCATGTTGGAAATATGGAATTTAACTCATTTACTTGTTTTATTACTTACTTTCTTATTTTATTATACTGCAATAGAAATCTTGTAGTTAAATCTCTATAAAAACCCATGAATACAGGAAAAGATATATATTGAGTTAGCCAAAATCTCTGTTTAGTTTTTTCTGTAAAATAAAAGACATGTTTTTTTAATTTTCACTAATAATTTCATGGATTTGTATATTTTGAGTATGTTGGCCATCTCCTACATGGTATAATGTTGATTATTCTTGATTAATATCTTGATTTGATCACTATCAACCTCAACTGATCTACCCATTCCTAGAGCACTATCCAGTGAGAAATCTCCAGCACAAATCTTTGCGAACCACTTTACACACATTTGATCAGTCACTGCACCTTCTCCAAACACTGCACAAATATTGTTTTGCAGTTCAGTTGCTTTTTTTACCTTTCTTGAAATAACAAATCATAATATTCTGAAAATGTTATTTAGTTTCTTCCATCTTCAATATTAAAATGGCTACACAAAAATTCATGATTTTGATACTTTTTTAATGCATACTGATATGACAGTTGTCACAATACAGTCTAACAATATTGTTTTAAATGAAGTTAAGGACAACTAAGCACTACTAGAGCCATTTTGTGGAAAAAATCAAACAAACTTTTTGGCCAAACCAATAATAAAAAAACAATAAGGTACAGAATGAAGAGGCATCTGGACCAAGCCTCGTAGGAGACTGTGTGTGTGTTTGAAGGATCCTCTTTGATCATTCCGAGAATACTTAATGAAATAGTCTCAAGAGGTTTTTAAAAAAGAAGTTATATTAGGCGTTAAAGTGATATAGAGATTGACAAGCGAAAGTTGTAAAGTAGCAAATATAAATTCACTACCTTTATAATTTTGCTTAACTTGCTCCTGTTCAGCTAAAAAGTAATTCGTTTTTTTTTATATCTAGGACACGAAATATTACTTGTTACATACCAAAGACTCCAATGTTTGAGTATGAAGAGATTATTATGAAGTATTATGAGAATTTGTGAGGTTTTGTTTTGGGTGAGCCTCTTTTAAATACAATGAGCACAGAGACTGTTTTTCTAATTAAATAACATCAAAAAAGTAGAGATAGGAACCTCTGTATTTGCAATCATATTGATCTAATCATTTTAGGTCCTCACACAAGGATATGTTTACTGACTTTAGAGAAAGAAGAAGGAAGAGAAGGAGAAACAGCTGTGTGAGAACGAAACATTGATCAGTTGCCTCCCATAATCCGACCAGGGATTGAGCCCAACCCTAGTCATGTGCCCTGAACGAGCCCGCAAACCCTTAGTGTACAGGATGATACTCTGACCAATTGAGCCACTTGGCCAGGGTGACCTAATGTCTTAATAGAGTTTTGGATGATGATCACAGAGTCAGAGGTTAATATATACTAAACTCACATGCATTAAATATACCTGGTTCATTTCTACATTTAATGCTCTATTTAAAAATATATATATATATTTGTGGTTTGCAGACCACCTATGTTTGATTCCATTAAAAATGGAGGAATTTTTAGTGCTTATTACAAATTCCATTTCCTGGTAATCAGAATTACTGAATAGAGAATGCTAGACTTGGAGATGAAAAACCACACACTCCTAGGAATCCATTATTTTATATATTAGTTCACCCTTTGCTATGTAGTAAGGAAGAAAGGAAGTGTAGCCAAAAGTAAAATGGTCACAGTACACCCTAAAGACACTAAAATAGAATAAAATGAGTTAAAATAAAATAATATTGGTCAAAAAAGATACTTCTAGGTGTCATGGTTACCTAATAATTTTCAGTATTGGACACTTGATTATAGAAATTTGAGGTACCAAATTTATCTTATCTCAAGTTATACGTTGTAAGGGTACTGCTTCATATTCAATAGGAAAAGATGAAAAATCAGTTGTGTATATCAGAATAAATTTTTTAAATCTCTTATTTTCAACATTATTCAAGGAAACAGTAAACATAAACTATAACAATCAGTTTAAAATATTTGAAATATATTCTTACAAAAGGCTTGATTTTAACAAATTACTTTCACATAGCAAGATTAAATGGAGACTTCTGGTCAAGGTGGCAGCATACGTAAACTCAGCTCTCCTCCTCGCACAACCACATCAAAATTACAACTAAAATATAGAACAACCATCACTCACAACCACCAGAAATCGAATTGAATGGAGTTCTCACAACTTCCAAATTAAAGAAACCACATCCATCCAGACTGGTAGGAAGGGTGGAGATGTGGAATTGGCTGGTCCCATATCCATGTGTGGTAGATAACAATTCAGGAGGGATATTTCAGGGGTGAGGAGTCCTAGCTGCACACCCAGCCCAGTGTTCCAGTGCCAGGAAGATAACTCCCCACAAATTCTGGCTGTAAAAACCAACAGGGATTGACTCGGTGAAAGAAACTTCTAGAGCCCCAATCATTTCCTCTTTTTTCTTCTTCTTCTTTTTAAATACATTTTATTGATTATGCTATTTTCCCCCTTTATTCCCCTCCATCCTGAACACCCTCTTCCATCCACATTCCCCTCCTTTAGTTCATGTCCATGTGTCATAAGTTCTTTAGCTTCTACATTTCCCCTACTATTCTTGCCCTCCCCTGTCTATTTTCTACCTACCATCTATGCTACTTATTCTTCCTACCTTTCCCCACTCTGTCTTCCTCCCACTCCCCTGTTGCTAACCCTCCATATGATCTCCATTTCTGTGGTTCCATTCCTGTTCTAGTTCTTTGCCTAGTTTCTTCTTGTTTTTGTTTCAGGTGTGGTTGTTAATAATTGTGAGTTTGCTGTCATTTTACTACACGTGTTTTTTATCTTCTTTTTCTTAGATAAGTCTCTTTAACATCTCATACAATAAGGGCTTGGTAATGATGAACTCCTTTAACTTGACCTTATCTGAGAAGCACTTTATCTGCCCTTCCATTTTAAATGAAAGCTTTGCTGGATAGAGCAATCTGGGATGCTCTATCTTGAAAAGATAGAAAGTCCTTGTCTTTCATGACTTGGAATATTTCTTTCCAGCCCCTTCTTACCTGTAAGGTCTCTTTTGAGAAATCAGCTGACAGTCTAATGGTAACTCCTTTGTAGGTTACTGTCCCCTTATCTCTTGCTGCTTCTAGGATTCTCTCCTTCATTTTTACTTTGGCTAATGTAATTCTGATGTGCCTTGGTGTGTTCCTCCTTGGGTTCAACTTCTTTGGGACTCTCTGAGCTTCCTGGACTTCCTGGAATTCTATTTTTTTTGCCAGATTGGGGAAGTTCTCCTTTATTACTTGTTCAAATATCTTTTCCACTTGTTGTTTTTCCTCTTCTCCTTCTGGTACCCCTATAATTCAGATGTTGGAACGTCCAAAGTTAAAGAACCCACAGATGGACTTACTCAGACTCCCTCTGAACTCCAGCACCAGGGTAAGCAGCTTGAAAGGCACCAGTAGCTTACAATGAGGAACTGATGTGAAGGTGGGATCTGGGGGACAGCTTTCCTCCAGAAAGAAAGACGTCCAGAGGTCATTATCCCTTTTCTGCACAGAGCTACAGAGCAGGCAGGTGCCATATTTGAGATTCCATCCACCTGTCTAACACTGTTTGACCTGCTATGGAGATCCCCTGAGACTCTATCCCGTCCAACTTACAGGCTTACCCAAGCTGTTAACCACAACTTTTCCATATAAATGGTGGGTCTTGGTACATGTTTTAAACCATCCTAAATCTTGTCAAACAAGCAAAAGCCAACCTCAGTGTGCCACCAGCCCCTGTACCTCCTGCAAAGTGGCTCCAGGCCTGACACTAGCAGCAGCCAGCTAAGAGTCACAGCTTGGTTTTGTCTGGGAACCTCCAAGCCCAGCCAAAGAAGCAGCCATCTCAGATTGCTTTATAGCTCAGGAAAGGTGTCCCCGGGCAAAATACAGGTGGCAGTTGACCTTGGCCTGCACCAACCAGGAAACCCCAGGGCTTGCACACCTACTGGACAGCTACAGACCATGTTGGAGCACCACCACCCTGCCCTTGCACAGCTGATCCTCCACAAAGGGCAGAGGTTGGTGGTCAATGGTCACAGATAATCCTTGCAGCAGAGAGGCCTGGGTAAATCCCTCCTATATATCTGCCAACAGCAATCAAGGCTCAACTACAAGAGGAAGATGTACTCAGCCCACACAGTGTGTGCACTTTGAATACCCAGCTTGGGTGATAGGAGAGGCTGTCCTACTGGACACTATAGGACACCTACTGCATTAGGCCATGCTACCAAGATAAGGAGTCATAGTAGCTCTATCTAATACATAGAAACAAACACAGGGAGGCTGCCAAAATGAGGAGACAAAAAACATAGCCCAAATGAAAGAACAGCTCATAACTCCAGAAAAAGAACTAAACAAAATGAAGATAAGCAATTTGAACTAAGCAAAATGAAGATGCAGAATTTATAACACTGGTTATAAGGATGCTCAATGAACTTAGTGAGGACCCCAACAGCATAATAAACATCCAGTAAGAAATGAAGGACACGTTAATTGAAATAAAGGGCAATTCAACAGGGAAACAACAGTAGAAAGATCAAGCAGAGAATGAAACCAATGATTTGGAACATTAGAAAGAAAAAAGCATTCAATCAAAACAGGAAGAAAAAATATTCCAAAATAAGGCAGATAGTGTAAGCAGTCTCTGGGACAACTTCAAGAGTTTCAACATTTGCATCATAGAAGTGCCAGAAAGAGAAGAGAAAGAGCAAGAAATTGGAAATATATTTGAAAAAATAAAGAAAGAAAACATCCCTAATTTGGTGAAGGAAATAGACAGGTAAGCTCAGGAAGCACAGAGAGTTCTAAACCAGATGGATGCAAAGAGGCCCACTCCAAGACACATCATAATTAAAATGCCAAAGGTTAAACATACAGAGAGAATCTTAAAAGCAGCAAGAGGAAAGAAGTTAGTTACCTACAACGGAATTTCCATAAGGCTACCAGCTGATTTCTCAAAAGAAACTGTGCAGGCTAGAAGGGATTGGCAAGAAATATTCAAAGTCATAAAAAGCAGGGACCTATATCCACAATTGCTCTACCCAGTGAAAATATCATTTAGAATCAAGTGGCAGATAAAGAGCTTCCCAGACAAGAAAAAATTAAGAGAGTTCATCGTGGTCAAATCTTTATTATATAAAATGTTAAAGGGACTTATTTAAGAAAAAAAGATCAAAAGTATGAAAAATAAAATAGCAATAAATATATATCTATCAACACTTGAATCTAAAAAACAAACTAACCAAACAAGAAGAACAGGTATAGAATCATGGATATGGAGAGCATTTTGATGGTCACCAGATGGGAGAGGGATGTGGGGCAATAGGTGAAAAGGTGAAGGGAGTAAGAAGTACACATAGGTAGTTACAGAATAACTTTGGGGATGTAAAGTATAACATAGAAAATGGAGTAGCCAAAGAACTTATATACATGACCCATGGGCATGAACAATGAATGGTGTGGGAGTAGAGAGGGGTTGCTGGGTGGAGGAGGGTAAGGGGGAAAATTTGGGACAACTGTAATAGCATACTCAATAGAATGTAATGTGAAAATGATTAAATGTGAATGGTCTTTAGCAATACAAATAATATGATATAGATCGAAGGTTTTGTTAATTAACATGATTTTTCTTGGGGACAGAGAAGCATTCCAGTATGCTTTTGACACTGCACATCAGTACCAGCAAGTAAACAGATATGAAGGAAAATTTAGCAGTACACCAGGTTTTCCTAGCCCTTAATAATGGTCTCAGTTAAGTGCAATTTTAAACTTATATCTTGATACCAACTGAAGAATGAGCATACCTGAATTATTTATGTATTTACTCTGAATGTATTGGTTAATAAAATTATATAGGTTTCAAGTCTCAATTCTATAATACATTATACCGTGTCTTCTCCTGTCACCATTATCTCCCCTTTACCACCTTCCATGAATTGTTTTTGCTTAATTCCTTCATCTTTTTTATCCAGCCCCTCCACTTTTCTGACTGCTGTCAGTGTGTTCTCTGTATCTATGAGTCTGTTTCTATTTTGTATATTTTGTTCATTAGATTCCACATAAAAATGGCATAATTTTATATTTGTCTTTCTCTGACTGCCTTATGTAGCATAATACTCTCCAGGTCCATCCATGATGTCAAAAGGTAAGATTTCCTTTTTTTAAAATAGCTGATTAGTATTCCATTGTGTAAATGTACCATAGCTGTTTTATCCACTCTATGGAGCTCTATGGATAAAGTAACCCAGTGCCCATCAGTAGGTCCCTGCTGATGGGCACTGGGCACTGGGCTACTTCCAAATATTGGCTTTTGTATATAGTGCTTCAATGATCATTGAGGTGCATATATTTTTTCCAGTCAGTGTTTTGGGTTTCTTTGAATCTATTCCCAGAAGTGAAATCACTGGGTAATAAGGCCATTCCATTTTTAGTTTTTTGAGAAAACTCCACACTGTTTTCCACAGTGGCTGTGCCAATCTGCATTCCCACTAACAGTGCACTTTTCTCCCTTTTCTCCACACCCTTGCCAACATTTGTCATTTGTGGATTTATTGATGATACCCATTCTGGCAGGTATGAGTTGATATCTCATTATAGTTTTAATTTGCATCTCTCTATTGATTTGTAACACTGAGCATTTTTTCATACGTCTATTGACAATCAGTTTGCCCTCTTTGGAGAAGTCTTTATATGGTCCTTTGCCCATTTGCAATTGTGTTATTTGTTTTTTTGGTGTTGAGTTGTATGAGTTTTTCCTTAATTTTAGATATTAAAATTTGATTATATCCTTATCAGATGTGTCTTGGTGAAAGTGTTCTCCCATTCAGTGGGCTGTGCTTTCATTTTGTTGATGGTTTCCTTTGCTCTGCAAAAAATTTTTAGTTTGATACAATCCCATTTGTTTATTTTTTCTTTTGTTTCCCTTGCCTAAGGAGATATATCAGAATAACATTGCTGCAAGAGATATCCACTTATATCCATAAGATTTTACTACTTATGTTTTCTTTTAGAATTTTTATGGTTTTGAGTCTAACATGTAAGTGCTTAATCCACTTTGTGTTTATTTCTTTGTATGTGTAAGAAGGTGCTCTAGTTTCATTTTTTGCATGTATCTGTCCAATTATTCCAACACTGTTTATTGAATAGACTGTCTTTAGCTCATTGTATGTTCTTGCTTCCTTTGTCAAATTTTATTGACTGTAAAGCCATGGGTTTATTTCTGGACTGTCTCTTTTGTTGCATTGATCTTTATGTCTATTTTTATACCTTATGTTTATCTATGTGTTTATTTATATGTACTGTGTTTTGATTACAATGGCCTTGCAGTATGGCTAGATATAGGGTAGTATGATACCTCCAACTTTGTTCTTTCTCAACATTGCTGTTGTTATTCATGTTCTTTTGTGTTTCCATGTAAATTTTTAGAATTTCTGTTCTAGTTCTGTGAAGTATACCATTGGTATTTTGGTAGGAATTGCATTGAATCCATAGATTTCTTTGGGTAGTATAGGCATTTGAATGATGTTAATTCTTTCTGTCCCTGAGTACAGATTATTCATCCACTTATTTGTATCTTCCTCAATGTCTTTCTTCCATATCTTATAATTTTCCAAGTATGGGTATTTTACCTCTTTGGTTATATTTATTCCTAGATACCTTATTTTAAATTATTTGAGGTGACCTATCACAGTAAAGATCACGTTTCACCCATTGACTAGAAGAATGTACTGTTGAAAATCATGCTAACAGTGAGACATTTCCTGGATGCTGAATATTAAGAAAATGCCCAATCGATACTGACTTTTTGGCTACTTTCCTTTGTAACTGTCTTTTGAAGGATGTAAAGAGCAGAGCTGGAAAAATGTTTTTATTAAAACTCAAATGAGATTATATTTAAGCACTCTATTAACTAATAAATTTAATCATTCCAAAATAGCCAGTCTTTTATTATAATAAAGTGCTCACTGCCAAGTGATTTTAATTGGCTTTTATCTCCTGTCAAGTTTTTATACATCATAAATCGTGTTTTCTTCTTTTCCACTCAGCTGATCAAGAAATGCATTTCCAGATGAAAAAGACTAACAAACTATTGTCTATGGAAGAAACATATTGTTTCTGAACAGCAATAGTGACAAACAGGAGACAGCAAAATAGCTAAGTTGGAGAAAAACTTTTAGAAGAGGACTGTATATACATTCTGGTAAGAACTATCCCCTTCTAACTAACATTGTGATTCAGTCTCAGTCTAGATAGCAGTCTTTTTTTTAATGGTGGTTCCAAGGTGGGCAGGATTGAGGGTACACAGCAGTCTTAAACCAACTGACATTACTATCACTTGAGGTAGCTGTGCTTTATAGAGAAACAGTTTAACCAGACGAGATGATCGATGATTGATGTGGCCAGCCTGAAATATTTCCTAAAAGAATGGAATTAGAACTTTCTGTTCTTGAAGCACCAAGATACTATGAGTAAATAATCGGAAGACACATGTATAGATATGTCTACATTTGTCTCTCTAAAGTTTAATAAAATAAATTAATGTCCACAGAATTTAAATACTTTTGACCTAAAATATTTATGCAGGCCTGAAAGATAATTTAATTTGGAGGTCTGAAGAAATTCTCTATTCTCAAAACAACATACAGGTTAAAGAAAACTGAGTATAATGTATGTATTGACCCCATAATTTCTTAGGAAAATGGGTCTCTGGGACCAAAGTAATTTTAACTCATCTATGAAAGCCTAGAAAACCCTCTTAAAAAGTATCATAACAGTATTAAAAAAAGGTTAGATAGAGCATAAAATCAAATTACCATTTATACAATGACACAGGAGTCTTTAACCTCTATGTGATAGTATATAAAATAATTTAAAAGTAGAAAAAATAACATTTAAATCTAATTTATGTGTTATGGCATAAAATATTTGGAGGTAGGACAAGAACATAGAGTAGAAGTCCAAGAAAGTCTAAAACCTCATTCCACACAGTAACCTGACATTTTTCCATAGTCATTCTGGTGCTTATAGTTTTGCAAGATACTTGTGACAAACTACGATAAATTTTTTATTTAGAATATTCATTGACTGCAGATAAAGAGAAAGAAACTTCAAATGCAAGGCCAAACTAGGCAGGAAAACACATAAAGAAAGTCATAGACATTAAAGTCAATGACAGTATTCTATGGGAATAGGTCAAGCAGCTCTAAGGCAACATTTATTTCCTAGCAAAGTATAAACATCCCAAATTGAAAGTCCTGAATAAGTCTATTACCCCTGTGAAGTTTGCAAATATCATTCAAGGTCTTAGCTAAGTCTCCAGGACGAGGTGGATTCACTGTGGACTTGACACACAAAGAATTACAGTCAGGCCCCAGAGGTAGGAGAAGTGGGTGCCCCTCAGGACCCAGAGACTGCACACCCGTGAACCCGAAAAAGGCCAGGCGCTACCCGGGACCTGTGAGGCCCAGGCCCCAGAGGTAGGAGAAGTGAGTGCCCATCGGGACCCAGAGAGTGCGCACCCGTGAACCCGAAAAAGGCCAGGCGCTCCACGGGACCTGTGAGGCCCAGGCCCAGTGCCAAAATATTTGGCACTCCTCTTCTTTTTGTATAGATTTCTTTGCTTGGCTGATTAAATTAGCAGGAGGAAGCTGTGAACACCTAGATACCAGAAGGAGACTATACCACTGAATCTCACCAGTACTCTACAACAGAGGTTCACACCATAAACCCAGGGAGCCAGAACAGATCAATTTAAGAAGCTGAGGCTAGCAAGAGGAGTCTCACGAACAATGAGAAAAAAAAGAAACAATCCCCAAATGAAGGGAAAGGAGGAAGCCTCAGAAAGAATGCTAAATGAAATAGAGGCAACTCAACTATCAGATTCTGAGTTCAAAGCAATGATTATCAAGAAGTTCAACGAACTCTCAATGAGTTACGAGAAACTACAGGGAAACTACAATGAACTCACT
>CM052538.1:112080219-112150727 GCA_028533065.1 Trachops cirrhosus
TTTTAAAAATAAAAGCAAATATGTATGGTAAACAAAAATAAATCTATTGATCAATCTCTGTTTTCCTTTATTGTTAAACAGCTTGAAGGAGATGGCTATATTTTATTTTCTGTACCAGACCTCTCCTCTTACTCTGACCTAAGCTCTCTTAATTAAGTTTTCCCTAAACATATTGCCAAATTTAGTCTTCTCAATGACCTAAACTTATTAAGTATCCTTTCCTTGATCTATCATCAGTATCTAACATTATAGTTCATTACCATACCTAAACAGTGCTTTTTTGGCTTTGAGGACCCAGAGTCCATGTTTTTTTCTCTACTTTAAAAGTAACCCTTTAGTTCCCATAGTTGATTTTTCTCCCACCCACAATTTTACATTTCTGAGTCCTTCAGGGTTCAGTCTTTTACTATTTCTTATCTACATTTTATACAGAGACTCTCATTTTGGTAAATGACTTTAAATACCAATGTCATGCTAATTTCCTATTTCTTCCTCAGCTTGACCACCCCCTCGAGTTAGAGTCTTTAATCCACCTTATTTTTTATTCAGTATCTCCACTCAGGTGCCTCTAAGAAATATCATGTCCAGAACAGATCTTCTAACACTTATCCTTTAAAGCCAAGCAAAAGAATCTATCCATCCATCAGGTTTTCACATGTTCACGCTTTTAGTTAAAGTCAACTGAGGACAGTTGCTTGGCACAAAAACACATGGAATTATCATTAACATTTTCCTTTCTCTCTCAGTCTTCATGCAATCTATCATATTCTGTTGGTTCATATTTAGATTCCAATCATGTTTTATCACGTAGGCTGCTACCCCCCTTGTCCAAACTATAATCACCTCTCTCCTGGGTACTCAGAGCTGGGTACTCAGAGCTAGGTACTCAGAGCTGATCCCAGTATTTGTCTAATTGGACTCATTGCTTCACTGTCTAATTTTAACATGGCACTAATCACATCATTCCTCTCATAACCATCACCTATTTGCTCAGGGTAAAAGCCAATGTACCCAATATGACATAGAATATCTTAGAAGATCTAGCTCTCTTTTCTTTTATTAACTTCTTGATCTCATCTCATATTCATTGTTTAAGCTACACTAGGTAGGACACTTTAGGTAGTTTCTTCTTACATGGTCATTCACCAACTGTTTTCTCTCATAAGAGTTCTCTTCCTCCAGTTATGTATGATGGTTCATTCCCTTACCAATTTTAAGGCTTAGCTCAATGTTTCTTTTTCAAGGAGGCCTATTAGAACAATTCAACTTAGAACTGTACTTTCCATCTTACTTATCCCCATATTTACTACTAAAAAACAAGAACCATCTATTTTTTAAGAAAATGCAAGACATAGAAAACAAATATGAACATCTACATATCTATATATGCTAGGAGAAGTGGACATAATTGTCATTAAACTTCAAACCTCACATAATAAAAGAAAAAATCAGTGCCATAAGTACTAAAGAGTATGTGGCCTTATTTAATAGAGATATTAAATTTGACCTTAGTTGGGTAATAGATGAGATATTAATTGCTACAATTTCCAGAGAAATTGTATAAATTAAATTTCAAAAAACAGACCAATAGAGAGTAAACAAAAGTTACAGATAGGCAATTCATAGATTAGTACTAATGGCCACCACAAACCTATGAAACAAAGAGAAAAGACAGCAGCAGCATCAGGAAACAAAACATTCCTTCAAGTCTGTCCACAGAAACAACTTTGTAAAAATCACTTTGCAAAGATTTGTCAACCAATATATTCATGCACATTACTAATTTAGGAAAATAAACCTAGAATAAAAGTAAATACTATTAATATGGGAACATGTAAACATATTTGGTAAGTTCATACCATGGAATATTCTGAAGCCATTAAGAAAAGTGAATTTAATGTTCACATTCACTTGGTAGAGTTTTCATGTATCTTTGTTGAGTGAGAAAACTAATCTATAGAAACATATGATATAATTCAAGTTTGTTAATGACAAAAAAACCCTTCTGTTTGTATATGTAATGCACACATTGTGTTTATATATTTATATGATTGGTATGTCATATATGGCATTTTATTTACTATATATTATCAATGATTTATATTATATATGATTTTATCAAAATGGAAAGGATACATATTGGATTAAACATGGATTATAGAGGTGTTTTAGAGTTGTATTGCTGATGTGGTAAAGGGTTAAGGAGGAAGGAAAATAGATACAGGGAAAAAATAAATATATCTAAACACAGCATGTGTAGGATGATTTTATTGATCCATTTTTATGTGCATATGTATATATTTTGTTGGTATTTTAAATAAAATTTAAAACATAAGGTAAAATTAGGCTTAGAAATAACAGGAGAAATAATATTAATATTAATTATTAGGTGTTACCAGATTATCTTCTTTGCTTTTTAAAATAGTAATCTTGGTCAATATATTTTAAATAAATGAAATGGTCCGTCAGCAGATTGCACGAATCAGTAAGAAACCTGGGCTAACAGAGCCTGAAAGTACATAAGACGCTGTAAAGCCAGGACAGTGATGCCAGATGCAAAAGCGGTCAGACTCTCTCACATTGCACAGTTTTCATCAATACTGTAATGAAAGTCAGTGCTTATTAATGTGTCTTTATGCAAATATACATATAAAATTTATAATTTATATAATGTTTGTATATCATTTTATTGCATGGAGTTCATTGAGTTATTTCAGTAAGAAGTGTCTGGTCTTATAATCTTAAATTTTGAATTCTAAAAAACACTTAAAGTTTTGTTAAGTACAACCTGACCACACACACCGAATAACCTCTGTAGTTACTTCTCCCTTGCCATGCTTAGGGTTTTTTGTTGTTTTTTTAAGTCACATATCTCAAACTCAATGGATTTCTTACATTTAAAAATACCCTGTTTTCGCTCAGACATTGCTTTCTAAAATGAATGGACTCTCATTCAAAATTCATTTATTATTTTGGAGAACTGTTTGTTTTAATGAACATTGATTTAAAATTTTTTATATACATACATGACAATCTCATTTTTAGAAGTTAGAAAGACATAAGATGATAGCATTTCAAAAACATCAGTTCAGTGTTCTATTGCTTAATGGACCTGATACTGAAATATTTAGCAAGGTGTACTATTAACATTTAATCAAAGTACAGCATCAAAAGTCTCGTATAGGTAGCTGACTTCATTGCATAACATACAACATCAAGCTTCATGCTAAAATGAAATTTTCCATATTTATGAGCTCACCTTGCTAACCCACTTTTGCCTATTGAACTAATGATTAATTAGCTACAAAAAGTTCATGACTATTAAGGGTTACATTTAAATTCTCACCAAGTAATTTGAAATTGAAGAGAATCTTACTCTTTCCAGCTGAAATATGGTGACGTTGTAAAATATTTTCTACCAGCTAACAAAGCTTCAGTGACTATCTGTTGTGTGTTCCTTTGAGTGAACTCCACAACCAAATATTCACTGTTACACATAGCTACTGTTTGGCCTTCCAATTTTATTTCCACTATTAGATTTCATAAAGCCAGTATTTATTAATTTTACTGTATTCATTCCAGCCTTTTAATCTGCATACATATAATTACTTAATGGAATGAATTACTATAGCAAGTCTTACCAATCTTTTTTAGAAAATATTTTATCTATTCATTCTTAGAGAGAGGGGATGCAAAGGAGAAAAAGGAGAGAAACATCCATGTGCAAGAGAAAAAAATGTCCATGGACTGCCTCTTGTGCCCCCAACTGGGGATGTTGCAACCCGGGCATGTGCCCTGACTGGGAATCGAACTGGAGACATTTTGGTTTACAGGCCAGCACTCAATCCACTGAACCACAGAAGACAGGGCTAACCTTACCAATCTTTGTAACTGTAACTAATACATAAGTTCTTTTAAGAAGCTGTTTTATGACTTTTGCTTCATTGGCACTTATTGATAATCCCTCTTTTTTAATTCCAATGGATATTTGTATTTATCTCTCTTAAAGCATGTTTCATATGTTTCTCTTCAATCCAGCAGTCAGTGCAATTGGCTTATAAAGACTACTAGACTGTAACCTCCTTAAACAAAGTTATCATATCTTATCTAGGTTTGTATCTCTCATAAGTCCTAGTGCAGTGCTTTGCACCAATTCCAGAGTCAATAATAAATATTTATCAGGACTAATAGAAACTTGAATTCTAGAATGACAACAGATATCTGGGCATGAAAAAAATGAATGGACATTGAGTAGTGGTTTTGAGTTTCTTAGTATTATTAACTATGAATTTATTTTTTATCACTAAATTTTATAGAGCTTTTTATGGTAGGAAAGTTTTCATTATCAGTATTTGTAAATTGCTACACATTATATTAGAAGTGTAGTCTGCTTAATTTATACATAGGCTTCCATATAAATGATTTTTTATGAATTTGTTTCAAAAACCACATAGGCCCTGTCTGTTGTGGCCTAGTAGGTTGGTGACGCAGATACCAGCCAGCAATATCTGCGGAGCTGCAGATGGTGCCTGAGACATTCACACAGACTACCAAGTCTTATGGAGGAATAGGGACAGTACGGCTACCCTCTCAAGACAAGAGCGCCTCAGAGTGTCCTGGCCACTCTCTCAAAGGAGAGCGCCCCGCGCCACTGCCTGAGCAGGCATTTATTAGGTATTTTTGGTTAGGAATCCAGATACAGCTTATTAACCATTGTCTGGCAGTGAGGATCAAACAAAAAGATAATGTTCAAAGAGCTAAAGAGGGCTCACACTGAGCTAGGGTCTTATCACCTAAAAAACTATAGAATTTAAGGGGCTAAATTCATTTCCTGCCTGGGCCTTCATAATCTAATTAACAGCATCCTCAGCAAAGCAGGTTTCACAGGATTTTACATACCCTTTTTGTTTCAGGCCTGATTACCCTGGGAATCCTGTGGTTCCCAGCATAGGGCTGTACCACCCCTTGTTATTGTTACAGGCTTGAGTCAGGCAGAGACAAGGCAGCCTGAGGTTTGAGACTTCTCACAGGCAGAATGAGGACTCAGGCTTTGTCAAAGCCAAGGGGCGAGGTTCGATCACCCACATTTTCCACAAACCCCGGAGTCCTTCCCTGAGGACCTTCCCACGTGATTGTGCCAGTCTTAGGTCCATCCTCCCTTGAGGAATATTACCCATCATTGGCTAACTGACCAAGCATTGGGGACCAGGAAAGGAGCAGGCAGTGCTCCTGCCAGGGAGATAAGCTTGTCTCCTTAGTGTCTCCTGGTCTGGAGGTCTCTCACTCAGCCTCAGCCATGGGGGGTTACCGCTTCCTGAAACCAGGCAGGGTGGTTCCCAACATTTCCCCCTTTTTTGTAATTTAAATCAATTGTTGTTAAGCCTGTGAAACCTATTATTTGCTGTTTTCGAATGCAATCACAAGAAAAACAACTTCCATATACATCATAAAACACAAGTAAAGATCAAGACAAAGGGGAGCCCAAGGGCTGTCAAGACCCAGGCTCCTAAGTTCAGTCTATAGAAAAAATGTTACAAATGCAAGGGAATAACAAGAATAATAGGTCTGGTTATATTTCAATCTTTGGGAGAATTAGCACAGACTTCAGGAAGGGCAAATCACAAAGCTGCCTAGGTATAATTCAGGCCTGATTTCCCACAGATGGACTTCTTTACGGGTGCAGTCCTGTGTGCTGACTCACCCCCCACCGGTTTCCTACGTGGGTGTTGAGCTACATTTCCACATCTGACAAAGTGGTTCTCTACAGGTTGAAGGGTCGTCCCATGCACCAAAGGGTTGCAGGTTCAATCCTTGGTGAGGACATGTGCAGGAGACAGCTGGTCAATAGATATTTCTCTCTCACATTATTATTTCTCTCTCTCTCTCTCTTTCTCTCCCTCCCTCTCTCTCTAAAATCAATAATGTATCCTAGGGTGAGAATCAAAAAAAGAGAAAAGCCTAGATAATGTCAGGGCTAAAAAAGGTTTTAAAAATTATTTTTAAAAAAGAGGCACTTATGTTCTTTCAAATTAGTGTTTTGGGTTTCTTTGGATAAATTCCCAGAATTGCTGGCCCATAAGGCAGTTCTGTTTTTAATTTTTTGAGGTGACTCCATACTGCTTTCCACAGTGGTTGCACAAATCTAAATATATACATGACATATTACAATTATATGGGTGGGGGAAACATGTGTTGAGTATCATGTCAAACATTAGAATAGGCCTAATTTCATTTTCTTATTTTAGGTTCATGAAAATTCATAATGATAGGTAGTTTTACTCCTTTTGTAGATGTGGGAAAGGAAAATTACATCCAAGGTCATACAACTCATAAGTGACAGGGCCAGGATAATACACCACCTCAAAATCATGGTAAACATCTTTTGTACAGTTTTTAGTGTGCCTGGCTTCCTATCTTTCAGGTCTCAAGATGACCACTACCTAATCAGAAAGACCCTCTCTAGACATACCTGTTAATGTAATCCTTTAACTACCACATCACTTAATCTCTGTCTATAACCATGGTGTCTTTCACAATATCATGACTTCTTACTCTACATAGGCTCTTATAACCACATACTGCAAACTGAATAGTTTATGAACAGAGGACTTTTTTTCCTTGTGTTGAGAATTCTTAGGATTTACTCTTGACTTTCAAATATACCATACAGCAGTGTTACCATGGAAAGTCTATCTATATTTTCTTTGTATATAGCACACACACACACACACACACACTACACTCCCATGTAATGGCTACAAAAACAACTTGACTACCCAGCCACTCTCACCCAAAGGCAGACTCGAAGCATTGTTTAAAGTCACTTGTGGGAAGGATGGTGCCTCCCCCCAAATTTATTAAAGTAGGTTTACTTTACAAACAATAAGAAAGCTTTTAAAATAAAATCCTAAATAAAATATTGCCCTTTAAAATCAATTTCTTTTTTTAAATTTTCAACTATATCTTATTTATCTTTTCCAAATATCCTATTATATGTATACAAAATTGTATGTTCAGATAAAAGTTAATGAATTTCTTTAAAAACTGAATGTATTGAGGGGCCTGGTCTCTCCTAAATTTTCATTCCAGTCTATTGGTTTTGAGTTAGTAATTTTTTAATTTATTTATTTTTATTGTTTTTGTTATTACAGTTTCTGTTTTTTTTCTTTTTTTCCCATCTCCACCTAGCACCACCCTCTACCCTTCCTCAGTCAACCCCAATCATTGTTCGTGTCCATGCACATAAATGTTCTTTGGGTAATCCCTTCACCATCTTCTAGCCAGTCTCTCATCCATCTCCTCTGACAGTCTGTTCCATGTGTCTATGCTTCTATTTTGTTCATTAGTTTACAGTGTTCATTAGATTCCACATATAAGTGAGATCATGTGGTATTTGTCCTTTACTGAGTGGCTTATTTTACTTAACATAATATTATCCAGATCTAAAAATGATTTAACTTCTTAGATATAACTTTAAAATTTGAAGATAAAGTTATTTCAAAACAGAAACAAGTATGAACAATTGATATAACAGAATTGGAAAGTATATAAGTACATTCAAAATATTTGTGGTCTATAAAGACAATGTTTTTGTAGTTTTCAGCTTCTAGCAAATATTTATTTGACTTTTTCTCATATTCAGTGCCTATGCCTGTTGACACAAGATTTACAGGTTTCCTGCCTTCAATCTTGTGGTCTAGTAGGAAAGAAGGAACAATCAAAAAGATTTCTAAATATCACGTAGGGGAAACAGATGGTGTAAGTTAAAGGGAAAAATACATCTAATACATAAAAACAAGCATATATTTATACCAATTGAAAAATAAATTTGACCCAAACATACAAAACTTCTATAAAAAAAACATAGGCAATAAACTCTTTGACATAAGCTTTGTCAATAATGTTTTAAATCTGACACCAAAAGCAAAGATAACAAAAGCAAAAATCCGTGGGTCTACAATAAACTAAAAAGTTTCTGTGCAGCAAAAAAAACCATCAACAAAATGAAAAGGCATCTTACCAAATGGGAGAAAATTTTGCATATCCTATATTTGATAAGGGATTAATACCTCAAAATATATGAAGAACTTATACAACCCAATAGAAAAAAATCAGCTAAAAATGGGAAAAAGTTCTGAATAGACATTTTTCCAAAGAAAGCATGCATATGGCAAAAGGTACATGAAAAGATGCTCCTCAACATCACCAATCATCAGGAAAATGTAAGTTAAAAATACCATAAAATATGACCTCATGCTAAAGAATGTCTATTATCATAAAGACAAGAAATACAAGCCTTGTCAAGGGTGTGAAGAAAAGAGAACCCTTGTGCACTGTTGGTGGGAATGCAGACTGGTACAGCCACTGTGGAAAACAGTATTCGAGGTCCTCAAAAATTTAAAATTAGAACTACCATATGATTCAGTAATTCTACTTCTGGGTATTTATCTTAAGGAAACAAAAACACTAATTCAAAAAAGCACGTGTACCCCTATGTTCATTGTTCATTGCCACATTATTTACAATAGCCAAGACATGGAAAAAACCTACATGTTAATCAATGGATGAATGAAGAAAGAAAATGTTATATATAATGGAATTTTATTCTGCTTAAAATAAAGAATGGAATCTTGCCACTTGAGACAACATGGACAGACCTACAGGTTATATGTTAAGTGAAATAAGTCAGGCAGAGAAAGGCAAATACTATGTGATCTTAATTATATGTGGAATTAAAAAAAACAGACAAACAATACCCCATTAAGTTCATAGATACAGAGTTGGGGGTAAACAAAATGGGTAAAGTGGGTCAAAAGATACACATTTCCAATTATAAAATAAAAAGTCCTGGGAATGTAACATACAGCATAGTGACTACAGTTAAAACTGTATTACATATTAGAAGGTTGCCAAAAGAGTAAATCTTAAAAGTTTTAACCACAAGAAAAAAATTAACTAAAACATCAGGTTATTTACACAATAAACCTATTGTCCTGGGTTGAGAAGAAATTTTTTTCCTGAAAAAAAAATATATATAGAAATTTAGGACAAAACAATAAGTATCATTTATGTACATATCAGACATCATTTTTTTTATATCAGTGGGTTACCCAAGTGCTTTTTAAATTACTTTTTGTTGCCAAAGTTAACTCACTATATATACAACTTCTCACAAATTCATATAATCATTAAAGTTAGATATACCTAAAATTACATTAAAGATGCATTAAAGTTAGAAAACCATTTCATTTCTGTTTTGGAAAAAATGTTTTTTGCTGAAAGCATATCAAATTGTTGACAAAAACTTCATAAAGTACATATTGTCCTCTTTATTTCTTTGATTTGAATCTAGCTTCTCAGATTTTCAGAGAAGAGCTGGTGCAAATGCAATAACCATTCCAGCAAGTTCTAGTCCAAAAGATTATAGGTAGCTTTCTTTCTCATTAATGCTAAGAAATTATCAAAGACAAAAGTTCAAGTATCTACAGTGCAATATGAATGAGACTGAAAAGTTTCTGTGAATGAAGTCTGTTTCTTTTCAAGAAACATACAGAAAAGTGATATAAACAATCAAGCAATAATAAGACAAAAGACAGAGATCAGATTCCCAGTTTCACGAAAAAAGGATTTGACAAAAGAGCAAGTTACCCGTAAAATTCATTTTGCATATTTCACTTCTTTTCTAATTCATAAAACAATAGGGTATTGATAAATGATAATATGTTTTAAAGAAGATGTAAAAAAATAAATAGATGTTAAAGTTTTAGAGCAATACATAGGATAAAACCATGGTTATTTACTGAACATTTAACATAATTAAGCAACATTAATCTACTCACTTGTTTCTATTCTCCCTAACAGAAATCTGTCATTTTAGGGTATCCATGCTCTTCCAATCCTTGCCTGTAAATATTTGCTTCCAAGGTCACTGATTCCATCACTAACCTTGCAGGAGATTTCCAATTGATTTAATATGCTTATGGAGTTCTATTTCCCCTGTCAGTACTGGAATGACTAGGAGTGAGGAATAAAATTCCAATCAGTGAGATGTTAGTGTAATTCTAGGAAAAGTATACTCACTTCTAAAAAGAAAACTTTGACTCTGGCCAAAGTTTGACTCAGTTGGTTGGAGCCTCATCCCATACACCAAAGGTTGCGGGTTCAAGCTCCAGTCAGGGTACGTAACTTGGTTGGGTATGGATCCCCAGTCAGGGTGCCTCTGGGAGGCAACCCATTGATATTTCTACCTCACATGGATGTTTCTCTCTCTCCCTTCCTCTGTCTCCAAAATTAATAAACATATCCTTGGGTGAAGATTTAAAAAATATACCATGAAAAGTAAAACTTTGGAAATGATTGCCTATGAGCAGTGTTGATTCAGTAGGAAAAGCCTTGAATTTGGGGGCTGTAATATTGCAAACATATGGGGCTATATCTTTTGATGGAACTTCTACTGAAGTTGCTAAAATGGACAAATAGAAGGAACTTGGGACTTTAATGACACAACTGATTGTACCATCTACTTTCAGTCATATAAAATAGTACATTTCCTGTTTGTTTACACTAGTCCAAAATGGAATTCAACTTTACCAACATAAAACCACAAACATCTGAAGTAATAGATTATGTTCAGGAAAGCATATACAATCTACATTAGCCTATAATCCATATGTAATCAAGACATTTGTTGGCTTTCACTTTAAAGAGATCACAAAAATATAATAGTGGGGTTTGCATTAGCCTGAATTCTTAAAACAGTAGTTATTAAAGCTATTTCAAAATGTCTATGTGTTTTAAGTAGGTTCAGTGTATTCTTTTCTATGAAGACTATTCTTTAAAAGTACAAAAGTCCTTATTGGAAATTATTCATCTATAAGCAGCATAGTTCTTAGACTTATTTTCTTTCTTTTCAAATTTAACAGTGAATTCTTTTCATTGAACATAATATTTTTGATCAAGGACAGCACTCAGAACTTCTCATGGAGAACATGACTGGATACAAAATTTGCAACATTGGAATTTATGGCTAGAACTCAACAACTGGGTCTACTGACTAGGGTATAAACTACATTAGGGGTAACCAAAGCTGTGGAAGCAGCAAACCTCATGGAACAGAACAGTGGGGCAGAAACAGTTAAATGTGCTTTACCATTGTTTGGATTCTCTAGGATGATTGCTAACTGTTCCTTCTTCCTATGCATTAACTGACATTCAATTTTTCTTTGTGACACTCTCTTCCGGGCTACTCGTTCTCCAACACTTTACATCCTTCAGGATCAGATAACAGAATCAGCATCTTCTTCATTTCTCAATGTCACTTCTAGATCATGTCTTCTCTACTCTTTTGGAAAACTTTGCTTCATGACTTTCATTTTAAATGATGATAAAGTAGCTTGCAGCAAGCCAAATGATCCAGATAGGAACATAGGGGGAAAAAAGAATAACTGGAAAAACTCAAAAAGTTGAATATGATAAAAATATAATAATAAATGAATCTGAATATATGGGAGAGTCTCTGGACTGTGAGAACTTGGGAGTCAGACCCTGAATAGGAGGGATCCTGGGGAGGTGAGCCAACATTCTGTAGCCATTTTTTTTTCTCAAAGCATTCACCAATTCTGGGCATGAGGCAAGCAAGAGTCTGAGGAGCTGGGCAGGGAACCCAGGAAGAGGGATTATACTAAAAGGCAGAGAAAACAGCAGAGCTTTGGCAGTGGCACAGGGCTAAGGATACAAAAATAAATGTCATGACCTTGGTGGTAAAGGACACCTAAGCTCAATTCTCATCTGATTTTACCTTCAAATTTGCACTGAGTTCTGAAATTATATGATACACAAAGCTATGAAGCCAAACGGAAAACTTGAAGAGAGCAAAGCAAAAATGTTGAAAGTCTTGTATTGAAGAGACAAGGAATAGAGTTCAAAAGGTTTTTGAGGATGATCTTTGTTAAATTGTGAAAGTTTCCTAGTACTCGCAGACTTCTGAAAATTTTTATAGTGAGTGGAATTTTGACAAATGATTTTTATACAGGGATTGATGTAATCATTTGATTTTTCTTCCTTTGACTTCTAATATGGCAGATTACAAATATATTTTTTAACTGAACCAGTCTTGTATTCCTGGAATAAATACAATAGGCTATATTATTCTTTCTTTATTACTATATAATATATTATATATTATGAATTCATTTGTTAATATTTCATTGAAGGTTTTGCATCTCTATTATTCACAGAAATTGGCCTGTAGTTTCCTTTGTTTTTGTCTGGTTTTGATATCAGGATGATACTAGTCTCATAAAGTGTGTTGGAAATTGACCTCTGCTCTTGGATTTTCTGGAAGAGATTAATGTTAATTCATTAAATTTTTGAAGAATTACCCAGTGAAACTATCTTAACCTGGACATTTCTTTTTAAGCACTTTTTAATTATGGCTATAATTTCTTTCACTGTTATAGTATAACCATGCAAACTAGGTTTTGGTGGCTTGGCACCTTTTTATATGACTCAGCAATTTGTATAGAAGGAAACAGGTTTCTATTAACAGGGTTCCAACCTTGGAGGGACTGTGAGTACTCCTGCTCAGAACCCTTATCTCCCATAAGATCCAGAACTTTCCTTGCTCCCCAAAAGGCTACAAGCCAAAACCATGCCCAGAAGTTCCCCATTTCCATATCTGTCCTTAAGCTGGTCATGTAAACAGATCCCCATCCTCTCTGGAATGTGCACTTGTAGGTTTCAGAGTCGCCATCTTCTTGCAGCCACTCTCTCCTTCAAGATCTGTGGTATACTGTCCTCAGTCTCTATGTAGTGGTTTAAAAAAACATGTGCCATGCTACATTGGATCGTGGTGTCTCAGATGATGGAGTCCATGGAGGCAAGTGTCCCTGCATGGGACCCTGCCTTCAGTAGTGGGTTCCCATCCATGCAAGGTCTAAGACCCTGGTGGTCCCCATATCTTCTGGTCCCACAAGCACTCCCACCCATGTGGAGAGTGGGGCAACAGGCCCAAAACAGCTAAATGCCAAAAGCCCAGAGGGAGAGAGCTTTCACCAAGCTCCAAAGACCCTTACCAAGAGCCCCCATATCAAGAGAGTGACTTCAAGGTACCAAGAATTAGAGATAAAGAGAGAGAGAGAAAAAGAGAGAGAGCATCTCTTCTGCCATTAAGTCTTGCTCCCTTTAAAAACACCTAAAAACCAATAGCCTTGCCTCCCTCCACCAAGACTGATCAGTTTTAGAACATGCCACTCAAAAGCACCGTCCTTCAGAAACAAAAGTCTGCAGCTCAGCATTCCCAGTCACGGTTCAGCTGCAAGCATCTCTCACAAGTCTGTGTGCCTGGCTTGAGTCCTTGCAGTGACCATTTCTCTCCTCTGGAGCTGCCTTTACTCCAGCCAGCAGCTCATTGGTGTGTCTGTGTGCTTAGCCAGGCTGGTCCCCTGCAGCACAGCCAGCCCTGTCCTTGTCTTCTGTGTGGGAGGGGCACTGAGGATGTTTACAATGGACCTACTGACCTCAAACCCTACATACAGACCCACAGATCAATCGACAGACCTCCAGGCAGACATCCACACGGTGTTTCACAGCATGCACCAAGTTTAAAGGCTTAGCTCAGAACTTCCTTCATGGATGAACATCCAGCTCTTCCTAAGGTGCATTAGTGTCCACCATTTTTGTCAGCTCCTGTGTTTTTGACCCTGTTTTGGCTGCCATCTTTAGTCAGGGCAAGAGTTTCTATCGACACACAGGCATCCAGGGTGGGCATTGACCCCTGCGGCACATTGCAGACAATGTATAAGCTCCCTTGCCCTCACCCAGCTATGTCATGAGTCACTCTTTTGAGTCATTGTGCCAGCACACTTTTGTTCTCACAGTCACGTACACAATTCACCCTGGTCACCAGCCTTCTTCCTCCAAGAAGGCACGGGCTGTTAATCTGCCTTTGTTATGCAATGTGCTTCAAATGCTGTACTTTTTGCTTTGTGGGCACCCCTCTCCAGCCCCCTGCCTCTGCATTTTGAGGATGGGGGGTAGAATTCCCCTTCTTTCCAGGGACCCATGTTCTGACCTACCCCATTACAACAGCACTATTCAAATTTTTATTATATGTTGTCTGAGTAATGATAGTTTGTGCTTCAGGAGGAATTGGTTCATTTTATCTAAATTGACACATAGGTGTGTAGAGTTGTTTTCAGTATACCCTCATTAACTGTTTGATGTCTGCCATTTCTTTATGTCTTCCATTTTTCTTTGTGAGTCTAGCTAGAAGTTTAAATTGATTTGATTTTATGTGATATTTTATTGATATTCTTAAAGAAATAAACATTTGTTTCACTATTTTATCTTTAGTTTTCTTGTTTTTAAATTCTGTTAATATCTGCTTTTTATCATTTCTTTGCTCTTCTGTTTTCTATTTTGTTAAAGTGAGAGTTTAGATTATAAATTTCAGACATTTCTTCTATGATATATGGATTTAGTGCTATAAATTTTCTTTTCAGACAATATAGAATAAATAGGCAAGAGTTATTTTATTTTTACAGAAAGATTTTCTCCAAATGAACGTCAACATTTAAACTCTAAAGTGCTATTATAACTTAGAGATAAAAATAGAACTTTGAAATAGTTTAACTGATACAACTGCCATTTAGTACATATAATCTATTGAAATAATAAAGAATACCTACTATATTCAGGATACTTAAACATAATTATATCTGCCTTTAAAAAAACTGTATTAACTTGTGTTCATTCTATGTCCAAATTACATTTATCCATTTCACTCTTTATCCATTTCTCTATTAACACCACACATATAAAAATCTGCAATAGCTATCTAATGGGTTCCACTGCTTCCCTATAGTTTTTCCCACAAAGTAGTAACGTGATTTTTTAAAGGGGAGGCAATTTGGATTATGCTGCTTCTTTGCCTTAATTTTGTAATGATTTTGTTTGCATTTAAATAAAATCCAAACACCAACCTATAATCTAAAAGGTCATCCATAATCTGGGTCTTGCTTTCCTTTCAGAATTAATCTCTTAACACTTCCTCTTCCATTTATTTCTCACATGTGGAAAGTCCTTTCATCATTTCTTTTAATCTATCGTTCTCTCTGCTGGGGGCAGCACACAATACAATTTGAATCAGAAACATGTTATATTTCCATTTATGCCTATTCTTATTGTGGAATCTTGAGGAAGTAGCTTAGGCACTAAGATGCTTACTTTCATTTTTTATAGCACTAACAAAAATGCACCTCATTGGACTACTGTGGTGATTAAATATACTGTATAGATTTTAAAAAGCTAGCTGATGATAGTGTGAGTTAGCAAACCAGCATTAGGTAATAGTTTCACAGATGTAAATATATTCTGAACTTCTAGTAACAGATAAAAATCACTGAAATATTTATCCCATTTTATAATAGCTGAATGATTATTTGTGAAATAAATTGATACAAATGTCTTATATCATTTTGTTGTATATTAATATTGGATAAATAAAGTAAGGTGTGTGAGATAGAGAGAGACAGAGATGTAGAGAAGATGAGACATTTCTAAGTCTACTTTTTTGCATGTGCAGGTAATATAACTTGGTATATAATAGATGCTCAGTAAATATATTGTGTTAAAATATGATTTTATCATATCCTATAATTAGCAAAACTTCTTTTAGTAAACATAAATACTTAAAAAACTACTTATATTGTAAAAGTTACCCATTAAAAGATACTTGTTTCCTTTCAAATTGTCCAGGAAAAAACTAGAGATTTGTGTTTCAAATCATGCATTTTCAAAATAACCTATAATTGAATTCTACTTTTGAGAGAATATAAATGATGATCATGTTCTGGCTGAACATCTGTATTTAAGTTTTCTAATAGGAAAAAACTATTCTTTTGTCATCTTTTAATTTTAGAATGGTAGTAACATATTGAGCAGCATACATGTTTAAAAGCAATATATTTTCAACAATGCATTATGCCTTAAATTTAAAAGTTATGGTTTTATAATTGAATAAGTTGAATCTCTACTTATTCAATATAAGGATCAGAAAAATTTTGGAATAAGTTTTTATTTTGGTTAATAGGGCTACCAAAAATTAATTCTGTCTTCTGAAGTTGATACTATGAGGGAATATTGCTACATTTATTATGATTATGCTTTCATGGAACTATGTAAAAAATACCACTTAATAATTTTATACAATTCAAGATCAGCATCATATTCTTCACCTGAATATAAATAAAAGCAAATAAAGAATGGTTTAATAATATTCAGACATTATCTAGTGGCTTTTCATGAGAATAATATTACTATTTAGAGAGTTCAAACTCATGAATTCCATACATCTCAAAATTATATACTCCCAAGAATCACATAAACATTGCACAACAAAAATTGTTCTACAGATTTGCAATTTTTATGATTTAGCAGCTATACAATGGATTGGTAACATGCAGGAAAAAGATTATAACTTTTATTTTGTTTTTCCTTTAATTCTGTTTGCTTGCACTTTCCAGACATATACTGTAAAATATAGTGTTAAAAGTAGGCATCTTTGGTATTTTAAATGGTTATCTTTCTGGTATTATATTGGGTTGGCCAAAAAGTCTGTATAGTTTTTTCTGTAAAATAAAAGAGACATTTTTTCATTTTCACCAATAACTTTATTGATTTGGATATTTTGAGTATGTCAACTATCTCCCCCTGTTGCCTCCCAGTGGGTAGAGGTCAAGGGTACTGCTAAACATCTTCCAATGCATAAGACAGCCCCACAGAGAGGAATTATTTGGTCAAAATATCAATAGCACCAAGAAACTTTGCAAAACACTTTTGACACATTCAGTCAGTCACAGAAGCTTCTACAAATACTGCACAAATTATTTTTTGTGTCTTTCGGTTGTGATTTCCTTTTCTTGAAATAATAAAGCATAATACACTGAAAACATTGTGTATATTTTTCCATCTTCAATATGAAAATGGCTACACAAAAATTCACCAATTTTGATAAATATCTTTTAAATGCATGCTGATATGACAGCCGTCACAATACAATCTAACAAAATTGTTTCAAATGAACTTAAAGACAATTAAGCACTACTAGAGCTATCGTATGGAAAAAACTGAACACACTGGTTTTGGCCAACCCAATTGGCCCAACTGGCCAAATTCAGTTGGTTTTTTGGCCAACCCAATACTGCTAAATATGATATTTAGAAATCAGTGACCATAGACAATTACAATAAAAAAATATATATAATAAGGTATACAAAAGAGGTCACTTTTTTTTTTACCACCTTCAGTTCAGTGTTTTGTGTTTTTAGATCCAGGTTGTGCTGTACTTTTCCTTACCAACAGAGCCAGACAGTCCCATTCAGGAAGGAGTTAGAAGAGAAGGCTTTTGATTCCAGATAAAACTGTTCTGCACAAACATTGATAACTCCTTTCTATATGTTTCAGATATGGCCATCCTGTTCCTTAGAACTTCATTTTGAATGTGTACTTCCTGGTAAATTCCTCAAACAAAAACATCATTGTGTTATATCCTTATTTTTGCTTCTGTGAAACCCCGCTGTCTATGGAAATGCACACCAAATAACCAACATATTAGTGTCTTCTGTCTTGCAGAGTCCTCCTTCCAAATAATTCATTTCTGACTTTAACAGGAGTCATCTTGTGACAATGTTTTATCCAGAAGGAGAGACTTCTTATTTGAAATGCTATTTTTGACAACTGGCAACATGTTTTAAAACTGTCTGTCAGAGAATGTCATGTAGGTGGCCACCTACTCCACTTACCGGATAGTTCTCAGTGGCAAGAGAGTAAATTCTCTAAAAAGAGGTAAGGGGTGTTTATATATTTTAAGCATGCTTGAAACAGGCTCTGAATTATAACTTTTCTGCTTTTAGGTTGTCATTTATTTTATACAACAGTAAATACTGAATGTGTAGTAAATATAGCTAAGTATTAAAAATGAGTTACTAGATTTTGAAACTGTCTTAAGTGATAAAAGACAATAGATGTGACATTCCTGTAAAATCATGTATAAATATTGAAAGCAGCAAATGAACAAACAAGACAAACACACGGAAACTCATAGAAGTGGACAACAGTATGGTGCTTACCAGAAGGAAAGAGGTGGGTAATAAGGGGTTAAAGGGGGTCAAATATATGGTCACAAAAGGAGATTTGACTTCGGGTGGTAAACACATGATGCAAAATACAGATGATTTATTATGGATTTATGTACTTGAACCTATATAATTTTGTTAACTAATAAATTTAATTAAAATTATTTTAAAGCTGAAAAAATCAGAAAACAATGCAGGTATATAAGTAAAATAGTCTGAAATTTTATTAGAAGTCTATGTTTAGTAATGTTGAATACATCATCATAAAGAAAAAGAGGAAAGAATATGTGAAAAATATTTATGTACAAGGCGAGTCTATTCCATTAGTGCTGCTACTGCAGGTTAACAGAGTTAGAATTTGGACTCCAGGTGTTGCTGAGGATAAACACTCTTTATTCTACATTTGATATGACTGGGGCATTTTTCCTATCTTAATTATAATGATTATGATCTGGTTCTATGGTATCAACAATGTAAGCAGCTTTGGAATTTTGCCTGTTGCTCCATTTGCCAGACTTGACCATGAAACTCCCCCTGCACCCATCTTTTGTGTTTGTACTGTGATCCCCTTGTCATTGCTGCATCCTGACGGAAAACGTTAATCTCCTAAATTAGAAAATAAGCAATTTCAGCTATAAAATACTGAAATCTTTTCAAGTACACATGCAAAGCTGACATTCTGAAACAATTATAATTAACATGTTGTTTTAGACAGTAATGATGAACTAGATGATTAAAACATGGTACTTCATGGGTAGAAACATTCACAATATAAAAGTGAGAATTAAAAAATATATATTTACTTTTACACCCTAAATTTTTTCAAGAAAATTTTATTTCCTCTTGGGAACTGAATGCTTATTGTTGTAATAAATTTTATTACTACATTGTTTTGAATCTCTAACCAGCATCATTTTCTGAAAAGTGTAATTGTATATGACAAACTTTTAACACAAAGGTGATATTTTTGGACATATACTTTAGAGAAATAAGGAATGATAATGATAATAAACTATTACACTTTGGGTCCTTATTAAGTATACATTGCTCTTTAATGCACCTTAAAAAAATAAGACATGCAAACTATTAATACACTAGCACATATGAGGAAATTGAGGAAAACAAATGATTAAATATGAGGTTGTACCATATCGTGTTGTTATTTTGTAAATTTAAAAATCCAAATATCACCAGTTCGATATGACTCAGTCTAATCTAGTAATCAGGATCACTCAGGCTACAAGTTGCACAGTCAGGATGTATCATGGGCAGCCTGGATCCTGACCAAAGCCAGCGTTACTGAATGCAACTTACTGGAAACTATAAAGTAGTTAATGGGGATCATACAGACCTTGGTTGAAATTTTGGCTCAGCCATGAGTCTTTGGGAAAATTATAATACTTCTGATGCTCAACTATAAATTCAAAATTGTAATGCATTTTTCATAGGACTCTGGTAAAAACTATAATTATTTTATAGAGAAAAGAGAAGAGTTAAATAAACTAAACTCATTTTATGGTGAGACTAGTATAATCTTAGTACTAATACCATGTAAGTATAATGCAAAGAAAATTATAGACCTAATTTATCTTTGAAATGTAACTCAAAAATTATAAATGAAACATAAATTCATATTTAGTAAGTTGTTCATTAAGTAAACTATAAAAATCTTCAATATTAGTTGAATCAATTTATTAGTATTCTCAAAAGTACTATGTAGTAATTAACTTATTCTTTAAAGTGAAAGGACACCTTGACATCAGAATAAATCTAATGATAATGTACCAATTAATAAGTTAAAGATCAAAATCATATGACTGTCTCAATAATGTGGAAAAGGAATCTTATATGATGCAACACATATTTATGAAGAATAATCTTAAAAACTAAAAGTAGAAATTCATGTTGTTAACTTGATAAGAATATTTACTGAACAAAAACATAAAAGATATTAGATGTCCAGAATCATTACAATTCTTTAGCATAATCCCATTATTCTGGATTTCTAATATCACAAAATGCAAATATAAAAATGTGTAAATGCTGGTAAATAAAATAAGTCATTTATTAACAAATGATTTGATAATCTTTAGAGAAACATA
Organism: Trachops cirrhosus; assembly: GCA_028533065.1. NCBI lineage: Eukaryota > Metazoa > Chordata > Mammalia > Chiroptera > Phyllostomidae > Trachops > Trachops cirrhosus. The sequence goes on from CM052538.1 coordinate 112,100,456, forward strand.
TATTCAACAAATTTTTATTATTGACAAAATAATTTTTACAAGGTTGTTATAAATAAAATCAACTCATAAAATTTTATAGTATTTATACCATAAATAACATAATACAAAATAATATTCAGGACTGCTATAGAGATCTTAAAAGATCTTAAACTAAAAGGAAATGAAATATCATGAAAAAATAGAGGCATTTATAATAATACAGAAGCAAACACAGTAATACATAAATTTATTCTCCAAATTATGCTTTTAGCACAATCTTATTTAATATGGCATAGTGATATTTTATATTTTTAAGGATTTACATAAAGTTATTATAAAATTTACTTAAAAATGTAAAAATCCATGGGTAGTTAGCTGAACTTTAAAAAGTAAACAAAAAAAGAAGAGTAACAGGAAGAATTTCACTAGCAAATATTACAACATAGTACATACCCATGATAAAAAAATTACATGGTATTGGTACACAAGCAGTGAATTATATAAAAGAACAAATAGATACCGATAGAATGTTTCTTAAAACATGAAAAAATGACCCAACAATTTAATGATGAATGCATAGACTGCTCAAGATATGGTGTCTGAAAATCTAGCTCATTACACAGAAGCGAGCTACACACATATCCAATACTACACATATGACTGAACGGTAGACTGAACAAAGACCTATTGTGAAAGACAGAATTATGATGTTTATGGAAAAATGAATGCAAGAATATCTAGAGTCTGGATCTGAATTTTTAAAAAGTTTTCACATGCAAATTATTATAAAATGACTATTTTTAATTAAATCATAATTATTTCTGTTCAATGAAAATACTACTACCAAAATCATAGATAGAAGATATTGGGAGGAATTACTTTCAATTACTTTCAATGTTTTATATATATGTATATATATAATATATATATATATAAAATATAATTATATTATATACACCTATTAAAACAAAAAGAATGTTCAGTGGGAAAAGAGGACAGAATTATACAAAGGCAAAATAAAGAAGAGGATCACTTTAAAAAATACAAATAAATGAAAAAGTTCAAAATTGTTATTCAGAGAAATGAATGTTAAATCATTAAGTTACAATAGGATACTGTTTTTCTTCTATTGCACTTATTGAATTAAAAGCACTGGTAATGCCTACTGTTGGCAGAGAGAAAACTCTAGGAACCACCATAGTCTCCTGCTCATGGGCTGTTTGGCACTCGTTTTGAAGAGCAATCTGGACATACTTGATTAAATTAAATACAAGCATGTCTTATGGCCCAGCAATTCAGTACCAATGCATATTTTTCCTGGAACACATTCTGTTATAGCACTTTAAGAGGTCATGCATGAGATGTGTTTACATAGCATAAAGAAAATACAACAAATGCACTACTTTGGGTACACACATTTGGGATGAGTTCAATATAGTAAAAATATATGGCTAGAAATAAGGGTTTGTGCAGATCATAGCAAAAATGTTAAAATAGTTTTAATTCTTTGGCCTTGTTTTGGTTTTCTATTACTGCAAAACAAACTACACAAAAATTTAATACACCTGTTTTATTTTGTTCACACTCAGTGAGTCAGGAATTTGGGAAGGACTTTGCTTGTGAGTTCATATGTGATCAATATCAGGCCAATTAGAGCAGCTTAGGCTGCAAGCTGCAGTTTCAAGGTATCTGGTTCACTCACATGTCTGGAGACTTGATGGTTTCTCTCTCTCTCATGGCATCCCTCCTGCAGGGACTCTTCATGTGCCTTGGGCTTTACAGAGCATGGTAGATAATTCATAGGTTTTTATGTATCAACTTGCTTGCTTTCAATTGTCAAAAAGTATAAAATTGCAAGCCATTTAAAGGCTATGACAGGAAACAGTGCTGCAAGTCCGCATTAATCGCTCATTTAAAGCTGTAATAATACATGCCAAATTCAAGCAGGTAAAGAAAATGGCTTCTTGGTGGGAGAGAGACAAGGTCACATAGCAGAAGAGCATGTATGGTGACAGATGCTGCTGTATAAACATTTCTGGAAAGTGGCCATGGCCATTAATGGAGAAGGCACTAAAGGTGTTTGAAGATATGTTAATATCATAATATTTAAGATTTTTAAGACTAAAATCTCTCTGGTTATTTGTGAAAAAGACACTAGTGGAAAAATACAGAAATAGGGAAGCTGAAAAGGAAGGGAAGAGGGAACAAAGAAAAAAGGAAGACAAATTAAGAGGCTATTACAGTATGTTGAAAATATATTGTGATGAAGATCTAGGTTAGGGTAAAAACCACATGGATGAACAAGTGTGAGTATAGGACCTATAGTGCAAACATAATATAAAATAAAATAAAGATTTTTAGATAACTGCATGTGAATAAGTAGGACAAGTTAAATATATCTTAAATTGTATTTTATAATCTGGATGATTAAAAGAACAGTAGTACAGTTGATTGATGTACAGCCACTTGGGAAAGAACAAGTTCGTTCAGTCTAAAGTACTATTTTAACAAAATATGTTGCTGTCCAATTGTGCAATTGGAAGCATAGGTCCAAAGCACCTACCTAGGGACTCTAAGATGAAAGTCATCTGTAAAGAGGTGACAGTTAAAGTCATGAGACTAGATAAAATCACACATAGGTAGAGTAGTGAGGAAAATAAACAAACCTGACCTAACTTTTTCAGCTTTAGCTTTGGATGTGGGCCTGAAGTTCTTTAGATCATACTAATATTGGTGAATTTGGACATCAATAAGTCCACATAAAATATTTTAGTTCTAATATACATGGCAGAGATATTTTCATGTAAAGTTATTTCTAAATTTTCTTAAATAACATTGCACTTACCTTTCAAAAGTTTTTAATTTCTGAATGGAAGGTCTTGTTGTATTTATTTTATATTTGTTTATTTATTCTTAGTCCTGACCTAGGGATATGTTTGTATTGATTTTAGAGAGAGAGGAAGGGAGACAGAAGAGTAGATGTGACAGAGAAACATTGAGCTGTTGCCTCCTGTACACAGCCTGACTGGGAATTGAAATGATAATCTTTTGGTGTACAGGAAGACTCACCAACCAACTAAGCCACCCAGCCTGGGAAGCTCTTGTATTTTAGAGGATTGATATTGGAACATCATTATATTGATCTTTTAAAATTAATTTATGTATTATTACATTTGGATTACAACAAGATTAACTGGAAATAAAGCAATATTTTAAAAAATCTGACTAGCAAGAACAGATTTAATATCCCAGATTTTATTATGACTCATGAAAACTCAGGAAAAAAATCAAAGTTTGTCATGAAAGTCATATGTGATAAGCCTTGGGGGATTTTTATAGGGACAGATGTCAAGATTTCAACTCCAGTAAATAAATCAAGAACATTTCATTTACAATCCACTTGCATTATAGTTTTTGTTCATCTTACCCTTATCATTGGCTTTCTAATTAATTTCTCCTTTAAGTGTTTTCCCAAGTGCTACTTTAATATCCTTGGAAATCAGTTCAGAGAAAAACAGTTGTGGTGAAAATTAGCCAGCATTATGTGAAGTGGAACTTCAAAGTTGATGCATTAAATGATAGAATTCAATTTTTTCCTTTTACTGGCCATATATGTTTTGATTACTTTTATTATAACTTAGACTAATGCCTGTCTCAAACATACAATATATCAAGTATTTTTGTCAATATAATGGAAATTTTGTATAAAATGGGAAACCAATTTCTCTAAAATGCAGAACTATGAATGAAGATATATATGTGGGTAAATGCATTCTCAGAATTTCTTAGGTTTGCAGGTTTTAATGTTAAAATGCTCAATTTGCATTCTACATCAGGGACTTGGTTGTTGTAAGGAAATATAGGGAAGTTATTAGTGGAGTTATTATGGCAAGTACATTGATAAAATATGATGACTATAGCCATTTAAATAATACAGAGAAGAATATTAATTGAGGTAAAAACATTGAATTTATATGGTTAGTAAAAGTATGTTTATTAAATAGTAATTCCAGTGAAAAATAAAATAAATTCATCCCACTATTGGAAGCAAAACAATCACTAGTAAGGAATGAGGAGAATCTTTTTCCAGAAAATAGGCCACTCAACTCTCTAAGGACAAATCACCAGTCTGTGGGGTTTGGCCTTCCTTTCCCTGTAGAAATACTGGAGCCAGGGATCCTGTACTCAAAATTGGCACTCCTAGACATTTCCAAGTGGGCTAAGAAAGTACTGTGTTCTCTACTGTCCCATACTGGAGAACTGACCAGTCAAAATTAAAATGCATACAATAAAAGCAAATAGCTAGAAAGGAAGGCCACAAACTCAATAAATAGTCTTAATTCTCAAGGCAAAAGAATAAATCAGAAAACAGGAGAAAATGCTAAAAGAATTACAATTACTAACTAATGTTCTCAGAGACTTTCAAGTAGCCATCATACCCATAAATGATAAAATCTTCTCAATAAAAGAGAAATATTGCAGCTTTGGAAAATAAAAATATGATTGTTAAAATTAAGACAGTGATATCCCTTGAAACATGGTCTGACTCTAATAAATAACAAAGCTGAACATTTAAAAAGAAATATGTACAAAAAGTACATAATAATTTCTTAATTATAAACTCTAATTAAGGAATTCTCAAAGAATGAAGAATAAAAGCAAAAAGAAATGGAAGTATGGAATAAATGTTTATAAATATAGGACACCGAGCCTGAAATTCCAATACATTTCCTATTCATTAGTTCTTGAAAAAAAGAAAATATAAAAGACAGAGGATATAAAATAAAGAAATAGTTTAAGAAGAAAACACTCCAGTGCTATGCAGAGACCAAAAGGAATCTCTTAAATATCAAATATGAAAATTGATAAATTATCCTTATTTTGCCACATCCTGGTAAAATTTCAGAACTTCAAAGATAAAGAGAAAATGCACAGAGCATGCATGTACATTAATAAGTGTTTATATAAATATAAATTTCTTTAAAAAATATAAAAATAGAATAACTATAACCAATGGATAGTGAAATTATAGTTAGTAATATTTTACTAACTATAAAATTACTAATTACTATAAAAATTACTAATTTTATAGTTACTATAGTTATTTATGCATTGTAAATTAATTTATTAAAGTCTCATAGTCTTATAATTTAACAAATGTAAATGCATATTTAAAATTTCCACCCCAAAGTATTGTTTCCATCTCTCCGACAATTTTTCTCATGCTCCTTTTCAGTTGGCCTGTCCCCTATCTCAGACCACAGGACACCACTGCCATGTTTTTTTCTCTCTAAAGTTTAGTTTCCCTTCTAGAATTCCACAAAAATTGAGCATACAATATATATCTTTTCTGTATGAATTATTTCATTCAGCATACTATTTTTTAAATATCTCACTACAGTATTATATTTGCTATAGTTCAATTTAAAAATTTTTAAATATATTTCATTAAATATAGCATTAACTTTTTGAATATATTTCATTAATTATACCAAATTTTTTAATATATTTCATTAATTATAATTCATTTACTTGATGTATATTTGAGTTCCTCCAACTTTAGAGGTCTTGTAAATAAGTAATAGAACTACTAGAAAAATTATTTTGCAACCAAGTTTCTGGACTAATATTCTATTTTTTCTTGGATATTCATAGCTCTTAGGAGTGAATTATTGACTCATATGGTAAGTTCCTGCTAAATTGTATAAGTAACTACCAAAATGTTTTATAGAATGTATGAGTTCCAGTTGCTCGATAGCTTCATCAACATTTGCTATTATCAGTCCCTTTTAGTTTTAGGGAATCTAGTTAGAAATATCTAGTTAGAAAGTACTTAGAAATATCTCATTTCAGTATTAATTTGCATTTTTTCTAAAGATTATTAAGGTTAATAATCATTTATGTGTTTCATGGGATTTTTATATCTTTTTTATAAAGTATAAGTATAAACATTTATTCATTTATAATTGAATTATGCCTTTTCTTATTGATTATTTTAGTTTCATAGGAAGTATTGAAATCATGTAGTTGAAGTCTCTAACTTTGTTGTTTTCCAAATTGTTTTGGTTATTCTATGGTATTTGCATTGCTGCCTAAGTTTTAGGATGAGCCTATTAATTTCCATTAAAAAATTTTGATCTATGGATCAATTTAAGGAGAACTGACATATTAGCAACATTTGGTCTTCCAATCCATAATCATTGTATTACTCTCAAAATATTAGTATATTCTTTATTTCTACTGGCCATGTTTTGTATTTTATGCAAAAAACCTTGTACATATTTTGCTAAATTATTTCCTAAGTATTTCATGCTATTATAAACAAGTTTTAAGTTTCATCATTCAATTAATTGTTCATTGTTAGTACAAGAGTATATGTAAGTAGAAATACATAGGTTATACTGCAGATAAACACAATTGATTTTGCTGTGTTGATATTATCACTCAACCTTGCTAAATTCACTTCCCAGTTATAAGTCATTCTTGTAGATTCATTCGCATATTCTATGCTAAAGATCATATCTTCAGAGTTTTAGTGTGTTTTCAATATGTATACATTTGTTTTATTTTTATTTTTTGCCTTATTAAACTGATTAGGCCTTTAATTAAAAGATTGAATAGAAATAGAAAATTTTTATTTGCTTTGTTTCCTATTTTATATAGAAATGAATCAGTTTTACATGATTAAGTATTTGGTTTCCTACTGTTTTTTGTATAGCCTTTTTATCAGATTCTATTTTTCTTTGTTGAGAGATTTTAATCATAAAAGAATGTTGACTTTATTATGTGATTTTTGTACATATATGGAAATTAACTTTTCTTCATTATTTTCTTAATACTGTAAATTATTAACAATTATATTCAAATAATTTTATATTTTTATTTTATAAAAATTTTTTAATAAACAGCAGAAATTTCTTTTTTAAGTGTTACAGAACATGGGGGGCGTCGAGGGGGGGCCAAAGGGCAATATACTATTACCAAAAGGAGCCCTCCAGGTTCTTTATGTCCGCTGCCTTATAGGAAAGACATCTCTCAATGCCAGAGATTTGTGAAAAGGGAAGGAAATGTTTATTTAATGTTGTGCAGACTTAAAGTAGTAACCTAATGTCTTCACCAAAATCCCAAAGTCCCTCAAAATGCCCACAAACACACACAGTCCTTCCTTCCCCCTTTGCCCAGTCTGGGGTACCATATCTCAGGAAAAGAAATAGAAGTCTGTGGCTCAGGCAGCCGCCAGTTCTTCCCAGCAATCCGTCTCGGCTGGTAGGTCTCCCTTGGTTCCCGGCACCATCAACTGTGTCTCCAGGATCTCTGCTAAAACCGAGTGGTGGTTCCCCCTTCTAAAGCTGCGGGGATCCCCACTCTGGCAAAGCTGCATGGCTTTCCTTCACTGCCACAGCCTCAAGGTCCTCTCTGCACAATGACTGTGGGAGTCCCCATTCCATTAAAGCCACGTGGTTCTCCCTGGCAAAGCTGTGAGGTGGACTACACTCTGGCAAAGCCTTGTGGTTCTCGCCCAATGGCTGCCAAGTCTCTCTCTGTAATGGCTGCGAGGAGTGGGGGTCGCCACTCTGCCAAAGTCGAGTGGCGGCCCTCTGCTAAAGCCTCCTAAAGCCTCATGGTGATTCTCTCTCACAGGGCTGTGCTCCTCTCTCTGCTAAAACCACGTGGTTCTCCCCAGCAAAGCTGCAACGGGGTCTGCACTCTGGCATAGCCTCGTGATTCTCCCTACACAATGGCTGCTGCATCTCAGTTTAAATCCTCGCACCAATCTTCCTCTGCAGCCCGATTTCCAACTCCTCCCACCATCGGCTACACTTGCTGCATGGCCCCACATCCTGGAGCCAGTCATCACCAAGCTCTCACACAGGCGCTGTAACTCGGGGGACCTGCCCCCCCCTCCCACCCCGTTATGTCTTGGGGGAAAGTTATTTCCATTCCCCTGGCTCAGAGCAGGGTCACAGCTATTTAACATATCTATGCAACCAGTTAAAGGATAGAGATATGTTAAATGACCACACCAGAGGTTAGCTGCAAAGTTGTTGCTATGCAAAACAGCTCTCAATGGCCCTGCTCCATTTGTCCCTTCCCCCAACCCACACCTGTGTGGGGGTGGTTAGGACATCCTAATATTTCCTGGACACCTTGAGTTCTGGGCTCCATTTCAAATCCCTATCTGGGGTCCCCCTCTTGGCTGCACCCGGTAACAGAAGGAAGGCAGGGATTCAGATAAAAAGAAAGAAAAGAACTCATGGACACTGACAAAAGTATGGGGATGGGGGTGTGCAACACAGGATCTCCAAGCTGGGAAGCTGCACTTGTGTTTTTGATACAGTCATTCCTCGCTATATCACAGTTCATTTACTGTGGCTTCACTGTATTGAGGTTTTTTTTTAAAAAATATATCTAATTCTGTATTGCAGAGTTTTCACTATATAGGATTCACAAGATTTTGCAATACATAGGTATTTATATAATATTTATGATTTTAATTATTTTTGTCTAAAATTTTAAAATGTAAAAAATGTTACTTCAAACATATTAAAAGAATATTAAATCGAAATAAAATACAGTATGTATTTCATCAGCAGATGAATACCATACTGTACAGCATTATGTAAGTTTAAGAGTGTAGAAAGTGTTTAAGAGCATATGAAGTGTTTATAAGAGTGTGGGAAAGGTTAATAAGAGAGTGTAAAAGGTTTATAGCAGTGTGGGAAGGTTTATAAAGCCTCAAAATATATATAAATAATAAAATATAATGCTGCTACTTTGCGGATTTTCACCTATTGAGGGGGGTCTCTGGAACATAACTCCTGTGATAGGTGAGGGATCACTGTATTCAGAAAAAAACATCCGGAGGACCAGCAGGTGTGGATATGCAGTTTATCACTCACATTACAGGGGAGTGCACCAATGGTGGGGGATTGGTTTGAGAAAGACGACACCCCAACTCCAGCTGTGGTGCTACTTATAGGGTAAGGGAGAGGGTAGCAGCATTGGAGGGAACAGTGGTTACATGTGAAAATTCTCCAGGGGTGCCCAACCTTTTGGCATCTCTGGACCACACTGGAAGAAGAAGAATTGTCTTGGGCCACACATTAAATACACAAACACTAATGAAAACTGATGGGAAAAAAAAGATTTTAAATAAATTTCCAATTTTTTGTTGGGCCACATTCATAGCCACCTGGGCCGCATGCAGCCCGTGGGCTGTGGGGTTGGACAAACACAGGAGACTGTATACATAGGGGCCTTGAGAAGGGTGGGGCATCCAGATACAGACTCTTTTCATTGTTATTTATGGCTGCTGGCCAGGCAGCCATGTGTTCTCAGGTCCTGGAGGGACCTTGTCCTGAGTTACCTCACAGGTTGGGAGGGTACAGGGCACAGGTGGCAAATACAAGGCCTATGGGTTGAATCTAGCCCTCCACCTTTTTTATCTATCCGGCACCTTATTTCTGCCTGGTGGCACTGATCTCTTTCTTAACAGTTAAGGAGTGGTTACAATTATACAGTCTTAAAATTACATTTCGCTCTTTGAAGGCAACCACGAGGCTGATGCAGCCACCAGTAAAAATGAGTTTGACACCCCTGGTATAGGGGGAAGAAATGATGATGGACAGTGACTTGACTTTGAGGGATGAACACACAATACAGTGTACAGAGGATGTGTTGTGGAGTTGAGCACCTGAAACCTGTATAATCTTGTAACCAGTGTCACCCCAATAAACTGTTTTAAAAAGAAAGCAAAAAGAAAAAGTAACTCTGTGAGGTGATGGAATGTTAATTAGCTTGATCGTGATGGTTATTTCACATTGTTTACTTATAACAAATCATCAAGTTGAACAACTTAAATACATACAGCTTTAATTGTCAATTATATTGCAATAAAACCAGGAAGAAAAAGAGAGACCAGTCTGGAAAAACTCATGCACAAATGTTAACATTTTATCAAAAGGTATAACACAGTTTACCTGCCTTAAGATCAAGATTAAGAGAAGCACTCCACTGTAATAAACCCTACATCTCCATAGCAAGAAAAGAGTGAAATTATCATGTGGATCACTGAAGTAAAAAAAATAAAGTTACAGTTACAACTACTTCAGCCAATTCAAATGAAAGTACATATCCCACCCCAACTCCTATATTGAAGTTATTCAAACTGATGACTCAATTTTTCAGGGTTTTAAAAATTCAATTACAAAATTGAGGAGAAATGATCTATTCCTCACCCTTCAGTTCCAGGAGGGATTATAGCCAAGCTATTTTGAAAAAATTAGAATCTGTTTTATGCCTTAAGACATCAAGAGAAAGAGATTTTACATTTTCTTTCATGCCTTTCTTATTGTGTCATCATTTGCACTAATAGTGCAAAAGGAATGATGTGCATGGCTTGGCAAAATCCAGGTATTGGCACTAAATTGTTCTAGAAGCCATTGTATTCTTTACCACCATATATTACAGTAAGCATTAAATGCTAAGCTCACTTTAAAATGTCCTTGATGATTTATTAAATTATGAGCCCTGAATTTTTCTTGAAACTGAAAAATGGTCATAATGTTTTAAAAATAATGCATTAACAAATAAGGGAAAGAGAACAGAATAGGATAGAATGGCAATAAAACTTTGAGATTAGGAGAGTAGATATATAATAGCTCCCTTAAAATCAGTTTTCAGTAATCCCTTTTATTTTATGGCCTTGAAGAGAACTGGTTGGTTATTTTGTAGAATGTCCCTCAATTATGATTTGTGCGCTGTTTTCTCATGGTTATGATGGGATTTTTCAGGAGCAAGAACTCTACAGGTAAGGTGCCCTTCTGAGTGCATAAATAGAAAACACTGATATATTCTATTACTGGTAATAAATTTGACCATTTCATTAAGGTGTTGTCTGAGAGACTTCTCTATAAAGTTTATCTTCCCTGTGTATTTGATAATTTTCTTGTGAGAAGATTCTTTGATACTGTGTAAATATCTTATTTTACATCATAATTTTGTCAACCAGTTTTATCAGGCAATGATAGATTTTGCCTGCTCTATAATTACTGTGATAGTGCCTAATGATGGTCTTCTATTTTAATTATTTCTGTATTTATTAATTAGAATTTTATTGTAAGGAAGAGCTGTCTCTACTTCCCTATTTATTTTTGATTGATTAAATTTGTTAATATTAATATAGTCTTATATCTAATTACTTTATTCTATGCATTCCATTTGAATTTTATCACTATGTAATTCATTGCAAAAATTGTCCCAGGTTTTGTCATTTGTAACTCCTTCATATTAGCTCTTGTGTACTTTAGACATGTGTCTTTTGGGACTCAGTATTGCTACTTAAAACTATGTTTTAATTTTATTTTGTGTGTGTCTCTGACCCAGCATTGCAGTACTTTCTCCAAAGAATCCTGCTTCTTTTTTTTTGAGAATGGCGCTGGTTACTAAGTATGTTCATTGATTCTGAGCAACATTTCCTAGGCCCCTTCATTCAACAAAACTAGGAATATAGGTGTCTATAGGTACATTAACACATGCATATGTACACATCTCTGTTTATCTCTCCATCTATTATAGATAGATAGATAAATAGCTAGCTAGATACATAGATAGATAGGTAGACCAAAGAGATAGACTGACCATGAATTTCTATGAATATCACCAATGACCATCCAATACCACAGGGTTTATTCTAGCCTTCCCCCTTACCCTATTTATTACTTTTTTGTAAACATGGCTCTTATCTTTAATATGTTCATTTATTTCTTCCATCTTAATATTCATATAAACTAGTTTTTAGAATTGCTAGTCTATAAACATAAAAACAAATTTATCAACTTGAACATAATTTTTTTACAGTTATTTTTGTCTTCAGCTTTATAATTTACAATCAAAGTAGTACTACTTTCCAACATTACTTAGTTTGTTCTTCACTCTCTCAGTGTGTACAGTATTCATGTTTAACACATTAAGCTCATTTATTATTGTTTGCATTCTACTTTGGGTTTCTACCACATCCTGGTTGGTTTTAATTATTTAAATTTGGAACAGGATACATAAAAATTAACATGCTTCTAAGAAGCAGAGTTTTCTAAAAAAGAATACTCAGAGATTAATTGCTATACCATTATTCCTGCCCCACTATACTCATTCCTCATTTTTTCCACCCCATTCCAACTCATTCTCTCCAGGAAACCAATTCATTATTTGATGGCTTATCCTCTGTGTATTTCTTCTGTTCACTTTTATTTTATCCCCCTTTTTTCACATTAAAAAAGGATAACATTCTATAGTATATCTGTGCTCTTCTGGATTAATAATATATCCTGGAAATAATTCCACATCATTTCATAAAGATCTTCCTCATTTTTTAACAGTTACATAGTAATCCATTGTGTGGACATGTCATAGTTTATTAAACACTATGTAATATATGAGCATTTAGGTGTTTTAATTATATAACAACTGTACTTGAACAATAAAAAAAGATTAAAAAAAGAAATTCCAAAACAAAAATGCTGCAATGAGTAACCTTCATTAACCATGTTTTCCTATTGTGGGAAATATATCATTATGGTAGACTCCTAGGAGTGGAATTCCTGTTGGAGATAAGTGCCTATGTAGATTTCTCAGCTATTGCCAAAGTACATTATTTTCTAACAAGCAACGTGTGGCAGCCTATTTCCCCAACAAAATATACTGTCGTAGTTTTAAAATTCCCACTATTTTGTAGGTTAGAAATAGTGCCTTTGCATTGTTTGATATACATTTCTATAACTGCGAGTTTGAATTTTTTTATTATATTGGTCACTATTATATCTTTCATTGTATTGTATTTTCATGTGTTTTGCTCATTTTCCTCTGTGTTTTTGATTCTTTGTCCTTCAGTTTTGAAGAGTTCTTCATATTTTAAGAATATTTGTCCCTTTCCTGTACCATATACTGCAAACATTTTCTCTTGGTCTATTAAGTGTCTTGCTCCTGTTTAGAATGGTTTTGTTCTTATTATTTAGCCATACATTTTTTTGGAGATCAAAATTATCAATTATCCTCAAAATCTTTTAATTTCATTCACACATAGAGGAGCATTCACCTATATTTTCTTGTAGTGGCTATATGGATTTATTTTAGAAAATTTTGATCCTTAATAAGCTTGGAATTTATTCTCATGCATGGTGTGAAGCAAGAAACTAATATTTTTGTTTTTTCCAAATGGTTACCCAGATACTCCAATACAATGATTTCAGTTGCTCACTTTTTCATGTGCTCAATTTCTGTATGTACTAGAAACTATTTATTTTCTATTCTATAGATATTTTTATAACTTCAGTGTTAGCATTGTTACTATTATTTTAAATTACATATACACATACCTATTAGTAATATATATTTAATTAAAAATAAAAGTAAGTTTTGAAAATCACACCAACCAACCAACCAAGAGAAGCCAGAGAACAACTCTTTTTCTAAACCTAAAAAAGTATATATGTTTTTAAAACTTAGGATTTTATTAGCAATTAAGTTTTTCCTGTAATCATTTTTAATGTTTTCCTTTTTCCAGCCTGAAAAAGTGATATGTATTCATTTTCAAAGAAAATTTTCTCTTGTTTACATGATATCATTATTTAGAGCAACAGCAGCTGGTCTCTCTGTGCTCACCTGTACTAAAATTCAGAGCATATGGCAATTTGAACTGCAAGATTTATTTTTTGGACTGGAGCACAATGCGCATAAATGGACCTTTGGGAGAATAATAGAGCATAACACTCTCACTTCATTAGCTTCAGTGGGACTAAATTATGTTTTTCCCATCCAATATTGGGGATTAAAGCTATATCTACACATGCAAACTAAAGTGAAGGAATTAATTCAACATCTGGATAATTTGAATAAAAAGGAATTTTGTATTAAATAAATGAATATTTTAAGAGGGCTTCATGGCAAAATCTACATGTAAGAGGCTTACATGCTTCCTTTCTTAGTTTCCTATTTGATTTAGCATTTGTAGCCACAAATGTATTTATTTATATCTATTTATAAATATATTTATAAATTATATATATTTGTGCATTTGGTTAATTTTATATGTTAAAACATTAATACTGCTTTATATATTTTGTTTTTATTGTTGTTGAAATTGTTTCTAGCATTTATATCAATTAAAATATACTGAATGTACTAAAACATATTTGTGGGACTTAGGTATAATATAAATATTATTAAAAATATACTACCATTCCAAGCCCTTATTGTAAATCAGCTCAGAGTAGCAAGGGAAATTTCAAAATCTTCTTACCTTTGGTAACATAGAATCCAAACAGTAAGATAAAAGCTATACACACACAAAAAAGTTTTCAATTATTATAAAGTAATAACTAATTTAATAATTTGTATGTAAACAATAGTGACTAATATTTAATTTTGAAGGAACTGATGTATTTATAAGTTAAATATGAATTTATATTTTGTTTATACTCATATTGTATAAATTCAGGTAGATCAACTTTAGAAGGTCAAAATTAGGATAGATTTATAGGAATATAAACATGGTGTTCATTTCAATTGTATTATTATACTTGGGGTATAGAAAAGATGCATTAAAAAAGAAAATACAGATCCATTGGAAATAAAATATACTTACATATTGCTCCAAACACAATATATTTGCTATGTTAAAATTATATTTGGGTGGTAGAAGAGCTTATTTGAAAATTATCCTAGATCACATTAATGTGAAAAACATTTGGATAGTTTCTAATTTCTGAAAGTATACTTAATTTAAGCTAATTAAATATAAATTTTATAAATGAATTTTGAAATATCATCTAGAGATAGAAAAATGTCATGCAGCTGTAACATACATACTGAGCCATATGTAAACATACAGATAGATGCAAACAGAGATATTATAGCTTGTAAGATTTATAATAGGTAAGGAAATTACAGTTTCTAATTCCTCAAAATAATAGGTTGCAACCTGAATGACATCAAGAGGTTCACCCACCCACCCAACTACATTATCCTTATCTTGTTCCATCAGGGAAATTTTCAACTAAGACAAATAAAAAGAGTTTTATCTTTTAGATTTAGAGCTGTCTGTCTCTGGAATATATTAGTAAATCATTCCACAAATGCTTCAGAAGGTTTTTATTTTTCTCTGGGTACATTGTTTTATTTTAACTCAGGGGAGAAGGCATAAAAAAGTTCCTATGAGGCTCTGAATATCAGCTTCCAATTTGGCCAACTTATGACAATAGAGCTTCTTTTTAAAAAAATCCTTACAAGTATCTTATCAGATTTCAGCTGGGACAAATATTCCTGACATTGTTATCAATTTCTTGGATACAAGATGCATCTCCAGAGAAGGTACAAATAAAGTACAAATACCTTTCCAAGACCTACAGACAATCCCAAGGATAATTAAAAGCAAAAAAAAAGACAATTCTCCTGAGACCTAGTAAGAGTCAATGGAACCCTAGCCACAAATGTAGTGCAACCACATTTCTTTCCAGCCTTATCAAGCTGCAAATTGAGTACGACCCACATTTCTGTCTGGCCATACTTTGAAGGCCCCTAACTTGATGGTTGTCAAGCCAAGTTTTCAGGACTCAAAATGAGACAAATCAGAGGGGAATAGCTGTCCCTGGGAAAAAAGAGACTCACAACCAATGGGTACCTAAAGCAAGTTCATAAGTCTAAAATTAAAGATCTATTTCTTAGAAGTATAAATAAATAAACATATATATACACACACACATACATGTATATACACACAAGCATATAAATACATTTGTAAGAAATACATATATATTTTTTAAGAAATAGATCTTTCTTACATATAAAAATTTATATATATAATTTTTTGCCAGCTTATTTGGAAAGGCAGGAACAACATGGAATTTCACCTTTCTCAAGCAGGAACCACAGATAGATATCTCAAAGAACTAACTTTAGTAGGAAGTTCCATCTTTTGCCCACCTCTGCCGGTTTTCCCAGGACCCTGTTTGCAGGTTTCAGATGGAGTGGGTGTCCCAGCAGGTCTCATCCTAGTCACCAAAAGCGGCAGGGGTAGAAAAAATTAATTTTCTCTCTACCATTTATAGTGAATGCTTGGCTGAGACTCTTTTCTCTGAGGCACCTCATCAATGGATAAGCTCATCTAGTTTTAAAGTCCTCCCTGGTAGCCACCATAATTCAAGATTATCTTTGCTAAGATTAACTTGCTTGGTAAGTCTTAAAAAAATTATTTACCTGAGGCCTCATACTGGACACAGTTCAATTTAAGTTGGATCCAGTCTGACCCCAGACCCACTCTGGTTTCTAAGTTGGACCTACGTCATCACACCAGTCCAGTTTTTAAATTGCATCCTGTCCAGTTTCCAAGTCAGAGCCAGTGTGACCCCAGACTAAGTCCTGTTTCTAAGTCAAATCCAGTCTGACACCAGCCAGTTTCTGAAAAAGAAATGCTCAAACTCCAAAAGCTCATAAATGCAGAGCTAAGATCCCAGAGGCATTGAGGACTTCCAGAGGCAGTTACTTCCACAGGTACTTAAACCTGGCTTCTTGTTGCTTCTGGGGTTGCACAGGGGTCTCCTTCCATTTCCTCCTCTGATGCCATAGCTGTTAAAGATAAACTGAGACTTATGTAAAATTATGAGAGTTTGAACAAAATCAGTTCAAAATTGGGCAGCATTCAGTCTATCAGAAAGGAGCTCCAAGGAGCTGTAGAAAATCCAAGACTTTTATACACTGACAGAAGGGAGAAGGAATGAGGAAGTTATTCTAGGCAAAAAAGCAAGGTTCATTTCCTTTGGTGCATGACAGTGTGTATTGGCAGATTACCTAGGTAATGTCAATGAGGTGCTTCCTGACTGACTGGTTTAAGATTTTATTTCTTGGAGAGCCAACATTGTAATTAAGTCTCAGTTTGGCAACACAGAATTTAGGACTTAGCCTAAGCAACGTTATTTCAGGCCCATTGTCTTGTTTTTAACAGATTGTAGTCAAGATATTATCTTGGACTACAGTCATGTGAAGTCTTAATTGCAGCTGTCGGATCCGTTTTCAGGACAGCTCACTAAAATGACTGGTGAGTTGATGCTCACTACTTGAAGAGATGTTAGTTACTGCCACATGGGCCTTTCTGCTGGGATGTTCAGGTGTTTTCACAACACAGCTGCTGGCTTCCTCTAGAGCCTGTCGTCTACAAGAGATCAGAGCAGAAATCACATTGGCCTAAAATGCATAAAACTAGACTTTGCCTCAGAAGTCATAATTTTTATTTCTTCAGTGTTCTATTAGTTACACAGACCAGCACTATTTAGAGTTGGTGGGGAATACACAATGGTATGAATACTAGGAGAAAAGAAACTGCAGAGTGTGAGGCCCTGGCAGAGTGGCCCAGTTGGTTAGAGCATTGTCCCAATATGCTGAGGTTGCTGGTTTGATCTCTGGTCAGGGCACATAAAAGAATCAACTAATGGATGTATAAATAAGTGGAACAAAAAAATTTATGTTTGTTTCTCTCCCCTCCTTTCTCTCTCTCTCAAATGATTAAAAAAAAGAAAGAAAGAAGAAACAATGGGGTATCTTGGAAAGCCTACCACAGGTTTGTTCTTTAAGTAATCAATGTTATTATAAAAGTTCTACATTCATCATAGAAAAAATGGGGAAAAATAAAACAATGACTTTTGTCATCATTGTTTCAATAAATATAATTACTGAGCAAATGTTTAATTATATGATGTTTTCTGAAATATTAAGATGGAGAGACTAAAAGATTAATTTGCCAGATTTCTATTTCAATTAATTTTATGCATCCGTTTTTTATGAAAACATACACCTCTAGAAATAAAAATGTTACCCACTAAAATAGTTGCACATTACCTCTATATCATAGCTACTTACTGGACTAGAACTTCTATAAATGCAAGTTCTCTGCCTTTTATCACTGAATTGCCAATAGCACCTACATATTACTGTACACAGAAGGCATACAGTAAATGTTTGTTAAACTGAATCATAATTTTTGGACAAATCTTCTGAGAACAAATACATTAACATTTATGCTGGTTTTGCCAGACGTATTGCGTTCAATAGCATGCCTACGCAGGTGCGCTATACAAAAATGTCACAATGCCTGCTTTTTGTTGTTTCAACAGTGATTTGGAAATAGGTAAGTCTTATCCTAAGCAAATTATGGAGTAGGCAAAATTATTCTTCATTGCTCTGATCTCTTCCAAATCTTGATTCTCTTTTCCTTTCATGGTAATCTCTGTCTTTAGTTTGGCTTAGAATTCATCTAAGATGAATAATTGTTTTGGCCCAGAGTCTTCCTAATATCAGGCACTGTGTCTTTCATCAAGTCTGAAAGGATCTGACAGATCTATTTTGTGAGCTTTTCACATTCTCAAGGGGCTCCTTTTTTCTTTCTCAGGGGTGATTTTTCCTCTTCAGATATCCAGTGTTCCTTTTTCTTTAACTACCTCTTTTGAACACAGGGAAACACTGTCACTCTATCTGTCATGTTCAGTTTTTAATTGATGGATATTTCTTTGAAATAAAATAGTTGCTGCCAATGTATTACCTAAACCAGACTGTGCACTTCAAATGTTTTCATCTCTGAGTGGTAAGCCTAATAGAATCCTTTTAAGCATTGCTGACAGCCAGGGAAGGGTATTAAAAAGGGTTGTTCTAAGGTATTTTCAAGCCAAAAGATACACACCAGGAAATACCTGGGCTTATGCTTCAGAAAAGCCATCCTAGCCACTAGAGCAGTGGGAGGGCTGAAGTAACAATCCCTTAAAATACCAGCGTACTCCCAACTGCCTACCTCACACAGGAATCTGCAAAGTATTCTTCATGCAGATTCTGTCATGACTTTTACATCTTTCTGTTTTGCCTGGTCAAGATGTGGTAGTTTGCCCTCCTCTCTTTTGGCCAAGTACTTGAAAGGTGACTAGTGAGACTACAAAACTGAATTTTTAATTTAATTTAATTTAATTTTAATTAACCTGTACTTCGCCACACATGGCTATTTACCTTATTTGGCAGTGAAGTTTAGAGGCATTAAATGCGTAAGAACTAGGACAGTGTTTCTCTAAAAGGTTCTCTGAGAACATTTCATGGGACCAAAATATCAAAAATATTTCTTATAAAAATACTAAGGGGTTACCCTCATTTTACTTTCATGCTCTCACTGGGGCTACATAGCATGTGGTATACAACAGAATAAATGCAAAAATAGATTTAAGAACCCACTGTTTTTTGTTAAACCAAACATAAAAACAATAAAAAATGCAAAAGAATGCACTTTTATTTTTTGAAAAAATAATTATATTTTATAAAAATATCCTTGCTCCCTGGCTGGTATGGCTCAGTTGGTTGGAACATCATTTCTTAACTGAAAGTTTATAGGTTCAATTCCAGGCTGAGGCATAAACCTGGATTGTGGGTCCCATTCCTGGTCTAGGTGCATGTGGGAGGCAACAAATCAGAGATCCTCTCTCACATTGATGTTTCTCTCTCTCCCTTCCTCCCTCTCTCTAAAAGCAATGAAAAAATATCTTCAAATGATGTTAAATTTTTAAAAATTCTTTAAACATATGCATTAATGATATTTATTTATTTATTTTTATTGTTGTTCAGTTAGAGTTGCCCCAATTTTCCCCCTCTGCTCTCGCCCACCTTGTCCATCCACTCCCGTAGTCAGTCCCCACACTGCTGTCGATGTCCATGGCTCCTTTATACATGTACTTTGACTAGACCCTTCCCCTTCTTTCCCCCATAAGCCCCCTCTTCTTTTCCTCTGATCACTGTTTGTCCTTATTTCCATTTCTCTGGTTCTATTTTGCTCCTTTATTCATGTTTTGTTCATAAATTATACTTATAGGTGAGATCGTATGGTATTTGTCTGTTGCCACCTGGCTTACTTCACTTAGCATAATGCTCTCTAGTTCCATTCATGTTGTTGCGAGGGTAGGAGTTCCTTCCTTCTTTCTGCTGTGTCGTATTCCACTGTGTAAATGTACAATAGTTTTTTTGATACGCTCATTAACTGATGGGCATTTAGGCTGCTTCCAGCACTTGGCTATTGTGAATAACGCTGCTATGAACACAGGGGTGTGTATGTTCTTTTGAATTGGTGTTTCAGGATTCTTAGTATATATTCCCAGCAGTGGGGTCACTATATAAAAATGCAGCTCCATTTTTAGGGTTTTTTTAAGGAAATTCCATATTGTTTTCCACAGTGGCTGCACCACTCTGCATTCCCACCAACAGTGCACTAGGGTTCTCCTTTCTTCACATTCTCAGCATCACTTGTTTGTTGGTTTATTATGGTCATTCTGACCATTGTGAAGTGACATCTCATTGTGATTTTAATTTATACTTCTCTGATGGCAAGTGATGCTGAGCATCCTTTCTATGTCTCTGGGCCTTCTGTATGCCTTCCTTGGTGAAGTATCTGTTCAGGTCCTTTGCCCATGAATTAATTTGATTGGTTAACTTCCTGGTGGTGAGTTGTTTGAGTTCTTTATGTATTTTGGAGTTCAGACCCTTGTTGAAGGTGTGATTGGCCAATATCTTTTCCCATAGGGTTGGATCCCGTTTCATTTTGCTGATTTTTTTAGCCATGCAGAAGATTTTTAATTTGATATAGTCCCATTTGTTTATTCTTTCCTTTACATTCCTTGCCCTGGGAGATATATTGGTAAAAACATTGCTGCATGGGATATCTGAAATTTTTCTGCCTATGTTTTCCTCTAGGATTTTTATGGTGTCATGATTTATATTTAAGTCTTTTAACCATCTTGAGTTTATTCTAGTGAATGGTGTAAGTTTGTGGTCTAGTTTCATTTTTATGCATGTACCTGTCCAGATCTCCCAACACCATTTATTTAAGAAGATATTTTTACTTCTCCATTGTATACTCCTCATCCCTTTGTCAAATATTAATTGGCCATAGAGACATGAGTTTATTCTGGGCTCTCTATTCTGTTCTATTGATCTATGTGTCTGTTCTTATGCCAGTACTAGACTCTTTTGATTACAGTGGCCTTGTAATATAGTTTGATGTCAGGTATTATGATCCCCCCTACCTTGTTCTTCCTTCTTAAAATTGCTGAGGCTATTTGGGGTCATTTTTGGTTCCATATACATTTTTGATGTATTTGTTCTCTATCTGTGGAATATGTCATTGATATTTTGATAAGGATTGTGTTGAATCTACAGAATGCTTTGTGTAGTATGCACGTTTTAATGATGTTAATTCTTCCAATCCATGAACACAGTATATGCTTCCATTTATTTGTGTTTTGCTTAATTTCTTTCTTCAGGATTGTATAGTTTTCTGAGTACAGGTCTTTTACCTCCTTGGTTAGGTTTATTCCTAGGTACTTTATTTTTATTGTTGTTGTAGTAAATCATATTTTTTCCCAGTTTTTGTTTCTGATATTTCATTGTTTGCATACAAAAAGCTTCAATTTCTGAATATTGACTTTATTTCCTGCTGTCTTGCTAAATTAACTTATTAGGTAAAGTAGTTTTTTGGTGGAGCCTATAGGGTTTTCTATGTCCACTACCATGTCATCTGCAATGACCCCTTTACTTCCTCCTTTCCAGTTTGGATGCATTTTATTTCTTTTTCTTGTCTGATTGTTGTGGCTAGGACTTCCAATGACATTTAAATAAATATATATTTTAAAATACACATTTTCATTTTAATATGGTAAACATCAATCAGTATAACTCACATAAACAAATCTCTCTGGGTTCTTCAATAATATCAACAGTATAATGGGGTTCTGAGACCCAAAATTTGAGAATCGCTGGGGCAATCCACTCCATAATTTCACTACCTATTTTATTTTGAGAAGATAATTCCTTTCATGTTTACAAAAGTTTTGTAATGCTGTTGCAATCCACCAGCCCATGGTGATCCCAAATGTTGTAGATGCTGGCAAATCACGAGAAAAACATACACATGGACTACTGAGTCCTGCGGAGGAATAGGGATGGCATGGCTACCCTCTCAAGGGGCGGGTGCCTCCGAGTGGCCTGGCCACTCTCTCAAAGGAGAGTGCCCCGAGCTGCCGCCTCAATAGGCTTTTTATTAGGTAATATTGGGTAGGTGAACAGATACAGAATGTGGATTTATCATCTAGCAGGTAAGATTGAAAACAGGTGGATATTTTACATAGGATTCAAAAGTCTCACGCTGGGTTTTGGGGCTGGTATCACCTAACAGATACAGGATTAGTCTTGTTTCCTCCCAGAGCCTACACATCCAAGAGCATCCTAGCAAGCAGGTCTCACAGGATTTTACATATCTTATGCCCCAGGTCCAATTTACCCCAGGTGTCTGCCGACTCTAGTCTGAGCCTCACCACCCCTGCTATTTCTGCAAGACCTGAGTTGGGCGGAGGAGACAAAGGCAGCCAGGAGACTTGGATTTCTCACATCCAGAACAAGGACTCAGGCTATTGTCAAAGCCGAGGGGGCAGGGGTGATGTTGATCACTCCCTCCCTTCTACAGCCCCCTGAGTCTCTTCCCTGATGGCTTATTCCCATGTGATCGTGTCTGTCTTAGGTTCATTCTCTCTAGAGAATGGTTGCCCGTCATTGACTATCTGATCAAGCTGAAGGGAATAGCAGAGCAGGCAGTGCCCATGTTCAGGGAAATAAGTTTTTGTCTCCTTAGGCCTCCTGGTTCTTGGAGGTTTCTCACTCAGCCTTAACCATGGGGGGTTACGGCTCCTGAAACCAGGCAGGGCGAGCACCACAATTTTTGTTTTGGATGATCCCTTAAGTATAATTGAGAATGGTCAAAACATTTTTAAATGTTTCCTGTAGCAATCAATAGTCAACATCTCCTCCTGGGTCAGACCATATCTCTAAAAGAAGCACTTTGCCAATAACAACCATGCTACTCATGAGAATTTCAGTCATACAGAGAATTAAAATATTTTTTAAATCAGTAAATTACCTAGCATCAGACTGCCTGGCTTTAATGTAGAAAAAGTTAATGCATACTAATTCCAGAAGTTTACAGGCTGATCCCCATCATATGTTAATAGAAAACACCATAGTATGCAGCATTTTGCAATGGATATTTTTTGTACAACTAACACTGTGCTGCCATCATGGGCCAGAAAATTGACATCCTATTTAATAATAGTCTCCATTCCCTCTCCAAGGATCAAAATTTGTTTGGATTGGGTATTTTCTGAATCAGCATCAGTTGCTTTAACTCCACATTTATTAGATTCCAAATTACTTGATAAAATACCCAATAAATTAATTAGAAGTTCTACTTTGCCTAAAGGAAACTTATTTGTCTTTAGTTATTTACACTATCATCTTAAGGGTCAATTTTTTATTTTCACTACTGTCTACAGCTCTGAATACTCCCAGTGAGCTCTAGCTCAGTAAGGGTTAAGGTTATATACACACAGCTCTTATTGATACATCCTGTGGAAGAACCTCTGGATATCACCCTTCCTCATATGACACTGCTTTTGGACTTGAGCAAGAAAGGCCATTCTCCTGGGCCTTGCAGTATAGGTTCCTATTTGGGACTTTCTCTAATCAACTCCTCACACCTAATGGGTTGCAAGGTCATGGGAGGTATCCACTCCAGAAAGATCAACCCTACTTCTATTGCATACATATCCAACAGTCTCAGAATCATTTGCACAAATGAACCAAACCTTGTTTCTAAGATCTGTTTCAGCTTCTCCCTTGGATCTTTCTTCCCAAAGATGTATGTGAATCTTTAGGCCCAAGGAATAACTAAGAGATCACAGGTTTATAGGGTTTGCATATAGAGCTTGGTGTTAAGCTGAAATACATAAGTGGGCTTTCCCTGTGTAATATGAAGCTAGATGTGGGAAAAGGAGGAGGCATGATGTGGTTTATAACTATATTCTAGTGTGGAACCCAGAGGAGTCTAAGAACTCTAAATTCTTAATTCTAAACTTAATTCCACCTTTCTAGGTCATTAAGAAAGTTTATTTGTTAAAATAAGAGGATATGGAGCATCTTTTAGTTAACAGTTTGTGTGCATGATTTACAATTCTTAATTTAACATATTATTACTTGGGCTTCCATTGTACTCTTGCCATGAGCCCCCAAAATATTGGGAGTGGATCTGAGATTTGTCTTTTTCTTTTGGGAGAGAATGAATGTCATTGTATCACCCACAGTCATTCATATCCATTCACTAGATAAGTGGTTATCTGAAAAACTTGCAGGATAGAAAATCAACATCTATACTCATTTCAAGTGTGATAAATCATGAAATGTAAGTTCACTAGAGAGGCAACATACTGTTGTCCCTTGTGGTTCAAACCATAAGATACATAATTTTCTACGGTACACAATTTCAAAAAAATATATATTATCTAAGTATACAAGCACCTCCAAAAAAAAAGACACATCCAATTTCTTTCTTCTAGATTTTATTCATTCAGTATTTATTGAGTAGTTGCTCTGAGTCCGATAGTGCTGTGGAATCCAGGACCACAGCAATAAACAAAACAATGATTCTTCTATCATGGAGCTTAGATTTTAGTGTGTGTGATGATATGTGGAGAGTGAAGGGAGAGATATATCAGGAAATATACAATATATCAGTGGGAGGTAAGTGTTTTGGATAAAAGGGAAGCAGATTAAAATGGAAATGAAAGAGCAAGTGTTATTGTTTTACTTACATTAATAAAAGGTGGTTCAGAAAGTATTACAGATACAGTGATACTTAATCTACATGAAAGAAGTGAGAGAGAAGCTCATATGTATAATTGGGATAAGAGTGTTCTAGGTGGAAGGAAGCAAAGACAAAATGTGAATGTTTACCATGTTCTAAGAAGAACAAGGTCAGGAAATGTGTGGATATGTGTAGAAGGAATGAAATGGAGAGTTACAGGAAATTAGGTCAGGAAGTTACAAAAAGAAGGAAGTAGAGAGTTAAAAGGAAGACTTTTACTCTGAGCCACTGGAGAGCATCATGAAGAGAACTGAATGATGTGACATGTTTTAAAATGACAATTCTGGATTCTGCTATAATAGTAAGAATTAAGGTTTATAGTAATTAGGATGGAATAAGTTATGTTACAGGGGTAAACATCTGTAAAAACTCTGATTTACAACCATTAAGCAGGTTATCATTTGTTCCACATCTACAATGTTGGTCACAAAGAGGATTATATTCATTGCAGTTATTCAGAGACCCAAACCAATTAATTTGCTTCTATAACCAGAGTATAAAAGACAAAGGCACACTAAACCATGCACTGGCTCTGCATTCTACCTCTGAGTACACTTTTTCTTCTGCTTATGTTTCCCTAGCACATGCAAATCTCATGACCCAGACTGCATTCAATCAGGTAAAAAATTTCAATTCTAAGTTTTTAATGGTTTTTATTATTGTTCAATTACAGTTGTCCCCATTTGCCCCCATCACTCTCCCTTGCCTTACTTACTCCTCACCTTCCACTTTCAACCCTCCCCCACCCCATTGTCTTTGTTCATGGGTCTACATGTCCCTTGACTTGACCCTTCCCCTATTTTACTCCATTATCCCCCTCCCACCTCCCCTCTGGTCACTGTTGGTTTGTTCTTTATTTCCATGTCTCTGGTTCTGTTCTGCTCACTTTTTTGTTGTTGTTGATTAGGTTCCAGTTAAAGGTGAGATCATATGGTATTTATCCCTCACTGCCTGGCTTATTTCACTTAGCGTAATGCTCTCCAGATCCATCCATGCTGCAGCAAAAGGTAGGAGCTCCTTCTTTCTTTCTGCTGCATAGTATTCCATTGTGTAAATGTACAACAGTTTTTTAGTCATTTACTGATTGGCACTTAGGCTGTTTCCAGCACTTGGCTATTTAAATAATGCTGCTATGAACATAGGGGTGCATAGGTTCTTTTGAATTGGTGTTTCAGGATTCTTAGGGTATAATCCCAATGGCGGAATTGCCAGGTCATAGAGAGGGCCCAGAGACATATGAAAGGATACTCAGCATCACTAGCCATCAGAGATGCAAAGTAAAACCACAATGAAATACCATATCACGCCAGTCAGAATGGCCATCATAAATAAACCAACAAACAACAAGTGCTGACAAGGTTGTGGAGAAAAAGGGAATCAGAGTGCACTATTGGTGGGAATACAGACTGGTGTAGCTACTGTGGAAAACAGTATGTAATTTCCTCAAAAAACCAGAAATGGAACTATAAATTCTAATTCTTTTTTAGAATTGAAATGAAAACAGACCTTTTTAAATACCCTGACTGATCAACGTTATTTCCTTAGAGTCACAAATGTTTGGTTTACTCTCTTTCCTATATATAAAATACCCTCATACCTTACCCAAGATGGAAAAGTCAAGAATCCTGCCCAGATTTTAAAGCATAAGATCTGCCCTGGCTGGTGTAGCTCAGTGGATTGAGTGTGGGACTGCAAACCAAAGGACTGCTGGCTCGATTCCCAGTCAGGGCACATTCCTTGGTTGTGGGCCAGGTCCCCAGTAGGGGGCACTAGAAAGGCAACCACACATTGATGTTTTTCTTCCTCTTTCTCCTTCCCTTCCCCTCTCTCTAAAAATAAATAAATAAAATCTTTTTAAAAAGCATAAGATCTAATGAGTGCCTTTATACAGGGTGGGGGGAATAGGTTTACAGTTGTTCATATGGAATATAATAATTAATAAGTGTAATACATGAATAAGCTCAGTGTTTTGTGGACTCACAACTGTAAACCTGATTTTTTCCCAGCCAGTGTAAGTCTAGATGTGCAACTTCTTATTCTAGAAACATAAAAAGTGTAAAAATACACTGAACTGTAGAAATTTTGTATGCCCACTGAGTGGGCATTTTGAGGGATTTCTCCCTAAAGTAGTTCTCCAGCCTGCACCAGCCTGCAGTTCTCAAGTGTCCTTGGCTCTGTCCTCTATACTAAATGCCTCTGAAAAGGATGTAAGAAAATTGATACCCAAGCAACTTGCTAAGCCTTCTTTACCTCTACACAGTTTGGGCCCAGGGGACTATTTTACATTTTTTTGTTATGGTTTACATTCAATATTATTTTATATTGTTTTAAGTATATAACATAGTGGTTAGACAATCATCTACATTACAAAGTGGTTCCCCCCACCCCAATGTTTTAAGTACCCCCCCATACTGTACATTGTTATTAAATATAATTGACTATATTCTCTATGCTGTACTTTATATTCCTGTGACAATTTTGTGACTAGCCATCTGTGCTTCTTAATCCCTTCACCATTTCACCTAGCCCCTCAACACTTCTCTCCTCTGACAACCATCAGTCTGATTTTTTCTATTCTGTTTGGTCATTTATGTTGTTCTTTAGATTCTACATATAGGTGAAATGATATGGTATCTGTCTTTCACTAACTAACTTATTGTACTTTGCACAATATCCTTTAGGTTCATTCATGCTGTCACAAATGATAAGATTTCACTCTTTTTTATGGCTGAGTAATATTATATTATATATACATACCACCTCTTCTTTATCCAGTTATCTCTGATTGGCACTTATAGGCACTTGAGTTACTTCCATTTCTTGGGTATTATTAATAACACTGTAATGAACGTAGAGGTGTACATATTCTTTTGAATTAGTCTTTTGTTTGTTTCTTTCTTAATTTGGATATATACCCAGCAGAATTGCTGGGTCATAAGGCAGATCTATTTTTAGTCTTTGAGAAATCTTTATATTGTTTTCTATATTGGCTTCACTGACTGCATTCCTACCAACTGTGCATGAGGGTTTCCTTTTCTCTCCATCCTTGCAAATACCTGTTGTTTGTTGATTTATTGATGACAGCCATTCTGACAAGTGTGAGGTGATATCTCATTGATGTTTTAATCTGCATTTTTCTCATGATTAGTGATGTTGAGCATCTTTTCATATATCTATTAGCCATCTGTTTGTCCTCTTGGGAAAAGTGTCTATTCAGGTCACCTGTACATTTTTTAATTGGATTTTTAGGGCTTTTTCTTTTTAGATATTGAGTTGTATAAGTATATTTTATATCTTTAATAGTCATATTTTCACAGGCTGGTGGCTTTTTGACAATGCAATTCTCTCAAAGCTATAGTAATTTCATTTTTATTCATTTTGTGTCAGCTCCATGTGTCAATAATCTCCTTCACAATTCTTTTGGAGACATGTCCTTCTCTGTGATCCTAATTGTGAGTATAAATCTGACATACATCCTTTTAAAGGCTCATCCATATTTTTCTCTAGAACTTGGGTTCAACTGAAAAGATTTACTGGGCAAAAAATTAATTTATTCCAAGATTTTAAAATCTGTCTGATGGGAACACTTGTTTTGGCCCTGGCTGCTCCAAGGCTGAATTATAATTTGACTTTATTTATAAAGGCCTTCACTGCATGGAAATGGAAATCAATTGTGTCTCATTCTTCAGGTCACCACATTTCTGCCTTTAATTCCTTCTTGTAAATCAACAATTTTTGAGTTCCTTTCCTGTTGTAGTAAGTGAAAATGAAGTCAAAAGTTAAAAATAAATATTCAAGTTATAAATTCTGTTGCTTATTCTCTTGTGTGAAGCTACAAGCCCAATTACCATTGTTACCACAGGTTAGAGTTTTACCACCACATAACATGAATCATCATCCATTCAGGCTCAAATAATATTTCCTTGACACCTACTACCCATCACCTTAACCAATGTTAGATATTTTGGGGTTTTGTTCTGTTTGTCTGGTATCTCCTGGAACAACCTCTTTTTCAGAATAGGCAAAGTTAAGCTGACTGCCAAGGTGAAAGTCTTAGTGGTTTAAAGCAATAAAAATGATTTTTCCTTTATCCTACATATTTACCCAGACTATAAGGGTCTCATAACAGGAATCCTAATGAATGGACTATGGCTGTTCCATCAATGACACTGTCCCTTAAAGCTATTACACAGAAAGCATACATACAAATTCTTATATATCTCACTGGACAAAAAGATCACATGACCAAAATATCAATTTAAGTGGGAAGAAAAGTTGATTCCTATTATGTTTCAAGTGTGAGAGGAGTGACATTAGCAACTGTCCTAATGAATACTACTGTGGACAAGGTCAGATCCAGAGAGACCATGTATAAAGGTACTGGAATAATTCAGGTATAGGATGGCTGTGGTATAGATCAGGGGGAACTTGCAGAGGAGGTAAGATGATCAAAGCTTGGACCTGAGCAAATAGGATAGAGTTGCAATTTACAGATATAAAGATGTAGAAGGAGCCATTTTAGGAAGTAATATCAATAATTTAGTTTTGTGCATATCAATATTGACGGTCAAATCTGCATTCAGTTCTATACATGCAGGGTTTCTGAAGACAGGCCTCCTTTTCTTCAATGGCTGTCTTGCTATACTGCTCTTTAAATCTGAAACTAAAATCATTTTTTGCCACAGAGCCATCCCAGAGCACCTTGGACTTGTGAAGATGCAGTGATCAGTCTTAGATTTATCAAGAGTCTGTTTCTTCAGTATTCTTTTATCTACAAAAATTCTAATTTTACAAGATTTATTACATATTTCCACTTTCAGTGACCCATAATACCTGCCAGGCTACGTGCTAATGGCATTAATTAAAAGTTCTTTATTATGCTCTTTTTAGAAAAAAATGATCTAGTGAAAGCAATCATTCCATACTATTCTCAAAAGGTCTGGGTTATTTTTACTTTATTAAGCACTATTTCCATTTTAAAAGATCATCTCTATTTTATAAAGATAGAAAAAGCTTCCTTCTTGTAACTACCCTTTAAAAAACACTTGGGAACTTAGGAATTTTCCGGATCAAATCTGCCATAAATGTTTCACAAAACTGTGTGTAGCTCTTCCTGGTGTTTTTCATAAGGCTCTGTTTGCAATTATGGAGAGATGCTACCCATCCTCATAGAGGCAATAGAATGCAGCATGAAAAACAAATGTTAGTTTATCTCAAATAGAGCATTTACTCAATCATGCCTTTCAATTCTTGACATACCTTTGTAGAAGTGGCAATATTATGTAGCCTCCAGAGTCTCTTCCATAAAAATTCAGAGCACACTATATCACAGATTGATTGAATCTGTAGTTAGTAAAATGAACTGTAACTTTGTAAGCTATTGTACAGGGACATAGATCAAGCACCATTCCAATGGCTAAAAGTGGTAGTAACTTGCTATTCACTATCCAGTATCACTTTGCATTAATTTCTCATAATTCTTGCCCATATATTTTTACTGAGCCCCTAACCAATTTAAAAGTGCTTGAAACTTCTGTGATACATCTGAAACTCACTGTTCACTTTCAATCTCTGTAGTTTACTGGCTTTGGTCTGGAGCCAGTGCTTATTTTCCAATACCATTCCTTTGTTATAGTCATACCTTTTTAAAACAATAAAAACGGATTTTTTGGTTGGTGCAATCCAGAGCAGTTGCTCATTCTTTTCTATACTGGAGGAGAATAGTTAATGTCAGTGGCAACTTTCTGAGTCATACAGAGCATCACCTCACTCCACCCCAATCTGAAACTCATAGTTTTCTGATCCCAACCTCTCCAGGGCTTTAATTGTCTTAAATCATCTCTTAATGTCTAACTCTCCCTTATACAAGAAAATGTTGACGTGAGTCAGAGTGGTTGACGTGACCCAACCACTCAATCTTGTTTTTTTGCTTTATGTTGTTTTTTCCTCAGCTTCCTTCTCCTTCACTTAAATTTGAATAATATCAGGGGAGGGGGGTTGTGTTGAAGTTGGTTACCATTTCTGTAGTGTTAAGCCGCTCAATATAAACATGTGCTTTATGTTTGATTTTGTGTCACTTATTTCTAGTAAAGGCCACAATACTGAAAAAAGTCTAATCTCATAAAACTGCAAGTTCTTTTATCCTTTCTCTGCTGGGTGCTGAAAATCCTACACTACTGCAGAAATTTCTGCCCTGCAAAAATCTTGTTCTAAATTCAGCAACCAGTCAAGCACAGGTGCAAAATCCTTGCCAGCTCTCACCCCTTGTCACAATTTAAAGAATCTCTGTCTTCATTACCCAGCTGAGTGTCTCAAACTCTAAGGCATTGTATTCTTTCATCTTCTCCCAAGAGTGTTCTGTGTGCAGCCTGAAAATTGTCTTCCCAAGAACCCCTCTCAACCATCTAAAAAATGCTTGATTTCCTTGTCATATTATAATCATATCACTCAGAGGTCTTTCCTTTCCCAGGAAAAAATAACAAAAACCAACAACCAACAAACAAGAAAAAACAACCACCATTCATTTCATATTCTGTGTTAGACAACGGGAGTACAGGAATCATTTTCAATGAGCACTGTTTCTTCAATATTTTTGCATGAAGCTCATTTCTAACACTATGAACCTAAGTTCCTGTATTGTGCTTGAAAAAAAATCTGTTGATGACATAACATTCTTCAAGTGGGACCACTGGAGATGGTGGTTATCCACAGAAAAGTGATGTCCACTGTAACTGCTACTTGTTATGTCTGATTACCTCTCCTGAGTACTATTCTTAACAGTGTAGAAGCTCTCCTTGACTGGAATTAAAACTATACTTTGATTCAAGCAAGTCAGACAATAGGTACAGTTCAGCAAAGATAGTACACACTTGCCCATGGCCCTAACATTTTGAAAGCTTGAGATTAGAATTATATGTAACTTACTATTAAGCAAACATGCCAACACATGAAATCAAAAGAATATGTTAATAATGATAGTAATAGTTATGATAAAATAATCATAGATTATTTTAATGATAGATAAAATATATGGTGGCACATAAGCCAGCATTAATTTATATTTATTAATTCATTTGATCTTCATAGCATCTTATGCATTTAATACAATTATTTGTCTAAGTTTGAAGGAAGAAATTATGGTAAAGAGAGGTTTAGTGATCAGCATAAGCTCATGCAATTGAGAAACAGTAACAACAGTAGTTAAAAAGGCACATGCAGTTTCTGTGTAGATAGTTGTTTTATAAGCAAAATAAAACCCCCTTTCCCACAAAGGGCACAGGGAATACATCTACTCCCCTCCCCACCTTCCTGTGCCATTCTACTGCTTCAACCTGTTCCAATTTCCAAAGTCCCTGCTTAGAGGCAACTCATTTCATCTATTTTGTGTTTAATGTTTATTTAACTCTTTGATGAAGCAACAGAGTTCGACTTCACTCAGACTTGAACATCCATTGTTCTTGCTATTATTTACTACTCTTTTTCATTATCTTATTAAAATCCAATGAACAAGAGAAGGACAGGTATGGGTTGAAGACACCCTAAACTGCCACAAAAACACTATCAAATATGTGTATTTATGTAAATCAAATAATTTGTCCAAAATCACACAGAAAATAAGTGGTGGAGGGAAGCTTTGACCTCAAGTGGCATGGCCCCCATATCTGCAGTTAACGACTGCTAGTTACAATCTCTCAAATAATTAATAATAATAATAATAATAATAGAATCCACCTTAGACGGTTGCTATTATGTATATGGTTCTTCAAAAATGTCTGGCACATAGCAGGAATTCAATAATTTTCACTATTAAAATAAATATTAAAGGTAAGATAATATTTGACTGGCTTAAATATGATATCATATTTTATCTATTTTTCTGCATATTCCTTGCCTGTTATGAACTGTCTTTCTTAATTTTCCTCACATTAACAAGAAAATATTCTCAAAGAAATTTTATTATATATTATCCATGTTATTTAAACAATTTTTCAGAGTTGCCCTGTGTCCTGAGAATAAATCCCAGGTTCCTTAAACGTGGCTTCCCATAAATTCTTCAGCACATTTCTCATTAATCTCCTCACATTCCAGAATACTGAACCATATCTTAACTCCCTTACTCTTTCTTACTCCTCACAAAACTCCTACCTTCCTTCTTTAAACCACAGCTCAGATGGCATAACCCAGGCCCTGCCTCCCAAGTACCTTAGGCTGAGTGAAGACCCTGGTAATGTATACTCCTCAGTGCATGGGGAAAGCAGTTGATATTTCCCTGCATCACGTATCACACTGTGCAATAAAAATTGGCTCATTTATTGAAACTTCCACAGGCTTTGACCTTATCTGAGGCCAGGTGTATGTTTGTTCTCTTTACTATCAATAAAAATCCTGACACATGGTAATGATGCCAAAATATATTAGTGGGGTGAATGCATAAAATATTATTTAATGAATAATATTAAAATTGGTTCTATAGAAAGAGAACAATGAGAATGTGGGAGTTATAACCTGCTTTGTTTTGCCATTTGCAAGTCTGGGTAGTCAATTATTGTTATGTAGCAGTGAAGTACAGGGAAGGGTAATATTGCTATTCAGAAGGCAAATCCACAAAGACTGCCTGGAACCAAAAGTTTTAAGAGTGGCTGTCTATGACAAAGATATGAGGGGGGTGGATAAGAAGGAAAAGGAGAGGAAAGGAAAAGAATGAAGGAAAGATGAGAGGAAGGAAAAGAGAGGGGGAGTGAATAAGGAGAGGAAGGAGGGAGATATTTTAAAAAATTCTGTAGGTACATTGGAAGACAGAAAGAGGTATATGTAGGATGAAGTTGTGTATCAGCTGGAAAAAATAATAGCTAGGTTTAATCATTTAGGAAAAAAATGATTCTACAACAGAACCTAGTCAATATTTTTGTTTGTTTCTTCATAGAGGTCTCTGAGGCCGAGCAAAAATCAACTTTACAATGCCTCTCTCCCCTAAAGACAGCAAGTGATTCACTGAACCCACAGAAGTACTTTCTATGTGCAGTGCATGGAAAAGTGAACAAGAAGGGTACAATCTCTTTTTAAATTGTATTTATAATTCTTCCAGGGAGAGGGAGAGATTAATTATTTATAACGTTTCCACATGATGCTATGTTCTTTATGTTCATTTTCTTCATTTAATTCTTTAGATAACCTTACAATACTGGTGCTATTATTATACCCATTTAAAAATAAAAATAAAGATAAAGAGGCTTAGAGACAACAGTTCTCAATCTTTGCTGTTTGTTAGAGTGACCAAGGGGACTCTGTGAGGCCAGGCTCCAACCCCAGAAGTTATGATTTATTTCACCTGGAGTGAGTACTAATAATATATATTTGTAAACTTTTAGGTAATTCCCATATGCAGATAATTTTGGAAAAAAATGACTTAGGGTACACTTATCATTTACCTAATGTTTCTTTTTCTAGTAAGTGGTAAGCCAAGACTCAGGACCTAAGTCTTTCTGATTTCACAGCTGGAACCCTTATTTCCTTGCCATGTCTTTATGCTGAGATTAAAATATATCAAGAATGCAGCAATGTAAATGTTCATTGAAACAAATGCTTATTATTTGTCTAAAGATCTATAATAATTTGGAATATTTGAAAAATGCATTAGGAGAATAGGTGAAATAAAGATGTGCTAGACATAAAGGTGAAACATTTCTCCTGTTTTTTTTACAAGGAGATTTGAAACAAATTAAGGCTTTATTTTATTTATCCCCACATAGTAACCTGCTTCCTTCATATTAAGGCAACTCCCATCACAAGACACACATGAAGGATATTGCAGTCTATGTTCACCAGCGACTTTTCCTTATCCAATAAAATACTGTACATACATAAACCCAATGCCCTCCTGCATTCCTGAGTGTTAAGTGACAAGTTCCAAGTGATATGTTTTCAATTGATTTTCAAGAAATCCCTTGACTACAATATGTTATAGCAATCTAATGTGACTATAATAAAGGTTCATAGGTGGATATTCAGAAAGAAATAATTTTAGTCTCTGTATAGGAATATATTTTAATATCAGGCCACAAGACTATTTCTGCTGTATAAAAAAGGGAACTGTGGGGAAATAGGTGAAGAGGTGAGGGGATTAAGAAGTGCAAATAGGTAGATACAGAATAGCCATGGGGGTGTAAAGTACAGTATAGGAAATGGAGCAGCCAAACAACTTACACACATGACCCATGGACATGAACAATGGTGTGGGGGTTGCCTGTGGAGGTAGAAAATAGGGAAAAATCAGAACTGTAATAGTGTAATCAATAAAAATAATTTTATAAAATAAGAATAAAATTGATCTTAATGAAATTTAGAAAAGAAAACCACCAAACAAGGACAATGCTTATTTTAAACAATGCTATTTGTCCTGATTCTCACTCTCTTCCATGCTTAAGTTTCACAGAGATTTTGGTAGCACTTCATTTACTCATTAGCCACAACATCACTAAGCCTTTAATGACTGTACTAAGAATTAGGATATTAAGTTAGTTGGCTAAAAGACTTCTAAAAATTCACTCATTTACTCCCTTCACTAAGGAGAGACAAAAGTAATTTGTTTGTGAACCTTGAGGCAGAGCTGACATGTTGTTTTGAAAGATGGTTGAAGACATATTTATTTCAATTAATTTGTAGTATACTCCCTAAATCCTGAATTCTTATTTAATTTACATCTATTTTCCATAATAAAGTTTATCTCTTTATATTATTGCTTAATTTTTAGCATATATCGTGTTACTGTTAAATGGGATTACTAAAGAGTTCCCTTATTTTTAATGTATTTATTTAAAATATCAACATAACAGGCCTATCTCAAAAAACAAGTAAAAGCTCAAATAAACAATCTAACTGTATACTTAAAGGAACTTGAAAAAGAATAACAAATGACAAAAAACTACAAAGGGAGTAGAAGAAAAGAAATAATAAAGATCAGAGCAGATATAAACAAAAAAGTCTTAAAAACTGATACAAAAGATCAATAAATCAAAGAGATAAACAAAACTGACAAACCCTTAATCACACTGAAAGAGGACTCAGAGAAATGAAATCAGAAGTGAAAGAGGAGAAATAACAACTGACACCAAAGAAATACAAAGAATGGTAATAAATATTATGAACAACTATATGCCAAAAAACTGGACAACCTAGATGAAATGGATAAATTCCTAGAAACATACAATCTTTCAAAACTATGTCAGCAAGAATCAGGGAATCTGAATAAACAGATTACACTAGTGAAATTGAAGCAGTAATCAAAAAAGTTCCAACAAACAAAGACCTGGACCACATGGCTTCACAGGTGAATTTACCAAACATTCTGTGAAGAAGTAAATCTCAAACTATTTCATAAAATTCAAGAGGAGGGTAGGCTCCCAAGCTCATTTTATGAGATCAGGATTATCCTAATTCTAAAACCAGATAAAGACACTCCAAAAAAAATAAAAGGAAGAAAATATAGGCCAATATCCCTGATGAACAAAGATGCTAAAATCTACAACAAAATATTAGCAAACCAGATTCACCAATACATTAAAAAGATCATATACCATGATCAAGTGGGATTTATTCCATGAGCAAGGTTGGTACAACATTCCCAAATCAATAACTGTGATGCACCATGTGAGCAAGATGAATGTTAAAAAGTCACATGATCATATCAATAGTTGCAGAAGCATTTGATAAAATCCAGCATCCATTTATGATAAAAACTCTTAGCAAAACTATAATAGAGAGAACTTACTTAAACAGAATAAAAGCCATATTATCACAAATTCACTGTCAGCATTATATTCAGTGGGCAAAAGCCATAAGCATTCCTTTTAAGATCAGGAACAAGATAGGGATGTCCACTTTGACCTTATTCAACATAGTATTGGAAGTCCTAGTGATAGCAGTCAGACATGAAGAAGAAATAAAGACATCCAAATTGGATAGGTAGAGGTAATACTGTCATTGTTTGCAGATGACATGATACTGTACATACAGAACACCAATATTCCACCAAGAAGCTATTAAACTGATAAATGAATTCAGCAAAGTAGTAGAATACAAAATTAATATCCAGAAATCAGTTGCATTTTTAATATGCCTATAACAAACTGCCAGAAAGAGATATTATGAAAACAATACCCTTCACAATTGCTTCAAAAAGAATAAAATAACTAAGAATAAACCTAACTAAAGATGTAAAAGACCTGTTCTCAAAAAATTACAAGACATTGAAGAAATTGAAGAAGATACATATAAGTGGAAGCACATACTGCATTCATGGATAGGAAGAATTAACATCACTAAAATCTCCATATTACCCAAAGCAATCTATCTATTCAACACCATTCCTATCAAAATTCCAATGACATACTTCACAGAACTAGAACAAATATTTCAAAAATCTATATGGAACCATGAAAGCTCCCACATATCAACAACAATCTTGAGAAAGAAAAAAGTTGGAGGAATCACGCTACCTTATACCAAACTATACTATAAGGCCATAGCAATCAAAACAGTTTGGTACTGGCATAAAAGCAGATACATATATCAATGAAACAGAATAGAAAGCCCAGAAATAAACCCACAACTTTACAGTTAGTTAATATTCAACAGAGGAAGTAAGCACATACAATAGGTTAAAGATAGTCTATTCAATAAATGGTGTTGGGAAAATGGACAGAAATATGAAACTAGATCACCTTCTTAAACCACACACAAAAATAAATCCAAAATGGATCAAATACTTAAATATTAGTCCTGAAACCCAAAAATCGTAGAAAAAACATAGGCAGCAAATCTTGGACATTGCTGGTTGCAACATTTTTGTTCCCCATGCAAGGGAAACAAAAGAAAAAATAAACAAATGGGATTATATCAAACTGAAAAGTTTTTGCACAGCAAAGGAAATCATCAACAAAATAAAAAAGACAACCTACAGAATGGGAGAACATATTCACCAATACATCTGATAAGTAGTTAATATTCAAAATTTATAAAGAACTTATAAAACTCAGCAGCAACAACAACAAAACCCAAAAACCCACTAAAAAATGGACAAAGGACCTGAAAAGACATTTATCCAAAGAGGACAGGCAGATGGCCAATAGACATATGAAAAGGTGCTCAACATCACTAGTCATCAGAGAGATGCATATTAAACCCCAGCAAGATATCATCTCACACCTGTAAAAATGGTGATCATCAACAAATCAACAAACAGTAAGTGCTGGCAAGGAGGTGGAGAAACAGGAACCCATTTGCACTGTTTGTGGGGGTGCAGCCACTGTGGAAAGCAGTACGGAGATACTTCAAAAAATTAAAAATCGCCCTGCTTTTTGACCCAGTGATCCCACTTCTGGGAATATATTCAAAGGAACCCTAAACACTAATTCAAAAGAACATAAGCACCCTTGGCAGTGTTATTTACAATTGCCAAGATATGGAAGCAGCCCAAGTGTTCATCAATAGATGTGTGGATAGAACAACTATGGGACATTTAGACAATAGAGTACAACTAGCCATAAATAAGAAGGAAAATTTACCTTTTGTTACAGTATGGGTAGGCCTGGAGAACATTATGCTCAGTGAAATAAGCCAGTCAGTGAAAGACGAATACCACATGATTTCACTCGTATGTGGAATCTAATGAAGAAACTGAACTAACATAAGTATTAGGGTTAGACTCATAGATGGAGAGCAGGATGACAGCTATGGGTAGGCAAAAGGGTTAGGCTGTGGAGGGATTGAGCAAATAGGAAAAAGGACTTATGGACATGGAAAACAATGTGTTGATTGATGCGGGAGGGTATAAGGGCACTAAATGGTAATAGAAAAAACACAATAAGGATTAAACAAAAAAATTAAAAATAAAATTTCAACATGATATTTTGATGATAATTACTGAGTTATGGAAGACTGGACATACTAAAGGTGTCCTCCTCTATTCTGCACCACAATGAATGAACAAAGGAGCAAAACAAGGTATAAAACCACAAGAACAAAGAACAGGAGACAAGGCAACCACAGACAATAGACTCCAACCAATCTTGGAAGATTAAGAGGAGATGAAAGAATGGGATCAATTTTATTTAAGAGAATGGAAAAAGCTACAAGTACATTTGTTAAATGGAGAAATCAAAAAGAAGAAATAAATATTCATGCAGCTTTTGACTGAAAGTTTCCAGAAAGAATGTGAGGTGAAGGATGACATGGGAATAGCATGTTAAATGTCCATATTCAGAGGGGATGAACACCATGGTGACAGCCTCTTACCACTCTACTGGGAAACACACCACCCCATTCCTAGGAAATGTATCCTTGTTCCCAGTAGAAATTGAAGAGGAGCTTTAAAACAAGAAAAACGCAGAGGGCATAAGGTGGCACAGGGCTGAAAAATGGGGAATTAACTGAAAGTCTAGAACCAACCAAAATATGTTCATTGCCGAACATTGAGGGTCAAGCGAATATCTTCATGGGTTTGTGATTGGTGCATCTTATAGGACCATGTGGTTACAAAGACCACACTTAGTTTAATGTTCTGCTATTGCTGTCTTTTAAAAAAATTTATAAAAGTTTTATAAGTAGTACAATACATTTACTTTTTATCACTTGCTATTGTTGTCTCGAAATTCTTAAGTTTTCAATAAAGGAGCTCTGCATTTTCAGTATGCATTGGGCCTTAGAAATTATGTGGGGCTGACCAGATGTCAATTTTCTAGAGAAGAATGGCCATAGAGAAAAGACCTCCAGATACTGGCAAACTTGACTATGAACATCGAGTGTCTAAACAGCTCTTTCATGCCTCATTCATAAATATGAATGGACATCGAAAAGTCAGAAGCCATATGAGAAAGTTATATATAGAAGAAAGAAGAAAAGCAAAACAAAACATAAAATAAACCCAGAGAAAAAAATCACAG
Source organism: Trachops cirrhosus (assembly GCA_028533065.1). Taxonomy (NCBI): domain Eukaryota; kingdom Metazoa; phylum Chordata; class Mammalia; order Chiroptera; family Phyllostomidae; genus Trachops; species Trachops cirrhosus. Next base: position 112,140,137 of record CM052538.1, read on the forward strand.
AAAAAAGAGGAAGACATCCTTTTATGACAAAACTATAATTAATAACTCCATAAGCTACATTAAATAAAAAGAATATAATAGTATAAAATAAATATTTAGCAAAACCAAGGAACCCTTACAAATTAAATTATTATAACTGGATTATAAGTTAAATAAAGCATTAAAAATAAGCTTGAGGAAATCAGTAAGAAGTTAAAATAGAATGATGAAACAATGAAAACTGGGGGAAGAGATTAAAAATAAGGAAAAGAATATTCCAGCAAATCCAACAGCCAAGAAATATCATAATTAACAAGGAAGGAAGAAATGAGAAAAGAATATTTAAAGGTATAAAACAAGCAAACTTTCCACAAGTAAAACTCACTACTTATGAACAGGAAGTCCTATTGAGTAGTAGAATAAAAAAGGGGGAAAAGGTACATAAAAAAAAAATCAAAGATAAACAGAAAAATGTAAAAACTCTCTGAAAAAATATTCAAAATGTGAATCACATTTGGCATGAGCAATGCTGAAGAGTAGATGACAGTGTAAAACTGCCTTCACAATTCTGAGAACCTGAAGTTTTACAAACAGATTGATTAGGGAATAAATATATTTATTCAAAAATTTTAGTTTCTATGTGCCATTTAATAAAAGTATCAGGAGAACGTGACTCAACACAATGAAGTCATTACTGAAAAAGGAAAAAAGGGAGCATTTTGTGTAAGATGTGTGCCCATGTGACCAGCCATATCTCTAGTGGACGTTTGCTCATACTCCCATGCAGGAGAGGAACAAAAGAAACACCAAAGATGAGAGTTCTAGCATAAAGAACAACCATTCCTTTTGGGAGTAAGACAACTATGTGGTCTGAGAACATACCAGAAGGAAAAAAAATATATTGATTGAGTATTGAATTTAAGCATTTTGAAATAATATTGCTAATATTTGAACAAGTAAAATGTCATGGTCAAAGAAAATTAAGCAAATGCAGAAGAGGTCAACTACTAAAACTAGGAAAATAAAACAAAAAAAGGGGCATATATAAACACGGCTCACATCCTTGCAGAACCACATCAAAATTACAACTAAATTACATTACAACCATCACTCAGAACCATCACAAATTGAGTTGAGTAGAAGTCTGACAACTATAGACTTAAAGAAACCACACCCATCCAGACTAGTGGGAGGGGCAGAAACACAGAACAAGTTGGTCCTACATCTATGTGAGGTTGACAAAAATTTGGATATCTCAGGAACAAGGAGTCCCTGCCCCTCTTCAGGCCAATCAGCCCAGGGTACCAGTGCTGGGAAGATAACTCCCCATAACTTCTGGCTACAGAAACCAGCAGGGACTGAACTGGTGGAAGAAACTCCTGGAGCCCCAAGCAGATCCTCTTAAATAACCCATCATGGCCTTACTCATACTCCCTCTGAGCTCCAGCACAGAGGTTAAGAGCTTGAAAGGTACCAGTGGCATATGAGGAGGAACTGAAGTATCTGGCATCAGGCAAGTGCTGGAGGACAGCATTCTCCCAGACAGAAAGGCAGGCAAAGGCCATTATCTGAGATTCCAATAACCTGGCAAAGCACACTGCTTGCCCCACCCTGGAGATCCCCTGCGGTGCCATCCCAGCCAACTTACAGCTGTTAACAGTGGCTTTTCCATATGAAAGACTGGTCTTGGCTCATGCTTCAGAACTTCCTAAATCTTTTCACACAAGCAACAGACAGCTTCAGTGAGCTCCCAGCCCCCATACCACTTGCTAAGTGGCCCCAGGCTTAACACTGGAAGCTACTAGCCAGGATTCACAGCTTGGTTTCAACTGGGAACCTCTAAGACCAGCACAAGTAGCAGCCATCTCAGATTGCTTTATAGCTCAGGCAGAGTGATGCCAGGTAAAACACAGGTGGGTGCTGCCCATGGCCTGAACCACCTGGGAAACCTCAGGGCCTGTGCACCAGTGAACAACTATAGACCAGGTCTGAGAACCACCACCTTGCCCCTGCACAGTTTATCCTCCAAGGAGGACAGAGGTTTGTGGTCAGTGGTCACAGCCAATCCTTGCAGCTGACTGATCTGGGTAATTTCCTTCCATTAATCTACCAACAGCACTCAAGGCTCAACTACAAAAGGAGGGTGTATTCAGCCCACACAAGGGCATACCTCAAGTACTCAGCTTGGATGATAGTGGAGGTTGTGTCACAGAACACAAGGGGGGGGCCAAGGAGGGGGCCAAAGGGCAATATAGTATTATCGAAAGGAGCCCCCCCCAGATTCGTTACATCTGCCACCTTTATAGGAAAGACATCTCTCAATGCTAGAGATTCGTGAAAAGGAAAGGAAATGTTTATTTAATGCTATACAGACTTATAGTAGTGACCTAATGTCTTCATCAAAATTCCAAAGTCCCTTACAACGCCCACAAACACACATACACACAGTCCTTCCTTCCCCCTTTGCCCAGTCTGGGGTACCATATCTCAGGAAAAGAAATAGAAGTCCGTGGCTCAGGCAGCCGCTAGTTCCCAGCAGTCCATCTCCACTGGTAGACCTCCCTCAGTTCCCGGCACCATCAGCTATGTTGCCGGGATCTCTGCTAAAGCTGAGTGGTGGTTCCCCCTTCTAAAGCTTCAGGGGTCCTCACTCTGGCAAAGCTGAGTGGTCCTCTCTCTCCACAATGGCCACGGGAGTCCCCACTCTGGCAAAGCCACGTGGTTCTCCCCGCAAGGGCTGCTGCGCTCGGTTTAATCCTTGCACCAATCTTCCTTTGCAGCCCCATTTCTGACTCCTCCCACCATCAGCTACACTTGCTGCTTGGCCCCATATCCTGGAGCCAGTCATGGCCAAGGTTTCACACAGGGGCTGTAACTCGGGGGACCTGCCTCCACCCCATTATGTCTTGGTGGGGGAAGTTACTTCCATTCCCCTAGCTCAGAGCATGACCACAGCTACTTAACATATCTATGTAACCAGTTAAAGGTTAGAGATATGTTAAATGACCACACCAGAGGTTAGCTGCAAAGTTGTTGCTATGCAAAACAGCTCTCAATGGCCCTGTTCCATTTGTCCCTTCCCCCAGGGCACACCTGTGGGGGGAGGTTAGGACATCCTAATATTTCCTGGACACCTCAAGTTCTGGGCCCCATTCCAAATCCCTGCCTGGGCCCCCCTCTTGGCTGCACCCTGTAACAGTTATACCACTGGACCCAACAGGACACCTATTGCATTACTCCACACTACCAAGACAGGGAGTCATAGCAGCTCTTCCTAATACATAGAAACAAACACAAGGAGGCTGACAAAATTAAGAGACAAAGAAACATGACCTAAATGAAGGAACAGTTCAAAACTCCAGAAAAAGAACTAAACAAAATGGAAATAAGCAATTTATCAGGTGCAGAGTTCAAAACACTAGTTATAAGGATGATCAAAGAAATTAGTGAGGACCTCAACAGCATAAAAAAGATCCAGTCAGAAACAAAGAACACTAATTGAAATAAGGACAATTTACAGGGAAACAACTGTAGAATGGATGAAGCTGAGCATCAGATCAATGATTTAAAACATAAGAAAGCAAGAAACAGACTTCCAGCCAAGATGGAGGCATAGGTAGACACACTGTACCTCCTTGCACAACCAAGATAGGGACAACAACAATTTAGAAACAGAACAGAATTGTTGTTTCACTGACAGAAACAGAATAACAACCAGAACTGACAGAAAATTGAACTGCATGGAAGTTGGACAACCAAAGAGTTAAAATAGACACATTCATCCAAACCAGTAGGAGGGGTGGAGTCGGGTAGCCAGGCAGAGAGGGGTGACAGCACAAAAAACAGTGGGACCAGGCGCATAAGGCATCCCGGGTGCACAAGACCACAGCAGGCGGACTCTGGGTGCACAGACGGTGGCTGGCAGATCCTGGGCTTGGGGTGGCAACCAGCAGACCCAGCAAGGCAGCAATTGTAAAGCAAGGCACAACACGTAACTCAGGGTCTCATCGCTGGGAAACAGAGCCTCGAGGCACTGATTGAAAACACCTGTGGTGGTTGAGGCATAGGAAGAGACTCCCAGCCTCACAGGAGAGGTCATTGGAGAGACCCACAGGGTCCTAGAACGTGCACAAGCCCATCCACACGGGAATTAGCACCAGAAAGGCCCAGTTTGCTTGCAGGAAGTGGCAGAAAGGACTGAAGTCCGACAGAGAGTGGAGCAAAAGCCATTGTTCCCTCTTGGACCCCACCCCCACATACAGCATCAAAACCCAGCTACTGGGTTGACCTGCCCTGGTGAACACCTAAGGCTCCACCCCTCATACCTAACAGGTTCAACAAGACAAAAAAAAAAATGGCCCAATTGGAAGAACAGATCAAAGCTCCACAGCAAATACAACTAAGCGACCAAGAGATAGCCAACCTATCAGATGCACAGTTCAAGGTACTGGTGATCAAGATGCTCACAGAATTGGTTGAATTTAGTCACAAATTAGATGAAAAAAATGAAGGCTATGCTAAATGAAATGAAGGAAAATGCACAGGGAACCAATAGTGATGGGAAGAAAACTGGGACTCAAATCAATGGAGTGGACCAGAAGGAAGGAAGAACTATACAACCAGAAAAGAATGAAGAAATAAGAATTCAAAAAAATGAGGAGAGGCTTAGGAACCTTCAGGACATCTTTAAACATTCCAACATCCAAATTATAGGAGTACCAGAAGGAGAAGAGGAAGAGCAACAAGTGAACAGTTATTTGAACAAATAATGAAGGAGAACTTCCCCAATCTGGCAAAGCAAACAGACTTTCAGGAAGTCCAGGAAGCTCAGAGAGTCCCAAAGAAGTTGAACCAAGTAGGAACACATGAAGGCGCATCATAATTACATTAGCCAAGGTAAAAATGAAGGAGAAAATCCTAGAAGCAGCAAGAGATAAGGAGACAGTCACCTACAAAGGAGTTCCCATCAGACTGTCAGCTGATTTCTCAAAAGAGACCTTGCAGGCAAGAAGGGGCTGGAAAGAAGTAGTCCAAGTCATGAAAGGCAAGGATCTACATCCAAGATTGCTCTATCCAGCAAAGCTTTCATTTAGAATGGAAGGGCAGATGAAGTGCTTCTCAGATAAGATCAAGTTAAAGGAGTTCATCATCACGAAGCCCTTATTTTATGAAATGTTAAAGGGACTTATCTGAGAAAAGAAGATAAAAACATGTATAGTAAAATGACAGCAAACACAATATTAACAACCACACCTAAAACAAAAACAAAAACTAAGCAAACAGCTAGAACAGGAACAGAACCACAGAAATTGAGGTCACATGGAGGGTTAGCAACAGGGGAGTGGGAGGAGGAGAGAGGGGGGAAAGGAGTGAAAGTAGAGAAATTCTCTACTTATGGAGAATAAGTAGCATAGATGGTAGGTAGAAAATAGACAGGGGGAGGGCAAGAATAGTAGGGGAAATGTAGAAGCTAAAGAACTTATGATACATGGACATGAACTAAAGGGGGGGAATGTGGGTGGGAGAGGATGTTCAGGGTGGAGGGGAATGAAGGGGGATAATGGGACAACTGTAAAAGCATAATCAATAAAATATATTTAAAAAAAGAAAGCAAGAAACAACCAATGAGAACAAGAAAAAAGATCCCCCCCCAAATCACATTGTATTTAACCTCTAGGGCAACTTCAAGTGTTCCAACATTGTCATCACAGGAGCGGCATAAGGAGAAAAGAAAGAGCAAGAAATTGGAACTTTGTTTGAAAAAAATAATGAAAGAAAGCTTCCTTAATTTGGTGAAGGAAATAGACATGCAAGTCCAGGAAGCACAGAGAGTCCCAAACAAGACAGATACAATGGGGCCCACCCCCAGACACATCATAATTAAAATGCTAAAGTTTAAAGATAAAGAGGGAATCTTAAAAGAAGCAAGAGAAAAGCAGTTAATCACCTACAGGTGAGTTCCCATAAGACTGTTAGCAGATTTCTCAAAAGGAACTTTGCAGGCTCAAAGGCACTTGCAAGAAATATTCAGTCATAGAAAGCAGATGCCTGTAGCCAAGATTGCTCTACCCAGCAAAGATATCATTTAGAAATAAAAAGCTTCTCAGAGAGAGAAAAAAGGACAACCATCCCAAAAGAAACTAAAGGAATTCATCATCACCACGCCATTATTATATGAAATATTAAAGGGTCTTATGTAAGAAAAAGAAGATGATCAAAACTATAAACAATTAAATGGCAATAAATACATAGCTATCACCAATTGAATCTGAAAAGCAAACTAAGCATGCAAGAACAAAGACAGAATCATGCACATAGTCAGTGTTCTGATGGTTGCCCGATGAGGGAATGGGTAAAGAAGTGAGGAGATTAAGAAGTAAAATTAGGTAGTTAACAGAACAGACATGGCGATGTAAAATACACTGTAGGAAATGGTGTAGCCAAAGAACCTACACAAAACCCATGGACATGGACAATGGTGTGGAGATTGCCTGAGGGAATAGGGGATGCTGAGTGGAGGCTGGTAAAGGGGGGAAATTTGGGACAACTGTAATATCATAATCAATATAGTATAACTAAAAAATAAAAAAAACAAAGAAGAATAAGGGTCATTTATCCAAAAAGCATCAAGCCATTACCTAAGCTACAAGAAGCATTGTACACAGGACAATGATGCCTCAGTGCCCTCCAAAATAGGCACCTGGGGCCTCACACAGTTCTCCCAATTGCCATCAGCTGCCCTGTCATATTTTCTTGAATCTCATCAACGTTCTGAAATCTCTTTTTTTCAAAGATGATTTTAGTTTTGGAAAAAGATAGAAGTAGCAGGATGCCAAATCTGGGCTATAGAGGGGCTGAGTCACCTGGGAGATTTGATGTCTCATCAAAAACTCTGCACAAGGTACGATGCATGAATGGGCACATTGTTGTGATGAAGCTGCCTATCACCAGTTGCACATAGCTGTGACTATGTGAATCATCCCACTAGTTTCCTCAGTTGAATGCTCAAGCTTAACACAAAATTTGATGCAGATTTGTTGCTCCACTTGTTCAATCATTTTCAATGTGATGGCCACCCAGGACACATGCTCACTCAATGGCATCTATCACACCCACTGACTAATACAGTGAAGTCATCATTGTTCACACATGTGCATTCCAATCCACTTTCCTTGACTGCCAGTTTGCATCAATGTTGCACAAACTGTTTTCATTATATTAACAAGAGTTGGACCCTTTCTGGATGGATGTCATATGTACCAACACTATAAATGTGATTTGGTTCAGTAGTGGATATGTATGTAATCATAGCAATACAAGCACTGAATATTGATTTAATAAGACATTGTGCAATGTGAAAGAAAAAGAACATGTAAGTCAAAGGGACTAAATAGTCAACACTAAAAAATAAACGTAATACATAAACAACTAAAACTGATACATTGAGAAAATATACATAACAATAAAAGAAGCATAAATCTTTAGAATCTCTAGTGGAAAGAACTTGTATATCACTGAATAATAATAGTGCATATACAGATTTTTTTTGTTTAAATCACTTTAAAAATGTTGACCTTCACACTATGTGCACAGTTTCCTTTAAGAAATAAAAATATAAACATAACTTAAAATATAAATCTCTCCCAAAAATCAAGGGACCAAATTGCTTCCTGAGATTTAAATTCAGCCAAAATTTAGATTGATTTAGAAATGTCTTTGCTTTAAATAGTAGAGTCTTCAAATATTGCATTGTTGTAAGTCTATCAGAGAGCATAACAAACCCACAATCAAGTCAAGGGACATCTGTAAGTAAAGACCAATTAATAACAAAATTCTAAGTAAAAACAAATTAGTAACAAAACTGAATAATCAATGAATATCATGACTAAAATGTATAACACACATACCCTGGAAATGTAGAATTTACATTACAGGAGTAGCATTACAACAATACTAAAGATAGAAACCAAAATTGTAAATACCATACATTTTCAAGGAACAGCCACATTGGTTGCTTTTAAAACTTAATAATAAATAGAAAAAGAAAAATAAGCTGATAATGTGGGTGTCTCAATGCAAGGGACTTCTATAAAATAAATTATTTGGATAATATATTTATATATACAAAGTTATTTATCAAGGTAGCATAAAAAACTCCCTTTTCCAAATTGAAAAATAAAAATAAAATTAATTTAGAAGAGATGAAAACCCTGTGTTTTGCTAAATTATTCACCTTCCTTCTGATTTGAACCCTAAATGATTAAGTTACTCCAAATCTACAAATCTTCAATACAACCCCCAGCCACTTTGATAATATTTTGTGGCACGTTCCTCAAAAGTAGTATAAAACTGGTTTGCTCTTAGTTACAGCAGGTGGGAAAGTCTTTGTCACTTGATTTCTGTCATCCTCTTTGGTCTTCATTTCCATACATGAAACTGAATGAGACCATTTATTTTTTCAAAGCAAACTTGAATAACTGGAATGAAATAAAATTCTTCCTTCTTTTCAATTTCATATTTCAGTCTCTGCCATACAAAATCAGGTGGCTTGTTGTGCACTTTGCTTCACTCCAGTCGATGACATCAAGTTTTTCAGCAACATATAAATGGAATCGCCCTCAGGATTGTGTTTTCCAGTACTTAGTTCAAGAAATACAACAATGAAAGTTTAAAGTAAAGCCTTGTCATTGAAATATCAGGAAAGAATATTTCTCTGCCTCAAAAACTTCTGGATGTGTTTTGAAATCAGAATACATTTTTTATGAGTGAATTGAATTTTACTGATTTAAATGAGAAATAATTAAAAGACTTTCAATTACAAAATAAACATATATCTTAGTGCAAAAACTGATACCCACAAGGGTGCCCTCCTTTAGTTGCACTTTCAAAACTTCTTTCTTTGGAAGTCATGAAAATTTTAGGATTTTTTCTTTGATATCGTGCCTCATATTCATTGTTATATTTTTCATGATTCAAAATTTTGTCATAGTTTAAGACTTATTTTTATTTGTTTTAGAGGAAATACCAGTTGGTAAGCGAGGGTTATGGTGTGCTGCTGATGTAGAAACTTTCCCAAATTTATAAGAAAATTATTAAAAATTCCAGCTACAAAATTGAAGAGGAGAAAAATCCTGACTCCGTTTAAAAATCTGGAAGAGTGAATTCAACTTCTTTTGCTTAAAATTTATCAAAATTTTTCAATGTTATTGAAAATTCTCCTCACTAGTCTTTCGCCACCAGAATCAACAAAATAAACAGGAGTTAAAAGTTTTACTACTAGGATTCACATCCCATTTTCATAGCATCTGAACACAATCTTTAATTTGTGGTTTTAGATTTCAAATGCTTTGGTGAAGGCACAAGACAGGACTAAGACTTGGAGCACAGAATGCCTACCCAGAACTCCTACCCCAAAATAACCCTGACAACAACTAAATTCTTAAAACTAAGGATAGCCCTGGCTGGTGTGGCTCAGTGGACTGGGCACCAGCCTGTGAACTGAAAGAATGTGGTTTGATTCCCAGTCAGGGCACATGCCTGGGATATGGGCCAGGTTCCTAGTTGGGCTTTCTGTGAGAGGCAACCGATACATGTATCTCTCATACACCGACGTTTCTCTCCCTCTCTTTCTCCCTCCCTTACCCTCTCTCTAAAAATAAATAAAATCTTTTAAAAAAAAATCTAAGAATAGTCATGAACAGTAAGCACCAATGAACTAATCCAGGTGTGAATTCTCTAAAGGCCATTTAAATCCCACAGAGTTATCTGGACAATGACATCATGAAAAACAGCAAGTTGTATCTAGATATATCTGCCCTGTACAGCTTCAGAATATTTCTGTGTGCAGCCAAGAATGGTAGAGGAAGGACAGAGAAGATTGGTCAAGGAGGGGATTCACACATATGAGAAGAGCCCACCACAGTCAAAATAACATGAACTGTACAGTTGAACACCAATATGAACACCATAGTGTTTTACAGTTTGTTCATGTTCAGCAACACCTATCAGCATTGCATAGCTTTGATATACATAGGCATGGTTATGTCAACACTAATAAGGCAAAGTCAAGTATAGTAAGAAAATATCACTTTTACCATTTTACATGTCATTGAAACAAGTTTATATGAGGGCTATAAAATTGATAATCTTATGTGTGATTTTAAAAGATCCACAGTGTCTAATAATTACTATACAATTATTATTTTGTTTCTTACTTAAATATATTTAGGATGATATTGAGGATATAACATGCCAGAAAACCTCCCCCAAAGAGTAAACAGGTAACATAGCAATAGCACATACAATAATTTACATTTAAAGGAGGCCTGATATATAGTGACAGAAGATGATTTGACTTTGGGTGGTGGTCAAACAATGCCATATACTGGTCATGTATCATAGAAATGAACATATGCATTATGCTAAGCGAAATAAGCCAGGCAGTGAAAGACAAATACCATATGATCTCACCTTTAACAGGAACCTAAACAACAAAACAAAGAAGCAAGTGAAATATAACAAAAGACACTGAAATAGAGTTGTCAGTGACCAGAGGGGAGAGGGGAGGGAATTTCAGGGGAGAAGGGAAGGGTTTACAGGAACAAATATAGAG
>CM052538.1:112150827-112184574 GCA_028533065.1 Trachops cirrhosus
GTAAACTTTAAAAAATAAATAAATAAATAAATAAATAAATAAATAAATATTTTAACTTAATTACTGAAAAAAAAAAAAAGAAATGAACATATGAAACCTATATGATTCTATTAACAAATGTCACCCCAATACATTAAAAAAATAAACCACAATAGTTAATACCAAAGTAAATAAAAATTAAAAATACATTGAAATAGAACAAACCACACACGCACATGCATGCTGCAAGAGCTCACATAACTCCAGACTCTTCTGAAAAGTACAAAAATTGATGAGCTGTGAAATAGATCATATTAAAGAAGTTATTTTTGTTAATAGACATTAAAATAGATCACCTAAATTCAGTTAATTTTAAATACTACTCCACAGAAAAAGAAGACACATTGAATTTTTGAAAAAGCACTTAAAACTCGACATCTTTTGGAGCCACAAAACTTCTAATGAAATATATTGGAAGAGACACTTTGTATTTCTTTTCTTTAATATGCTACTACATCCTAATATGTTGCTGCTCCATTCTAATACAGTGCTGCTACAGCTGTGAAGTACTGGGAATGAATGCTACTACTTGTTAACATGTGACCTCAGACATATTTTATCTCTCGTAAATGGGAATCCTATAATTCTAGTTATATTCACTTTCATTGAGGATAGAATTAAATGTAAATGGTAAAAACATGTTACATAAAGCCTGTCATCAAACAGATGATAAAAAAATTCATTGAAAACCCTGGCTGGCATAGCTCAGTGGATTGAGTGCAGGCTGTGAACCAAAGTGTCGCCAGTTCGATTCCCAGTCAGGGCACATGCCTGGGTTGCGAACCAGGTCCCCACTGGGGGCCACATGAGAGGCAACCACACATTGATACTGCTGTCCCTCTCCTTCTCCCTCCCTTCCCCTCTCTAAAAATAAATAAATAAAATTTAAAAAAAAGTTCATTGAGTTTAAACCTGTTGTACCTTGCTGTGAAATTCAAAGGTAAAATAAAAAGGTATTTACAGGTTCAAAAATAGACTAGTAATAAGAAGGCAACCAATAAGTGGTAGTCTTCATTATAATATTTATCATATTTTAATAAATATGATCACTACCTTCAATTAATGAGTAACAGAAAAGCTCAGACTTAAAATTAATAGCTAGGAAATAGTATTTGAAAACTATATATACTATAGAATATCAGAGACAAAACTTTCAGTTTGAATGGGAATAATTAAAACACACTTCACATGGATGTGTGATTCCAGTATAACTATCAACTTTAAAGCATTTTATGCACTTCATAAATGTAGGCTCCATCACTAAACACAAGTGCCCAGACCAAAATCCTGAATTTTAAAACACTCTTCCATACAGATCATTTATGAGTCTAACAATTTGGCAGCTACTGAGTACCTTCTATGTGTCTACATGGGATGTTTCTCAAAGCTTCAAAATGAAGTCAAATAGAAACCAAAGTGAAGTATAGGTAGAGGGTGTGAGTACAGAGAAGCTGAGCAGCAAAGAAAGCATTTCATGAATTAATCAAGTTCTGTCAGAAGATGTTAAAAAATGTTTATTTTTCTTCCAACAATGAGTCCATTTTTTGAGGATACTGACTCTAGAGTGTGACCTTTCGGCTAAAATTTCAATTTGCCTTTTGCCAAATATTAGTTATCATTCTCTTCTCTGCAAGATATTATTAAGTTGGGAATGATAGCATATTGACTGATACAAATATTTCTTAATTTGTATTGCTGTTGTTAACCTATGATAATTGGCATTAATTTAGTTCAACACCAACAAGATTCCCAATTTGGGGTATGATGAAGAAAGAAATTTTAGTCAGTGCAAAGAACTCAATTGTGATACTATACAACTATGAAAACAGCTCAACAGTGATACACCTCAGTTATGAAGCAGAATGATATAGCTGTGAGGTGGCCCTGGGTCCACGTCAGTTTGTGGCAGAACAGCTCTGCTCTGGTCTGCTCTGGTCCCCTCCTCTCTGCCCTGCACAGGTCTGCTCTGCTGCTCTAGCAGTTCAATTTCAGTGTTCCATCGTCCATCTTTGGTCTTTCAGCTCCAGTGGGGAAAACACATTCTTCAGTTTTCAGTGGACAGGGAAAGTGTGCTCTCAGAGAAAGAGGATTACTGACTTATATAGCCAGAAGTCTCCCCACCCTCCCTGTTTTTGATTGTTTTATTCTCATTAAAATGAGGACTCTAAATTCCCATAGTGTGAGTGGTCCAAAAGATACTGTCTTGATTGGTCAGAATGGAGCCATTCTAACTGGTCAGTGATGTTGATGGGGATATATAGCTCCAGTTGGTGGGGGAAGGCCTCAATCCTACTGGATGAAATAGAATTTAAGGAGCTCCTTTACAATGGCTGGCTCATATGGCAGAAACACAGTGGAAGAAGGCAGTTCAGTGTAAGTAAAAGGCAGACAGCTTAGTGTAGGCTTGTGTGAGAGCCCCCTAGGTAGAAATGACTGTTAGTCTTGGGTTTTGTTTTTTTAATTTGAGCCCAGTTAGCCACCAGGAGACCTTCTTATTAGGTATCTTCTTTCTCATGATTCACACGGGCAGTGTTTATCAAACTTCGGTGTGTGACAAATTGGTGTTTACTGAAAAAAACAAAGTTCTATCTTTATATGAAATCTTAATCTAGTGAACTCTCAGGATCAATACAAATATATTAGGTAGAATTGCTAGTTATATTTTGTGTAAGCATTTTCATGAGTTGGTATGTTATTAAATCTTCAGGAATGTAATCAAAATGACACCCTTTTCTACCATCTTCCACGGAAAATGAGTCCATGAATATAAAACAAAAAATTTACTCTATCCATATAAATCAAATGTGCTAAATAAATCAAAATGTGCTAAAAGATTAAAAGTTTCTGTGGAGTCCAGAGATATAAAGAAGATGTGGTAAAAAGCAACTCCATAGTCTACCATTTTCCTGTTCCTTGCTGTGCAGGAGGGATTCCTTGATGGTTCACTAACCTATGCAGTCTCCCACCTCTAGAGATCTCTCCACAAAAGCTTGTAGGAAGAGTCAATCCATATGAAATGTCTTTCTGTTATACAAAGGCCTTTCTCTACTTGCTCTCAATATGTTGTAGTTACTCCCTGGAAAGAAAACTTGTCCTGGGCATTCTTTAAAAAAACAAAATGAAAAAAGCCCACCCAGCCAATTAAATTCCACAGTCATGTTACACCCCTATCCATAGGAATCTAATCTTAAAAGCTACCATAGGAGAACAAATAAGTTCTGGTTCTGAAATCATACCATTCTGGGTATGTTAGAATTTTCAGTCAACCTTCTATTGAGTATGTTACATATCACTGTGTGACATTCCTGCCTGTTTTTTCATAACTGCAGTGACAAAATGCATCCAATATGGTTATTATGAGGATTAAAAATGTATGTAATATGCTCAATGTAGGATATTTTATATGATAAATACTCAATATTAACTATATTGTGTTATTTTTAATATGTTATAATCTTGCCCTTGCTGGTGTGGCTCAGTGGATCGAGTGCTGGCCTGCTAACCAAAGGGTTGCCAGTTGGATTCCTAGTCAAGGCACATGCCTGGGTTGCATGCCAGGCCCCAGTAGGGGGCATGTGAGAGACAACCACACACTGCTGTTTCCCTCCCTCTCTTTCTCCCTCTCTTCCCCTCTATCTAAACATAAATAAATAAGTAGTCTTTTAAAAATTAAAAAATATGTTACAATCTTATCATCTCCATAGTTGTACATTGTGAAAATTCCCTTCAAAAAATTTACAGTAATATATTCCTCATCTCTGACATAAGTTCCATTAATCCTTTGTCTCAGATTCAGAAAGGTGAATTTTTGTTAGAGACTTTCCCTCATTAATTCTTATTACAGAAAACTTATTTAATAGTCATTTTATGAATTATTTTTGTCTCCCCTAAATTAGGGAGACTGATTTCTCATGACCTTAGCTGTCATTGAAGTGCAAATTTGATCCTGTCATACAATACTTTGTAGAGGTAAACCTCAACACTACTTTACTAGAAAGAAAACAATGGAGATTAAGTTTAAGAAATGGTAATAATGAGGGAAAGATAATTTATGTTCTACAAGAAGACATTTTACTACAAGCTAAAATATGAGTGTGATATGGCAATTCCTGAAAAGAAACATTGAGTGCCTTATCAAGTATGTATACCTACACATATTCACCACTTAAATTTTTGACCAAATATTATTTTAATAATGGTAAGTAACACTAAAATATAATCTGTATCAAAAATATAAGGAATAGAGTCCTTAGGTAAATGAAAGATGAGGATGACTAATTATATGCTCATTGAATGGCATCTACCACCCCTACTGACTAGTAGAGTGAAGTCATCATTGTTCACACATGTGCATTTCAGTCCACCCTCTTTGGCTGCCAGGTTGCATTGATGTCACGCAAACTGTTCTCATTGTATTAACAATGGCTGGACTTTTTCTGAACAGACCTCATATATATTTATGCGCCATAAGCCTACATTCCTTTTGGGGAACTTCTTATGGTCTAGCTTTATTAAGTGAGAAAATTCAAGTGATTAAGAGTAGAGAATCTGGAAGAAAATTCTTAATTGTCAATAGCATGATTTTGATTAATCACTCAAGTTATCTGACCTTCATTTGTGAAGTAAACAGAAAGTAACACAACTCTCAAGTAAGATAATAAAATGCTTGGTACACAGCTTAACAAAGGGTGGTATTTTATGTGTCCATATAGTGTAATTTCTCATTTCATTTGATATGTGATTATGGCAAGTATCATGCCAATCATGAGCTTAAGTAATTCATTTTTAATTTTATGTTTATACTTTGTAAGAGGGAGTTCAAGAAGAATGTATACTTAGATATATGCTATTTATAAAAAGAGCCAACAGAGATTGGAAACACATTACAAACATCAGTGTTACATTAAACTATGTATTAGTTCTTTTTCCATTATCATAGTGTAAGAAAACATATATTAACTATTGGGTAGTGCTGGCCAAAGAAAGGGTAGATATGCAAGTTACTTGTAGAAGGTCTTAAATTCTCTGAGGATGTACACTATAAATTCACCTTGTTGTATAGAAGTGGGTTTCTACATACAATCTTTGTATTTTGTAAAGCATTACATGCTAAGCATTTTATTAGGTAAACATTGGATTCAATGATCTCACTGCTGGTATTATACCCTAAGAACTCTGAAACACCAATTCAAAAGTATCTATGCACCCCAATGTCCATAGCAGCACAATTTATAATAGCCAAGTGCTGGAAACAGCCTAAGTGCCAATCAGTAAATGAGTGAATCAAAAAACTGAAGTACATTTACACAATGGAATACTATGCAGCAGAAAGAAGGAGCTCCTATCCTTTGCAACAGCATGGATGGAACTAGAGAGCATTATGCTAAGTGAAGTAAGCCAGGTGGTGAAAGACAAATACCATATGATCTCAGCTACCTAAGTGTAACCTAATCAACAAAACAAGCAAAACAAACCAGAAGAGTAGAAATAAAGAACAAACTAACAGTGACCAGAGGGGAGGAGAAGGGAGATAACTGGGGAAAGATGGGGAAAGGGGCAAGCAAGGAACATGTATAGAGGATGTATAGAGGACTCATGGGCACAGAAAGTGGAGAGAGGATTGACTATAGGGGGGTGGGGCAGGGGAGAGCAATGGGGGAAAAGTGGGATGACTGTAATTGAACAAAAAATAAAAAATATGTAAAAATTCACAATTTCATGTCAAATCAATATTTTTTAAATGTAGAAGCATTTAAAACACCTTTAAATGTAGAAATTATCCAGAATTTTTCCTACTTCTGTGATGCACTCATGTTATGGATTTATATAGGTTGTAAGGCTTCAAGGAAGTCCACTAACAGATTCCAAACATCAGCTTGGTTTCTTGCACTTTCAACAGTGGAAAGTTAGCCAGCCTCAAGATGAATGTGAACAATGCATTTATTTTAACAAACATTTCACACAAGCAATAGAAAGTTTGGTCTAGTATTATTACTTCTCTTGAATACTATAAGCCTATAGTATTTAAAACTCTGTGATGAAAAAAGTATTTTTTCACATTTAAACACTGTTCTTCCTATTTATAGATTTTAGAGAGGGAGAGGGAGAGAGAAAGGCTTATTGTTCCACCTATTTATGCATTCATTGGTTGATTCCTGAATTTGCCATAACTGAGGAACAAACCCTGCAACCCTGGCTCATCAGCAAGGTATTCCGGCCAGCTGAGCTACCTGGCCAGGGCCTAAACACTGCTCTGTTTTAGAAAGAAGAAACTGTTAAAGAATTGCCAAATTGCAGAATTGACATAAACAACATAAACTTTTTTAAAAAAATAAACATCTTCCCATGTATAAGGATACTGAGACATTTATTCAAAGATTATACAGCTTATTAAATGCCACCTCATTTCTATGCATTTGTGGATTTGGTTACCACTTCTGCCTGCTATATACATTCTCCCTCCTCATTAGTTCTGTCCATCCCAACACTCAATTGTTAGGCTACATTTTATTCTTTAAGTCTCAGTTTGACACCACCATCTTCAAAAAACCCAGTGCACTGTGTGAGACAAGCATAATGAATTAATAAGATTAATAGCTAAATTAAAAAAAACTTTAACCATACACATAGGAATGTATTCTTCATCATTTGATGTAAAATTGAATAAGATGTGCTCTCTATAATAAAAACTTAGCTTGATTTTGTTAAGTATTGAACAAAACAAGCAACTATTCCATAACAATTTAGTTATTACAGCAGTATTTCTTTACAAGTGCTAAGTATTCAAAAATAATTTAAATTTATGTCAGATACAAATAACCATTTTTACATAGAACAATGGCAATATAACATAATTAAGTTAATATATTTTGAAATTACCATTAATCAAGTTTCAGATTACTATGAAGTATTAATCAAAGGAAAATATAATTTCTTTATATACATTTGTTTAAGGTTATATTAATTCAATAAATATATATTAATATGTATTATTTGTTTTCTATTGTACATCATGCTAGGAGTTGGGGAATATTCTTTGTTTACAATAAAGGTAAAAGAGACCAAAAGCAAACAATACTTTAATTCAAAATAAATTAGTAACTTAATATTGGCACATTTTAGTACTGTATTAAAATCATGTTATTCAATCTACTCCTCCTCAGTTCTTTTTTTCCAAGGAGGATTTAAGTAATCTTGATATCAAAAGACTAAGCACAATGGATTACATCAGCAAGAAAAGATTACTCACAACAATGGTGCGTTGCTGGGCGCTTAAAATTTCTAGGCCATTAAAAGCCTTTTATTATAATGTTGAGTATTTATAAAAGAAGGATGAGACATAATTTAAAGGTTAAATAAGAACAGTTCTAGTAATTATAGAAATAAAAATAATATAAATATTTACCAGCTACTAATTCAGTGCAAAGAGTGAGCTAATGAAACAAAATAAGATACCTCATTCATTGTACGTAATAAACTAGCTTGTCATTTTGTATTTTGAAGCTTTAATTAATTAATAATTTTATGCATGCACACACACCTGTGTGGCTATAGAAAAACATGTTCGTCTTCCACTCCCTGTGTACCATATCATAACCATTCCTTTCCTTGTATTCACTTTTCTTAAAAAAAGGAATAAAACTGGTAAGTAACTTAAACATCACATTTTCTAAGTAAATTACCTCTGCCTCACACTCAGACATGAATAACTCAGGATGCACTGAGGGATCAAGTGGCATTCAATCAAATCAAACATCTCACTTAAAGTATTGAACCTTAAGAATTTTGATGGTGTGTTTGAACACCTAAGGTAAAACAGCCATTATTGGAAAAAAAGAGAAAAGTCTCCCAAATGGCATTTCCACTGCTAACAGCATAACCTGGGAAGAATAACAATACAGTAACTTTATTCTTGCAGAATTATTAGAAAATTATACCAGAATATAGGTTACAGGAAAATACTGTAATTTGTAGAGTAACTGTTATTTACATTGTTTTAAAAAAGCAATCATTAAGCAATAAATAAAGTTAAAACATCAATTCCATTGGGGAGAGGGAAAGAAGAGGTCCAACTTTGTGGGAAGGTATGCTAGGATTTTTTCTGGAAAAATTTTAAATAACCTCTAAAATTATTTTGTCTTATTTCTATAAGCCAAAATATACTTCTATACTTTATAGCATAGAAATTCTATACTTTGTCAGTATAGAAATGTTTATGAATACTTGTTCATTTTTTTCAGTTTGTCCATTCAATAAGTTTTTTTTTCCAGGCACCAAATGGTTGCCACATCCATGGTAAGCAATTTATACTTTGTTTAGCAAAACAGAACTGTCACTATTCACAAAGAACATATAGGCATTAATCAAATACCAAAATGAACATAAAATTACAAATATGAGTGAGAGGTTCATGGCACTATGGAGAGTATAAAATAGAAAACTGTTATCTAGTGTGGATAGTTAGGAAGGCATCCCTAAGAATGTGTTTTTTAAATTGAGATTGAAGTTTTCATTTTCTAGGTTAAAAAAAAATGTTTAAAATTGTTCTCTCATGAAGACATGGAATAAGGAGTGAACTATGACTCCAGGGACTTGATGATTAGAAGGAACACAAAGAAAGCTACTGTGTCTTAAGCAGAAAAAAATGAAAAAACAATTAGATGAGTCAGGAGAATAAAGAAATAGCTATGTATTTAGCACTGTGTAGGCAACAAAAAGATTTAGATAATAAAGTAATGGAAAACAATGGAGGTACCTTATAAACAGACATAATCAGATTGTTCTTTAAAAATTATTTATTTATTTATGTATGTATGTATGTATGTATTTTTAGACAGAGGGGAAGGGTGGGAGAAAGGGAGAGAAACATCAGTATGTGGTTGCCTCTCATGCACCCCTGACCCAGGACCCAGCCCACAACCCAGGCATGTGCCCTCACTGGGAATCAAACCAGCGACTCTTTATTTCACAGTCTGGCACTCAATCCACTGAGCCATCCCAGCCAGGGTTATAATCATATTTTAGACTTGGTAAAAATCATTCTGAAGGAAGCAAGACTGAAAAAGGTAGACCAGTTAAGAGATAAGAAACTAGATGGTGAAAATAAACAAGAGAAGTGTACAGGATCAGGATAATTTAGGAGGAAAAATTTATATGGTGATGGAGTTTGAATATACAATGAGTGTAATCAGAATGTCAGAGTTTACTTCTAGGTTTTCTGACCACTGAACACAGGGTGTTTTTACTACATGCAAGAAAACATATCATTATGATAAAAACACCAAGGAATTCTACATGTGTGCACAAACAATCATTGACCTTCCAAATATATAAAGCCAAAATTTAACTAAAAGGAGAAATAGAGAAATCCACAATGATGTGAAAGGTAGAAAATCTCATACTGCCTTTTCAATAATTGAACAAGGATGCCAAAAGTCAATAAGGAAAAATAGTTTGTGACAGATGATAATCCCTGATATGAGGAAAATATTTTTGATGTAGTGATTTGGGAAGGAATCAGCATATGGCTTCCTTAAATAATTTAGTGATAACCTGATTATCTAAAAGATCTCTAATTGCAAATCTTCAGCTATCTTGCTACATTTAAGATTGAAGTCAAGTCTGAAAATTCATGAAATTACAAGATAGCACTAGTTATTTCAGGAGACTAGAACACAAAAAAATCAAACCAAAGGTCAGCCTCAAAACCTTACTAAATAAATTATCCAAAAGGTTAAAAATAAAACAATACCTTACTAAATCATCTATCTTTATGGGGATCTCTTCAAAGAGCCAATATTTTCAAAAGAATCTGAACAAAGCATAGAATGATTCTTACTGTGATAATGTTTCACACAAGCAATTAAAAAATACCATTGGCATCACAGAAAATTTGGAAGAGTGACTCCATAGCCCACAAAATAGCAATTTAACCATAATTACTAATATTAGTACATGCATAGGGAGAAAAGGCACAGTGAGAAAGGATCATGTTCCTTCACAACAACTGGGAAATCTGGCAGTCTATACAGTAATATGGGTAGATAATACCAAGAACTGTGCAGATATAAGAGACAATGAGGGAACCAGGTGTCTGGTTAGGTATTCTTTCTTGAAAGGCATAAAGGATTAATTAGGCTTCCTCTTGATTTAGGGAAAATATCCTTCAGTATTATCAATTCCTCTCTCCTTGGTCCAATCAATGTCCACACTCTGCTTATTTACTCAGCTTTCTCTAGCATCATGAATGCTAGGAAAACAGCTGCTGTGCATACTGAAAAGATCCAGTCACTAGAAAATATTCTTTGTCTACCTTGGACATTGAACAAATTGGTATTCTGTTTTAGGTACTGATCTCATATAAATTATGCTAACAGTGATCTTTATGTGACTGCTCACATGTGAGTATCCCAATTAATTTTATGAAGGTAGACAAGTGAGAATGGAGAACCTGAACCTTAAAAAATTTAACAAGACATAATACTAACTGAAGAGATATATCTTAGTAGACAGTCTTTCTTGATAACAACCTGATGGTTCAATACACACCTTCTTTAAAATGTCAACAGGCAAATATCTGCAGACTAATGTAAATAAATAGCATTAATCTATCAAGAAACATTTGAGAATACAAATATACAAATGGCCAACATTAACCTAGATTATCAAAGATATGAGATAGGGTGCATATAGGGAAGGTGTGAAAAAGAAATGCAGTTCCTATTCTTATGCTACTTCTTACCTAAGGAAAATTTTTTTTTCAGATGGAAATGACTAGGAAAAAAAATACCTGTTAGAGTAAATGGAAGAGTATGTCCAAGTTTTTATTAACAAGTTCAATTTTTAGGGGCTTAATGAGTTATATCTCAGTATACTGAGAAAACTCTCAAATAATATCTCTGAAATATTACTAGTAATTTTTGAAAACTGATGAAGAACACAAAAAAGAAGCAAAAACGCAAGTGAAAAACCTCAATTAAATGATGGGATGCTAAAAACATACTATAGTAAGAATACAAATAAGTTGGCAAAAGAAATTTGCTGAAGGGGAAACTTGTGAAAATACAAAGAAAATTAGTACATATCTAAAAACTAGAACTTCCTAAATCAAGTATAAAAGCATGTTTTCTTCTAGTATATTTTTACTAGACTGGAATATTAGGAAAATACATTACATTTTTCATATCAGCAAGATGCTCAACAAATGCTATTTTTATAACTCACACCCCTTTGTTAATATTCCACACCTACTGTTTGATTATAATTTAGATTGTTGAGTAGACTGATATATTGAAAGAGAATATGTAAATCAAAATTTTCAAGTATTTGGGTGTTTTGTGTAGAATTCTCATTGTCAGTTGTTATGTGCCTCAGTGTAGTGAAAGCCTGGTTAATGGTGGCCGATCCTGGGAAGTAGACCTACTTTCTTTTGTATTGGGAAAGGGAAAAAAAATGAGCCCATATTGCTGAATACTGAAATTAAATCCAAGAAGAATTCCCCCATATAAATAACTATCTTATGTGTCCTAAGGGCAGTCACTTTCTGACTTTTTCTGTTGGAGATTAATTTCTTGGAGAGCATTAGTAATGTACAGCCTTATAAGACTATTTACAGGCTTATAAGACTCTTCAAACTGAGGTCTTTAAAATAAAAAAGACAAGCCTACTTATGACGTGAGTGGACAAAAAAAAGATAGGAGTAGATCCAATTCTTTTATTCCTATATCCATGATATTATAGTAAAAAAATTCATTGCTCTGGGCTTGTTTTACTGTGGGATGAATATGATTTACTGCATCACTACTTATTTCTGATCTCCCATCCCACAGATGAATCAGAAGCAGAGCTCAAATATCCATCTACTAAGGATGGCTTCAGGCAAATAGTAGCAGTTTAAAGATAGCCAAGATTTGAAAATTTATAGTGACTCTCCAATCTTTGCTCCATTACTTCAGAATTGATTTCATACAGGTTCTTCTTCATTAAGGCACTTACATCAGCTCTCTCTCTCTCTCCCCTCCCCGCCCAGTGTAAGAGAGACAGAGAGACCAGGTGGGGCATAGAGGTGTGACGGGTGTTCAGAAAAGAAGAACTTTTCTGAATTGGCTTATTTGCTGTCAAATACATGATTACAAGATAGAAGTCTCAAAGCCATTAGCTCAAATACTTGATCTTCCACTACTTAAGCTCCACATTAGTATCCATTTATATAAATGGAAGACACATCCAAGACAAAGTACTTTACCATTTCCCCAAATTCCACTATTAATATTTGTGCAATTAGGTAAATTGATTGCTTAACTGACCACACTTAAATGTTGATATGGAATTGCTGTCCATTTTGACGATAGTAGAAAGTCACAGAGCCTTATATTCTATTTCATTAATGACTTGCACTGAAATATTTAAGGCAAGCTCAGAAAATGTCTTAGTTGTATAAATTCGGGAGGCATGATGACAGAATTGTGCTCCAAGATCTTGACAAGCTCAAATGATGGGCCAAATTTAACAAGACAGTTTTAATCACAATAATTATAAGGTTACAAAAGGGATACCTTATGTCCAAAAATGTATTTGAATCAAAATTATTGAAAATAATTGTGGTTTAGCAACAAAAAGTATGGTAGAAAATTATAAAGTGGCTTGAGAGTTCCAATTGATAGATAGTCTCTACATACTAATTTGTCAATGTTATGCGGTAAACAAAACAGCAAATTTCATAATTTTCTTTACTGATTAGAAATGAACACACATACCTAGTTAACTATTATGATCAAAACATAAATGGGTTGTTGTGTTTTATTTTGTTTTTAAGTTATAAAACCTCTTTTTAAAATATTTAAGACAAAAGGAAACCCATTCAGATGAGTATTTTCAATTAATAAGAATATAAAACTTGACAAATATTACAAAATAATTTAAATGAAGGGATTTTTGTGGCTATGACACCAATATTATACTACCATAAAAGAGACTAATAGGTAAAAGTGCAGTGAACACTTACTATGTGCCAGGTGCTATGCGATTGAATCCCAGAACAACTGTTACTTTGCTTGTTTGACACAGAGTGATGCTCAGCTAGGATTTTAAATTCAGATTTGTCCATACCCAAAGTCTTTGATAATTCCAATAAGGTTTTTATTTATTATATAAAGTTTTTCTAATTCTCACATGGGCCAGCTGAAAAGATAATTTGTTTCCAAACACAGGAAATGTTCAATCATGGGCTGAAACAACTTTTGCTATTCAATGGATTCTACTAAAAATGCTTTTCTCTTAATTTATATTCTTACAAATGCAGTTTTCCAAGCATCTCCACAAAGCTATGGTTCTTTGAAAATATTATGAATCTTTCATAAGTAAATAAAGCATTCCATTCATCCAGAGCAGGTGTCCAGAGTCAAGCCCTATGCTAAAGATGATTCACCACTAACTAAAAATAGAAATTAAGAAAACAGGCAATTTAAGCTCAAAAAGTTCAGAATTTTGGTCAGAGAAACTATGTAGAACTATATACATATACACACACATACACACATATGTATATATGTGTGTATTTGATACAGAGAGATGTGATCAGATCACTGGGGAGAAGTAGGGAGGAGCTGTAGGAGTTTGCCAAGGCAATGGTAAATAGCCTAGGACTGGATTGGCTGAAAAGGTGAATGCCTTCAGAGTGCACGGAATTATTGGCAAGAAGATTTGAAATAAAGAAGGGTTCTTTCGCTCCCGGACTGGCTGGCTAGGGCTCTCAGGCTCTGGACTCTGGAGCTCTCCTCCTTGAGGATTCCTGGATGATCCATTGCAGCTGCCTACGTTTCCCAACAGACAGTATTTTGGATGGGAAGGAACTCTGGGCATGGCCTAGGATCAGGTGGCCTGGCAGAGGGTGGCAGTTTTATTCTTTGAATGTTCTAGAGGGAATGAGCTCTGAGGCATAAATCTGCCATTTGTCCAAAATCGTATAACTTTTATATCTTGTGTTGTTTTAGTTTGTAAACTAACCCTATAGAAATAAGATAATTAAAATTAACAGAGGGTATGATAGGAGAACTCAAGTATTAAGAAAGTTGTTATTCCAAAGTTGTGAATCTTGTGAATAAAGACTCTTTCCCTTTATCACCAAACTTTTGCTTCTGGAATTTCGCCTAGAGGGTGGCAGCGGGCAGCGGAACCCCAATTGCTGTTCAGTAACATATTCACTAAGATATTTCCAAATTTTAGATGATCATTATAATGTTTATAGAGTATTTAATTTGTTCTAGGAAGTATAATTCTACTTATAGTAACATACTTAACCCTCAATAATCCCATTAGTGGTTTTGCCAATGAAGTAACTGAGGAATAACGACATTAAATTACTTGCTCCAGACCACACAACTAGATACTGCCCACGTAGGAGTTAAATGAAGAAGTCCCACTGATGAGTTCAGGTTCTTAACCAGTACGGATACTGCTGCAGTGTTCAAAATAACAAATAACAGATATAAACATTTTAACTTTTGCACTTTAGCTTTCATTAGGTGGGCATGTAAAAAGCCTGAATACTTAACATATATATGTACATAAATTCTTAAATAATGTAATTTATTTTGGGTAAGTGCCAAATATTTTGTGTTATATTTTTAGTTTTCAGCTGGTCTCTAATGCTTTATTTATTTAGCCATATGATATGAAGCCCTCATGTGTACAATAGACAAATTTTTAACTACCCTATCTTACAAAAATCTGATGAGACAAGCTGTACTTAATGGAAATGCACATGTCCTTACAATATGTTAAGTGCTGCACCATACACATATAAGAACTACACTGTCTGTGTACATAAAACTTGTAAAAATACTTGCATATCAAAGTTATATATGCTATAATTATACAAAAGTACAGGACTACAACATAATGTTCTGGGGGAGGCATGTCAGCCATTGTACTGGGAAATGGTCCACTGAAACTTCAGCAGTGTGTCAACTAAGTAAGTTTCTGGAAAATGTCTATGGGGTTAACAAACGACAGAAACTTCATGGTCAATAGGAGGAAGGAACCATGCTTAGAAATTACAAGGAATGAAACAGCTGAGTGAGCAAAACAAACTATATATAGTTCAGTATGAGAGTAAAGAATAAGGATCAGTGTGGTGTGGGGCATGAGCCTGCAGAGACTTGAAGAAGGTAGGCAATGTGTAAAGAGATATAAGTACACTGTTCTGTAGCCAAGGAAGATCCATATAGTGTATTAAATAACAAAATATGTGAATTAGTCCAGTCACACTGGTAAGTATGAACTGGAGGCAGAGAGAATGGGGAACAGCTAGCAGTGATACAAACAGGAGGCTATGCTACTGGAGTCTATACAAGGGATTTTGAAAGCTTGCATTTAAATAATTGTAGGAAAGAGAGAGAATGGGAGTTGAGGAAATTTAAGGAGGTCTGAAAGTCCTGGTTTGGGTGATTAAGGGGAATGGTAGTAACATAAAATAACAAGTCTGGGTTCGGTAACTAGAGGGATAGTGGCAGAACTAAACAGAATTCTAAACACAGGGCAAATATTTTTGTAGGGGAAAAAAAAGAAAGGACAAGCTAAGTACTGGAGTTTGAGGTGCCTTTGTTAACCATAAGATATCTGAATATATCTATAAGGCTAGCAGCTGATTTCCCAACAGAAACCCTATAAGCCAGAAGCATATGGCAAGAAATATTCCAAGTAATTAAAAGCAAAGTCCTTCAACCAACACTATTCTACCCAGCAAGGCTGTCATTTAAAGTGGACGGTGAAATAAGGAGTTTCCCAGACAAAAGAAGGCTAAAAGAATACACCTCCACCAAGCCAGCATTGCAAGACATGTTAAAGGGACAGCTTAAGAAGATGAAAGAACAGAGTGAGAAAGAGAGGAACACAGGTACAAAGGTTAAAAAAATGGCAATGAATAAGTACCTACCAATAATAACCTTAAATGTAAATGGATTAAATGTTCCAATCAAAAGACATAGGGAATCTGAATGGATAAGAAAACATGACCTGTGCATATGCTGCCAACAAGAGACCCACATCAGAAAAAAAGACCTACACAGACTGAAAGTGAAAGGTTGGAAAAATATTCCAAGCAAATGGATAGGGGAAAAAAGCCAGGGTAGCAATACTTATAGCACACCAAATAGATTTTAACACAAAGGTCATAAAAAGAGACAAAGAAGATCATTTCATAGTGCTAAGGGGAAGAATCCATCGGGAAACTATAAACATTGTAAATGTATATGCACCAAACATATGAGCACCCAAATACATAAGGGAAATCTTGGAGGACTTCAAGAAAGATATAGACAACAACACACTTATAATAGGGAAATTTAACATCCCACTGTCAACTCAAAAATGTTCAAATCATGGAGAGTGAATAACATGCTATTAAACATTGAATGGGTAAGTAATGAGATTAAGTGAGTAATCAAAAAGTTTCTGGAGAAAAATGAAAATGAACACACAATAATCCAAAACCTATGGCACATAGCAAAGGCAGTCGTGAGAGGGAAGTTCATGGCAATACAGGCCAACCTAAAAAGGATAGAAAATTTTAAAATAAATGACTTAACCATACATCTACAAAAACTGCAACAAACAACAACAAACAAAGCTCAGAGCAAGTAGAAGGAAGGAAACAATCAAGGTCAGAGCAGAATTAAATGGCATAGATATTAAAAGAACAATTCAAAGGATCAATAAATCCAGGAGTTAGCTTTTCGAAAAGATAAACAAAATGGACAAGCCTTTAACAGGACTCATCAAGCCCTGGCTGGTATAGCTCAGTGTATTGAGCACCAGACTGTGAATCAAAGGGTTGCACATTCAATTCCCAGTCAAGGCACATGCCTGGGTTGCAGGCCATGTCCCCAGTGTGGGGCGGGTGAAAGGCAACCACACATTGATATTTCTCTCCCTCTCTTTCCCTCGATCTCCCTCTAAAAATAAATAAATAAAATCTTTAAAAATAAACAGGACTCATCAAGAAAAAAAGAGAGAGGACCCAAATAAATAAAATCGGAAATGAAAGAGGCAGAATTAAAACCAATATGACAGAAATACAAAGGATCACAAGAAATCACCACAAACAACTATATGCCAAGAAATTTAAAAACCTGGGTGAAATGGACAAATTTCCAGTAACATATAATCCTCCAAAACTGAAGCATGAAGAAGCAGAAAGCCTGAAGAGACTGGTAACAGCTAGTGAAATTGAAGCAGTAATCAGAAAACTCCCAGCACATGAAAACCCTGGGATTCACAGGAGAATTTTAGCAAACATTTAGGGAAAAGCTAACCCCAATTCTTCTCATACTGTTCCAAAAAATCCAAGAAGAATGAAGATACCCAAACTCTTTTGAGGCCAATGTTATCCTAATTCCAAAACCTGATAAAGATACAACCAAGAAACAAAACTACAAGCCAATATCACTGATAAACATAGATGCTAAAATCCTCAAAAAAATATTAGCAAACCAGTTCCAGCAATACATTAAAAATTCATATACCATAGTCAAATGAAATGGAAGAATGGTACACTATTAAAAATCAATAAAAGCAATACACCACATAAACAAAATGATAGACAAAATCATGTGCTCATATCACTAGATGCAGGAAAAGCATTTGATATAGTATGGCACCCGTTTATGATAAAAATATTCAGCAAAGTGGGAATAGTGGGAGCATACATAGACATAATAAAGGCCATATATGAGAAGCCTACAGCTACCATGGCCAAATCTAAAAGCTTTACCCCTAAGATAGGGCACAAGTCAAGGGTGTCTGCTTTCACCACTTCTATTCAACACAGTATAGGGAGTTCTAGTCACAGTGATCAAACAAGAAAATCAAGTAAAAGGCATCCAAATTAGAAAGGAGGAAGGAAAACTGTAATCTTTGCAGATAATGTGATAGTCTACTTGATTATTGATCTAATAAATGAATTTGGCAAAATGGTGGGATACAAAGTCAACATTCAGAAACTGAAGGAATTTTTGTACATGAACAATGAAATATCAGAAACAGCAATTAAGAAAAAAATCCCATTTGCTATAGCAACAAGCAGAATAAAATACTTAGGAGTAAACTTAACCAAGGAGGTGAAAAACCTCTATTCAGAAAACTATAGAACACTGAAGAAAGAAATTAAAGAAAACACAAATAAATAGAAACATATTCATATTCATGGATTGGAATAATTAACACTATTAAAATGTCCTTTCTACCCAAAGCATCTATAGATTCAATGGAATCCATATCAAAATATTAATGACATATTTCACAGATATGAAACAAATATTTCAAAAAATTATATGGAACCTTAAATAGCCCAAATAGCCTCAGCAATTTTGAGAAAGAATAACAAAGTAAGATGAATCACAATACTCGACATCAAAATATATTACAAGTCAACTGTAATCAAAACAGTTTGGTACTGGCATAAGAACAGATATATAGATCAATGGAACAGAATAGAGAGCCCAGAAATAAACCCATGTCTCTATGGTCAATTAACATTCAACAAAGGGGACAGAAGCATAAAATGGAGTAAAAATAGCCTCTTCAACAAATGGTGTTGGGACATCTGGACGGCTGTATGCAAAAAAGAGAAAAAAGAAAATGGGACTAGACCACCAACTTATACCATACACTAAAATAAACTCAAAATGGATAAAAAACTTAAGTATAAGTCATGATGCTATAAAAGCCATAGAGGAGAACATAGAGAAATTTCAGATATTTCATGCAGCAATATTGTCACCTAGGGCAAGGGATAGAAAGGAAAGAATAAACAAATGGTACTAAATCAAACTAAAATCTTCTGCACAGGTAAAGCAAACACCAGCAAAATGAAAAGGGAACCAACCCTATGGGAAAACATAGCTGCCATTGAAACCTTGGACAAGGGTTTGATCTCCAAAATATATAAAGAACTCACATAACTCCACACCAGAAAAACAAACAGTCCAGTTAAAAAAAAATGTGCAAAGGACCAGAACGAACACTTCTTCAAGGAGGACATACAGAGGGCCCATAGACACATGAAAAATGTTCAGTATCACTAGCTATCAGAGAGATGCAAATTAAAACCACAATCAGATACCACTTCACACCTGTCAGAATGACCATCATAAATAAGTCAACAAACAACAAGTGGGTGAGATTGTGGAGAAAAGGGAGCCCTAGTACATTGTTGGTGAGAATGGAAAGTGGTGCAGCCACTGTGGAAAACAATATGGAATTTTCTCAAAAAACTAAAGATAGAATTTATTTTCAATCCAGTAATCCCACTGCTGGGATTATGTCCTAAGAATCCTGAATCACCAATTCAAAAGATCGTATTCACCCCTATGTTCGCAGCAGTGTTATTTATAATAGCCAAGTTCTAGAAACAGCCTAAGTGCCCATCAGTCAATGTGTGGGTCAAAAAACTGTGGTACATTTACACATGGAATACTATGCAGCAGAAAGAAAGCAGGAACTCCTACCCTCCACAACTGGATGGATGGAACTAGAGAGTATCATGCTAGTGAAATAATCCAGGCAGTAAAAGACAAATATCACATGATCTCATTTATAAATAGAACCTAATGAAAAAAACAAACAAATGAGCCAAATAGAATCAGTGGCATGGAAACAAGGAAGAGACTGACAGTAACCACAGGGGACATGAGAGGTGGATAATGGGGAATGGGGGGGGGCAAGCCAAGGAACATGAATATAGGACTCATGGGCATGGACAAGCGGGGAAGGATTGACCTGGGAGTAAGGGGGACAGGGCAGGGGAGAGCAATGAGGAAAAAGGCAGAACAACTGTAATTGAACAACAATAAAAAAGTAGAATATATGAATTCAGCAATTTGTACAGATAGAATAAGTATTTTTGAATTTGTGGTTAATAGTTTAAAACCATCTAAGTTATTATGATCACCCATGGAAATTGAATGCAAAAATGGAAAGGCTTTCAACTGATATAAACTTATACACCAAGGCAAAGTCAATGATAATATTAAGCACTTGCAGAGTGGGACTGATTACAGTGGTGCCAATTCTTAGCTTCTTTGGCAGAGACAATGATGCTGTAGTAATTATAATAAAGTACAAGTCTTAAGTTGTAGATTGAAACAGAATACAGAACAGGTTATTTGTTTTGCCCAGACTCAGTCTTACCCTAAGGTTATCACAGAAAAAAATTATCACTAAATTACTGTCAGATTTGGGTCAAAAAATATTATTAGCTGTGATAGGGCATAAATTCACTGACGTTTTGTGCACAGCCTAAAAAATCTTTTTTCCCCTCCGCTTTCTAAATTAGGCAAGAGAGGAGCAGATAGTTTTCTATTAGAACTAATTTATCCTAAAGCTTTCCTTTATCAATTTAACACTTTAGAAAGATTTCTTTTCAATCTAAAATGATTAATTAGAAAATGTCCAACTGCTACAGAATTGGTCTGAGACTGCAAGCAGACAAAGCAGTAGGAGACTAGCCATTGATATCTCATAGAATAAAGGTGCTTATTAAAAAACCTTGAACAGCTTACAAAATCCTCTGATAGACTTATATAACTGCATTTCCATCAGCTTCCCTTACTTGCATAGAGTGAACATTGTGATCTTTACACAAGAGAAAGAGCTTTTTATTCCTTCCAACAATGGTGTTGACAAGAGCCCCCACTACTTGAGATGAACAATTTCATTTGTGTGGCAGATAGTTCTTTACCAATCAATGAACAAAGCAGGTGCTCTTTGGGCTTAAAACTGTTTTACTTCTTTCAACAACTATAGATCAAAGACACACAAATGTAGTAATGGGTAAAAGATGTCTAAAATTTTGTTTTAAAAAGTCTGTATATTAATACAGATGAGAGAGAAGAAAATCAAGTCCATGAAAATTCAGTGGAGAAATGTATAATATTTTTAAATTGTCTTCTGTAGCCCATAATGTTTAACACAATTAATTTTTCCAAGACAGGCAGTTAAGAAATGTGCCCAATACATACACACACACATATACACAGACATTCAGAGCAGAATTTAATTTATGAATCATCCACTTTTTAATAATAGATTTCAAAACAAATCTAGGAGTCCCAAGCAAGTGACACAGTAGGTGCAAGCTACACTAACCTCCTCCCAGGCCAAAACTGGAATTACAGCTAAATTATAGAAAACTCTTCCTGAATAACCAAATGGACACAAGTTGGAGAGAACCCTTATAACCATGGACAGACTGAAGAAGCCACATCACCACAACCAGACTGGAAGAGAGTGTGGAGGAGGCATAAGAGTACTGGTTGGGTTCCCATGGGTGGCAGCTAAAGTGCTAGAAGGACATTTCAGTGGCCGGGCGGTTATCCTGAGAAGTGTGGGGTCTAAACCCCAAGCTGGGCTCCCCAGCCTACAACACCAGAACTGAGAAAGGAAACCAAATAACTTATGGCTTTGCCAAGCAGTGGAGTTTCTGTCCACCAGAGAGAGATGGCTACAGACACAGAGAGCCTGTTAAAGGATCAAGGCACAAAATTTCTTTTATACCCACTTACCTGGGGCTCCAGAAGAGTGAAGACAGAGCAGGCTAGAGCTGCATGGGTAGAGTCTGGGGCTGATGGCTTTGGGGACAGAACTGAAGGAACAGCTGCCAGGATCCCTGAATCTGGTCATTCCCTATACTGCAGAAGCCATCTCTGGAGGGGAGGCAGACTATTCCCCTCCAAGCAACATCAGCCTGAGGGGGAGAAATAGCACCACCAGCAGGCTTCACTCTCGTCCCACTCTGTAGTACTTAAGCCCTGCTGCTGAGGAGCACAGCTAGAAGACTTTCACAGATTAACCCTACAGAAAGCCTGCAGGCAGAGGCAGATCTCTGAGAGTTCAGGCACTTTAGCTGACCCTCCCCCAGGGCCAATGTTATTAAAACCTTACCTTAGTGAGCAGCATGGTTCTTTCTGCACAAACCCAGCCCCAGCAAAGGGAACAACAAGCTGTAGATTTTTGAGAACTCAGGGACAGTCACAGACAGTTTTCAACATAGATCTGCACCAGAGGCTTTGCAGATTTACCTAATACAGAGAAACAAATACAAAATAGCAGCCAAAATGGGAAGACAAAAACACAGATCCTAAAATAAAGGACAAGAGAATTTTCCAGAAGTACTAGATGAAATGGAAGCAAGAAATTAATCAGATAAAGAGTTTGGAGTAGTGATTATAAGGATACTCAACAACATGAGAAAATTTTATGGTTTTCTACAAACTATAAAAAAGAGCCACTTAGAAATAAAGAATATAATTACTGAAATGAATAATACACTGGAAAAATAAACAGTAGGTTGGATGAAGCAGAGGAGTGAATCAGTGACTTGGAAGCAAGGTAGGAAAAAAACACCTAAGTAGAGCAGCAAAAAGAAAAAAGAATTTTAAAAAATGAGGAGAGCTTAAGAAACCTTTGGGTCAACATGAAGCATAACAACATCTGCATCATGGGAATTCCAGAAAGAGAAAAGAGCAAACAAGGGATCAAGAACCTATGTGAAGAAATAACGATGAAAACTTACCTAATTTGGTGAAATAAAATAACACACAAGTCCAGAATAACAGAGAGTCCTAAACAAGTTGGGCCCAAAGAAACCTGCGCCAAGACACATTATAATTAAAATGGCAAGGTTTAAAGACAAGGAGAGAATCGTAAAACCTGCAAGAGAAAAGCTGGTAGTTACCTAAGAGGTGGCTATAATTGGACTGTCATTTGATTTCTCAACAGAAACATTTCAGGCCAGAAGGGAGTGGGATGAAAAGAAAGGACCTACAACCAAGGCTACTTTACCCAGCTAGGCTAACATTTAAAATTGAAGTAGAAAATAAGAAGCTTCCCAGCCAATAAAGAGCTAAAGGAATTTGTTAATATCAAACCAGTACTGTAACAAACATTAAAGAACCAGCTTTAAAAAGAAGAAGAGGAAAAATGAAAAGGAAATAAACCAAAGGGAAATAATTTAACAACAAAGTGGCACTAAATACATATCTGTCAATGATCACCTTAAATGTAAATGGCTCAAACACTACATAGAGTAGCTGAACGGATAAGAAAACAAGATGGATATATAAGCTGCCTCCAAAAGCTCCATCTCAGATTTAAAGATATACACAGACTAAAGCAAAGGATGGAAAGAGATATTTCCTGCAAATGGAAAGGAAAAAGTAAGCTAGGGTAGCAATTCCTATACCTGACAAAATAGACTTTAAAACAAACGTTGTAGTAAGAGACAAGGAAGGACACCACACAATGCAAAAGGGAATAATCCAACAAGAGGATATAAACCTAATAAACATTTATGTGCCCAATATTAGAGCACTTAAATATGGAAAGCAAATCTTGATGGACATAAAGGCAGAGATTGACAGAAATCAGTCATAGATGGGGCATTTAATACCACACTGCCTTCAACGGATAGATCTTCCAAACAGAAAATCAACAAGGAGACAATGCCCTTAAATGACACACTAGATCAAATGAATTTAATTGAAATCTTCAGAGCATTTCCCCAAAACACATACTTCCAAAGTGCACATGGAATGTTTTCTAGGATAGATCAAATGTTAGGATACAAAAAAAGTCTCAATAAGTTTAAGAAGATTGAAATCATATCAAGCATCTTCTCTGACCACAATGCTATGAAACTAGAATCTATGAACCTAAAAGACCACTGAAAAATACAGGAAGACATGGAAACTAAATAACATGTTATTAAACAATGAATGAGTCAACGACCAGATCATAGAACAAATGCAGATACCTTGAAACAAATGAAAATGAGAACACAACAATCCAAAATCTGTGGGATACAGCAAAAGCAATCCTAAGCAGAAAATTCATAGCATTACAGGCCTACCTCAAGAAACAAGAAAAAGCTCAAATAAACTATGTATTTTTACACTTAAAAGAACTTGCAAAAGAACAACTGTGGCAGACTCTGGCCAGCAGAGTCTGCCTGTTGTGACTAAAGATGAAAACAAATGCACAGGCTACAGTGATCCTGTGGAGAAAAAGGGGATGACATGGTCACTGGCCACCCTCTCAAGAGGAGAGCGCACCGACCCTTGTCTAAACAACCTTTTATTGTTTTTCTCAGGTTTTACATCAAACATATTGTTGTCTACATTTTAGGTACAATCAAAGAAATGAAAATAACACATGCAGAAGGGAAAGGCAGTGAGCTGATTAGCTCCATCTTTGGGAAAATTTACACAGGCTTTGGAAACTACCTTGAAGATAGGCAATAAACATCTACTGTTTCAGACCAGGGTGAGGGAGTTTTAACAAGAACAAGCCATAAAAGTCTGTATGGATTTTCTAGGCCTGATTCCCACAGGAAAACCTGGTTTGAGGGTCTGGCTACTGCCCACCACATCAATTCTGTAGGTTTTCCATACAGAGCTGAGTCACATTTGCCAGACCAAAACAAACCAGTCCCCTACAACAATAAACAAAACAAACAAAACCCAAAGTGAATAGAAAAAAAGGAAATAATTAAGATCAGAGGAGAAATAAACAGAATAGAATATAAAAAATGATGCAAAAGATCAACGAATTTGAGAGCTGGTTCTTTGAAAAGATAAACAAAATTGACAAATATTTAACCAGATTCATCAAAAGAAGAGAGAACACAAATAAATAAAATTAAAAATGAAAGAAGATAAATAAAAAATGACACCAAAGAACTACAAGGGTTTCTAAAAAATGTTATGAACAAACTATAATACAACTAACTGGACAACCAGGGCAAAATCGGTAAATTCCTAGAAACATCCAGTTTTCCAAAAATAAATCAGAAAGAATCAGATAATCTGAAGAGGCAGATTACGCCTAGTGAAATTGAAGCAGTAACCAAAAAATTCCCAGAAAACAAAAGCCCTGGACCAGATGGCTTCACAGGAAAATTTTACCAAACATTCTGAGAAGAACTAACACCTCTGCTTCTCAAACTAATTAAAAAAATTCAAGAGGAGTGAAGGCTCTCAACTTCGTTTTGTGAAGCTAAATTTACCTAATTCCAAAACTGGATAAAGACACTATAAAAAAAGAAAATTATAGGCCAATTCTCTTGATAGATGTTAAAATCCTCAACAAAATATTAGCAAACTAAAACAGCAATGCATAAAAAGATCTTACACTATGATCAAGTGTGATTTATTCTGGGAGTGCAAGGTCGGTACAATATTTACAAATCAATAAATGTGATACATCAGCTAAACAAAATAAGGGTGAAAAGCACATGACCATATCAATATATGCAGAAAAATAATTTTATAAAAATCAAGTACCCATTATGATAAAAATTCTCAGCAAGTGGGAATAGAGGGAACATATTTCAACACTCTAAAGGTCATATGTCATAAACCCACTGCCAGCACATACTCAATGAGCAGAAATAAAATGTGTTCCCCTTAAGATTGGAAATAAGATAGGGATGTCTGCTTTTACCTCTCTTATTCAACATAGTACTGGAAGTCCTGGTCATAGCAATCAGACAAGAATAAATAAAAGGCATCCGAATCAAAAATAAAGAAGTAAAACTGTTTTTATTTGCAGATGACATGATACTATGCAAAGAGAACCCCAAATGCTCCACCAAGAGACTACTAGAACTGATAAATGAATTCAGCAAAGGAGCAGGATACAAAATCATTATCCAGAAATCAGTTGCATTTTTTTATGCGACTGATTTTAAGGGAAATTCAGAAAACAATACCATTAACAATCACTGTAAAAAGACTAAAATACCTAGGAATAAACCTAACCAAAAAGTGAAAGACAGGAGCTCAGAAAATTATAAGATATTAAAGAAAGAAATTAAAGAAGATACAAATAAGTGGAAGCACATACCATGTCCATGCACAGGAAGAATTAACATCATTAAAATGTCCATGCTGGCCAAAGCAATCTATAGATTCAGTGCAATTCCTATCAAGATTCCAATGACATACTTCACAGAACTAGAACAGATATTTCAAAAATTTGTATGGAACCATGAAAGGCCCTGCATAGCAATAGCAATCCTGAGAAAGAACAAAGTTGGAGGAACATGCTACCTTATATCAAACTATACTATAAGGCCATAGCAATCAAAACCATCTGGTACTAGGATTAAAGCAGATACATATATCAGTGAAACAGAACAGAGAGCCCAGAAATAAACCCCCAAGCTTTATCATCAATTAATATTCAACAGAGGAAGTAGCACATACAATGGGTTAAAGATAGTCTATTCAGTAAATGGTGTTGGGAAGACTGAACAGATATGTGCAGAAAAATGAAAGTAGACCATCTTCTTACACAACGCACAAGAATAAATTCAAAATGGATTAAAGATTTAAATGTTAGACCTGAAACCATAAAAATCCTAGAAAAAAAACATAGGCAGGAAAATCTTGGACATTTCTCTTAGTGATATGTTATTGGATATATCTCCTCAGGCAGAGGAAACAAAAGAAAAAAAATAAACAAATGTGACTGCATTGAACTAAAAAGTATTTTCACAGCAAAGGAAAACATCAACAAAATGAAAAGATGACCTACAGAATGCAAGAACATATTTGCCAATACATCTGATAAGGGGTTAATATCCAAAACTTCTAAAGAACTTATAACACAAAAAACAACTCATATAAAAATGGGAAAAGGACCAGAATGTACACTTACCCAAATAGATAAACAGATGGCCATAGACATATGAAAAGATGCTTAATGTCACTGATCATCAGAGAAATGCAAATAAAGACCCAATAAGATATTATCTCAAATCTACCAAATTGGCTGTCATTAATAAATCAACAAACAACTAGTGCTGGTGAGGATGCAGAGAAAGGGGAACGCTTTTACACTGTTGGTGGGTGCAGTCACTGTGGAAAGCAGTCTGTAGATGCCCAGAAGTTATAAATGGGTCTGCCTTTTACCTAGTGATCCCACTTCTGGGAATATCTCTGAAGAAACCAAAACACTAATTTGAAAGAACGTAAGCACCCCTATGTTCACTGCAGTTATTTATAGTCACCAAGATATGGAAGCAGCACAAGGGTCCATTAGTACACAAGGGGATAAAACAAACATGGAACATTTACACAATGAAATACAACTCAGCCATAAAAAAGAAGAAAATTTTACCTTTTGTGATAGTACAGGTAGACCTGGAAAACATAATATTAAGTGAAATAAGCCAGTCAGAGAAAGAGAAATACCATATAATTTTACTCCTATATGGAATCTAATATTCAAACTGAACTAAAAGCAATATAGAGACAATCTCATAGATAGAGAGCAGGATGACAGCTAAGGGGATGGGGGAGGTGAGGGGTGGATGGATGGAGCAAATAGAAAAAAGGACCCATAGATATGGAGAACAGTGTGATGATTGTGGGAGGCAGGGTTTAGAATGGGATTAAATAGCAATGGAAAAAACAGTAAAAAAGAAAAAATGAAGAAAACAAATCTATATATACTTTACCAGTGGAAGCTATTATGATAACTAACCCAAATAAATCTATGGTGTTTCAGATAGCTAGGGTAAAACACAGTTCATCTCCCCTTCCACAGTAGAGATTTAGTGCTAGGAAGTGGTTTCCCAGAAAAGTAATCTATTTCCCAACCCTTTGATATTTATGTCAGGCTTTCTAACTGGTTCTTGTTGGTGGAATATTAGTGTAATTAATATGTGACCCTTATCTATAACTCATTCTTTTTCACTCCACAGGCTGGAAACAGGTCAACAGAGACTTGTGGATACCAAAGCTGGGTTCAGAGAATCTTCACATGGAGAAATTTTAAGCTTCACATTGATCCTACGGGGAAACCTTAGAGTATAAATTATACTTCACTGTGCAATTCTGGCCTTTTATACTTTCATATTAGTTCACCAGTCAGTCATTGGCTAAGGGCTACACATGGGTGATATAATCCCCTAGAAATGCTGACTCCTTATGTATGTAGGCAAACTGCTTCAAGTAGCAATTGTGTATTTTCCGGAAGAGAGTCACAGACACAGACTTTAGAAGTAAAAGAACACAGAAACCATGGGAGGAATGCATAGAAACAGTAAAAGACCTGAGGGGATCTGAGCAGAGCACCAATAGCATGTATACCATGCAGCGAAAAATCATTTGGCCACAATCAACATAACTAATAGCTCTGATAGTAACCAATATACCTCCCTACCTAAGAGGAGATTCTAAACAGATATCAAGGGTTTCCTTCTGTACCATTTCTCAGAGTTATTTGGAAAAACAGAACTAACTGGAAATAATTTTTTAAAAGGCACGATTTTTCACATTCACTAGCATTCATATAGATACACATAAAAACAGGTTATAAGAATCTACCATAAAATTAACAAAAGTGGAACTCATTATTAAGGGATTGTGTCTAGTAATAGAATCTACCTAACAACAGTGTCCTGGAGAGGGGAGGGGTTACCATTAAAGCCAACAGTGATTTCACATAGCTCTGTGAGACTTTTGGTTGCCTTTCTAGGAAAAGAAAATTTTAACCTCAAAAATTCATAGACATATCAAACTTTCTAGGTTCAGATGGTTCAAATTAGTCTACAGATTAGGATGATTGGAATGCTTGTGTTTTATTTGCCAAAAGGAAGAAAAAACTCTGACTTTCATTAACAATGACTCCATCAAAGAATGACTGCAACAGTATGAGTAACAGTAACCTTGAATGAAGACACACATAAGTTGTGGCAGATACAACATCAACAGTAACAGGAGAATTAATGGTCAGTGACTCTCCTCTCAGTACTAGAGACATGTACATATTCATGATTCCAGTAAGGTTCAGTGAGGGACAATGCTGCAGCAATAGTGGCCTCTGAGGCTGAAGGAGCAACAATAAGCATTTAGAGGCAGATTTCAGAATCTTCATTGGTTAGAATCTCAGTAACATATATGGATATTCAGAGACTTTTTGAAGGATGATAATCAGGCCTCTAGAAATATCATTGCCAAAAACTCTTCATCAACTTAAAAATCCATGAAGTTAGAAACAGAAACTTGATCCCCATGTGGTTATTTATTGACTGTGAAAATAATACAGCAGGGAACCACTATAGCAGAAGGCAAGGGAGAGTAAGAGCAATCTGACAGTACTGATAAAAATGGTGTTGGTCAAAAAAAAGTTTTAAAAGGACCAGAAGGAGAAGACATCTAAGAAAAGAATATTATTCCAGCAGGATAGAATTACCTCATTTTTTAAAAAATGCATTTATTGATTATGCTATTACAGTTGTCCCAATTTTCCCCCTTTGCTCCCCTTCACCCAGTAATCCCCATTCCTACTGGCAATCCCCCACTTAGTTCATGTCCATGGGTCATGCATATAATTTCTTTGGCTATTCCATTTTCCATACAGTTCTTAACACACCCTTGTCTATTCTGTACCTACCAATTTGTGCTACTTAATCCCTGCACTTTTCCCCCGTTCTCCCTCTTCCCCCTCCCAACTGGTAAACATTCAAATGATTTCAATATCTATGATTCTGTTTCTGTTCTGCTTGTTTGCTTAGTTTATGTTTTAGATTCAATTGCTGATAGTTGTAAATTTATTGCCATCTTAATGTTGATAGTTTTGATCTTTTTCTTAAATAAGTTCCTTTAACATTTCACATAATAATGGACAATGAACTCCTTTAGCTGTACCTTGTCTGGGAAGCACTTTATCTGCCATTCCATTCCAAACTATAGCTTTGCTGGGTAGCGTAATCTAGGTTGTAGGTCCTTGCTTTTAATTACTTTGAATACTTCCTGCCCTTCTTTCCTGCAAAATCTTTTTTGAGAAATCAGCTGAGTCTTATGAGAACTCCCCTATAGGTAACTATCTGACTTTCTCTTGCTACTTTTAAGATTCTCTCTTTATCTTTAACCTTTGACAATTATAATGTGTTTTGGTGTGGTCCTTTTTGGGTCTATCTTGTTTGGGATTCTCTGTGCTTCCTGAACTTCTATGTCTGTTTCCTTCATCAAATTAGGGAAGTTTACTTTTATTATTTTTTTCAAATAAGTTTTCAATTTCTTGCTGTTTCTCTTTTCCTTCCAGCACCCCTATAACTCAAATGTTGGAATGTTTGAAGTTGTCCCAGAAGTTGCTTACCCTATCCTTGTTTTTTTAGATTTATTTTTTCTTCTTGCTGCTCTGATTGGACTTTTTCTTTCTTGTGTTCCAAGTCATTGATCTAATCCTTGGCTTTAGTCACTCCACTGTTGATTCCCTGTGATATTTCTTTGTCCCTCATTTTAGTAACTTCCCTGTGTTTGTTTCTATGAATTGAGTAGAGCTTCCTTGACTCCCTGTCTTAGAGCTTAGCCTAATGTAGAAAAGTATACCATAAATTGGATGGTGAGTAGTCTTAGGTAATCACCTGGGTGGGGCAACCCATGTGAACCAGGTTCAAGGAGTCTTAGACATGGTGCTACTTTGTGGCTCTGTGTGGGGAAGTAAAAGGGACAGTGGTCACTGCCTGGCCTCTGGAGTTTTGTGCAGTAGGAAGCTGTCCCCAGGCACTCACCATGATGACAGACACTTCAATTTCTCCTTTCATGTCACTGGTGCCTTTCAAGCTGCTGCCCTGGTGCTGGAGCCCAGAGGGATTGAGTCTGCGTAAGTCCTAAAATCATTGTGGGCCCTTTAAGAGGAGATGCCTGCGAATCCTGCAGTTTCCTCCACAGCCCCAAACTCCACTGGTTTTTACAGCCAGAAATTATGGGGACTTACCTTTTTGGCACTGGAACACTGGGCTGAGTTGTAAGGTGTGGGGCTGAGATCTCTTGCTTGCAGAATATTCCTCCTGATTTTTATCCACTACATGTGGAACTTCTTGTTCCACATCTCTACCCCTCCCACCCATCTGAATGAATGTGACTTCTTTAAATTCTTTGTTGTCAGACTTCCATACAGCTTGATTTTTCTGATGATTCTGGGTGATAGTTGTTTTGTAGTCTAGTTGTAATTTTTGCTGTGGTTGTGGGAGGAGGAGAGCCACGTTTACCTACACCTTCATCTTGACTGGAGAATTACCTCACTTTGAATTGAAGAGACCAAGCAGGTCACAAGGGAGCAATTAGATTTTTTCCATGTCTTTAAATACAGTGCTTTACACAAAGGAGTAATGAGAACCAAGAACATATATAAACCTCAAGAAAATGTAAGAACCTCTTGGGCAAAATATGACTCTAATGACTAGTTACTAGAACAAACCAGATGAATATCTCTATTTTCTAACTTTCAAAACACTGCTCTATCAAGTACATGGCACCATCCATTGTTTTCTTTTGTTTTTGTTCTGAGGAAATGTTTTGCTTAAAGGAGGTGAAACAAAATATAGGCTGGTAGAATACAGTGGGAGACATTCATGCAAATTTTTAACCCCATAAACTTGCATCCCTCTTTCACATTACCTACTAGAAGACAGAAAGCTAGAATAAAGTATTTATTATTTTTTTATTGTTTAACTTTTTTTGTTTACACTATTACAGATGCCCCCATTTTTCCCCTTTTGCCCACCTCCTCCCTACCCTCACCCCTTCCCTCTGGCCATCACCACATTGTTGTCTCTGTCTATGGGTTACGCATATATGTTCTGTTGCTAATCCCTTTTATTTTAAAAATTACACATTTTAACACAACCTACCATGTTTACCAAACAAAAATCTAATTGCAGTATCTTAAACTGAATTGCTAAGCTTCTAGCAATATATCAATAATTATTATTTTTACTCTATTAGAAACAAACTAGAAGATAGAGACCTATACACAATAAAAACCAGTTATGTTATCATTAAATTCTTAGGATTTATTTCTCTATATTCATTTTTTAGATTTATTATCATTCCTTTGCCATTAAATTTTTTGTTTATATTAGTGATAATTACATGTTTACCCAATAACTTTACTTTTTATTTACAAATCTTCATTGTTGTATACCCAAACAGTGTTATACATTTAGGGACCCTCTGAGACCTTATCTTCCTTTCTATTCTACAAAACTTATAACTTTGTACTGAATGTTTGAATGGAACTAACCTCTTCATGAGCTTAGCCCTCATAAATTTAAAAAATATTTTCAAAATCAATAGTCATTTGAACTTTAAATAAGGTACAACAACTAAGTGAATTATCTACATACACAATAATTTTCCTACATAACAATTTTTAAAAAAATATTTATTCATCCTATGTAATGCATGCTATAATATAGAATGATAAATATACTGTATAATAATATGTTTTTGAAGGGTAGTGGGTGTAAGAGCATGCAACAGGAGGTACAGAGATCAGGATGATGAGACAGTTTGAAAAAGGCCTGAAAGTGAGGAACCTCAGACCTTTTCTTAAGATGGCGACAGGACAGGTCAAGTTGGCGGACAGTATTATAGTTAAGAATCCATGTGTGGGCCAGACCCCTGATCACCTAGTTTGTATTGGGGCCAGGCCATATTGCCATAGAAAATTAGGCACTTGGGCTTGAGGTCGGTAAGTCCCAGAGCATTCAAAAATTTTTTTTAATTTAAATTTTATTTTTTAATGTATTTTATTGATTATGCTATTATAGTCATCCCATTCCCCCACTTTATTTCCTTCAGTAAAATATTATGAAACTGTATAATAACATTTTATATATCACTATCACTCTTTATTATAAAATATTACCAGAAGAATAAAAAATTGAAATGAAGGAAATTTGGTTAATCTCAGTGAAAGTAGTGTTGTGTAATTAGATAGTGGATAATAGGTTTCTTTTCTACACATGAAGCATCTATGCTCATATGAGATGTATATGTAATTTGATTAGCATTCTTATTCTTAGAATCCTCTTTTAATATTATTAAAAGTGAACCATAAATCATTTATGGTAACAATCAGTTCTGCAGTTATCTCAAGGCTGATCAAATTTCATCTACATCCCTACTTACTTATGCTCCTTCTTAGGCAAAGACATATGCTCCAGGGAATACAAAATTAGGTAATGAACAGTTATCTGAAAGAATTTGCAACTAAATGTTAAAGTTCTACTTTAAATCAACTCAGGAGAAACTGAATTAAATGAATGAAAGATCAAAAGAAAAATGCTATCATACATATGAGTGTACTGGGAAAGTTCATTTCATTAAAAGTGTTTCATAAGACAACTACCCTGAAAGTGTCAGTGACCCTGAGTTCCTCCAACATAGTAGACTGAATTAAGCATGAGATTGGTTGTTTGGAGACTTCATTACTTTTTCTGAACCTAAAATACCTTAGGCAAATCAATTCACCTTTTTCTAATATGAATTTCCTCTATTACTGTTCATAATTTTATATATTCAAAAACTTGTTTTAAAAAAGCTTTTAATTCATGAAGTAGAATATGCCACCAGTATTTTAAATC
The DNA here is from genome assembly GCA_028533065.1 of Trachops cirrhosus. Lineage (NCBI taxonomy): Eukaryota > Metazoa > Chordata > Mammalia > Chiroptera > Phyllostomidae > Trachops > Trachops cirrhosus. The sequence goes on from CM052538.1 coordinate 112,184,303, forward strand.
TTGAAATACTGCCTTTTAATCTCTAGAATTCCTGGTTTACTTTTTTCATATCCCTGGCATTTATGCGATGTGTAATCACAATCCAAAAATTTCAGAGAATTAAGGTTTTAATAGACGTATTGAATCCTCTAACAAAATTTGAAGAACCTGCATTTTTACTTCAGATAGAATAAAGGCACATGCTTTATTTTTATCTTCAGAGCCATGTTTAAATTGTGATTCTGGAGCTAAGTCTGAAATTTACTATGAAGATGTGGTTTTTTTTAAAGGAT
>CM052538.1:112185074-112231465 GCA_028533065.1 Trachops cirrhosus
AGAGAGAAAGAAAGAAAGAGGGAGAGAAAGAGAAAAGAAACAATGAAGGAAAGAAAGAAAAAGAAAGAAAGAAAGCAAACTTCATTATGAAAATTAATCACTGTCTTGAAAATGGAATGCTTCTGCCATTTCTGTATTCTGTTTGCCACACAAGACTCAGATACACTTGGAATGAAAATGAAGACATGGGAGACTTGCATATACTAGAGCTCAAAAATCCTTTTGAATTTTTCACTCTCTGAATCTTATTTTGACCAGGGTATTATACAACTATTAGTTAGGCTATAGGTTAGGACCATATAGCTAATTAAACCTATGAAGATTCTCCCAGTCAAATCTTTATCATAATTTACCTTAATGCAGAACATGGCATCATTTCTCTAAAGAATTGAAAATATGTATTCTATAAAATAAAAGTGCTTTAGTCATGTAAACTGCTTTAGAAATCCAGATGTCTTAATGAAATCCAAATGACTTTTCATGTTTGTGGGTTTCACATTCTCCTTTGCCAGGGAGCTTCTGCCCCAGCGCAGACCACTGAACTGAGAATGTGGGATACAAAGCTTTGCAGGGATTCCAGATACTATAAGTGGTTATTTATACTTCCTGTTACCTTCAAAATGTCTTCATCAGATATTTATCCTGTACAAAGGGGTGGTAGGAGATTCCAGTAGTAAAATATTATGAAATTAAATACACCCAATTAATCTTTTACCAGAATTAAGGAATATCCCCTCTTATTTCTAAGAATAATATTTTTTGGCTTATTTAGAGTTTATAGTTAGTTCAAGTAGACTTGCCAACAGTATGTACTACATACACACACGTATTTTTTTAGTTGCCCTCTTATCCTTCTAATGTTTACAAACATAATAAAAAATCACAACAAAATCACGTTTAGCAAATGCTCATAGAGGTGGGAAAAAACCCACATTGTTGCTTTTTAAACCTACTCACAAAGAAAATTAGAATTAAACCACCTGTTTGTCTTCTTTTAAGATCTTATTTCATATCTCTTCAGAGGAAAAATTTTCCTGGATACATTTTATTTGCTTGAGAAATGATACTCTCAAAACATTTTCCTTATGTCTCAAATACATTTTCCATGAAGTTAATTTATTTTTTCCCTTCATGTATTCACATACGTGTACCTTTGTAACAAATTCAACATTTTATACACTTAATAAACTGTATTATTTCCATTATAACTAGGTGATGATGTTACATCTTGATATATGTTCTTGTGCAAAGACATAAATATATTTAATGTCAGTGTTTAGTGTCATCATCCTTATGAACCTGTTTCATGATGGTTCACTCAATTTTCCTTCTTCATCCTTTATTAAAATACTATAAAGTAAAATCCAAGTGTGCAGTAAAAAGCTAAGATAGTGCCTATTTGCTATATTACAGCATTGGCAATGGAAACCTTTTTTAACATTGTTAACACTTCATTCATTAACATCTCTATCCTTCATTTGGTCAGATACAATTGATATTAAAATACAAAGATCAGTTGGAAGGTTATTTTCATATCTCAATTGAAACCACTGTTATAGACTAGAAGGGAATACAGGCAAAAAGATATGGGTAAGAGAAAGGCCGCAGTGGGTTTAGGACACAGATGTAGATTAATGATCGGATGTTTGGGAATAAATGTATGTATGAAATAGCTGGATATGCAGACAGTTTTGGTCAGTGAATCTTAACATCTTAAAAAGTTTATAATTTGTTACAATTCATTTGAATTTAACTGTACAGATAAAGAAGATTTGAGAGTAATATTTTTTTAAGAAATAAAATTCCCTGTCATCTGTCTGTCCAAGGAAGGCCTGGAGATGTAACAGAGATATAACAGCAGGATCTCTTAGGGAACCCTTACTTTTGTGGGGTAGGCAAGATGTTATTACTCTCTAAAGTACTTCAGTTGGGCCAGAGAATTAAATTGATAGAAAACAAATTAATGAGAGAAAAGAACACAATTTTTTAAAAATATTCATTTTTGTGACACAAGAGGCTTTACAAGAAAATGCAGTTTCAAAAAAAAAGGCAAAACTTAAATCCTTTTACATTAGGTTGAACAAAGGAAGGCAATTGTGGAAAAGTAAAATATATGGGGAGGCTAAAGGAAGGTAAGCGTCATTTTTAATGAGACCTGTTGGTACAGAATTCTCTTGGCTTTTATTTCCCCATCTCTGGTGATAAGAAAGTGTCTCTCATCCTTGTATTACAGGGAGGTTTTCACAAGGGAGTTTACTTTCTGCTTTAAGGAAGAAAAGAAGAGGTCTGAACATTTGTCTTATACCTGCTGTTTTTCAAGTGATTTTAGCTCAAAACAATCCTTATGCCATATTTTGAAGCGGCATATTCTGCCACCCTTCACTTTAGTAGGGCACTTTACAGAAGTTAAAGAAAAAAAAATTGGGGGTCTGGCTTAGAGCGGCAGCAATGCAAGTGGAAGAGAGAAAAAATACGAGGGGGGACCAAAAAAAGCCCCAGAATTTAGTTATAAAAAATTGTGTATTTATTCTTACAGATATAAACTTTAGTCACCTTCAACGTAGTCTCCATTTAATGTTTGTTCCACCAGTCAAAACAGTTTTTGAAATGGTTGATTATGATGTCTTTTGGTGCTTCTGCTGATTTTTGTTTTACCTCTTGCACTCTGGCAAAACTTTTCCTTTTGAGGACTTTTTAAAAATTTTGTTTATTTGTTTTTAGAGAGAGGGGAAGAGAAGGAGAAAGAGAGGAAGAGAAACATTACGTGTGATTGCCTTTCACATGGTCCCCACTAGGGTCCTGGCCTGCAACCCAGGCATGTGCCCTGTTGGGGAATTGAACCAGCTACCCTTTGGTTCACAGCCCGTGCTCAATCCACTGAGCTACACCAGCCAGGGCTGAGGACGTTTTATGTTTATCTAGGAGAAAATACTGAAAGTCAGGCAGGGAGAGATCAGGTGAATAAGAAGGTAGAGCATGTGGGTCATGCTGTTTTGAGTCAAAAACTGCTGAACACTCAGCGCAGTGTGGGCAGGTGCACTTGTAAGTCACCCATCATGAAATGGGCACGTATGTTGGCTTAAAAAAATTCACTGAACTGGAACACAGCCCCTCACAAAAACATTGTTGGTACACTGACACAGATGGGCTCCTTGGACACCCACATAGTAGGGGAAGCCTGTACTACAAGAGGCCTGCATTCCAGAAGATAATTCCAGTGTTTTTTTGTGGTCCCTTGTATGGGACAAGTTGCAACTGTAGATATGGTTATTGCTTAAAGCACAAGGGTGATTTAGATTTAATGTAGTGAATGATTACACGGGTTCTAATCCAAATAAAAGAGGTTGATTGCTGCACTGCTACTTAACATATGTCAGACACAAAGGCAACATGTGTGTTGCCTTGTAATTCTACTTTTTTTTTTAAATATTTTATTTATTTATTTTTAGAGAGGGGAAGAGCAGGAGAAGGAGAGAGAGAAACATCAATGTGTGGTTGCCTCTCATGTGGTCCCCACTGGGGACCTGGCCTGCAACCCAGGCATGTGCCCTGACTGGGAATCGAACCTGCGATGCTTTGGTTCGCAGCCCGCGCGTAATTCTACTTTTAAGATAAAAATAAGAAAATTATATGGATTTATACAAGTTGCAAGATAATCAACTAAACATTTCCCTAAAAACTAAGGACTGAAGTTCTTTTTACTATATAATCAATTCAGTAAAATTTCCTCCTTCTAGATTTTAAGTAAAGATGACAAAATTAAGCCATATAATAAAGTCATGTCCCATTAATACATAACAAAATGAAGGAACACTATAAACACTGGCAATAATTTTAAAATCAGAAATTAAGCAAGAAAGTTGATAAAAATCTTCATTCAAAAAATTTTAAGACAACCGCAAAAGAAACCGTTCTGATGAAGATGAGTGAGATTCAGTGTGACTCCAAACTGTATCTGCAACCTTCAGAAGCAGAATGGGTGAGTCAATATTTCCCCTACAACTTAGAAAAAAACATCCTGAAGAACATCCTTATTTTTCCACCTTCTAACTCAGATAAAAGGTTGGAAGACTGAATGCTGAGGTGAAATTTTGAAAATGTGGAAAATGAAAATGTATACTGTAATGTATAAGCTAAGCATTAAAAAGTATAATTGATACACTAAAAGACATGACAAAATTTAATCATGTAAAATGCTCAATTAAAACCAGAGAAGTCTTAAAAGAAAAAAATAATAAAAATACATGAAATAAACAATGAAACTTCTATATAGATAAGCAGAGAAGACTTCAAAAAAGGAAAACTGCCAAAGATAAACAGAAGCATTACATAATGATAAATGTGTCAATTATTCAAAAAAACTAATCCTAAGTATGTCTTAACATGACATAACAACAAAAAATTCAAAATATATAACATAACACAAAGGAGAATTAGTGGAATTTACCATTAAAATTGGAGGATTTGCCCTCTCCATAGCTAATTGGTAGATCACACAGAAAGAAATCAATAAAAATACCTAAATAACAGAATCAATCAATTTGACCTAATTGACATTTACAGATTATTTTATTCAACAACAGCACAAAACACATTCTTTTAAGCTCAGTTACATGAAAAATATAGATATAAGCACCTCATTAGATGGAAATGAAATTAAACTAGAAATCAATAGTGGAGAGATCATTTAAAATTTCAAAACACACATTTCTAAGTAACATACAAATCAAATGAGACGTGTCAGGAGAAATTTTAAAAGTTAAACTAGCCCTGGCTGGTGTAGCTTAGTGGATTAAGTGCGGGCCTGTGAACCAAGAGATCACGGTTCGATTCCCAGTCAGGGCACATGCCTGGGTTGCCGGCCAGTTCCCAGAAGGGAATGCACAGGAAGCAACCATACATTGATATTTCTCTCCCTCTCTCCTTCCCTTCCCCTCTGAAGATAAATAAATAAAATCTAAAAAAAAAAAGTTAAACTAAATGAAAATAATTAAAATTTGTGTGATCCAGTGAAAACAGTGTTCAGAGGTAAATTTATATCATCAAAAGCACATGTTAGAAGAGAAAGATTTAAAACCAATAACTTCAGTTTTCCCTCTTGGAAACTGAAAAGAAGAGCAAATTAAGCTTAAAGCACACACAAAAAAGGAAATAACATGAATCTGAGGATAAATCAATTAAATTGTCTGGTAGATTGAATAATGACCATTGGCCCCAGAAATTTAGGCCCTAATTTTTGGAACTTATAAATGTTTCCTTATAAAGCAAGTGGGACTTTGAACAAGTGGTTAATTTGTGGATTTTAAGGAGAGAAATTACCCTGGATTATCTTGTTGGCCTTAAATGAAATCATCAGTGGCCAAGAAGAGAAAGGCAGAGGAAGATTTGAAATGTGAATCCTAAGCCAAGAAATTGGAGTAAGGAAAGCAAGGAAGGGATCATGCACTGAGGGCTGTGAGCTTCCCTCAAAAGCAAAAATAACAACAACAACAACAACAATAATAAAGAAACCTATTCCCCTCTAGGTTACTCAAAATGGACCAGCTTGCTGACACCTGGACTTCAGCTCAGCGAAACTGATTTCAGCCTCTTGGTCTCTAGAAATTTAGGAGAACACATTTGCATTGTTTGAAGCCACATTTTTTGGTAATTTCTTATAGTAGCCATAGAAAACAAATACAAAATCAAAACAGGGAAATAATACAAAAAAGAAACAAAGAGAAAAACAGAAGCTGGCCTGTATAAAACCTTAATAAAAACCAAATATCTAGTCAGACTAACCAAAAAGAAAAAGAGAGAATACACATATTTTCAGCATAAAAAATGAAATAACCATTAATTCACAGCATTAGGGATATAAGAGAATATAATAAATAACTATAGGCCAAAATTTTTATAGCATAGATTAAAATAGACCAATTCTGTCAAAGGAACAGGATACCAACACTCACAAAATGAGAAGTAGAAAATCTGTATAATCCTATACTTATAAGAAATTGAATCATTAATTAAAATCACTGCAAAATATAAAGCACAAGATATAGGTGGTTTCACTAGGGAAATTTAACAAATATTTAAGGAATAAATAACACCAAATCTCTACAATCTTCTAGAATGAAGAACATTTCAGAACTCATTTTATGAGATCATCATTACCCTAATAGCAAAATCAGATAAAGAATTACAAAAAAAGAAAACTATGAAAGTGACAACAAACTCACAACTATGAACAAATGAACCTAAAAGAAAAGAAAAACAATGTAAACAAAAACTAAGCAAACAACCAGAACAGGAACAAAACCAGAGAAATGGACATCACAGAGAGGGATTTCAGTGGGGAGGGAGAAGGGAGGAATGGGGGGAAAAGATACAGGGAAGAAGAAGCATAATTAGTAGGCATAAAATAGATGGGGAGAGATAAAAAATAGTTTAGGAAACAGAGGACTCGAAGAACTTATATGTACAATCTATGGACATGAACAAAGGAGGGGAATGCTGGAGGGTTAGAGGGCAGGGTGGAGAGGGAAAAGGGGAAAATTGTGAAAACTATAATAGCATAATCAATAAAAATATTAAAAAGTAAAAATAAAAAAACTATCAAAAATTTGGAATTAAAATTTTTTTAAATACCATTTATGATAGAACTAAAATACTGAAATACTGAGATATAAATCTAACAAAATATGTACAGGATCTATATGTGGAAAAATACAAAATCCTAATTAAATAAATCATAGAAGATCAAAATAAATAGAAGATATGTCATATTTATGGAGTAGAATATTCAATATTCTTAGAATATCAATTATTACTAACTTCTATAAATGTCGATTATTCCTAACTCTTATAAAAATAATAAACTCCCAATTAAAAATTCCAGTAAGATATTTTATATTAATATGTATACTGGCTTCAAAAATGTATATTGGAAAGCAAGGACCTAAAATAGTCCACAGAATACTGAAGGAGAAGCAAGCTAGAGTAATTGACACTAACAAATTTCAAGACTCCCTATAAAGCTTATTGTAGCCTACTATAAATCTAGTAATCAAAAATATGTAGTAATGAAAAAAGAATAGCACATAGATAAATGGAAGAGAATTAAGTAACAAAATTAGACTCATACAAATGTAGTAAACTGATGTTGGGCAAAGGTCCAAAGTCAATTCAACAGAAAAGTGATTTTCAACATTTTTCATTTCATGGCACACATAAAATAATTAGTAAAATTTGGGGGCACACAAATTTATTTTTTGCTGATCTGACAAAAATAGGTATAATTTTGATTCATTTACATCAGACAGCTATTGTGCTGACTGTGGTCATTTTTTATTTGTTATCTAAGGAAAAGGAGAACATGTTCCTAATCAAGGAACATGTATAAACAACCCATGGACATGAACCCCAGGGTGGGGAATGACTTTGGGAGCAGGTGGTGGGCTGGGTGGAGGAGAGAAGAAAGGGGGAAATTGGGACAACTGTAATAGAATAACAATAACATATTTTTTAAAAAGTAAAAAGCTAAAAAAGATAATCCCCAAATTGTACAACAGAAGTAAATACAACCATGTAAGTAATCCAAAAGAATGTAAATACATTAATCTTTTCAGCTGAAAGCATAGATGTCCATTTAAAAAACAAAAACAAAAAAGGCAGGTATAATTTTATTAAAATCACACTATTATCACTTCTATTTAACATATACCTGAAGTCCTAGCTAGCACAATTTGACAAGTAAAATAAATAAAGAAATAAAATTTAGAATGGGAAAATAAAAACAATATTGTTATTTTTTCTGGTAAATTTATTTATTTGGAAATCTCTAAAAAAGTATAAAAATATCAGAATAAATAGATATGATTAGTGTTTTATATCTGTAAAATCATAAAACAAAATATACTTTACATTTATACTAGTGATTAAAAAATACAATTTCTAGAATTCAAAATAGTATTATATATAAACATTTAAAATTAAAACAAGAAATATAAAGTACTTCCATAGGAATAAATTTGAAAAATAAGGAAGAAAATTATAAAACTTTTAATTCAAAGATATTAAGGAAGTACTAAACTATTATATTTTATAAGTATTGTACTAATTTATGAAGATGTCAATGCTTCCCATTTCATTTTCTATGGAGTCATTATAATTCAAACTATCATCCCAACAAACTTTTCACTGACTTGACAAATTAAACTAAAACTTAGATGGGTCTGCTCCCATTTTGGCAGGGGGGAAGTTAGAGGGTGGAGGAATCAAGCAAAAAGGGGAAGAGGACTCATGGACATGGACAACAGCATGGTGAATACTGCTGGAGGAGCATAAGAAGACTAAATGGTAATGGAAAAAATACAATAAAGATAAATTTAAAAAACTTACATGGAAGTCCAAGGTCAAAGACTATTCAATATATTTATGGCAAAAAAATGGAGTGAATATATATTTGACCCAGTGCAAATAAAGTTCTCACAAAATGCAGACATTAAGACATTATGTAGTACAATAGTGATACAGTAATGGAAAAGTAAATAAACTGCACAGAATAGGAAGGTAAGAAAAACACCCATGCATACATAAAAGCTTGATATAGTTCAGAGGGGCCATTATGAGCCTTTGGAAAGAGGATGGATTATTTAATAAATTATGATGAAACAAATGATTATTGACATAAAAATGTAAAAACCTAAAAATGCTATTTATAAAATTTTATGTCAATATTTAAGTTTATTAATTAGAATGGAATTTTTAAAGTAATAAAGATATTCTGCTTGATTTGGGGAACAGGTAGGCTATCTTAGCATGTCCATAGGAAGCAAACATTGAACATTCGACACTATTAAGAACTCCTCTCAACTAATAGATGCCACAAAGAAAATGAAGATAGAAGCCACTAACTGACAAAAGATATTTGTAACAATTATAATAAAATTAAAATCTATATAAAATCTCTACTTAAAGACAAACTTCTCAAATATAATTTTCTTAGCATTGGATATCATCTAACATAGAATAGGAAAGCTGTTTTACATTTTGTCAAAGTAAAAACTATGAGATTTGATTCTGTCAAATCCAGCAGTGGCAGAGCTAGACACAGGTATTCAGGAAGTCTAAAACAACCTCCTATCACAGGCCAAATGTCAGCAGCATACTGATTGCCATTCCCTCTTGGTACAAGAATCTATATTCTGTTAGTGTCCAGAATATGGATTGCATGCTCTAGTTTATAGGTAGGATTGGAAAACATTTCCTCCCTAGTAACACAGAAAGTTAGCTGCTAATATAATTTGATATATTTGGTTTGCATAGCAACACATTTCCCAAGTACCTCCTAATGTGAAATTTAACTTGAAAGTTACATTTGTATGCTCCAGCTCATGAACTTGACACTGTTCTCAGTATTACCATAGACAAGGTATTCTTTGCAGAGTATAGGATTTTGGAAGTTAATTAGAGATGCTACATGATTTCAGCTACTTGTGAAATATTGAAATGGAGATATAATAATCTCAGGAAAATATTGTTCTGACAGAAAAAGAATAGATTTGCAGTCTATTTGCATTTTAGTAGTTGATGTAGGATGACTGCTTTAGAGAAAATTGCAAAGTTGCCTATAGTTCATCATTTGCTTGGAGATTCTGTGTCTGGTGTGACATTCCTCTAGTGACTACGTAATTGATCAGGAAGTTCAGGGAACAGGAATTTTGATGTTAATGGTAATTAAGACTAAAGGCAATGCCAATGCTAAAGGATATGAGACAAAATTTCTTCTTTTTAAATAAAAAAGGCACTCTTTCAAATAATGGCATGTATAAGACTGTATTGTACCTGATTTTGTGGATTTATATTCACCACTATAACATAAGCTCCATGAAAACAAGGACCCTATGGAACTCAGTGTCTAGACTCTATAAATAAATATTTGATGAGTAAGTAACTGAATGAGCAAATAACATTTCCCTTTTCTCCTTGGTGAACATATTATCCAGAAACTAATATAAGATTAACCAGATTAAATACAAATATTATTTTTCCCAGTGTTCCGTGGTACATCATAATCTAGCACACGTATGTTCTTAGAGGACCATAAAACCACACAGCCAGCAGTGCTGCTGGGGGGCAGGAGATGGCACCCATGGTTAGAATTAATTTTAAAATGATGCAGTTTCACAATATTCTAAGCATAAATGCTATGAAAGTGGATTATTATTAATTATGGCACTTTCGGGCTTCTCTTCACATTGTAGTTTAAATGAGGCCAGGAAAGTGCAAGTTAATTATGTAAATTTCACAAAGTGCTCTTCAAATATTGGTGTTTTCATTTATGAATCACATTAAAAAATATATTCACATAAAACAGAGCTTTATAAATTTGATCACATTTCCTGAAGAAAATGGTGTCATTATATCATTGACCAGTAAATAGTATATATTATAAAACCACTCAATACAGGATAATGTAGTGCAATCTTCTGCAACAAATTTAACAATAAAAACAGTCTCCAGATCTTATAAAAGCACATATATGTCTTTTGCACATGTGTCTCCTGAAAAAATAGATACATAAAAAAATATTGAGCACATCAATTTTTTCATATGTGTGTTGAAGATTTGACCTAAAATATTAACTATTTAGATAATAATTGTTATGATTTTAAAATTTCACATTTAACAAAATTTTCTAGGTTACTATGAAATGATATTTAATTGAGTTTACTTAGAATTATTTATTTCCAAGGAATAAACTCTATTAGCCAGAAGCATTTTAATATTTCCATAATTTTCATGGTCATCTCAAAACAGAAAAATGCTCAGTGTGTGTTGTTTGTTATTGGTGGTAGTGATAATGGTAAGTTTTTAAATGTCTACAGAATAATCAAAGTTTTCTTGTTTTTGATTATTATAAGAAAATTTTTCTTTTCTTATTTTTCTTACTAATCTATTTTATTCTAAACACTTAAAATACTATATTATAGATATCAGAACTTTAGTCTTCATTGAAAAAACATAAATAAAAAACTGTTATCAATTTATTTGGAAATTTTATTAAGAAGATTCTAAACCACTTTCACAGATTTGCTAAAATATGCATAAATATTCCAACAACACATCAATTGTCATCATGTCTCATTCAGTGAATTGATAAAAGCACCTGGAGTGTGGGCATTAATTAGATTAACACAATCAATAGAGAAGGAAAATAAAAATTTGTCCTACCTCTGCAGGCAAAATTTATATTTGTTACTTCAAGAAAGGCAGATTAATTGAATAAAAGTTGATAACATTTATAAAGTCTTCAGTATACTTCAGGCACTATTTCCTGTGATTTACATTAACCCCACATCAACTGAGTGAAGTAAGAACCAGTATGCACTCCACTTCACATTTCAGAGACTGAGGTACAAACAAATTAACCAGCTTGCCCAAAGTTACATGTATACTATATGAAAGGGGTGAGACTCAGACCCTGGCAATCCTGTTTGGTGCCCAGGCTTTTAATAACTGGGTTTACTAACTTTTCATTGGATTAGATGGACTCAAATTGAAAAAATAGGGGTGCTGGGTACTAGTGCTCTACTGTGAAGGAGGCTAAGATGAGTAATACAGATCTTTTACCATGAAGCAGCTTTCAATCTCAAAGATGCTCATAAATATTGAACACTTAGAAATGCATTCACAGATTTTTGGCATGCAAAACTGTTTTTTAATTTGACAGCTCTACATGTTTTTATCTCCTTTCTCTGAATCCTTAGCACTAAGTGCTTATTTTAGCACCTAATTATCTACTTCCTTGTCCTTATTAATAGTGTGCAGAGAGGTTCAATCTGGCAAAGTATTGATCACCTACATTGTTTAAGGAACAATGGTGATATTATTTTTGTCTTGTCTCAACCAAAGGTTTTCAACCCAGAGTCCTGGGGTATATAAAGACTTTATAAGGGATTGGTATACATAGTTTCAATGGAATTAATTCCTAGATTCTCTTATTCTTATATGTCTTTCTTAAAATTGATCTGAGAACAAATATAAATTCACATAGTCTGTTCCCATATTACACTATTACAGGCACCCCCTTCTCTTACCTTTACTTCTCATACAGTAGATTAACCTAAGGCTTAAAAAACCCTAAAATGTTAAAAAGGATTGCATTTAAATATTGATTATTGTGAAATTCTCCTTTATCGACCAAAGTTGTCTTAAACCTAGAAATTTATGTTCTCTTTATACACACACAGTATGCAATATCAATGCAAATACACACTAAGACTTTTATATCAGAAATGGATATTTTGCCTTATATCTAAAGACTACATTCATGATAGCCAATGCATAAGTTACTAATGCTCTTTTGTTAAAGTATTAGTATTTTATATATTTTGTAGGACCACAAAATTTTATTAGACCACAAACACTGATTTTTAAAAATGTTTTATTCAATTATATAATTAAAACCAACCTTTCAAATATAAATATTTACTATTTTTAAAAGAATTTTCAAGTCTTTTCACATTTTAAAATAAAATGAATATTTTTCTCTCTTAATAGTAGGAAATATACATATTTCCCTTTAGGATTAAAAAAAACAACAACTTTTAGATATGAACCTAACATGTGAAATGACATACATAGCTTTCCCAAATTATTTTCTAAGTATGTAGTATCAAATATGAAGACTTAAAAGTGACTTCTAGAGAAGGCTACCACTATAGAATTTAAGCTCTCAGAGAACAGGTTACTGTGAACCTATAGTAAAATCTTATAAGTAAATCTTTACTTTTTAAGCTGAGCATGTATGCTTGAAAGACATGGACTACCAGAAATTTTAAAACAACATATTGTGGCATTTCATTGTAAACTTTCCATGTTAAGTCATTTTTGTGGGGAAGTACATAAAATCCCCTAGAATGGCAATGAATGACACAAAATTTTTTTTGCAGTACTGAAAGAATATGTTTTCCATGGCAATGTTGTATAACATTCGCAAAAAGCTCTGTGCTATACATCCATAAGCATTTACTTAGCTCATGAGTCTGGTGGTTAGCAATTAATTATAGGCATGGATGGGAAGTCCATTTGTTTTTGGCTGAGGTGACATTGTACACGAGTATCTGCTGGGAGAACTGAGGCACTAATCTCTGCTCTCTCATCTTCCAGTAGCCTGCCAGGCATCCCTTACAGCATTGAAAGAAATACAGGAGGGCAAGTAGAAACAATCAAGGCCCTTGAGATTTGGCTTGTAATTGGCAGAATAGCACTTCCATCTCATTTCATTAGCCAAAGCTTGTCATTCAAATGACCAAGCCGCATATAGAGAGAGCACTATAAAGTTACATGCTTGGCATGTCCCTGTTACAAAGAGGAGTCAAAAATCATAATTGGGCCCATTTTTGCCATCTACCATAGGTGTATACAGAATTTCATTGTTTTTCCTTATTATTTTTACAGAACAATGAAATAGTTTGCCTAGTTGTTTACCTTAAACACATTTTTAACATTAAAAATGACCCTTTCCTGAATGTTCTTATCTCAGTAAAAAAAAATTAAATAAACAACGATCCTAGGGCCTAAGATCAATTTGACTATTCTTTCTGCTCTTTATATCTGACATAGTTTGTACCTTTCTATCAGATATATGGTGATTTTCTCTATTTTTCTATTAATATAATGAGTATGTATTACAGCTATAATAGATAGAAAAATGTATGGGATACATAATCAAAGGATTATTTTCCTCAGTTTCCAGAGGAAACTAAGTTTAACACTGAACCTAAGTCTTCCTTTCCCTAAATGAAATTCTTAAAATAAATATTTTATTTTATCTTTGTCCTTATATATATTAATTGTTATAACATATTAGCAGTGTAAAACATAATAAATTTATGGCTAAATGGTGATGTTAACAAAAAATTGTTTGCAAGGAAAATCCTGGAAGAAGATAACATTTTATATATATTTGTGGATAGCACAGTAATTTCACTATTTACCAAAAAGAAAAAATAATAAATTATTACTTTTGAATCCATGGATACAAAAAGCTTTATAAAATATCACTTAAATTTCAACAAAACAAGGGAAATGATATATTCACACAGAGTATCAATTACTAAACTTACAAAGTGGTATAATTAAAAGTCAGATGAAGATATGGTCTTTGTCTATGCAAATATTAAGGCAATTTTAAGAAAAACCATTGACATTAATCTTGAAATTCTACATTTCATAGAATATGTATGCTGATGATGACAGTGACAACAGCATATTTTTCCTCCAATAGAACAACATTTGGTTAGTTAAAGTAACAAGTCCATAATAGTGAATCATCTTTCAATTCCTCCAGAAAATACACTTTTTTCTAGCCTCAATACCCAGTTTTAAATCTTATTGACATTACTTAACGTTATAACATTCTATGAGCACATACCTGAAAAATCACTGAAATAGACATTTGGGGGTTTGAAAAAGGTGGGGAATAAGCAATGGCTTCACCCTAGAATTGCTTACAAAATAATAAGAGAAATAATACATGTATGCAAATAACTAGAAGATAAATGTTTATATTTTTAAAAGAGAAATGACAAAGAGGTCTGGGACTTCAGAGGAGAAGCAATCATATCACACCATATCAAAGCCATTATTGGTTGACTTGAAAAATAAGGAACATAATTCAATGTTATAAATAACAGGTATTATTAGGTATCCTCTATGGACCCATAATGTGCTAGTAACTGTGATAGAAAACAAAACAAAAAGACCAACACAGTGACTGCCCTCCTCGATTGGTCTATAGTCACACAGAGAAAGACTTGCAGTACATAATGTCAGTGTTCAGGGTTAGGAAAAGAGGGATCAGTGGAGCTCAGCAGAAAATACTTCATGTAATAAATGAAACCCAATGTGGAGTTGGAAAAACAAGAGAAGACACTGCTGTGAGGGAAACTCAAGGGCATGTGCCTAGAGGGAGAGTCTATAGTATCTGTATTCCAAGAATAGTGAGCACATGCATTCACTTTATAAACATCTTTTTGAGGAAATAACAATGAATAATTTTTTATATGATAAGGGAAAGGGCAGACAAAAAGATAATGGAGTTTAAATAGTAAAATTTGGTTCAAAATGCAGTCTAGAGACCTTGTAGTTTCATAAGCAACTCAAGATGTGTTTGGCAGCAAAATGCAGGATGGATTGGAAGAGGCAGAGAGACAGAGATAGAGGTAGAAAGACAGTTTTCAGGAAAAATTCAAATATTTTTGACAATATGATGGAGGTACTGCCCCAAGGGGTTAAAATGATGTATTTCCCCACCTGGTAGGACCACTGCCAGCAGACAATACAAAATTGTCTGTCTCCTTTTGGATTCTTTCAGTGAGAGGGAGCCACCAGGCCAAACAACGTACTCCCTTCCCAGGCTGGCCTACATCTTCTTGCCTCAACTGTGGAGATCTCTGAAGGGAGGCCATCTTCTGACCACCCTTGTCAACTTTCTTTAGACTAAATTGAAGCTTCTTCCTCAGCTAAATCCTGCTTCCTTTCCTTCTCTTTCACTGGTCTTCTCAAGAGACCTCCGTAATAGATCTGCATAATGACTTCCACTCAGAGTCAGCTGCACAGGCAACAAAGTTATGAACCTTCTTTTTTGCTTCCCTTTACAGAACGGCAAATGGTTGAGTTACAACACATTGGATGTGATGATAGTGTTTGGCAGCTATGTTCCCCTGTTGCCTTTGTTCTTGCCTTAAGGAGCTCCTGTTACACTGCCATCTCTACTAAGTACTTCCACAGGGCACAGAAGCACTGAAACAATAGCAGCAGCTATAGCAAATATTAAAAAGAACAGTTTCTCATTTTAAACAGTGATGCATAGTTGTATGTTAAAATTTTTGCCTCACTCCATCTTTCCTTGAGTCATCTTTCTTTGCCAAGAGGACATTATTTAAAAGAAACTTAAAGAACATATAGTTGGTCCTGCCTTCTCTTCAATGTATCTCACACTATCACCATCATCTCACTTTCAATTGGGATAATCCTTTGTACTGACTTGCAGTTGACCCTTGAAAAACGTTGGGAGTTAGGGGCTATGAGACCAAAGCATTCAAAAATTCCCTTAAAACTCTTTCCATCCACATGTTTAAACTGTAGATTAAAAATGGGTTTTTTCAATTCATGGTTGGTAATCTTCAGTTGGAAAAACACAGCTGGAAATGTGAAAACACTGTTTTGACTGCAGTTGGTTGACTCTTGCAGATTCAAACCTAAGGAACAAAGGGCCTACCATACTTACTAAAAACGAGTCTCATATACATGGACCTATGCAGTTCAAACCCATGTTGTTGGAGAGTCAACTGTATTCACTTTCTAACCTAACTCTTTCTCAGTGATGACAGGTTAAGCTAAGAATTGTGGGAAAAGAAGACAAGTGTGTGTTCCTTGGTTCCTCTATGAATGGTCCCTGGGACATACTGCTTCTGTTGTGAGAGTCTTAATGAAAGCTCTATTTATCTACCCATATTCACTTTTCAAAAAACATTGATTTTATGTGTGCAGAAACCCATTTTAAAATAATCTTAAAATGCTGTTTTTCATGTGTCTATACCAAAAAATTAATTATTTTGAGCATTAGGAAATGTTATGGGTTTTAATTAAGATATCAGAGAAACCACAGTGATACTTAAGAGATAGTGCAAGCAGGCATACCTGGTGTGTCTTGTTCTTCACATATTCAAAGGAGCAGAGCTTCTAAGAACCTAAAGAATCCTCATTATTTGCTCAAATTGTTTTCATATTGGCTCATAACTGAGGGAACAGCCATATTTTTGGATAAGTGCAAATTCAAAAGCAGAGCTAAAAGGTCACAGCTTCTATCATTTAATTCATTTGAAGAAGAATGCTTCAATTAAAGTAAGAATGGTTCACACTTTTTTCAGAGTGGAAAACATTAGCCTGAGACCCATCCACCAGATTAAGTGTGGAGAGCATAATTAACCAATTAAGTACTCATTTCCAGTAAAGCGCCCATCTGAAGTCAAAAGGTGGGGAAGGGCTATTCAACAGACTGTCCTTCTCTGTTAGACTTTATAAGTTGATTAATTGTTCTGAGTTTATGCTAGGAGACTTACAGAAGAAATGCTTTTGTTTTATAGAATTTTAAGGTATGTTATACAGTTAATTTTGTCTCCAAATAAATCTAAACCTAATTAGTCTCTTATTTACCTAAGTAAAAATTATTGGTTAAATTAAGTAGTATTAAAGTAAGTAGTTAAAGTAGTATTATTTTTATCATCTCAAATGTTATAATGTTAAGAGGCTGACACAATACTGAGGAAAATTGTCAGCTTTAAAGATACAGGATGATCAGCTGAAAGTACTCCATTATTTTCTAGTAACCAATGAATGGAAACTGCTCTTCAACTGGGAAAAGGAATTGTAAGATTTAAAATTTAATACCTAGGTTGATATTAACTGATGAAATCTGAACTCCAATAGCAAGCAAATAGAAATAATTTTTAATGATAATATCATAAAAGACAACAAAAATTCACTAGACTCCTAGTGGGTAGAGGTCAGAGTTGCTGCTAAACATCTTCCAATGCATAAGACAGCCCTACAGCGAAGAATTATTTGGTCAAAGTGTCAATAGTATTAGGAAACTTTGCAAACCACTTTTGACACGTTTGATCACTTCCAGCACTTTTTCCATACACTGCACAATGTTTTTTTTCTCTTGCATTTCAGTTGCATTTTTACCTCCCTTGAGGTAATAAAACATAATATGCCAAAAAACATTATATATATTCTTCCATCTTCAATATTAAAATGACTACAAAAAATTCACCAATTTTGATGTTTGTTTTAAATGCATGTTAATATGACAGCTGTCACAATGCAGGCTAACAAAATTGTTTTGAACGAAATTAAAGATGACTGAGCACTGCTAGAGTAATCCTAGGGAAAAAGCAAAATGAACTTTTTGGCCAATGCAATATTTACTCTGATTGTCAAACACTATTTTCTGTCAAATACTGCCTTTTCCCCAACTTAACCATCAGCTTCACTCTCTGAACCTGTGACTGAAAAGATCAGTTGATTACTGTATCTCAGTCATCATTTTACGTCTCCTTGAATGGTTACCATCTTTTCATGATAGTTCCATTTTTTAGAGGTGCTTAATTGTCCTGATAAATACATTTAGCTATGGCTTATAATTACCATAAGCTATTCAAATGTGGCCCTTGCTCTCCACCTTTGAGCTTGCATATTTACATTCTTTCAAAGAGTAAAACATTGCAGGAACAGGGGTTTAAACAGAAGATATTTAACCATGGCATAAGAATTAGGCTCATAGGTAGTTAATGAATACCTTACATATAGTCTCTTGTTTAGTAATATTTTCATTCCTTACATAAACTGGCTCACAATTATATGGATTTTATTCTCAAAATAGCCTCTTCTTTGCAGTTATATAGCACTTTAATAGAGTAAATCAAAATTTGTTGTAGCTGTTCCCTAACTAAAACAGTTCATTCACCTGTGTGCATTGGAACCTAATCAAAAGTGAACAGGAGTTTGCAGTCAAGAAAGTAAGGGTTTATTTTAAGGAAATGATACTAAACCTGGGGTCACAGATGTGCTCATACTCAAAGGTCTGGCTCTCTAAAGCAGGAGTGTCCAACCTGCGGCAGGCAGGCCACATGGCTGTGAATGTGGTCCAACACAAAATCATAAATTTACTTAAATATTACGAGATTTTTTTGTGCTTACATGTCACAATGTATTTAATGTGTGACCCAAGACAACTCTTCTTCCAGTGTGGCACAGAGACACCAAAAGTTTGGACACCCCGCAAACGTTTCTAGGGGATGAGTTCTATAAGGGAAAAATCATTAATTATGGTGGAGTTAGGGTCATGGTCCGTGTTGACTGCCTGACTCTATGACGCAGTTGATCATTGCTTCTGGTGCTGAGGTCAACCAGGGTGTCCCCTTGTCCAGTTTTGCAAGGGTATGGTTGGTGGAGTTCTTCCACTTTTCTGAAGCTGTAACACAAATTAGGCCTAAATGTTATCTTTGGTTTGACTATAACTCTGTCTCTGTGGTCAGCAGACCTAAGGCTTTGTTCCTAAGATCATTTGGTGCTTCCCAGAACCTCATTGTCCTGAGACAGTAATGATTAAGGGAGTGGATGTCCAAGGGAGAGGGACATGAGTGAATCACGGTACTCCTAGGCTAGACAAGGCTAGCTTGAATCATAAGTAAAGAAGGAGAAAAGTTCAGGTTAAAAAAATTCAGTTACACGCTTTAATAATAACTTCTAACTATAACCATAATTGTCAAATAGTATATTTAGATGTTAAAATCACACTCATTGAGAAAAATCTTGTCTAAAAAACCATACTAATTTTTCATTTAAAAATATCTGTTTTTATTTGTGCTTCCCTCTTGTTTTCTTTGAATATTTACAAACTGAAACTAGACATTGCTTTGATAAATATCCATTTCTACTAGATATTGGCTCTTTCTTGGTAGAAGCCCAATGTTGACACATTCATTGACAGTGAAAATATACACTCAGTTTCCTGAAATACTTAAATTTTGACACCCATTTCTCTGGAAACACACTGAATATAATTCAGCTTTGCAAAGATCGGATGACTCTGGAAAGGTTCACGCTCGATCTCCCGGATCCCTGGAGCAGCAAAAGGCCTAGCAGCAGAGAATAAGGGCACCTGGGGAGCAATGTGGTTTGTTAGGTCTATGTAGTTACAGGCTGAGTAATTGCAGGGTGCTTGCTACGGGAGCAATTTCGTTTTCCAGGTCTCTGGAGCCCTGCAACTAGTAATATATCAGACTATCCACCAAGGAAAGAACTCATGCTACACAGCCCTACATATGGCAAGGAAGGCAAAAACAGCCAAGGATAGAAATCAATCTCTTTTATGACCTCCATTGGCAAACCAAAGTAACATCATATGGTACAAGACTAAGTGACCCACCTCGGGAGAAATGCAATTGTACCAATTCTTTGAAGCATTAAAACTGCTCAGAGGATCTTTGGTTGAATGATACGTGTCTCCAAAGTATACTGTTGGGAGAAAGATGTCTCATCCGAGAGTGAAATGTTTTGCACCATTATTTTCTAGGTTTGGTTGTGGAAAAAGGCTGTTCTAGTTTATTCTTTCTGAGGTTGTTTGAAAAGAATATATGCTGCTTTACTAATGTTTGACATTCCGTTGCTAATGTGTCAGTATTTTTTTCCAAAAGATACTCTCTGCTTTTAAGAAATTTCACTTTTATAAAGGGGTTGAGTTTATCCAATACTTAACATTGAGTTGCCTTAACTGAGGATCAGGCATCTAAACTCATTTTTCTGTAGAGACAGCCTGCATTGCCAGTGCTCAGTATTAAGTAGTTCTGTATCCAATCAGAAATCAAACAAGGAAAAATGGGTAAGGTGAAAATGAATTTTATCTGAAATTTGTCCCAATTACTACTTGTCTGCTGTGATAACCACATATATTTTATAAAAGGAATAATGTCCCCTACTGTAATTGTATTAAAATAATTGCAACATAGAGAAATATCTCTCTTGCACTCAAAGCCATGGTTGAGGCCAAAAAGAATGTTAAGCAACTGTCTGTCTACTGAGATAATTAAAGAGATTTTTTTAGAAATCCAGGGAATCAAAGGGGCAGAGTTTCTTGGATAAGCAAAGTGAACCCCAATGACTTAAGCTTAGGACAATAATGAAGAGTAGAAAGGATAGGAATGGTAATATGCAAATTTCAGAGCAGTAGAAATGTCTTCTGGACAAACATCTCTGGTGTTTAGGGCCACTAAGTTACCCAGTGTTATTTTCTCAATTGTAATATTTAGGGTAAATTTATAATGACAAAGAGAACAACCAAGAATCACCTAAGAAATGTAACTTGGTTCTATGCACAGGTAATACTTCCACGTTGTTTGCGTGGAGAGAAGTCGAAGAAAGGAGTGATGATTTGTACGTTATTCAGTTATTTTACAAAAGCTTGGGTAAGCTTGATCTTTGAGAAATGTAGTCATTGCTGACAGATTTCTGACCTTGGGGATAGCTCCACTCCAGGCAGCTGACCTAGTAACCTCTGTCTCTTGATCTACAGCTCAGGTAAGATTAGGTAAGAAACACCAGAAGGGATCCCAAGTCCAATATCATTCTTTTTTTCCCCAAGCTTCATGACCAGACTTTTTTATGTTATGCCCACTTAAATTATTGGAAAATAAAAAAATTAAATCCCAGTGAAGCAGCAAGTACTATCTATCTGTGATAGATGCCAGAATGTTAGACATCATGCTATTTTAAGTGGTTTCAGAATCATAAGGTTGTCTGTTCCTGGTAACAATCCAACCAAAGATAATCCTATCATGAATAAAACTAAAAAGTTTGATACATAGTTTGCATCTATAGTTACAAGAAATGTTTTCTTTTATTAAAAGGCTTGCACAGAAATATTTCAGTAGTATTTTGAGACACTGGCCTTGGAAAATTTTGCATAAGCTTAAATACATCAGAAGTAATCTCACATCTAGCATTTTATTATCCACCTGGAGTGACCAAAAAAGATGACAAATATCAATTACAATATAGTTGAATTACTTTAAAAATTAAACTTTCAGCCTCACAAAACTACTAAACCCATTACTACACATCTTTGTGTAGTACGTAGTAGTAGCAGGAAGAGCAGCTGGAGGGAGAGGCAAAGCAATAGTAATAATATAACACAGATAATAATAATAATTAACATTTATTTAACACTTATAATCATCTAGGCCCTTCTTTAACCACATCACATGTATTAGCTCATATAATTATCTACCTGGACTGCAAGAACTAAGATTACATTTTCTAAATAAGAAAACTTTGGCAGAAATAATAAGTAAGTTGCTCAATGTTACAGAGTTAGTTACTTAGTATCAGAGTTTGCATATGAACCCTTTCATTCTGATACCAAAGCCTATTTGAAAGTGAACAATATGGCTCCATATCTCTAGTTGAGCATAGAATGAGGGCTTCAAGGTGAATAGAGACCAACTCCAAGATGTTGAATAACTGGCTGATAATCTAAAGTTTTTAGCAACAGTGATGATGAACTAAAGAACTCATGGACATGGACAATAGTGTGGTGACTGCAGAGGGGTGGGGGTGGGTAGAGGTGGAAGAGGGAATAGGGGGAATACAGGGTGATGGAAAAAATACATAACACATTTTTAAAAATAAAAAAGTAGATACCATCTTAGTGATAGTTGTCAATTACTTCATATTGCCACAAACGTACCTATTTCCATACCTTATAAACAGTATAGAGTCCACACTGAGCTTAATTTAACCATGTTGTTTCCTTCATAACACTCAAAAAATTAAGGAAGCACATTAAGTAACAGTTAAGATGAGGCCCCTGAATTTGTTAGTTTAAGCCATATCTGCCATTTCTATTTTTGTATTCAAAATTAGAAGTCAGATAAAACATACTTCACAGTAATTTTAACTAGGAATTGTTTTTAGCACAAATTTGTATGTACTGACTCTCACTGTTTATTGTGTACTATCCATCGTCACTATCCGCTGAGCTTTTGAGCTAGAAAAATAAATAAATAAACTAAAATAAAAGTTTACTAGATGGGATGCCACACAATGGTTTATTAAACTATAACAAAAAGCTGACAGTTTTTTCTGTGTGGCTTTTCTTCTCTTTAAAATATACTGTCTGTAAGTACACTTTTAAATCATCCTTGGAAATTTCAGCAGTTCAACTTTCATCAGCATTAGTGGAAACAGCCCTGCTGGAAACCCCACACGATGCTTGCATAATGTGCCCTGCAGTCTCCAGTGAGCAATATGGCCTATGACACATTGATTCTCTCATTGCTGGATGAAGCTGCATAAGCAGAAACAACTAATGCACTGTTTTACCATAGTTGTATTATTACTTTGCTTCAAAAAGAAAAAAATATTTTAACTACTAAAATTACAAACCCATAATCTAGGAAATATAAATAAATAAAAGCAATTGTGCCACAACTCATTTGAAAGGCTAATGTTGAATTTTGTCATATTGAACAAAGTCTTGCTGCATCAGGGTTGAGGATACTGGATATCAGCCGTGACTCCATGGTCACAGAGTAAATATTGTGCTATGCAAAATAGAATTCTAAAGTATAAATCTGCTGACTTGAAATGTTTCATTTCAGGTTTATGGCTATGAGAAGCATTCCTTTAACAATTGTATCTTGCTTAAAAATTGCTCAGATTTCTGTACTATTTCTATTCTTAGTACTTGTAAAATTATATTAATTATAACACAAAATGACTTGCAATAAATTAATAGAAATTCAAGAACTCTATGTAACTCTTTTCACTTCATTTAGTTTTTAAAATGTTAGATCATATTTTACATAAAGGGTCCAGCACAAATAATGCCCCTTTATTATTACAAAATCTTTTATTACGAAATCATAAGCATGTAATTCTGTGACATAACAATATCACACTTAGGAACACCATCTGACATTGTAAGTGAAATGTTCAAATTAAAACTATAAGTTATTACACCCATGTTATTACCCTACCAACCACACCCATGCAGGCATTACTTCTGCTGGACCCTGTATGTAGTCATTAAAGAACTAGAATTGCCATCAGAAACACCAACACATATGTAAGTTGAATGTCTTAGTTAAAGAGAATTAAGAGTTGGGAAGAGAAATGCAAATTAAAAGCACAATGAGATATGACATCATACCTGTCCGAACCCCTATTATCCATAAACCAACAAACAAGTGCTGGTGAGGATGTGGAGAAAAGGGAACCCTAGTGCATTGTTGGTGGGAATGCAGGCTCATACAGCCCCTGTGAAAAACAGTATAAAGCTACCTCAAAAAATATTATTCAACAATTCTACTTCTGGGAATATTTTTGAAAAAAACAAACAAACACTGACTTAAAGCAATATATGCACCCCTAAGTTCATTGCAGAATTATTTACAATAGCCAAGATTTGGAAGCAGCCTATGTGCCCATCAGTAGACAAGTGAATAAAAAACTTCAGAACATTTACACAGAAGAACACTACTTGGCTGTAAAAACAAAATCTTTCCCTTTGTCACAGCACAAATGAACCTGGATAACATTGTGCTAAAGGAAATAAGCCAGTCAGAGAAAAACAAGAATCAGATGATTTCACTCATATATGGAATGTAATGAAGAGATTGAATGAACATGGAAAATGTAGACAGACTGACAGATAAAGACCAGGCTAAATGCTGTGGGGGGGGTTTGGCAGGGTTGGGTGAGGGGGTGGAGAGATTGAGCAATAAAAACAGAAAAAAAACTCGATATGGACAACAGTGTGGTGATTGTCAGGGAGGGAGGGTAGAGGAAGTTGAGGGAGGGTATAGGTGGGATAAATGGCGATGGATGGAGACTTGACTTGGAGTGGTGAACACACAAAACAGTGTACAGATGACTAATTGTGGAAATGTACACCTGAAACCTACATAATTTTGTTAACCAATGTCACCCTAATAAAGTCCCCCCAAAAAGAAAAAAAAAGATTAAAAAAAGAGTTTTGGAGCATGTGGTTAGGCATTTAATTGAATATAATTCTAGAGAAAAAATAGTTTTAATGCTAAATATACACTTACATAACTTCTAGTAGTTGTATGAATGTCATAAACACTCAGTATAGCAAAAAAAGAGATGAGTGGAAGATGAAGAGATGAGCTGGAATTCAAAAATTCCCTGTCATTAAGACTGCTTGTGCAAAACTATGACACTGTTCCACAGACATGTGATTAAGTTTTGGAAAATCTCAAAGAAAAGGGGGAAGACATTACTTCTCTAAGTCAAATTTATGTCTTTTTAAAAATTGTTTTTATTGTTGTTCAATTACAGTTGTCCTCATCCCCCCCATTTCTCTCCCCTGCCCTACCCACACCCACCCCGTCCACTTTCAATCTTCCCCCCTCTTGTTTTTGTTCATGGGTCCCTTATGTATGTTCCTTGACTTGACCCTTCCCCTTCTTTCCCTCATTATCCTCTGGCACTGTCAGATTTTTCTTTACTTCCATGTCTTTGGTTCTATTTTGCTTGCTTGTTTGTTTTGTTGATCAGGTTCCACTTATAGGTGAGATCATATGGTATTTGTCTTTTACCACCTTGCTTATTTTACATAGCATAATACCCTCCAGTTCCATCCCTGCTGTATTGAACAATAGGGGTTCCTTCTTTCTTTCTGCTGTATAGTATTCCATTGTGTAAATGTAAGATATTTCTTTGATCCACTCATCTACTGATGGGCACTTGACTATTCAAGCACTTCACTATTGTCAATAACTCTTCTATGAACACTGGGGTGCATAGGTTCCTTTGAATTGGTTATTCAGGATTCTTACAGTATAGTCCTAGTAATGGAATTACTGGGTCAAAAGGCAGCTCCATTTTTAGGTTTTTGAGGAAATTCCAATCTTCTTCCTATAATGGCTGCACCAGTGTGCATTCCCACCAACAGTGCACAAGAGTCCCCTTTTCTCCATGACCTTGCCAGACTTATTTTGTTGATTTGTTTATGATGACCATTCTGACCAGTGTAAAGTGGTAACTCATTGTAGTTTAAATTTGCATCTTTCTGATGGCTAGTGATGGTGAGCATCCTTTCATATGTTTCAGGGCCTTCTGTATGTCCTCCTTGAAGGAGTGTCTGTTCAGGCCCTTTGCCCATTTTTAATTAGATTGTTTGTTTTCCTGGCATGGGGTCATGTGAGTTCTTTATATATTTTGGAGATCAAACCTTTGTCCAAGGTATCATTGGCAAATATACTTTCCCATACAGTCAGTTCCCTTTTCATTTCACTAGTGTTTTCTTTACCCATGCAAGAGCTTTTTAATTTGATGAAGTCCCATTTGTCTATTCTTTCCTTTATATTCTTTGCTCTAGGGGACATGTTCAGTGAAAATATTGCTGTGTGGAACATCTGAAATTTTCCTGCCTATGTTTTCCTCTAGGTCTTTTATGGAGTCACTACTTATATTTAAGTCTTTTATCCAACTTGAACTTATTTTTGTGTATGGTGTAAGTTGGTGGGTTGGTGGGTTGGTGTAAGTTGGTGGATCTACCAACTTCATTTGTTGAAGAGGCTATTTTTATTCCCTTTTATGCTTCTTCTCCCTTTGTTGAATATTAATTTACCATAGAGACATGAATTTATTTCTGGGCTCTCTATTCTGTTCCATTGATCTCTGTATCTGTTCTTATGCTAGTTCCAGACTGTTTTGTTTACAGCGGCCTTGTAGTATAGTTTGATGTTAGGGATTATGATCCTTCCTACTTTGTTCTTCTTTCTCAAAATTGCTGAAGATATTTGGGGTCATTTATGGTACCACATAAATTTTTGAAATGTTTGTTCTATATCTGTAAAATTTGTCATTGGTATGTTAATAATGATTGCATTGAATCTATAAATTGCTTTGGGTAGTATGGATATTTTGATGATGTTAATTCTTCCAATCCATGAACACAGTACATGCTTCCATTTGTTGTCTTCCTTAATTTCTTTCTTCAGTGTTCTATAGTTTTCTGAATACAGGTCTTTTACATCCTTGGTTAGGTTTATTCCTAGGTGCTTTATTTTTCTTGTTGTTATAGCAAATGGGATTTTTTTCTAATTTCTGTTTCTGATATTTTGTTGTTGGTGTAGTAAAAATGCCTTTGATTTGTGAATATTGACTTTACATCCTGCTGTTTTGCCAAATTCACTTATTAGGTCAAATAGTTTTTTGGTGGAGTCTATAGGGTTTTCTATGTCCACTATCTTGTCATCTGCAAACAATGACAGTTTTACTTCTTCCTTTCCATATTGGATGCCTTTCATTTCTTTTTCTTATCTGATCACTGTAACTAGAAGTTCCAATATTATGTTGAATAGATATGCTGAAAGTGGACACTCTTGTTCCTGATCTTAGTGGGAAAGCTTTTAGTTTTTGTTGAGTATGATGTTAGCTGTAGGTTTGTCATATATGACCTTTATTATGTCGAGGTATGCTCTCTCTACTTCCACTTTGTAGAGTGTTTTTATCAGAAATTTGTGTACATTTAAATTTATGCCTTATTCCAAGTTTCTTCTGCACTTCAGTCAGTGAATGCACACATTTTCAACATTAAATAAATAAGTTAGTAAGCCAATTTATTGAACAACCACAGCATAACAATTATTTATACTGGTAATCAACTTAAATGGATTCAAAATTCTAAACTGAAAAAATAAATATGAACACTAATTAAAACATAATTTTCAATAGTAAATTCAGTTTCTTGTTAGTTGCCCATTTATTTATTGCAAAGTCCTGTTTATGTGTATTTGTATTAACCAAAACATTCTTAAATGTATTCTAAAAGGAGAGACTCAGTTTTCTAGTGTACAGTGTCTGGCATGATACTGTTAGAAATGTATAGTTTTATTTAATGAAGGATTTCACCTCTAGGATACACACCCCTGTTTTAGATTTGCTTATATGTACATGAATTAAATATACAGAGTATGGAAAAATGTAGGTTTATAGTTGTATGTGAAATATATTGTTCATTTATTATTTTTTAATCCTCATTTGAGGGTATGTTTATTGATTTACAGAGAGAAGAAGAGAGGGAAGAGAGAAAGAAACATTGGTCAGTTGTTGCTTGTATGTGCCCTGACTGGGGATCTAGCTGTTAACCTTTTGGTGTATGGGATGACACACTCCAACCAACTGGGCCAACGGCCCAGAGCCAGAGTTTATTCTCATATTATTATTTATTAATTATTATATTAATTAATATTAACCTACTTTTGCCCACCCCTGTATATTAATGTATACTTAAACTATTTAAATGTTTATTCAGTTCTATATTCATGGTAATGAGTGGGAATAAAAAATGATGTATTTAATTCATTCAGGGTATTCATAGTTATTTAACTTAATTTCTTCAATAATTTTACCTTATAAGGGCGTACATGTAATAGACAACTTTCAAAATTTATTTAAAGAAAATTTGAGTTCCCTTGATCATTACTTTTTAGTGCTTAATGGCTGGCTATTCAGCCAAAATACTCTATCATTCATGTGAAGTCAAAATTCTCTATACAGGGTTTAAGCTAATTTATTCTTCTCATTGAGAAAAGAAAATCTCTATTCCCCATGTATCAGGAGATGATTCCACTTCTCAAATGCCCCACATTAAAGAAATCCATTTTCTACTTATGATCACAGTTATATATATTCTGTAATTTTGAGATGATATTTTACAATTTAATCTTCTTCATTGATACTTTCATGAGGGCAATTCATAGACCCTTTCATAATTATTTAAACACAGTTCATTTTAAGGATAATATCTAGGGTAGTCTCCCCTGGAGAGAGTCATGACTCCATTAGACTTTTTTAGAGGAACTATGGTCAGTCTCAAGAAAAGAAGTGCCTTCTCTCCTAAACACAAAATGTTTGTAGAAAGTCAGAGAGAGTGACATATCATTGTTGGATAATTATTTCACTGTCTGTTGATTTTTCAGGTTAGCAAAACCTGATACCTGAATTTATCTCCTTCCTAATTCATTTATTTTTATGTCTCTGTACTCATTGGCTCAAATATCTTAATAAATTATTTTCTCATGTATAGTAGAGCAATAATTACTTTTAAGTGAAAGAAAACAAATTTTATGGATATAAATGTGGTATAGAAAATTGTCTAATTTCTTAGGCTCTAAATTATATTGTCAGTGAGTAACACTGTAAGAAATGGTTACATCAAGTTCTTTGTGGCTTCCAGAGTGGATCAACTCAATCAATTTACAATAACTGGTTGAAAATCTTTAGTGTACAATAAGTGATTTCAGTAAGATTAGAATTATGCCATGAAATTCTCAGTTGAGTTGTCACACTTCAGAGATATTGCAGCTTCAGTTCCATATCAGTGCAATAAAGCCAGTCATAGTCATTTTGCTGGTTGTGGGTCTTGCCTTTCATGTATCGAAAAAAGTGCAACATCTGTGAATTGCAATAAAGTGCCTCTGTGTATTGGAGAATAGAGAATACCTAGAGTCTGAGTTGCCTTAACTTTACTATTTTAATGTTATATGGAGAAACTCTCTTGGTTCTATGCAAATTCCTATCTTCC
Organism: Trachops cirrhosus; assembly: GCA_028533065.1. Lineage (NCBI taxonomy): Eukaryota > Metazoa > Chordata > Mammalia > Chiroptera > Phyllostomidae > Trachops > Trachops cirrhosus. The sequence continues at coordinate 112,214,248 of CM052538.1, forward strand.
TTAATGTGATTTTTGTAAGCATTTGGCTTGCAGGGAAAAAGGGGAAATTAGAAGTAAATAATGCATAATATATTAAGTAATTTATTTGTCATGCTATGTACTAAATGAAGCAAGCAATGTCTTCCCGTTTTATTCCTATGACCTAATTAGGCAAATACTATTCACAGTTAAAAATATGATTTCTAGAAACTTTCCTTTCAGCAATTTCACACACTTTGCCAACTTCTCTCATTTAGAGGTCAGATACTCCATTCTTCCATTCAACCTTTAAAAAACAGTGACCTTTTTTAGTAGTCTTAGACTGCTTAAGAAAACATGAAAGCCTTTTTTAAAGTAGATTATTTAGATGGAACACTCATTCCATGGTCCTGATGAAACTGATCTAAGACTGAGAGAAGCTGATTCTCCTGTAATGCAATTCATTTGTTATTTAGCAACCACATTTGACAGTCTCAACATCTATTAATTTTCTTTCTCACTACTGAAAATTATATACTTTCCAGCATATGTCTCTAAGATGTCCTTTCAATAATTCAAAAAGGCTATTGTCTCTCTATTTATAGATGTTATGGCACAAGTTGTGTAAACTTCAGAGTTGGGGTTATTGTTTACCAGTCTCCTATGCACACACTTGTAGGTTTTCCTCAGCAGCCTCAAGCCATAGATCATTGAGTGAGTAAAAGCTACACAAGCTGGGGACTTACATGAGATGTAATCAGAACACACAAGCTGCTCTGCACTGATATAAGATATGTTATACTAGGGATTTGGTGGAAACTTCAAGGTTTCCTGCAGAGAATTCCAGAGATCTGAGAGTCTGTGGTGATAACCAGAAGAGCTAAAAAGAAAGATAAGGGAAAAGAATATGTCTCTTTGTTGTACAAAATACAAAACAACCAATATCAGCTTTATGCTGAAGTATGTATATATTTTACTACTGTACTTGGATTTCTACTACACAGCTCCACTAGCATTCAAGAATATCCTGGATTCTACCTTTCCCATCATGGAGTTCATGTTCAGGTTCACGACCACTCACACTTTACACTCTGTGACCCACCTGAAAAGCTTAGCATGAGGAAGGCCTTACTTTCGTATCTATTTAATCATTTCTTCAGGTAGATTCTCAGCATCATTTGGGGTATATGAGACTAAGACCAAGTATATAAAAAGAAGTACAGATGTATGTTAAATGCATTTAGTTTTATCTGCAGTGTTTCAAAATGCTTTCATTTTGAGGAGTCACAATTTGTACCCAAAAATAGAATATACCTAAACTTGCTTATAATACAGGAGAGATCCCATCTCACAACATATATGCATATTTAGGTCTTTCTGATATTAATAAGATGTTTATCAGACTATTTATTTATTCAACCACCCAAACCTGAAAAAACATACTATGGGTATAAGATTAAAATAAGTTGTTTGTTTTGTGATGATTAATTTATTCATTAAATAAGAGGCATGCTTATCTATGGTGACAAGGGGAAGACCATCATTCACATGATGAGTCATGCTGGGTACTGCTAGCAGCCAGTGGCGGCTGTCTGAGATAGGATGAGTTAAGAATAACATTTTGAAGATTACAGCTTTCTGCTTTTTTAATTAAAAATACGTATCGAAATTGGAATTGTTCTTTATAGAGAAAAAATAATCTAAGTGGCCCAGAATTATAAATAACACATATTAAGTGGCATTTCAGAACAACTTCAGGACTTTGTATTATATCTTCATATCATAAATTTCTTAGAAATAAAGAATAACGAATGGTCATTAGAAATTCTAGGGACATTTGTTAACCACATTTATGAACCAAAAATTAAAAAAAGAGAAACAACTGTTAGTATAGTTATGATTATTTATTATGGTCCATTTTCTTAAAATGATGCTTCAAATAACCTAGAAGATAATAATAAACCAGTCAAGGGGGAAGTAAGCAATTAACTTTTTAAAAATATGACCGTAAATTATTAATTATTATATTTTCTGTCTTTTAAAGTAATCAATAGATCACTTATTCTTAGCTCAATCATAAAATACATTATTTCTTCTATATTTGTTTTAATTGTATATATAAATGTAATATGTCTTACATTGCTTATAATACCATTCGATTTGCCATATCTCAACAAGTTAAAGCTACATATAATAATAATAGCACATTAGTGACTGTAATTAACATCACTTTGTTTATGTAATCACAGATTTGTGACTTTTACACAGTTCTTTTTAAATTTTGATTTTATGAATAATGGAAGGAATAATCTAATACTGTATCTTTGGGGAGATCAATATTTGTTCTATTTGTATCTCTTATTGTTGGTGTAATTGGTAATAGTTCAGCAGTAGTAACAACGTTGTGCTTCTTCTAATGATAAAAGAATACTCATGAAAAGATACTTACTTGTGACATTTTCAATGTCACATGTTGACTTGCTAATAATAAATGATTCTGTTACTATAATAAACATGAAGCTTTGTTTAGTAATACATTTTTTAAAACCTTAAATTTGCTATGTTGTATACATGGCTATGTATAGACATACAGACTTCTTGGGTATGTGTGTATTCACATGAGTGAATGTAGATAGAAAGTTTTATGAAAAGAAAACAGTTGTTTGAAAAACTGAGAGGCAATAATCATGGAATTTTCATCATTATCAGAGTAGAGCTGTAGGCAAGTTATGATTATCATAAGAAACCATGTTTTTGCATTTCTTGACTGTAATGGTTTTCCAATTTCCATCTACCATACTGTTGAAAACCTTATCTCCTGTTGCCTTCCACAGTAAATCATGCCTGATTACTCAGCACTAAGCATTATCATTTGAATTTCTGGGCCAAAGCATTTACTAATGATCATTGTTCCAAATAGGAATAATCAATAGATCCTGCAGTTGCTGCACTGGTCTTTCCAGTTTTATAAACAAGCTGTTTTTTAGCACTACTTATATGCCATTTTAAGCAAATAGAATCCTTTTCTTGACCTTTCCCTCCAAAAACTGATTTGTGCTCCTATAATGCAGTCACAATTAATATCATTTTTAAAACAGACATGCTTTTGAGAGATATAAAACAAATCAAAATCCCACAGACAAGATGTTCATACTGAATAAAAAGCTCAAGAGGAAAATTCTGAGAACCACAAAGATAGGAGATTTTAGATGTTCTTTATCTATTGCTTACATTCAGTGAATTAAGTAATTTGTCTTTTAATTTTGTTTCAAATTTTTTTCTATTTTTAACTAATAAAATAGAGTTTTGTTTATTAACATAAAGGAAAAATATTGTAATAGGAGTATTATACCAGTTATATTTAGTTCTTATCATAATTAAGTTGATAATATTATCCATATGATCAATATTTTACAGTGGAGGACAAAGTCTGACAAATATTCTTCTCTTTATTTGACAAATTATTCAAAGCCTATATGCAAAAGGCTAACTACATAGGAAAACCTATAAGGCTAAAATTTGAACTCTAGAATCTGAGCTGGAGATCTCACCAATATGAATCCTTTTGTTTCAGGCCAGGCAAAGATTCACTGTTGCATGATATCCTGTGCTGTGGGCAAGGGCTTCATACACCACCATCTTTCTGCTCTTTTCTGTTTGTAAGAGGAATTTTTATAGCTTGCATCCTAAAGAACCATATTTAAGTACATGTCATTCTATGGCTCAGAAACAAACTAGCAAGTGGACAAACAAGTGAATGAGTGAATGAATGAATGGAAAGGATAAAAGACAATTTTTAGGAAGTTAACACTGTCATTGGTTAACATGTGTTTAGTGTAGAGCATTTCACTAAGCAACTACTTATATTTATCTGATAAATTCAAGTAAATTTCTATGAGTTATTTTCACCTTTTAAATTATGATACATGTTGAGAGATAGGCTCAGAATGAAGTGTGTGAATAACAGTTAATATACAGGCTTGAGCAAAAGTAGGCTTACAGTTGTGAGTTCATAAAACACAGTTTATACTTTTATTATTTACTAATTATTGTATTATTTTCTAAGTGAACAACTGTAAACCTACTTTTGCCCCACCCTGTATAATGCAGAGACTCTTGAAATAAACACTAAAATACTTTTTTACTTTATATTTATTGTTTATACTATTATAGATTCTCCCCTCCCTTTGCCAAGACCCTGTACCCTCCTTTCCCCCTGGCCATCACTACTCCCTTGCCTGTGTCGATGGGTTCTGCATACATGTCCTTTGGCTAATCCTTATTTTTCCTATTTTTAATCATTCTTCCTTATCTCCTTCATTAAATACCAGCTTTCTTGTACATTGCATATACTAAAAGGTCTACCAACCATCTGGAAAGCTTTAGGATGTATCTAAATTGAAGATCCTGTCCTAGTTTATAATAAGGATTCATTCAATTAAAAGATAGTTGCTTTATCACTAAAATGGTTTAAAGCCTGTCAAATGCCTATTGATCCTGAAAAGATCAAAGTAGTTGCTTGCTTCTTTTTTGTTCCCTGACTTAACAAATGCTAACATTAAATATGCTACTGATTAGAGAACTGTCATTATGGGAACGATGTACTAATCAGCTGATCACTAACGGACATCATTACATAATTCACTGCCACATTTAATATAGAAAAACTCAGTTCCAAATAATTTCCTTGGAAATTTATTGACCTCACTTCTATTTTTATGTGCTCCACAGACAAAATTGCCACATAAACATGCTCCCTTTCACCAATTTTCTTTCAGTAAAAAAAATTTCAGGAAAACACGAGGAAACAAATAGTTAATGCTCTTGGCAACATTTTTTGAGATGTGTATCATCACCTAAAGGTAAATAAAACCATTTCAAACCAAAAAATGATTGTATATTTCAAAAACTTTGGAGTGAAGATATAATGTCATGAAAATTATTTTTCTCCATATTCTAGGCATCTTCTAGTTATTTTTAAATTATAATTTTGCCATTTAATCCAGCAGTAAAACTACAGTAAAAATTGAATTTTATAACATTGAATTTATAACCATGTTTTCAACAAATTTCTCTATTTTTGAGCTTTAACAATTTCCACATTAATATCATAGATTGTATATGATTAGACATGAAAATACAAATTCAAGTTTATGCACACACACAATTTATACACATGAGTTTAAAAGTTAGATTATATTTGAACTGTTTAAACCTTAGAACTTGTGGAATACTTATTTTTAATGAGATGTTATTTCTGCCAATCATTACCTTGGTTTGTCTAATTATTTTTTTTAAATTTTACTTACTTATTTTTAGACAGAGGAGAAGGGAGGGAGAAAGAGAAGGAAAGAAACATCAATGTTTGGTTACCTCTGGCATGCCCCACACCAGGGAACCTGGCCCACAACACAGACACGTGCCCCTACTGGGAATTGAACTGGCGACCCTTTGGTTCACAGGTCAGTGCACAATCCACTGAGCCACACCAGCCCAGGTGGTTTGTCTAATTCTTTGTGGACATATGTATGCCTAAAATCATGCTTGAAAACTAAAAAACTACATCTAGGAATATTTTATGCAACTAAAATAAAATGAATTGACATACTATTTTACTTCCTTCTGAATGTTGCTCTCCATCTCTATTTTGGGAATCAAGTAGTATAAAGAGTTTTTAGTACTTACAAACATGCTTCCATGTTAATAACACACAATAGCTTCATGCATTAATTTATTTAATCTGTATAATAATCTTAGAAAGTAGACATTATTATTTGCAGTTTACTATGACAAAAGTTGGGTTCAGAGCATAAATTACTTGTCAAAACACATGGAATCAAAGTACCAAATGCCAGTCCTAGAGTTTCAATGCTGTGTTTTCCAACCCCAGTATCTTATCTTCCCAGACAGACTGCATTTCCAAACAATGAGAGGGGAAGATCGTCTGCAGGTAGAGGAAGTGAGTACTAGTTATCACAGCCACCATCAGTCCAATAAGAATAGAAAACAGAATCGCATAAGCCCTTTCTACACACTATCATCTTTAGCACAGACATACCAGCTCAGGAGGCCCCCAGCTACTGAGGTTAGTTTAGTGACCATAGAAAGAAGTGTTTTGCTTTCTTCCTCAATGTTGGAATTATCTGCAAGAACAGGTATAGAGACACATCTTGTTCTTTCCCTAGAGGTCTGAATTGACCTGTGCTATCTTGAAAATATGGAAATTCAGACTACTTTATAGCTTAGTTTTCATATCTGTAAGTACAGATATATATAGCCAAAAGGCCAAGGATGTTTTACAAGCTCCTAGAAAAGAGGTGTTTGGAATGATTTATGTGTTGCATGATGAAATTAGACATTTTTGCAGAATATAATAGTTACTTTTATGGGAACCAATAAATATTAAATGACCTGGCCAGGAAAAAAATCAACATTGATTTTTAGTTTTTATTAGTGATATAAAAATGTAAATGTTAGTGTAAACCTATGTAAGTATGATGAACAATATTCTCCCAAACCTAAATACATTATATTTTGTAATCTGTACAGTCTTATTTCTGGGGTAATATTCTTTTGCTGGTTTGCAATATTCTCAGGAGCTTCCTGGATAAAATCTGAAACAGGTCTCTTCCATTTGCAGAAAGCAGGGAATGACAAAGAAAGAGCAGACCACTCCACATTGATAGGTGGTGGGTTTTATAATCAAGGGAGCATACTTACGAGGTTTGTCTTGAGAGGCTGCAAGATAAGTAGCCCTCCACAACCTGCCCACCAAATATTAAAAATTTATATGGAGATCTCAACTGGGTTCAGTCACATATGGACCAGATAGGCATGATACCACATTTCCATCTCAAGGCTGTGTGTCCTGGGAGAACATATGAGCAAGGGAAAGGCAAGCTGAATGCATATCCCAAGAATGGCGGAAGGGTTAGGGAGCCTCCAACTAACCAGGTCCAACTCTAGGGTTAACTGCCTATTATGCATTCCCAATGACCTCTCCCAACAGTTTTTCATTTTTATTGATCATATACTGGCATGATGCATTTTTTTATGTGGGGCTGTTGAATTGATTGACATATGTAGGTGCGATATTTTAAGTAATGTATTATTTATCTATATATGTTTGCAGTTTACCAATTTTACTGGAAAAATGGAGAGAAAGTAGTCCTCAAATCATTTTTTAATAAATACATCATCAAAGAGGTATATTGAATGAATATCTACAAAATATTAGGAATCCAGTTCACAAGTTCGAATTGAAACAGATAAACTCACTTGTAGTGTAGTATGTTAGCAATTTCTGCTGTAAAACAAAATGTTGTTTAGAACTGATGAGATTTTGTAGATAACAGTATGCATACACTCACCACAACTATTCTGTACACTTAAAAATAGTTAAGATGGTAAATTTTATGCTATGCATTTTTACCACAATAAAGATATTAATGAGATTTCAATGTTTTCTAATTTATTTTAAAGATGGAATCAATGTAAGAATCTAAGATGAATGCAAAATTAAGAAATAAGTCCTAGCTCAAGACTATTCTTGGTGTGCTTAACAAAATTATGACATTATCTTGGGAAAATTAACAAGTATGAGTATATTTTGTACAGAATAAGTGACAAATGTTGCCTGTTTTCATATTTTACTTAAAAAATATGCAATCTAAATTAGTTTGAGTTTTATTTTTCATGACATTAAACATGGAATATTTTGCTCAGTAAATAAGACCATTACAATCTAAATAGGACTAATAATGTTACAAATAATGAAATATATAAGAAAAAATTTTAATGACTCATACTTTATTTAAAGATTAAAGAACAACTACAGATCCTTACTGGGCATTTTTATAACACAAAGACATAGGCAATGACATCATGAATCTTGTTTGAGTGTATTTGATCACTTTTGCTCTTTTGTAATGTTCTTATAAGCAACAAACTTTCTTATTATTATTAGGTGAACATTATTATTAGGTGAAATAATGAACCTATAACACACATTGATTTTCTAAGTGGACAAAATGTCTGTTAGTAAGGAAAGTACTGTTTTTGCCCTGACAACACTTATTTTTCTTGATTGGTGCACTAGCTCAAACTAGAACATCGCATATTACAAAAGGCGTTTGTGAATTTCTGTGTGCTTCTGCATGAGCTTTTGCTTTAAGGATTATATCTGCTTCAGTTTTTCATGATGCCACTATCCATAATTGAAGATGGTTCACAGTTTCTACTCATACAGTTATCTTCTTGTCTGATTTTGTCACTAACATTATTCTAACTAAATAAGTGAATGAGTTTACTCTTATTCCATTATTTGGAACAATTTATATCATATAAATTATCTGTTTCTAGAAAGTTTGGTAGAATCCATTTAAAAAACCATGTGCAGTTAATGTGTGTTAATACTTATGTCTGTTTAATTTTTCTTTTTACTAACAAGTCACTTTAGATAACTTTATTTTTCTGCAGATATTGTCCTTCCTTTAAGATTTTAAACTTTTTTCTTTTTAAAAATTGAGACATAATTGACATATAATATAGTTTCAACTTAATATCATATAATTGGTCCATCATAGTACTTATTTTAAATATCTAATATTCAATATAGAGTTTATAACTTTTCTCATCTTTTTTGATCAATCATCCTAGAAGAGATTTTTTTCTTGAATTCATTTATAAAGAAAAAATGTTGGCATTCTTGTCACCTATTTTTTTCTTTTATTTACTTCTTACTTAAAGTTCAATAATTGAATATATGTATTAATCTTCTTACATTATATCAATTTACAATTTTATTCATTTTTGCAACTTGAGTTGTACATTAATATTCAATCTTTCTTCCCTTCTAATATATGAATCTATATTTACAAGTTTCCTTCTAAATGCTATTTTAGATGCATCCTAAAAGTACTGCAATGCTATGTTTGGGTCTCCACTTGTCTAAATTTTTTACAATGAATTTTTCTTCAAAAATTATTTAAATTTCTTAAAGTAATACATTGTCTCATCTCTTCATTAGTGAGTTATAATAATTCCATTGAAATGAGATATCCTGTTTTGTGTAAGCTTGTTCTGTTCTTCTGTACTGAGATTTTTTTTTAGTGTGGTTGAATACATGGTCAATGTTCCTGACTGTTCCATACACGATTAAAGAAAACTGCCTGCCTTATTTATAGACCAAGATTCCATATACGTTCCATATGTGTTCTTTAGAAAAGGTTTGTTAATTATATTACTGAAATAGTTTGTGTCCTGACTGGTGTGGCTCAGTGGGTTGTGCGTTGTGCTGCAACCAAAAGGTCACAGGTTTGACTCCTGATCAGGGCACATGCCTGGGTTGTGGGACAGGTCACCAGCTGGGAGCTTGCTAGAGGCAACAGGTAGGTGTTTCTCACACATGGATGTTTCTCTCCCTTTTTTCTCCCTCCTTTCACTTCTCTTGGAAAATAAATAAGTCTTAAGAAAAAATTGTTTATATCACTTTTGTCAGTTTTATCTGTCATGGATAGTATCCATTAAAACCCCCAAATCTGATTGTGAAGTTTTAATTTCCCCTTATCCAGTTGAAATGTTTGTTTTATGATATCAAAATTTTATTTTAGATATGTACGGGTCAGAATAATTTTATTTTTCTGTGGAATTAGTCAGTAATCTGACTAATAATTATCTTTATCACCGATAAGTGCACATACACACACACACATATATATACTAGTTTATATACACACAAACCAAGGGCACACAAATATATATATATATTTGTATATATATATACTTATATGTATACATATATAGTTTTATGTATTTAATATTTTTATTTCTATTGTACTATTTGTTTCTAATTTAATAAACAATATATAATGCTATATGATTATCTAATAAATTATAAATAGCATATATTATGCTATATACAAGACTTTCTAGCATCTTAGATTGACTTTTGAGTTTGATGATCCTTTTTCTCTACTATTTTATTTGTCATGTGTGCTTCATGTCATATTATTTCCTCCATTGGCTTGGCAACTAAACTGTGTATATTTGTATCTGTAACAAGTAGGTTGATTTTCACAATTATTTTTTACTTCGGAAATTTCTCAACTTAATCACCGTCTCTACTACTCTCATTCTGAATAACATAAAGTTTGAATGCTTTAATTTTAATCAACCTATCTTATCTTGTTATTATATCTATCTACTCCCAAATTGATCATTATTATTATTACTGGTTTTTACACTTTATCATTTTTCAAATTTACCATACACTTACCAATTAATTTCAGAAGTATTACTTAAAACATTCCCCTTGGTCATCTGGATTTAATAACACTTTTCAATGAGTGTATAACTGACAAAATATTTTTTCCTGAATAAAAAAGTTTTTACCCTTATATCGAGCTTACATGTTTACTAAATGAGATATAGACATATAGTCTCACAATTATTTTTATTGATAATTTTGATATCATTCTATTGTCTTTTACACGTATTTAAGGTAATGATTCTACATATAAGACCAATAATTATTCCTTTGTTGAAAAACTGGTGTTTTTTCTCTGTTACTTTTTTGTTAATACTATATCTTTCTCATCATTATTCTATAGTTTCAGTAACTATGTAAATACATTACTTTATTCATTTCTTTCTGAATCTTTTTTTGGACTCATTCTGTCCTTCCCTGGAGTTTTTCTGGTTACTTATGCCAGGAGCTCACTTGACAATACCTTTCTGGGACTATTTTTAATATTGTTTCCTTGGCTTAAAGATTTTTCAACCACAAAGATTCTACAGTTTCAGTTTCTTAGAGGAAATTCTCCCACCTCTAAACCCCATCAATTGCCCCCGGCTCCCAGACATACTGAAAGAAGTTTCTTAGTCTTCTATCTATAATAATAAGCAAATATTTTCTGGTCCTTCCTTTAAACATATAATAATAGTGAGACATTCATTATAATATTATTAAATAAACTAAAATGTATGCTTCTTCAGCACTCATAGTTCTTTTCTTCAGAATCAAATGGTCCTGCTGCTTGCTTTGACAGGAGTCATAAAACTCTGGATGGCTCTGTGTGTCTGATGTCTAGATGATTCAGCTAATTATTTTGATCCAAAAACATTGACTATATCACTGTTCCATTTCATCATACTATCTTCCAATTATACACTCTCATTATCTATTTGTAGAAAGATATAATACTACTAGTAATAGCTAACATCTTACATTTGAGTGCATTAAAAATAGACATTTTACAGGTGAGCACTTTCTACAGTGGCACTGTATAAGCATTCTAGCATTATTAACTTATTTTTATTTCACAAGAAACCTATAGAAGTTTTTCTGCTAATAACTATAGGTAAAGTACAGGTGAGGAAGTAGAGGTAAAAATGGTGTGAATATTTTTCCCAAAGTCACACAGGTAACAAGTGTTAAGATTTGTTTGCAAATTCAGACATGTTGGATTTCAGATACAACATCTTAAAAGCTGTACAAAATTGCTCCAACACCCAATGCCATGTAATTGAGAGAAGTATTTTCAGAAATTACCTTGCAATTCAGTTGAAATGTCAAGTTACAGAGAATACAGAAAAAACTAAAAGTAATATTCTTTTCACTTTTGAAGGTGACCCTAAAATTTAATGACAAAAATGTAGAGTCACAACCAAAAATTTTAAATCTTAAAGACAAAAGAAAGGCTTTGAAGAATTCTTATTATATTCCTCAATTGAAAGACTCAAATGTATAAAGATGTTATTTCTCCTCCAACCCTTTTATTAAGTAATTAAGAAAAATGCAAAATAATTCTAGTTAGTAAGTATAAAAATAAAAAGAGTTCTAGAAAAACTTGCATTTATCATATAGTTTAAAGTTAAATAATGTGCCCCATGAATAGAAAAATTGTTATGGTATTAGTCCAATTATTATACTAATTGAATGTGTAGAAATAGAGCATGTGTGTGTGTATATATAAGAGGTCTTTTCAGAAAAAGTCCAACCATTGTTAGTATAATGAGAATGGTTTGTGTATCATCAATATAACCTGGCAACAAAAGAGAGTGGACTAGAACGTGCATGCAAAAACAATGATGACTTTACGGTACTCGTCAGTGAGGGTGATAGATGCCATTGAGTGAGCATGTGTACTGTGTGGCTGTCATATTCAAAATGACTGAGCAAGTAGAGCAATGAATCAGCATAATATTGTGCATTAAACTTGAACCTTCCCTCTGTGAAAACTATTCAGATAATTCAGAAGGTCACAGCTGTGGGCAACTGGTGATTGGCAACTTCATTACAACAAAGTAACTGCTTATGCATCATGTCTCATGCAGAGTTTTTTGGTGAAACATCAAATCATCCAGTGACTCAGCTGCCCTACAGCCCAGATTTGGCACCCTGTGACTTCTGGCTTTTCTCAAAACTAGAATCACCTTTGAGAGAGAAGTGATTTCAGACCATCGATGAGATTCAGGAAAATAAGACTGGACAACTGATGGTGATTGGGAGGACTGTGTGAGGTTCCAAGGTACCAGCTTTGAAGGGGACTGAGGAATCATTGACCTGTGTATAATGTTTCCTGTATCTTGTATCTTCTTCAATAAATGTCTCTATTTTTCATAGCACATGGATGGATACTTTCCAGACAGACCTCCTATATATGGTATTTGGTTTCTGAAGCATAATAAAAAATTCAGTGATGTGTGGGGGTATTATTTGAAAAATGGTGCAAATTAAAAAGTTTAAATTGAAAAATTAAAAATATGCTTCTCTGTATATCATACAATGCATATAGTATATATTTCAGAAAAACCCAGAAAGTTAAAAAAAAGCTCTAAACAATACAGCAATATAAAGAAAATGCTGGTGAATAGTTATTATCAATAGTGAAGAATTTGTAAGCATAAAAACAAACAAAATAACTACCCATAAAAGAATTTATATTTAAATACATACAAATTAAAACTGTAATATTTGTATAATATCATATAAAAGTAGAAGACAAGTGACAATCTCAGAATATGTCAACAAGAATGACAATAAATTATTGATATTATTAATAGCTCATATAAATAAATATAAGAAAATGAATGTTCCAATAGAATTGCGAGAATATTATAGATCGATAAACATGTAAAAAATGAACAATTCATTATTAGTCAAGGATATAGCCATATAATTACAATATACTTTCAAGACTAGAATAGATCAAAGACTTTCTCTTCTTTAATCATAATTCACATATTAGTAAAGTTTTGCTAAGACAGGCAATACCAGGTACTGTTGATGGAAGATAATGTAGTCCACCCTTTCTGAACGACATTTTAGTCATATGCATCAAGAATCTTCAGAATGAGAATATCCTTTGACTGCCACAAATAGTAGTAAGTACTTCTCATGCTTGTATTTATACCACACAAAAAGAGAAAACACCTTAATACTGTAGATAGGAGTATAGTTTGATTACTTATAATCAATTTATTTAAAAAACGATGCTATGCAATATTTTGTATCATATTTTCAAACAGTATTTGATAACACAGAAACACTTCATGATTCACTGATTCATAAAGTAAGGTGAACAGGGTACTATATTAGGCACAGTAAAAGGAAAATGTACTTTGCATAGATAGTACATATATATATATTATGTATTTATTATATGTTATTATTGAGAGTGACATTTTATCCTGTTCTTCTCACAGTATCAGGAAAAGAAAGTATAAAACTAGAGAGAGGAGCTGGTTTAGAGATGTAAGGGCTCCTGCGGCCTTCCTCCCAATGTCCAGGAGGGTACCACAGTGGCACTTAGACTTTGCATGCAGGTGCCACAGGTTAGCAAAGGTCCCAGACAGGCACAGGTGGTATGGAATGCTTCCTTCAGCAGGAAATAGTAGTACTGTCTTATTTGGATAATACAGTGTTCACCTTTGGGTGAGGGTCTCTCTTTTTTCTCTGGTAGATTACTTTATAATTTTCAGAGTAATTCTGTTTTACTAATTTAGAGTAGTGCTAATATAACAATCCAACTGCAGGGGTAAAAGGATGCTGGTGTTTAGGAAACAGACTTAGTGCATTCTTATATATTTTGTACCTGGGTTTCAATAGAATTAAATGATTTCATTTATATATACAATGATGAAGACTAAGTAATTAAGCATTAAGCTTTTCATTTCTTCTTAGTTTTTAATAATAACTTTGAATTTGGAGACCCTTCTGACACTTTCATAGTAAGATTTTTGGTTTGGATTTTGAACTGTCTATTCAGTGTGAAAAATATTCTTTAAAAGTGTTCAGAAAGAGTGCTATACATGCACATCTACTTACCCCCAAACATTCAGTCTATGCCTAAGTATAAGGAGTTTAATGCTTCTAAATTAAACTCTTTGCCTGAGCTAACTGGTTAATAGTTGGTGACTAATGAATGGGTAAGTTCAATTCAGCTTACAACTAGGATATAATCTATATACAAGTGGTGTATAAGGACACGGAAGTTTGACTAAAAGTTTTTTCTAAATTTGCCAAGCAGTTTCATATCCCAAAGGCCAGCTTCTTACTTGTTAGTGCAGGACCACTCAACGCCATCACTTGTCTCCTGAGAGGGCTTAGTTTTCTTAACAGAGAGCAGGGGCAACAAAAATATGACTTGAACTCCATTAACTCCATCCCCATTCTTAGACGTAGACAAGTAAAACTGTCTCAATATTATGTCAAGTGTTATGAAAAACATAGCTTCATATCTGTGCTTTAAATACATTGTAGCCATTATATGAGGAAGGACACCAAAATAGAATTTATTAATAAAAATTGGATATTTATTCTTACACATATAAACTTCATTCACCTTCAAAGTACTGTCCATTTGATGCAATACACCAGTTGAGACTTTTTTCCACTGCTCAAAAGAGTTTTTGAATTCATTGATTTTGATGCCTTTTAGTGCTTCCGCCATTTTTTGTTCACCTCTTCCACATCAGCAAAATGTTTCCCTTTGAGGGGAACTGTTTTTCATCAGAGAAAACAAACAAAAAAATGTCATTTGGGGTGAGATTGAGTGAATAGAGATGGTAGAACACAGGGGTCATGCCATTTTGGGTCAAAAACTGCTGAACACTCAGCACTCTGTGGTTAGGTGTGATCATAAATCACCCATCATGAAATGGGAAAGCATGTTGAAGGGGTCTTCAAAAAAAATTCACTGTAGATTGGAAGATGGCGGCGTGGTAGGAGGGAGCACATTCCACTTCCCCCTACACATGGGAGAAAAACCTAGCCGATCTACAGAGGAACAGAGCAAACAGCCAACATTATCACAACATATATGAAAATAGGAGATCAAAAGTGTAGTGGACATTGAAAGACCAGACGGTAAGGAGACTGCTTCAGGATAATAATGGCCCAGGGATCAGCTCCGGGACCAGGGATGTTGCAGCCCCAGCCCTGGAGCTCCAAGGTCTGCCTCAGGGCTCTCAGGGGAGAGCTGGGTCAACCGCTCCCTACCTGGCCAAACAAGGACTGAGCATCACTGCTCCCCAGGACTGCGGAGTGGGCTCTGGGGAGATTGTGGCCCAGCCTGTGCGACCAAGAAGAGCTGGCCTTGCATGGGCACCCCAAACCAAAGAGAGTGTGATTTGGTGGAAAACCTGGTGTCCACAGTCATGAGCATGGAAAAGGCGTGGGTGTTCTGTGGGATCCCCGGTGCCCAGGCCATGAATTCGGGGGAAATGCGAGCCCCTCAGAATCCACATAGTGCGCACCCGTGAACCAGGAAAAGGCACGAGTGCTCCACAGTGACCTTTGGAGAGAGTGCTTAACAGCACCCAGACCCCACACCCAGGGAAGACGTGCCAGACCGGCTCTGGGGAGATCAAGGCCCAGCCAGTGTGACCTAGGACTGCTGGGTCTTACACCAGTGCCCCAGTCCAGGGGGATTGTGATTTGGTGGAAGGCCTGGGGCCCATAGCGGTGAGCACGGAAAAGGCGCGAGTGTTCCCCGGTGCCCAAGCCGTGCAATGGGGGGGGGGAATGCGTGCCCCTAGGGATCCACAGAGTTCACACCCGTGAACTCGGAAAAGGCGTGGGCACTCCGCAGTGGACTCCAGAGGGAGTGCTTGGGAGCGCACAGATCCAGTAACCAGGGCCCTTCCAGGGGTGTTGGACCTGCCAGGGACAGTGTGCCAGAGGCTGACTGAGCTCTGAACAGGAAGGGAAAAAAGCCACCAACATTTGCCCCTAAGTCTGCTGCAGCCAGCAAAACCAGGAAACCTGGTTTGGCCAGTTTGAAGACAACAGAAGGTTTTTTTTTTCTTGATTATTTTTATTAAGTAACTTTTTATTTCTTAATTCTTATTATTTTTACATCGATTAATTCCTTATGCTTCTACTTCTTTCATTCTAGTGTTGATCCTTCTCCCTTTCTTTCCAAATTTATCTCTTCTTCCTTCCATCTTCTGCTTTTTTCCTTCTTTTTGTTTTTGAAACTGCAAGTAATAGCATATCTGTATTATCATTATTTCATTATTCTTACACTTCTTATTGTAATAGTATTTTGTTATTCCTCTTCTTTCTGCATAGTCTTCTTTGCTTGGCTGGTTATATTGTATCATTTGATAGGTTTCCCCTGTTATCTCCCTTGTATGTTACTTCATTTGTGTTCCATTAGTACACTTCTTAAGGCTCTATACTCCCTATTCTTGGTATCTAGATCTCATAGATTCTGTCATAGGATTGTTCCTCTAATATTACTGTAATTAATAACTATTTCATACAATTGTAAATACTACACAACATCCTTCCCAGACATTAGCCCACTTCTCAGTTTCCTGAAATCTAATACTATAGTGGTTAACTCTATTCTCTCACATCTACACCTATTTACTACTCTTTACTCTCACCCTACCTCAGAATCTGATCTCCCACAACCTCATTGTTTTCTAGATCCAATTCACAATCCTTTCCTTCCCAACAAGAATCTTATCTTATTTCCATCCTTTCTAAAACGGGGCTAGTGGGGTGGAAGATCACAGTTAACACTATACATAGCCAAAGGATCTCCTATCTCTTCTCTACTTGCTGCTACTATAAATATCATAGAATACTCTCTTGCTGTCTTAAACCATTTTACCTTACCCCTCCAACTGATTATAAAAAAGAGTAGGTGGAAGCTGTGAACACCTGGATACCAAAAGGAGACTATACCACTGAATCTCACAGGTACTCTACCACAGAAGTACACACCATAAACCCAGGGAGCCAGAA
>CM052538.1:112231965-112290810 GCA_028533065.1 Trachops cirrhosus
AACAAGTAAAATATAGCCAAAGACACTGAAATAGAGGACAGGTTGACAGTGACCAGAGGAGATAGGGGAGGGAATTTCAGGGGAGAAGTGAAGGGTTTACAGGAACAAATATAGAGGACACATGGACAAAAACTAGGGGAGTTGGAAATGGGAGGGAGGAGAGGAGGGATGGGTGGGGGGGCTGGAATGGAAGTAAAGGATAGAAATTGTACTGAATAATGTCTAAAATAAAAAATAATAATAAATAAATAAATAAATAAATAAATAAATAAATCACTGAAACCAAGTGCAGCCTCACAACAATGCCAGCTGGAGCACTGATACAGATGGGTTCCTAGAACATTCACCTAGTGGGGAGAAGTATTACAATGGGCCTGCCCTGCATAAGATAATTCCACATTTTTTCAGGTATCCCCCTCACATATCCTCACAGAGATAATTTTTGGAGTTTCCACAGAGTGTTGTCATGAACCTGACAGAGCTGCCACCTCAGAGATCACCCTAAGGTGATGAGAAGGCATTTGAGATAAGCTTGCTTACTCAATATTTTTGCCAAGACACATTAGTACCAATGAGAATAAGACTCAACACAACACATCAAAACTATATACATGTATTATTACCAAATAAAGGACATAAAATACTAGAAAATTATGATAGGGATTATAGAACATTGAATATTTGTCCTCTAAAATATGTCAGCTCTGGAATACTGAATCAAGCTTTGCAACCAAACTAGGAAAGATAATATTGTATCAGCTCCTCCTGGTGAAGCTACGATTTCCATTTCTTATAAAATTAAATGTTCTATTTTTGAAGACAGATGTTCTAACTGTAATTTAGTATCGAATACATTTATAAGTGATGCTTAAATAATTTAAGCTAAGTGAATTAGACCACACTTAAAACTAAAATCAATTTCTATTTGTTGGATGCAATAGCTGCTCTCTAATATATTTGATTTCTGGCTCCAAATTCAAAATGGTAGACCATGGTTTTCAAAACTTTATAAATTATTCTATGGTGCCATAAAAATGTCATCATTGTATGGTTTAGTGGTTACATTCAAGAGTCATAAATCTTTCTCTTTTTTTTTTTAGTAAGAGAGAGAATTTTCGATTTTTATTCTCAAGGATATTAAAAAATATTGTATTTTTTCTAAATGGTAATGGAAGAAGAGTCATACATACATCTTGTCTTGAATTATATTTCTCATTACGTAATTAATTTTTTTTATTTTACACTGGAAAATCAACTAAACAACCAATGGATAAATATAATTAGCCTAACTTTAATCTTCTTCATTCCAGAGCACCACAATCACAATTTGACAAATTCAGGAAAGGAAGTGTGGGTAAATGAAACAGAATTCACAAGTGGAAAATACCTATTGTTATATAATTGAGCATGAGAAAAAAATCTAGAATACTCAGAAATAATGTGAAATTCATCACTATTTCACTTTTAGCATGCTCTTTTTTTATCATATCCACATCACAATAACCTGTACTTATTGTGTTGTTGCTCTTTGGAAATTACACTTCGTTCTTTATGTTCTTCTATATGGGGCATAGCCCCTAGAATATTCAAAATGGATCTCTTGTATCAACTTAAAAGTGTAATGTATTTTATATACTGAAATTTGCCTTGGGTCTACAAATATATGTCATATCTTCATTAACAGGCTTTTTCTTAACCCCCAACTTTATTATTTAAGAACTTTTGACAATTTTCTACTCTACATTTGCCTTCAGATTTCACACAAAATTAGCAAATTCATACTATAGATTCAGTCTGCTATTATTTTCTGTACTATACCTTTCTCTTCTTATGCACATCCCCTGCCCTGGTCCCTAAATTTATATACATAACTTCACAGAGCTAATTCCCTACCTACTCTCTCTGTCTAGGGCTTTTATTTTAATTCAATTTCTTTTATAAGACAAAACAATTACTTTCATTTACTACTTCTAGCTGACTTTTGCATATCTTTATAAATGTCACTTTTTTCACCTCTGATATTTAGTGCATTTAATATTTCTATTATACATACTTTCTGGGATATTGTTAAATTAGAAGTATTACCAATAGCAGAATAATTATAAGCAATATAACACTAATACAGTTACAAAAGAGTCAACACCAAGAAAGAATCCTATAGACAACTAAGAGAAGAAACAAAGAATTAAATAACATATAATTTGGTCGATATAAAATATCTTGAAATACAAAAATATGAAAATATAGTTGAGTATATGAATTATAATCCACACATAGCATAAATGGTACAATTTGAAAATAATTTCATAGACTTTAGGGTAAAAAATAGAAGTATGAAATGTCACATTAAAATCTATACCATGAAAGAGAAGCAGAATAAAAGTTGAAAAGATGGAAAAGAATAAAATATTAGTGATGGTACAAATAAGATATTCCTCAGAATTTAAACATGTAATACTCTGGAGAAAAGTAAGACGTGTATCTTATTTATTTAACTAAAATAAGGAGACATTTACTAATTATCCACTATTTTATCTTGCCTCTAACTTCAAAGATTCTCTGGGGGAAAAAAACCTCTCCTTTTAGATTACCATTGATGCAATAAATATATACATGTATTCTTAATATACTTGATTTATTAAAGAGTTTTCAGTAACAACTATAAAGGATACATGGACAAAACCAAGTGGGGGTAGAAGTGGGGGAGGAGGGTGGGGATGGCTGGGGTAGGGGTGTGTTGTGGGGGGTAAATGTAGACAACTCTACTTAAACAATAAAATAATTTTTAAAAAAGAGTTGAATGATCTAACGTCTAGATGATGCTTTAGAATACAACCTTTTGGGAAAGATTTCATGGTTATAAAAATATGGAGCAATAAAATGTTACATAATAAAAGTATTATTGATTTAGAGACATACTTTCTCATTGATTTAAAATAAAACATTATAACAATTTAACCACTTTAATGAAGTGAATGGCCACTAGTATCATTAAAATGTTTCCTTAATTACTAATGTTGATTTGCTCTCTTCTTTTATCTTATATTAATGTCACAATTTTGGCCACATTATGAGATCTGAGGAAATTTTAAATTCTAAGGAATAGTGACTAAGTTGATATTTTTTTCCTTTGGAAAACTTTAGTGTTGCCTCTGTACTCTTCTCTTGTGAACTAATGCTCAGAATAATGATAATGGCACTATAATAAACACCTTCAGGGGCCAAATAATTTAATAGTTTTGAAGTTTATTAGAATATTAAATTTATATAGTTAAATATTACAACTAATTATCTCATAATCTAGCACAAAAGAATTAACTGTTATTTGATAGTTGAAATGTTATGCCCAAAACAATTTGGCAGATTCATTTTAGAAGACAATTTTTTTTTTTAGTGTAGAAAAGACCTCCAAACTGTGACTTAATATAAGATGTCATATGGCATCACTAAAAGTAGTATAATTTAATAAAAGTAGTTTCCCTTTACTTAAAAACAAAGATTTCATTTTAAATAATCCAAACACTTTTTAAGGAAAACATTAAACTTCTTAGCTGATAAAGAAACTTTGAGCCGATTTTGTCAGAAATTAATAATTTTAATGAAATATTCATATCATATAAGATTGCATCTACATAATATCAATCCAAATACTGAAGATAATTTTAAAAATCACTCCTGATGGACACCAAATTGTGTTAACTGTATCTTGTAATTTCCAGACTTTGTGACATCCTATAAGCCAGTTTTCCTCAGAGTCTTGTTCTCTGATCACCTGCTTTAAAACCACTTGTAAGTGATGACTGGAGGATGGAAACTATTGAGTCACCTTGGCTCCACACAGCTTTCCTGGAGCAGGACTGAAAGCCCAGCACTGACTTGTTTCTGAGGTACTTCTAGTTTGAGAAATGTTGTAGGTACCATTTAGTGTTATTAAACAAATGTTGAAATGCTCCTTTGAAAGAAGGGTTTGTATACATTATAATATTCATTCCTGAATAAATATAGTCAGTAGAATGATACCATAATTGGACCACAGAACTAGAATTTAGAATGATCAAGTTGCATTGTTTCAAATAATCTGCCCAAAGCAGGATTAGATTATTCATGCTTAGTTATTATGGATTTCATTTACCATGTAAACAAGTAAAGTGATTTTTTGGATCACAAGATCTGATAGAATATTTGCATCCAAATAACAATCATTGTGCATTTTAATTAAAAATTGTATTTTAAAAATAAAAATAAATAAAATAAATTATTATTCTAGTATTTAAGTGTTATTTAGCCAAGCATGTACCAGTGAGTCAATAGAAGAAAATAGCAGAGCTCTAAAAGGGCACTAGCATGAAACTATTAGGAAAAATTCCTATTCTTCAGGAACTTAAAGTAAAATGAGCTTAGATTTACTTACTTTTTACAATTGTAATTTATGTCTTTTCTGATTTAATAAAGTAAAACACAAATTAGTGCTAATAAAAACATAAGTAAAAATAATATAAAATAACTGACAAAAGTTTTGGCTATTCACATTTTCCAAGGATGTCTGGATTAGTTCACTGGACTCAAAACCTTTAGTTCAGTCTAGGTAGCCATCATTGGGAAGAGAGTGTTAAGTTTTTGAAAGGTAAATCTAGAAATTAATTTCAGTAAGTTAAAGTAATTTTTCAGTGGATAACATATACAAATATTGTGTGAAGACTGCTATGAGTTCAAGAGAAAAAGTTTGTTTTCTTTCATAGAGAAGAGAAAGAGAAGGGTGGTTAGCTATCCAAGAATGGTGTTTAAAATTTAACTCATATAATATATAGTTACCATATTTTGCCATGTATAATGTGCACCCATGTTTTTGGCCCAAACTATCAGGAAAACCATTTTGTTTTAATTTTTAATTCAATTTTATTTATTTATATTTAGATACTTGTTTTTTGTATTATAAAGGAATTTTAGCATTTATTTTTGAACATATTATGGTACAAGAAATTTTATGTACCAGTAACAAATTTACAATATTTATGCATCATAAAAGGCCAAGAACTCTTCATCACTGTCAATATCAGAAGTATCATCTTCTTCAATTTCTACATTTCCAGTGTCTTCTCAAGTCATTCCTCATCCTGGTAAATTTCATTGTCCTCAGTTCCATCCATAGTGTTGCTGATGCCACATTTTTTAAACGATTTTGCAACCACTTCCTTCTTGACAACATTCCTCGATCTTACGATCCAATCACAAACCTGAGCAATGGATGCTGTCTTGATCCTGCCTGTAGGTGTTAAATCATTACCAGCTGGCTACATCCACGACATCCATATAGATACAGAATTAGTACTACTCATGTATAATGCACATCCTTATTTTTCCCTCAAAAATTTGGGTGAGAAGTGCACATTATACACTGCAAAATAGGGTTAATATATGTTCTCAATCTCAAACTCTAAATTGTTATTACTATTGTTATCAAACAAAAATTTATCATATTAAAAGCTTCTGGTTAACAATCTTCAGATAGCAATTGGACAATTCAATTCAATTCTGACTTCCTATCTACCTGGAGATAGTGTCAGATCCCACAGGTTAAGAGGTCAGCCCTATAAGACTGCATTCTCTCTCCTCCCAACTGTAGTCCCAGGCCTAGGTTATCGCCTGTGCCTCTGACCAGTCATTTACAAGTTGGAGATTCCAATGACCCCTTGCAACACAGGATGGCTAATGCATTCTGACTGATTTTGTCAGAAATTAATAATTTGTCAAAATTCTGACTGATAATCTATAGATAAGAAGTGACCATACCCCATCTCTTTTGTTGTGATTAATCTGCTAGAGCAGTTCACATAACTCAGGAAACCCATTTTAATCTCTAGATTGCTGGTTTATTATAAAAGGATATAACTGAGGAACAGCCAGATAGAAAAACTACATAGTATAAAGCATGGGGAAAGGATTTGGCACTTCCATGTTCTCTCCCAGAGCGTCATCCTCCCAACGTGTCCATGTTCATCAACTTGGAAGCTTTCAGAACCCAATCTTTCTGGGTTTTTCTGGAGGTTTCATTATCAAGTCATGCTTAATTAAATTACTGGTCATTGTCCATAGATTTGACTTTCAGTCCCTCTCCCCTCCCTGCAGGTGCATGGGGGCGAGGAGGACAAACTTCTAACCCTGTAATCACAAGATTAGTTCTCCTGGCAACCAGTCCTACCCCAGTGAGGTCCAAAAACCACCTTATCAACACAAAAAAAGACGTTTTTATTACTCTCCTCACTTAGGGAATTCCAAGGGTTTTAGGAGCTTTGTGCCACAAGTAGGAACAAAGAACAGATAAATATTTATTATAAATCATAATGTAACACATGTTATAATGGAAATAGCACATTATACCACTCATATTTTCCATAACAGTGTTAATCACCATACTTTCAGATAGCAAAATAATTACATTATAAATCCCGTAATTATTTATAATTATTTATTTCTCTCTGTTTCTCACAGTGTATCTATTATATTCATAGCACATATATTATACTTGTTTTAAAACTTGCTGTTTTTAAGTATATTTTATTAACTATGATATTACAGTTGTCCCAATTTTTTTCTCCCTCTTATCCATCCTCCATCCTGGCCCCACCTCCAGCACTTGCTCCCCCATCTTAGTTCATGTCCATGTGTTGTACATATAAGTTCCTTGGCTTCTCTATTTTCTATACTATTCTTAACCTCCCCCTGTCTATTTTGTGCCTACCATTTATGCTTCTTATCCCTTTCCTTCCTCACCCATTCTTCTTCTCCCCACTGATAACTCTCCCTGTGATCTCCATTTCTGTGATTCTGCTCCTGTACTAGTTGTTTGCTTAGTTTTTGTTTTTTTAGTTTAGATGTTGATAGTTGTCAGTTTGTTGTCATTTTACTGTTCATACGAAGTCCATATTACATGAAATGTTAAAGGGACTTATCTAAGAAATAGAATATCAAAAACTATGAACAGTAAAGCTTGCTGTTTATACATCTATTTACTCCTGTAAAAATGAGCTCTCCTAGCCCAGGAACAAAGTTTCCTGGGAAAGTTAGTAGATTGATTTGATCCAAGCAACACAGATGGTCAAAGCTCAGCTCTTTTCTACTCTCAGTAATACATAATTTGAACAAATGTGTTAAATACAAATATGTTTATAAATAAATATAGGTTGCCTGTTACCTTTTTGCATCTTGTTTCAACTTTTCTTTGTTAGCTATTACCCTAATCTCATCAGAGAAGACTTCCACATCCTCATAGCTGACTCTAAATTTGCCATTCCTCAGTTTGTTCTGTACAAAGCTACTATTGCAACATATTTATATTATAAACATATACAAATGGCATATCTTGTATATTCAAAGCAGAATCCTGAGCATTGTAGGAGATCCAAAATTGAATAGAAAATGCATCTGATCTCAAAGAAATTTTAAGTCTAAAGAAAAAATTACACATTTTAATAGAAAACAAAATTCATACATAAAATTCAGGCCTTGGAGAAGATGGTTTGAGTTGATGTGGTAAAGTATTGAGGGTAGTTTCAAAATGGTTCCATACAGTCTTGTGGTTCCATAATTATAACTATGATTTGGGGAAACAATTAAATCTTATTCATCATATGTAGCAACATTGTGATGAGTTCTTTTTCATCCCTCTTATTCATAGTCATTTTGTTGTTTTATATTCTCCTCCTACACAGTTGTAGTCCTAAATCCCTAACAATGCCAATTCCAGTCTAAACATGTATGCTTGGCCTTAATATTTGACCCAAAATTTGTAGATTGAAATCCCAAGATTAGTAGGAGGTGATAGGCTTTGGGTGGTGCTTAGGTCATGAGAGCAGAACCTTCATGAATGGGATTAATGCCTTATCAAAAAAGCTCTAAAGAGATCTCTAGCTCCTTTCACTATGTGGGGACACACTGGTAAGACACCAGCTATGAAACAGGAAGAAGGCCTTTACCAGAATACAAGCAAATTGGCAACTTGATCTTGAACTTCTTTGCTTCTAGTCCTATGAATAATAGATTTCTGCTGTTTATAAACCACCCAACCTGAAGTATTTTTGTTAGAACAGCTTAAAAGAACTAACACAGTATTTATCTACCACCTAAATATGAATAACTGAGAGGTCACCTAAGTCATTTATTTCTATATTCCCAGTGGTTATAGAATTGAACAAATTTGGGGGCTGGAGATTTTGAAATTTTCCCTTTGAAACAAAACAGAGGGCTTTTAGTGTCTGTAGAATCCCTGTGAACATGTTTAAAGCCACACCACGCAGAAATTAATTGAAATAAAAATTTCTAATTACATTCAATTACATCATTATACCTAAATTATTAAATATATTAATGCATCAATTTTATTTTCTTAAGTTGGAAAAAATAACTTTTACCCACTTTATTGTCTTCTTATTCTACACCATTGCACATGTCATTCTCTCTGGGAGTCATGAAATACTATATGATGCCTTATCTTTATAAGTACCCCTGAGACTCCTTACCCTCATAAAGGAACAGCAATGACAACAAAAGACAGGTTAAAATAACTCTTTCAATAAGACTTCATGAACAACAGTTTATCTGCATGCATGCAATAATATACTTAAAGTACTTATTGTCCACTTTCACTTGTGTTCATGTTATGGTTGTACAGAGATTTATGCATATAGATAAATTATGCATTCTTTTGAAAAACACAGTTTTATTTCTTTTGTGGCCTCTTGTAATTTGGTACTCATATCAAGGGTAGATACAGAGTTATTTATTACCCACTTTACTAATGTATAGATAGAAAAAGACTATTTGCTGGTAATTTGATTAGGTGGCATTTGGTAATGCCTGGTTGTGAAAGCAGGCTCCTCAAGGGTGTTAATATGTAAATGACAGAGTGCCTGGCATATGGGTTAGTTGACAAGACTCAGGTAGGTGATGTGTGTTAGGTCTTAAAAAGAGATTGCAGTTGGAAGGAAAAAAAAGAAAGATTAGGGTTAGTAAATTATTTAAGAAGAGAAGCCAATGATAATTTGGGTTGGAAGAAGCAAGTGAAATATATGTAACAAGTTTAAACCTACCAAATGAGCCTAATGAACTCAAAATAAATTCATTCAGTTAACAATTATAATAATCAGATTTATCATACTAAAAAAACATTCTAAAACCAATCACATTGTCAAGAGTATAACAATTGTAACTTATATATACCAATAAACAATGTCCCAAAATATAAGAAGCAAATACTGACAGATCTGAAGACAGAAATAGACCATTCTTCGATAATAGTTGGAGACTTAAACTACTTTTAATAATGTATAGAGCTGACTTTAGATAAACAAAAAATTATAGGATAATGCTAGAAACAATTGAACACCAACAAACTAGATAGCTTAGATGAAACTGACAAGTCTTTAGAATCACTCAAATTACCTAAACAAAGTCAATAGAAAATAGAAAATCTCAACAGACATACAATAAAGAAATTGAATTAATAAGCAAAAATTTCCCAAACTTCCCAGATGGATTCACTGGAAAATACTACCAAACACTAAGTAAGAATTCACGCAATTCTTTTAAAACTCTTCAGAAAAAATGTGAGGAGAAAACACTTCTTAACTAATCCTAAGAGACCATTATTACCTAATACCAGAGCTAGATAAAACCATCAAAGAAAATAAAACTATACACCAGTATCTATTTCGTATTCTTAACAAAATGTGATAAAAACAAGTGCAATATCATATTAGAAGGATTATACACCAGGGCCATGTGGGATTTATCACAGAAATGAAGAAATTCCAATAATGTAATATACTATATTAATAAAAATAAGTTTTAAAACAGAACAATTAACAAATAAATCACATATTATCTTCAAACTGGCATAAAAATGCCTTTGAAAAGAATTCAATACCTTTTCATGACAAAAACACCAGAAAATTAAGAACAGAAGGAAACTCAACAAAATAAAGGCCAATTTAAAAAAATCTACAGTCTTCATATTGAAAGATTTAAAGCTCTTCTCTGAGATCAAAAATGAAAACAAAAGAAGCCTATTTTCACCACTGCCATTTAATATTGTACTGGAATTTCTAGCAAGAGTAATTAGAGAAGAAGAAATAAAAAGCAACCAAATGTGAAAAGAAGTAAACTATCTCTGTTAACAAATGGCATGATTCTACATGTAGCACTCCCTAAGAACTCACAAGAAAGCTATTAGAGCTAAAAATTAAGCCAAATTTCAGGATATAAGGTTAACACACACAAGTCAGTTGTTTTTTTGAAATATGACTAAAATAAAGCATCCACAAAGGAAATTAAGAAAGCAATTCGTATTATACTAGAATCTAAAACAATAAAATACTAAGAATAAATTTATCCAAGGAGGTGAAAGACTAGTGCACTGAAAACTAGAAATGTTGTTGAAAGAAATTATAAAGTCACAGTAAATGGAAAGACACGCTGTGTTCATGAATTGAAAGACTTAATATTATTACAATGTCAGTGCTACAGGTTCAATGCCATCCCTATCAAAATGCCAACTACTGTTGTGCAGAAGTGGAAAAACCATCCCTCAAGTTCACATGCAATTGGAAGGGATTCATACTAGCCAAAGCACTGAGAATAAAGTTGGAGGACTCACACTGCCTGGTTCAAAACTTACAAAGCTACAGTAACCAAAATATCGTGATACTTGCATAAAGACAGACATAGAGACCAATGGAATATAATATAGGGTCTAGAAATAAACCCATACAACTGTAGTCAACTATTTTTTTTCTTCAAACTATCAAATCTATTCAATGGAGAAAGAAGTTTTCAACAGATGGTATTGGGACAATTGGATTTTCACATCTAAAAGAATAAATTTGGAGCTTTACCTCAAATTGTATACAAAAATCTACTCAAAATGGATCAATTGCTTAAAATAAGAGCCAAAACCATAAAATTTTTAAGTGACAATATAGGGGTAAATCTCGATTACTTTGGATTGGGCAATACATTCTTAGATATCAGCTAAAAGAAAAAACTCAAGATAAAATTATACAATTGGACTTTATGAAAAGTAAACATTTTTGTTCATGAAAGTATAATATCAAGAAAGTGAAAAAGTCACCTACAGAATGGGAGAAAATACTTGCAAATGATATATATGAGAAGAGTTTAATAACTAGAATATACAGAGAAAACAAACTTAATAACAAAAGTTGATCCAATTTAAAAACAGGTAAGGACTTGAGTTAACATTTCTGCAAAGGAGACATATGAATGGCCAATAAGTGCATGAAAAGAAGATCAATATGTAGTGATTAAGAAACTGCAAATCAATATCACAGTGAGATAATTCATACCTACTAGGGTAACTATTTAAAAATTACACATACGATCTAATGGGAACCCTTGCACCCTTACACACTGAGTGAATGTAAAGTGTTGTAACCACAGCAAAAGCAGTTTGACAATTCCTCAAACAACAGAAAAAAATGCCATATGAACCAGGAATTCCATTCCTAAGTCTAAAGCTAAAGCATTGAAAACAAACAAATACATATACCTGTATAACAATATTCACTTTAGCATTATTCACTCACTATGCCTACAAGGTGGAAACAACTCAAGTGTTATTAGAGTTGAATGTATGTATGAATGTACGAATGGATAAATAAAATGTGCCATGTGCGTGCAATGGAATATTATTCTGCTATAAAAAGAAATAATAAAGCTCTCATACATGCTACAATACGGATGAACCTGGGACTATTATGGTAAATGGGGTAAGCCAGATACAAAAAGACAAATGTTTTATGATTCCACTTATATAAAATATTGTTCATTTTGCCCCCTTGTCACCACAAACATTTATTTGTACATATACACATTTACACATATGTAAACAGGATGGCTCTAGGGCATTAGAGTTGTCAAGAAACATAATGAAGACAGTTGCCCAAGGTCACAAATTAACCACAATATTTCAACTCAAACCTGTTGTTTGTTTCAGTCATGCATCGTGTGTGTCTAGGAGTGTGTGAGTGTGTGTGTTGTGTTTGCACATATGTTTGAATTGCTGCCCAGTTTAGTTGGCTCCTGAGCACAGATTGTAAGTTCCATCGAATGGCTGGCATTCTGTAACCTGTCTTTGGATGGTTGAATATATATAATAATCTAAGTAATGTGAAATGGTGAGCAGATTAATTGAAATTTCTTAAAAGGCAATGCTTTCTGGCTTTTCTAGTTTTACCTGATTAAAAAAATTAAACTACATATTACTTTTAATAATTGAAAACTACCAGAATTTTCAAGTAACAAACAAAATCTCTAATGTTTTAAATAATCTGACTTCAATTGTTGATAACAACACTACTAATATTTCTAATTGAATTTCCTACTTATACTTAGTGCAGTGATTAATTTGAGTGCGTTTACAAATTTTGCAATATATTTTTTCTGTAAGACTATGGAAGTGTAGGGTGGACATGGACAAATCACTTAGCTGCAGAATTTGAACTCAGGCCTGTCTGACACCAGGACCAGCTCTTGAATGCTCTGCTTGGATGATGTTTAAATATGACCATATTGACATTTATTGGCCATCAAAGACGTCTTACTTGTATTTATGCTGGTGTTAAATCAGATATACATTCTTTATATAGCCTTGAATTGTGCAAAATTGGAGAAATGGGCACTTAAAATGAAACATAAGGCCTAAAATTATTAAAATATCATTGCTGTGGTTCTCTAGAAAAGCAATGAATAAATTTGTATTAATTACAATATGCCTGCCGTGATGTCTTCTGAAGTCCCACTAGGAAAAGAGATGCCTCATCACTTTCTGTCTTACACTGAGGCATAAAATTTCTATAATGCTGTTTGAACAGCTGCATTGCTCTCCCATAGAGGTGGGAGGACTTCAATCATGGAAGAAATAGTCCCAGTATTATACAGCAATTTGATATCCCTTAAGGTTTTGCACTACATGAACGTAAAATGGTATTATTAGTTTTTGCAATCATAATTTCACCACTCACACTTGAAGCAAGTGACAGCTCCACAAATCAGGCAATATACAAATTCTGTCATAGTAAAACATTTATTTGTTAAAGTGATATAGATTATTCAAGATTCTACAGTCTTAAATCATGGATGGCAATGTAACATGGGTTGATACAGAACTCGATGCCAATGTAGGTTTTTTCTTTTGTTCTTTAAAAAAAATACTGTGGGCCAGAAGAAAAAACAATTTGGCTTTAAAAGGGGATGAAATGTGAGCCAGTTCCACCAACATCAGAGACATCTGTTTCGGGTCCTGTGAACAATTTCTTCTAGGACACGAGTTCAACAATTAGCCATTGTGATTTGAAACATTTTTTAATTTTATCCATTAAAAATATCAGTGGCAACTTTTTTCAGGAGAGGGAGAAGTGGTGCTCTTCAGATTAACTCCAGCCTCTGAAATGAAAGGAAAAAAAGAAAGAAAGGAAGAAACACATAGCTTGTAAGATCATTGTGCTAGAAATCTGGAAGTTACTGAACGTCAAGCACTCAGACAGGTGTTACTTGCTATAAGATACAAAACACACCTCTAGAAGCAGCCTCAACACACACATTAGTACTGAAGATGTGGCTTAGTAATTTCAAAGTGGTGGATTTATAAAAAAATTTATTTTAAAAAGAATTTAAATGTATTAAGTCTAAATAGCTAAGCATATCAAAGCCAAATTGTGGCATGGAATTTTTCCCTGCTTTAGTTTTCACATTTATGTTCCCCAGATAAAAAATATAATGATTTTCCCTGGCTGGTGTGGGTCAGTGGATTGAGCACTGGCCTGCAAATCAAAAGGTCTCTGGTTCAATTCCCAGTCAGGGCACATGCCTGGGTTGTGAGCCAGGTCGGGCCCCCAGTGAGGGGTGTGCGAGAGGCAAACACACACTGATGTTTCTCTCCCTCTCTTTCTCCTTCCCTTCCCCTCCCTCCAAAAATAAATAAATAAATAAAATATTTTTAAAAGATGAAAAATATATAATGAGTTTATTCATTAATGCATAGCATCTAAGTTTTAACAAATATTCACACTGGTTTTTAAAATATGAACCTATCAGATTGAATTTGTTCTCACATGTAAAACCTTAGTGATCTCTACTTTTTAAATACATTCTGTTGAGAGTTTTATATAATATTTAAATTTTATAAAATTTAATTATGCATTGAGTAATAGTGAAGATAATTATTCATCTTCAACAATTAATTTCTCACCAGCTGAACAAATAAAAGTGAAAACTAACAATAACTCACAAGCAAAACCATTCCATAATTAACATGATTTTTAAAGAAATAATATAAAAGGCATTATAAAACTATCTAAATACATTACTGTATCACATATATTTGATACTTCTATAATTAGATCAAGTAATTATTCTCCTTTGCATTCAAAACCAACTACATATTTACAATTTAGGGGTTATAAAATGTATGACACAAGTGAATCATGAAATATAGATTCTTTACTGGATATTTTATGTCAGAATGCTGATGTAGAACCTATTTAGATAACTTGGTGATAAAATCATTAAAGTATATTATGATAATTTAGATACTTTTGATAAAGGTAGGCAAAATACTGAAATATATTTGAAAATATATTTCAAAAATAATAATCTTAAATAAGTGAAATTATTTTTGGCAC
Source organism: Trachops cirrhosus (assembly GCA_028533065.1). Taxonomy (NCBI): domain Eukaryota; kingdom Metazoa; phylum Chordata; class Mammalia; order Chiroptera; family Phyllostomidae; genus Trachops; species Trachops cirrhosus. The sequence continues at coordinate 112,246,662 of CM052538.1, forward strand.
AACCAGTAATTTTTTAGAATTATTGAATAAGACATTTACACAATGATGATTGTTAATAGATAACTGGTGTATATTCTATTTGTAAAAATAAATACCCTGGAAACAAAAGAAATACAGATATCACTATCATATTTTACCTGGAATATTCTTTAAAAATTGCAAAATCACTAAATTACAGTGAGGTATGTCTAAATTCCTCTTTATTTGGTTTATAGCATAGCTTATTCTGATGAAATTGAATATCAACAAGTTTTTGTTTATATGTAATAATATGTTCCCTTTAATAGAAAAATACATATAATTGCACTATAACAAAGTTCAAGTTTTAGGAAGTAGTAATGTTGAAAACACTAAATATACACAGAAGAAAAATATAGTGGATAGCATAATTAGTTTGATTTTTGAAATTCTTTCTTTCAGATTAACAACTTTTATTTTAATATGAAATTGATGATTCTATAAGATGACATATCTTAAAAGAGCTTTTAGTATCATATAATTTCATATTACATAATATTATTAACAAACTGGAATTATGGTTTATATAAAATCTGTTAATTTTGAAAATTAAGATATAGCAATAAGTTTTGTATATTACAGTGTAAATGTGTCTGCCATGATGCTTCTACCATTGAAATGATGACATAATATGAAGCTTAATAAAAGAACAAAATAAAAAGCCTAATAAAAGCCTAATTAAAAAGCCTAATAAAAAAAGCCTAATATATAAAATCCTTGTATATGTAGGATATTTAAAATAACATGTTTTACTTTACTTATCAATAGACATATTCTTACAATGATTCCATAAAGATCTAAACCAGGAACCCAAAATTATAACAGCATCACAAAGAAATAAACAAAAGACTATAACAATTATGCCAAAATTTTACAGGAACCAAAAATTATTAATTTGGGGTATGTTCAGAATGTTTTGGTAATGGTCTTCACATAACAGTTAAAGGGTATAATATAAAACACTGTGGATAGTCTTACTGACAATATTGCAAAGAAAGGAGCAAATTAAAGATACCCCAACATCAAGAGAAGGAAAAATGTCCTGATGTTAAATGGATTGTGGGAAAATGCTGCTGCTGCCCGTACTCAGAATGTAATTAAGAACTATCAAAAAGCCTTAGCAGGGTAGTTGAAGTGGTTGTCTGCACACCAAAATGTTGTGAGTTCGATCCCTGGTTAAGGTGCGCTCAGGAAGCCACTGATCCATGTTTCTTTGTCTCATTTTCTTTTTCTCTCACCCCCTTCCTTTCTAAATTTAATAAACATATCCTCAAGTGATAATTTTTTAAAAAGAGCTATAAAAGTTTTTTTTTCTTTTAATCCTCAACTGAGGACTTTTTTCCCTTGCTTTTAGAGAGAGGGGGAAGGAGAGAAACATTGACGTGAGAGAGAAGTATGTGTTGTCTCCTTATACGCCCAGGCTGAGAATTGAACACATAGCCCTTCTGTTACAGGAGATGCTCCAACAAACTGAACCACACCAGCCAAAGTTGAAAGATTTGTATCTTATATACAGTAGTTTGAAGACATAGATCAATGGAACAGAACAGAGAACCCAGGAGTAAAGCCTCACCTCTATGATCAATTGATATTTGACAAAGGTGAAGAGAGCATATGGTGGAGCAAAGACAGTCAGTCTCTTTAATAAATGGAGCTGGGAAAACTAGACTGGTACATGGACAAAAATGAAGCTGGACCACCAACTAACAGGGCACAAAAGAATAAGCTCATAATGGATGGAAAACTTAAAAGGAAGCCACCAAACCATGAAAATCCTAGAAGAAAACATACGCAGTAAAATCTCAGATATCTCACATAGCAATATGTCTGCTGAAATATCTCCTAAGGCACTGGAAACAAAGGAGAAAATAAACAAACGGGACTATTTCAAAATAAAAAGCTTTTGCACAGCTAAAGAAACCATCACCATAATGAACAGGGAAGCTACTGTATGGGAAGATATATTTGCCAGTGATACACCTGATAAGGCTTTAATCTCCAAAATATAAAAACAACTAATACAACTCAACACCAGGGAGACAACCCAATTAAGAAATAGGCAAAAAACCTGCATAGACATATGAAAAATGCTCAAAATCACTAATCACCAGAGAAATGAAAACTAAAACCACAATGAGATATTCCCTTACAAATGTCAGAATGGTCATCATCAATAAGTCAACAAACAAATGTTGGTGAGAATGTAGAGAAAGGGGAACCTTAGTGCACTATTGGTGGGAATACAGTCTGGTGCAGCCACTGTGGAAAATCTGGAGTATCCTCAAAAAATAAAAAATGGAAATCCCTTTTGACCTAGTGATTCCACTTCTGAGAATATATACTAAGGACACCAACACACACAAAAAATATGCACCCCTATGTTCATACCAGTGCTACTTATAATAGCCAAGATCTGGAAACAGCCTAAGTACCCACGAGTAGATGAGTGGATAAAAAAGCTGTGCTACATTTACACAAAAGAATACTACACAGTAGTAAAGAGGAAGAACTCTTCATAATCCCATAATTTTGTGATAAGATGGATGGTCCTGGAAAATATTATGCTAAGGGAATTCAACCAGTCAGTGAAAGACATATGCCATATAATCTCACTTAAATGTGGAATCTAATGAACAAAATAAGCTAACAAAATAGAAACAGAAGCTTAGATATTTGAAGCAGTCTGTCAGCTGCTGGAGGGGGCACTGGACATGAAATGAAAGATGGTAAGGGAATTATTGGAAGAACATTTATATGTGACCCATGGACACAGATGGGGAGAGGGTGGGGGTGGGTGGAAGTAGGGAAGGGGAGAAAAGTGGGAACTGTAATAACATAAACAATTTAAAATAATAAAACGAAGTGAAATAAATACAAAACTCAAAAACAGAATATATAAAAATAAGGGAAATGATGTCTAAAGGTCAGGACAGACACTAAGGTTATTTTTTTTTCTGATTTTCTGTAATGTTCTAATAAATATGTTAAAATTGTGCTTTAATTATTATAAAATGTTTTCTACATATGGGCCTATTTTATTACACTTATTTTTTAATTCACTTGTAGGAAATATTAAAAAACACAGAACCAAATATTGTATGTAGATCACTCTTCCTTGGGGAAAAAAATATAGGAGAGATATGTGGATCATATACACATATTTGCTTTGCTCACTAGCACTTATTTTATATATTTTCCTGAGTTTCCCCATAGTTATTTAAATGGTGCTTAAATAAATGTTATTTAAATAAATAAATGTTATTTATAATCAACATTATTTTTATTCATTTATATACTACTAGTTTCCCTAAAAGAACTGCACTTTTTTCAGTTATTTCATCTTTACTAGTTGTTCTTAAAATTTTTTTAAAAATTAAATACCTTGATTAGTGCTAAACAAAATAATCAGAATCAAATTTATTAAAATCAGGAATCAATTTCTTGAAGGCAGGTGCAGGCAATCAGAGAATAAGCAGTGTCCCACGTGCACACTTATACACAGACACACAAGGCGCACATGTTTTGTTGGTCTGAACATAGCAAACGTGTTAACAAATTTTACTTACGGTATTTTCAGTATAAATACAAACTAGTCAGCTGTTCTTAATTTGTCAGATGTGGAGTATCAATTGTTTTACCAGGTTCATTTTAAGCAAAAAAGTCTTTCAAACATAAGGTTAATTTATGTGTGTGTGCCAGTTTACTTGTAGAGTAATTATCACTAGTTTGGTCCCTGATTTCTCTCCCTGTTGCTCTCAATTCATCTTAGCATGATTAGGATTTTATGATTTCATTTTAGAAGAGTACTGTATGTGATACATTAAACTGTTTAAACTCAGTGTATTTCATACAGAAAAGATCTTGGGGAAGAAAACTGACATAGAGCATATTCTGACTAATGAAAATAAAATAAATGTATATTAACTTTTTACCCTTGGGAAAAAAAACATCTTAGTGGATAACAGTGTATGAAAATGAACACCTAAACCCCTAAGTGGATGAAACCTTTCTGCCGTTTCTGTACCTCCCCATTGGAGCTTGATGTTCTATTAAGGACTGTGGTAAAATCAATTTAATATTGTTGCTTTGGAAACATTTTTATATGTCAAAAAAGGAACATGTTGCCCTGGCTGGTGTGGCTCAGTGGATTTAGTGCTGGCCTGTGAACAAAAGGGTCACCGGTTCATTTCCCAGTCAGAGCACATGCCTGGGTTGTGGGCCAGGATACCAGCAGGGGGTGCTCGAGAGGCAACCACACATTGATGTTTCTCTTTCTCTGTTTCTCTTTCCCTCCCCTCCTCTAAAAATAAAATAAATAAAATCTTAAAAAAAGGAACATGTTGCATTTTTTCTTTACTTCTATATACATAGAGAGCATTTTCATTTAAATTTAATGCAATGGGCAGAGCCCAGTTTTTGGAATATATTTGTTTCTAGGTAGAAAAAGATACACTGAATCACCATGCTGAAGAAAATATAAACTTAAAATTAACTTTGAGCCCTGGCTGGTGTGGTTCAGTGTATTAAGTACTGGCCTGTGAACCAAAAGGTTGCCAGTTCCAGTCCCAGTCAGGGCACATGCCTGGGGTTGTCAGCCAGGTCAGGTCCACAGTAGGGTGTGCCTGAGAGGCATCCACACTTTGATGTTTCTCTCCCTCTCTTTCTCACTCCCTTCCCCTGTGTCCAAAATAAATGAGTAAAATCTTAAAAAAAATAAAATTAACTTTTATATCCCCCCCCAAAAAAAAGAGTGGAGCAGCTGTGAGCACAGGAATGTCTGCCAGCTGTCTTCCTCACCACGTCACTCACACACAGCAAAGTATTGCTGACATGCGAAAGGCCAAGAGGAGACTCAGAGCACAGAGATCACAGTTGCTGCAGAGGAATCACTGGTTGACCTGACAGTTGTAGAAACAATAGGCCAGTATTACCAGCAATCATTCACTATATAGCAAGAGTAGTTATTCTGAGGTCCTATGGTGATTTATATTTGACAATAGAAATGTAGCAAGGAGTTACAACACAAGTGAATAATGTATTGCCATTAAATTTTGTTAAAATTATTCTTTGCCTGTGCATTTATTTTTCTTGCAAAGTCTTATAGAGAGCAAAAAGGGAGAATTAGCCAGAATATGGAAGGAAATTTTTCATGGTGTGATGACATAATCATTGTTTCATAAAAGGAACTAAAGAGAGACTCAGCAAAGTTTTTAAAAAAGGTGACATATTTCACATATACAATTTCACTATGTAAATTTAGTACAAAACACACATATATACATGTGAATTTACTACATGTACAAATGATGAATCACTAAAAGATTATACACCAGAGATTCTTAGTATTTATGTCTAGGTGTTGGATTATGAAGGATTTATATTTATTTTTTATATTTAATTATATGTTTTGGAGTTTTTGTAATTAATATTACTTACTTTAGGACAAAGAAAGTCACTAGTCAAAATCTTACATACTTGTCATATTGGCAAACCCTGGGCCATCTCTGGTACCATACAAACTTCCAAGGAGGTTACTTTTCTGTAAATTTGACTTTTAACAATGGGTAAAATAAATAAATATATATTATAATATGTAACATGTCCCATGAAATATGAAAGTTTGCAAAATTATTTTAATTGGTAATTGAAAAAATGATTCAGATTGACTTTCTTGCTTCCAATCATGATAGAATATTTAGCATCATTCTGGACTCTGCTTCCAATAGATGAACCATTTACTTCCTTATACTTTCCAAAGATACCTTAACTTTCAGAACAGCTAGATGTCCAAAGTTATATGATAAAAGAACTTTTTTAAAATCAAAGAAAGAGAGGGAAGAAAGGAAGGAAAGAGGGGAGAAGGGAGACAAAGACAGAGAGGTTAAGACTGAGAAAGAAAAATGGGGTGGAGGCAACACCATGCACCTTCATGCAGGTCAGCTGAGTACACAAAGTGGAATATAAAGCATGTGCTAGACCCCTGTGCTATTGATTATCTCCTGTGAGCCATCTTGCTCTCTCTTTTTAAATCATTTTTATTGTTATTCTATTACAGTTGTCCTGATGTTTCCCTCTCTGCCCTCCTCTTCCCATCCCAAGCCCTGCTCCCACAGTCAGTTCCCACACTGTTGTCCATGTCCCTGGGTCATTCATACGTGTTTTTTGACTAGTCCCTTCCCTTTCTTTCCACCTTTATCCCCCTCCCCTGTACCCTTTGGTCACTTTCCGTCTGTTCCATGTTTCCATGCCTATGGTTCTATTTTGTTTGTTAGTTTATTGTTCATTAGATTTTTCTTATATGTGAGATCATATGGTATTTGTCTTTCACCGACTGGCTTATTTCACTTAGCATAATATTTTCCTGAGTTTTTTAAAAAAATTTTTGTAACATGAAAGTGGAATCCTAAATTCAGTAAATAAATAATGCATGAAAAACATTTTGTTTGATTTTGGATGGAATTTACTAAATTACATTTGCAGTTACATTCACAGTTTAATCCCAACTGTGAATGATTGCCTAAGTCCTTGTCTTCTTTTAAACAATAAATGTTAAAAAAAACACAAGATCTTATTTTTCTTACCAAGAAATAAATCAATGGCCTTTTATAGAACTTTTAAAAGCAGGGTATCTTTTTTCTGTGCCAAACTTCAAGCAAATGGCTGATGATTCCAGCTGTTTGAACAGATTGCTAAAGTGCTATTTTGCTCTGGAACACACTTTCTGAACAAATTAAAATGCAGGAATCAAATACTCGTTTGAAACTTAAAAAAAAAAAAAACCAAGAAGAGTAATTTCTTGCTGACAAAAGGAACACCATGAATATTTCATGGCTAGTCTTTTGCCGCATTTTATAGCAGCTTCATTCATTTCAGATAACAGTGAAACACCTCTGCTCCACCACTTTCAGTAAAATATAATGTGTCATCTCAGCTCCTATTAAGATGTGGAGGTCAAGGATAGGAGTGAATAGATTTTATTAATCCACTTTCTTCCTACTGGGAAATATTTCTAAACTGCACATCATATTATGCATTATTCCAAGAGTGACTCCAGTCATATCAGTGTTCCTTTATTCTTACAGAATGAATGAGAAATGTTCACTTAACCAGAAATATGTCAAAATTTAGGAATCAAAAATTTACTTAATTCTACTGAATTTTATTCTTTACTGTTGACTTTGTTTCAATTAAAAATATCAATAAATTACACAAGGTAGCAAAACAAAAATTAAAAAATCACTTATAAGAGACAATATCATCGAAAGTGCTAAAGTATGAGACAGGGAACAAGAATCTCACCTGTGTTTCCTGGACAGTCTGGTCAACATTAGACAGCAAAGCATCTGGGGATAAAATTTCAGTATCATAAACAATTATTCTTTTAAGAAACAGACCCTAAAACACTGAAATCTTGAGATGATTTCTCTTAACAAAGATTTGCCTAGACTTTTTCTTTAACTTACCAGTTCTTGGGTTAATTGCAACTGACTTTTATAATACTTTATGGTTCTCTATGGCTATTTCTTCATTCATAATACTATACACTGGGATTTTTAGGATATTATTCTGATGACTAAAATGAGCAATCATCAATACAGAATGCACTTTTCCTGCAAGAACTTTAGTAGGACAATAAGGCATTTCTTCATTTTCTCTGCTCAAAATCAACATTTCAAATAGAGAGTTGCATTTGATTAATATGAGAAAATACATCAAGGAAAAAAGTCCAAGGGAGAAAACATAGTTTTAACATATTTACCACACAGAGTATAAAATAATCATTTGCAACACAAGCCATTATTCCATAACCCTGCAAACAAGAACATTTTCACCAAGTACCCATCTACCCTTATATAAACAGTAATGTTCTAAATGCAAATACTCTGCCCTCAATAATCCATATGTGATTCCAGTTGCCTATAAATGTTTCATACCATTATGCAGCCCTGCACAGCACACATTCTGCTTCTTTCCAAAATGTCCTTTTTTAAAGCAAATACTTCTCTGGTCATTAACATCTGATACAGTGAGAAGAAAAAATTAGGCATCTCAAGAAAAAGCCATTCTCAAGGTGCATAGGTGAGTGTGATGAGAAAAGCATAAAATACTTTCTTACAAAACTCCAGCACAAATATCCATATACATGTACAATGGCCTCTGGAGATTAGGTTTGAAATCTCTAGATTGCTGAAAGCAATAAAAAGACATGTGCGTATTATACAGAAGAAAATAATTAGGAACTTGCATTATGGCAGAGTAATACGTTAAGTCCCTTCATGTTCCTGAAATTATTTACTAGTCATATTTTGGGGTAGAATTACAGTATCTCTCTAGCTCATGTTTGAGGCAAGATTAAATGTATATCCACTTCCAAACACAAAATAAAGGGACTTGATAGCTTTTCCTTGAATGTATTTGAAATTTTTTTGTTTTTGTTTAAAATTCATGAACAATAGTCATGTATTTGAAGAGAATAGATGAAGGTAGATAAGTTGTAGGGGTGGATATCATTAAGATATTCAGATGGATTAATTTGTACTAGAGAGTTTATATTCCACTGTAATCTGATAAATAGCAGGTATAGTTTGTACAGCTGTTCTTGGGGCAGTTCTCTGGTAACCAGCCCTCTTAAATCTAACTTCATTACATTAATTACAGTCCATTTTACAGGACCAAAATTATGATTTTAACTGGTTAATTTTATAAATATACATATAAAATTTATCTATGTGGATAGATAGATTTTTACTTATACAGAGAATAGGAATATGTAAGTGTATATATTTTATCCAATGGTAACTTCAAACCCTAAATTTTGACTTTGAAATAGCTGAACATACTCCCAGTAAAAAAACCGCTGCTTTCTATGCTCCACTTCACATAACACTGCAGTTTTAGGATGACTGAATTGCACTAATATGTTTACCATTCTTCATATATTAAGTGATCACCTGTACTGCTACAATAAAAACAATAGTTTCTATTGAAAAAAGACAGCCCTCAAACAAACAAAATGACAAAACTAATTATATTTGTAATCCCAGCATGCATTAATCCAGTACAGAAGTGAAAATTGAGTAATCTAAGAGACAGAGTTCTGAAACTATTCTATTATTCCAGTCATTAATTTTGATTATTTTCTCTTTCCTCCATGAAATTTTAGTCAAAGGCAAAAGATTTATATGATCTGAACAAAATTCAGAGTATCCTCCTTGAAATTTTAAAAATGAGATATTTCTTATCCATAATTTACTCAACTAATATTTAACTCATAAGCATTATAGTATAGATTATTATTGTTATCATCATCATCATCCACTGAGGGAGATAAGAAAAATATGTTTTCCCATCTAATCCACATCTCTACTGAAGAGTTTTTCCTTAAGCACTTAACACACACTCACACGTGCATCCACATAACACTTATAGAAACACTGGACTCTTCCTAGGACTCAAGGGAAGGCTTTACATGGCAAAGAGAGTGATAGTCTTCATTCTGTCTAATAAAAATGAGCATTGCTTTCTTGGATGCTTCATTATCCCTTTATGACACTCAGATATTGTATATATATATTTTTTTAAAGGCCTACTTTAATAGGACTCTGACATTTTCACATTGGAGACAATTATCCAAAAGAAACAAAAAACAACAAAGAAACATAATTAAAAAATGTTTAGAGTAAATCTCTAAATATATTGTCTATTAATATGTATTACCATTGAACAAGCTGAATTCATAGTATAAAATTATTAAAAATCAAAGAAAATATGTATGAACAAGGAAGCAAATATTTATGAATAAGGAAGCAAAAACCATATATAGCTTATACATAGTCAATAACAACCAATAGCAAATATATGTTTTGGGTCATATATATACAGGATATATATATATATATATATACATACATACACAGAATATATATGCATATATATACACAGAGTATATATATATATATATATATCACATACATACATACATAGAAGGGTTGGTTAAATGAGGAATGTAAGAAATGACAAAGAAAAACAAAAAGAAAGAGACAAAGAATTTCTTGCTTCTAGTAATAAAATATATGGAACACAAATCTCTGCATTGTGCTCATTAACAAAAATTCTTATTACTGCACCATCTTTCCTGGCCCTATTCATTTACACATTTACCTACCCATTCACTCATTCATTCACCTAAGTCATATTGTGTTTTGGACATTATATACCAGGTATGTTTAATCAACCCCAACCTTCCCATCGATTTATTTTTCATTCATTTTGCCCTGAAACTACCCTGAGCAAAAATTATTTCATACACTTATAAAATAAAAACAAAAAACATTGTCCCTCTTGATAGGTCAATCTTTTGTCGATCTCTCAAAATACAAGCATTTTGAAAGACGGGAACACAGGAGCTCTTATCATTGCTAAGAACAAAATGTTCAAGCCTTTGCTTAATACACCCTGAAAATGATCTTAGAAAAGTAATACAAATTTAAATGGTTTCAACGGCTTTAGTCAAACAGAATAAATTTCACATGGTTACATATTAAAGAGTTCCAAATATTTATGAGAAATAAAAAATGTTTAATTAAAGCTTCATTAGAAACATAAGCAGGAAATTGACTTAAAAATATAGGCAACCAGAAAATACAAAATACATGAATCAGTAGCTTGGAGTAAATATGCTAAGCTGCTGCCTGTGTTGCATGATTTCATAGCCCACTTGTCCACAGTCTTCCTAATCCCAGAGATCCTTCTTGGGGGATTCATTCATTTACCTTTCAAAAGCTTTCCTATATTCAGGGTTTTAAAATATTTTGTAGGTAAAAACTAAGAGGGGAAAAATAATATACTTTTATCCATCAGCACCCCATGAAGAATTAAATAATTAATGATAATTTACAGTGTTTAATAAGGATTAGAGCATTATTACAGAAAGACAAATACCACATGATCTTACTTATATGTGGAATCTAAAAAACAAAAGAAAGCAAAGCCCAAGCTCATCGGTACAGAGAATGGATTGGTGGTTTTCAGAGACAGGGGAGGGGAGGGAGGACAAAACAGATGAAGGAAGCCAAGAAGTACCAACTTGTAGTTATAAAGTAAAGAAGTCATAGGAATATAATATACAGCTTTATAATATAGTTAATAATGCTGTATGTATATTCAAAAATTTCTAAGAGAGCATAATTTAGATGTACTCACCACAAGAAAAAGAATTCAGTAACTATGTGTGGTGATAGATTTGTCATGGTGATAATTTCACAATACATACAAATACTGAATCATTATGTTATGTACTTGAGAGTAATATAATGTTGTATGTCAATTATACACCAACTTAAAAAAAAGAAAATAAAGAAATTGTGTATCAACTTTTGAAGTTAAAAATAAATAAAAATATTTAATCGGAGTTAAAGCATTATTACAGAAATAGTGTTGCAAATACATTTATAACATTTTTTACTTTATAAAATACTACCACATGTGATCTCATTTATTCCTCACAAGAACTATGTACCTGACTCATGAATGCTGATTAGATTTTAAAAATGTGAAAGGCAAACTTCAGAAAAGGGAAGCAGGGCAGAGAAGGCACTTAGGAAACACCTAAGGTAATAAAAGCCCATGAGACAATTATTTTCAAGGCTGGCATTGAAAATAATCTCTAACTGCTTCACTCTTGCCCTCTTTTTAATGACATCATGAAGCATAATGCATAATAAGTACCTCTATAAAGTTAAGATTACCTGAAATTTTTATATATACCTCTAACAGGAGGGAATTGAACTAATGATTGACATTCCTCAACTTTGTTTTAAATGGTATTTCAAGTGATCTGAGTTAATGAATGCTTATTATATATGGCTATTTTTTTTCTACAAGGTTACCACAGTAGCCTTATTCTCAAAACAAAACAACTACAACAGAAAAGTTAATGTTAACCCTCACTTACCAATCTTTAATAAAACACCATCAGGTTAGTGTATAATATTGTTAGATTTTCTACAAGTTGATAGAAACATTTATCTGTAGACCTTGAGTTCAGTGAATATCCAAAAATTCCACTTCAACAAGGAGCAGCTACATTGCCTGACTAAAGTTAAAATTCTTTTTTCAAAAACTGTATGGTTTATAATTCAATTTTACCGCTGGTTTTAGTTGAAATAATAAATAAATTTGCTCTAAAAAAGAAATAGTGAATTCAGAATTACAGTGCAAAAGGGACATATGAAACCACTACCTGGTTAATGAGCAATGACTTTGTATTGCTTGTAAATGTAATAAATTCATTAGAAGTCTTTGTTAAATTACTTAGTGATAAAAATAAACATCCCTTTGATAAAGTAAGTCTTGTATTTTTGTCTCCCTTTTTGAACATGCACTCATTAAGAAAAACATAAAACTTATTCATTCAGCAAATATGTATTAAATGAATAAAAACACCTTCATATGCCAAGGTAGATGCATATAAAATTGTGGCCTATAACTTAAAATTGAACTTCAATTTTTTTTTGATAAATGCAAAATCAATTGTATTTTCTTCTGCTTCCCACTGAAAAACCTGTGTCCTCAATGAGAAATATCACAGAACTATTAAGGCACTAGAACCAAAAACATTGTTTAGAAGGGTACTTATTTTAACACTTGGCTGGATGTACTTATTCAATATTTTATTTTAAATAACATAACAACACAAACTTGTTCTCTACACTATTTGCCTAAAAATAAACACCACTGTCATTGAAAGAAATAGGCAATCTATTCATTGAAAAGTACCAATTATTCATCAGTGGTTCTTTGTAAGATGGAGAAATATCATTATTTATGCAAGACTTTATTTCTGCTATGACAACTTTCATTTTGTGATCTGCTACCACAGAACCCAGAAGCCAGTCCTTTTTGGGAAAGGCACTGTTACCATGTCATGCTTTTACATATATATATATACACACACGTATATGTATTAAATTTATATATAAATAACTGTATCCTAGAGGTTTATACACCTTGGCTCTATTGGCCACGTGTCAGAGAAAAAGGAGTGAAATTTCAAATTCCAACTTCTTATAGGAGTTTTCAAAAATTTTTTTCATTAAAAAAAATAGGTTACATAGTGCTTTCCAATATACACTCAGAATTTGAAAGAGTTGCTTTTCCGCTATGCCCATCAGAATTGTGGGACTGAATTAACATCCCATTCATAGACAGGCTTCTTTTAGAAAAGAGTCCACATGTGCTCGGTGAGTTAATATAACAATAGTATTGCCTTAATTCTCCATTCAGGGAGTACCTGTGCCTTGCTCTGGGTCTCTCAGCAGGCAAAGTGAGAAACTTACTTGGCTTTGAATGTGCTCTTTTAGATGTGGGCCCCTCTGTGACAGAATCAGGAGGTCGACTAGCTAACTGCAATGCAGTTGAGTTGTTCCTGTTAGTGTTTTGGGACTCAACATTTGTGACAGCTTCGTTCTGTGGTTCGGTACTCGGCTTTGTGCCTGTCTTTCTTTTCTGCTTTTGGGACACAGACGTGCCTGAAGTCCAGGTAGGAGGCAAAGCAGAGGTAGTGGTAGAGGAGTCCTGACTTGAACAAATTTCTGAAGATTGCATCACATTGTCATTGACAACTTTACAACACTGAGCATTCTCTTCATGTCCCACAGCTTGTTTGGACATGGACTGGGGCAGCGTTACACTGCAGCCTTGCATTTGAGCCCCATTAGTTTGAGAGTAGACATTGCTGACCTTGGTGACCTTGTGTTGCCCATTATTGTTACAAACCTTATACCGGATCATGAGAATGATGATGAAAACCAGCACGGATGCTACAATTATTCCACCAATAATAATAATCATGGTGCCTCCCAAAAACTGGGACTGCATGAAATGGCATCGCACGTAATCCTGTTCCGTAGTAAACTGGATGCAACCCACGACTCTTGTGGCAGTGAGGGAAGTGATGCCATCGTCATATATTGCCAAGACACACAAGTCATACATGGTTCCAGCAGCCAGGTTATTGACAAGAAAAGTTTTGCTCGTAGGAGGTATCATTCTGAGGGACAATGGAATTGTGTTAATATTCAAAACAAAACAAAACAAAACATATACATACACAGAGTCATTATGACTTCAGTTCTGTTTCATTTCAGTATTCATTCAGATAAGCCCAATAACAGGCATAAAATATGGGAAGATGTTCAAATTGTATATTTCCCCAATAAAAATGGCTAACAGTTACTGTTGGACTCTGCATTATATGAAGGGTGCCTGCGCCATGCCTTTGACAAGCTTACTAATTACATTGCTAGGCAAAGCAGAACTCCTAATAAAAGCCACTTCTAAAAAATCATTTATGACATACTGCTTTTGAAAGGTGTGACTATGACATTATCTCACTACTAAACAAATCCATTTAGCACTTACAACACTTCTGCGACTAAAAGCCAATTTGAAGGAAGGGAAAACACTGACAATCACATCAGAAACCAGAATGGAACCCAGTAAAACTATCTTTAAAAACTAAGATAATTGCTAAGATTAAAGTACTTTACTTCTTGATGTCCGCCCTCTCTTAAACCTTCAACACTGGATTCCCTGTATGTTTTTTATCTGAATGAGTTTGATGAAAATGCATGAGTAATGCTGTCCTGTAAACATGGACAGGGCAAGGCTGTTGACCAGAGAGAGCATGTGTCCCTTGTCCTCCCTACTTCAGGATGACAGATTTACTTTCAAAACAGTTTCTAAAATTTGATGAGTTTAGAGATATCTCTGAATCTATTATATCACAAAAGTCTTCTGTGGAAGAGCATTTTTCCACTTTTTTTTTTTCAGTAGCAACTTAAACTATGACCTAAACTAATATCTATTGTGGAAAAAGGCTTGAAACTCTATATTTACCCTGAAAGGGAGTTATTTAAAAAACCTGGCAACACTAATCTGTTATACAACCTAAACAATACCATCTAAATGTACCAGGATGCTCTTAAGTCAGAGTATGTATTTGCGATTGAGATCACTACCATTTACTAAGTGATGATAATGCCAGGCATTACTAAGCATTGCATAAACATTATAATTTAATTTTTATAGTGACTGCATGAGATAAGAATTATCAAAATGTTATACATGAGAAACATTAGGATCTGGAATTCAAGCCATTTCCTTAAAGTTACATAGAATTTACTTGTCATGAATTAATTAACGTCTTAGAATTTAGAAAATGGAAACTAACTTATTTTATAGAATAAATGTTTAAAATATGTAGAATGTGTAGTAGCTACAGGAAGGTGAGGAGCTAGAGGTGGATGTTTGTCTTTCACAGTGTGTTAAATAACCCATTGCCCAGGTGAAGAGATGAGTATAACAAGACAAAAACTACTTTATGCTAATATACATGCATCATAGTCCACATCCCATACTTTTAGTAATAAGAGAGATATTAGAGACCATTTATTTTAATCTCCTCCTTTTAAAGATGAGGAAATTAAAACTCAGCCAGGTAGAACCTTGCCCAGGATTGATCACGTGGCTAGCTGGACCAGTTTTGTTTTTTTCTACCAGCTCAGGTTCATGTTCAAAATTTATCTCATTTTTACACATGAGTGAAAATGAAATTATCTTCAAGAACTCTCATAGTGAGTTAACCTAATTTTAGAAAAGACAAATACATATATATACTTATACACACACACACATATATATATGTGTGTGTGTATAAGTATATATATTTCAAAGCCATTATTTTGCATTGCTTCCTAGGATTAATAAGAATCTATCATAACAAAATTATATGGAGAGGTAGAAAGGTATATTTCCAACTAAAATTGGACAAGATGTGACTATAAATCAATGAGGCTGAACTTTAGAAAAACATACCAGAAATTCTTTAGTCAGATATAAATTCTCTCTATCAATGTCTTTACAGGAGATTACATACTTAACTCCAGTGATACTCTCACTGCTCAAAATATTTATAAAATTTCCCTTTGGAACTGCCTTAAGAACCAGTGTCTATGAGACAACACACATGCAGAGAAGTCAATCACTCAAAATATCAGTCTCATTATTTTATAGTTACATCATATCTTTGGCCAAAAATGGTAATACCCATCTTGATCACCCACCTTATTCACAAGACTTGGCTCCAAATGGCTTTTGCTTGTTTCCAAAATTCAAATTCACCCTCAAAAGACGATGATTTGCCACCACTGAGGATATTCAAAATAGTATGACGAAGGTTCTAAAGATAATTCCAAAAGTATTTGGAGCAATGGCAGCATCATTGGGATAATGGTATAGCCTCCCAACGTGACTTCCTTGAAGGAAAGAACACTCATATGGATGTGTAAGTTCTGGTATGTTTTTGAATTTTTAAAATAAATCAATCTTGTTCTCTGATAGTCACATCTCTTAGATGGGGGGTGGGGAAGTAAGCATAAAATTAAACACAAATTTGAACTCTAAAAATAATACCATTCAAAATAGTTCCCCACATGTATTTATCCTTCACAATGCTTACATTATACACTTAAAACATAGAATACTATAATTGCAATACAGAGGAGCACTGCAATGAAAAATTAAAGTGCCTTGACAAGCCCTACACTACAATACATGGTAAATTTAGAGACTTGCTTAATTTTTCTTACCTGTAAACAAGGGTGTCATCATAAGTACCATTGTACTGGATTTGAAACATTCGTATTCCAGGGATATTCCTTTGAAAATTAAATTTAAGTAATGCAGTAGATGATGTTGCTTCTGCCACCACAATCTTATCTTGACTCATTTTAGTATCACTGTTACTACTGCTTGCATTAGAGCCTGACTTAGTAGAAGTTGAGATATCTGAAGAACCAGGATCAGGCTCATGGATGTGGTTTGTACTGTTTAGCAAGTGAGGGAGCTTAATTATATGAAGATCCACTGTTTGTGTTGCTTCCCCTGCAGGATTGGAAGCAATGCAGGTAAAAACACCTGTATCCTTTACAGTTGTTATGACAATGTCAAGTGTTCCATTATCATATACCAGCGATCTTGTTGCATTTGAAATAAGCTTCCCTTCAGGAGAAATCCAGTGAATTGCAGGTTCAGGGTCTCCCCTGGCTTTGCACTTCAGGGTTGCCCTTTGACCCTCCAGGACTCTCATTTCATGTGTATGACGAGTAATGAGAGGAGGCTCACATAAAAACTCTTCCTCAGGAATTGACCAAAAATAGCGACCAGTTAAAAGTGCTGGAGAAGCACAGGTCTCCAGGTCATCTTCTCTGGACAGACGCCTCAACCACAACAATTCACAATTGCAATGCAAAGGGTTTCCACCAAAACTTAATGCAAAAGTAGATGGGTTTATGATTCCTGAGGTCACTAGTACCTGAGCTCGCTGAAAGAGAGGGTCAGGTGGCAGCTTCTGCAATTTATTGGATGTTACATCTAGCCGAGTCATCTTGTGCAAGTGGGAGAAAGTCCCCTTAGGAATATTATCGATCATATTGTGGTCCAGACTGAGGGTGTGCAAGCTAACCATCTTCTCAACAGCATCCCAAGGGATTGTTTCTAAATTATTATAGGACAGATCCAGCTCCTCAAGGGCAAAGACATCATCAAATGCTGTAGATGAAATTAAAGTCAGCTGATTATTGTTCAATATCAAATGATGGAGGTTGGAAAGCCCACTGAACATATCATTTGTAATTTTAGTCAATCTGTTGCTGTTCAAATGCAATGCCCTCAAATTTCGTAAGTCGGCAAAAGCATGAGGTGTAATAAAACTTATTGTATTCCTGGACAGAGTCAGGTCCACCAAGCTGGTCATATTGGCAAAATCTTTCCTTTTGATATTTGTAACAAAATTGTCTGCCAACCGCAGTTCCACAGTTCTTCTGTCAATGTTTGGAGGAACAAATAAAAGTCCTTTCTTGGCACAAAGGGTTGCAAGATTAGGAGACAAAATCTGACAGACACAACGCTTTGGACAGATCTGAGCTCTCACTGCTATGCCAATGAAAAACAGATAAAAAAGGAATTTTTCCATTGTAGATCAGATTTAAGAGCCTGTAAGAAAAGACACAAAACTCAGAGTTAATATTCAATAATTTGATCAAAGTTCATATTCCTAGTAGAATAGCCTTTTAAAATTCAAATTGAAGTACAGAAGCGATTTATTCATTTCTTTATTTAACAAGTATAGAATATTTACTCTTGATTGCTGTAGGGTAGATTACTCTTGATTGAGGGTATAGTGGACACTAGGATGCAAAATATGCCATTCACAGCTTTGTAGGGCTTAAAATCAAATAGAGAAAAGTAGACAATAGATTATTGTAGTTCTGTGAATTCAATGCTATTTTTGAAATATGGCCAGGGAACTCCACGGATGCACAGAAAAAGAGATATTTAGCCCATAATGGAGTGTTAGAGTTCTGGAAAACTTCTCATAAGCCCCAAACATAAGTTCAAAAGCTTAAAGACATATTTAAGGTTTGCAACTATTTCAATTTACTAGCCTGAGTAGTAACTAAGAGACAATATTTGAAATTGTTAAACCTGTGGCATCATATTTGAAAGTAATTAATTTTTGACTAAATTTTTATTCATCATTACGAATTCTCTTGAACACAGTACAACCTTCACATCCTAGCATTAATACAGGATCATATTCTCAAAAATAAAAATGCTGAAATTTACTATGAAGTCTCTGAGCAATAAAAATTTTATTTGATGTAAACATGGATTTTTGAAGATAATTTATGGAAAGTCACTATCAGTGTTAATATATATCTTTTTGGACTCACTGTGAAGTGAAGATAATTTATGGAAAGTAGTTACCAGTGTTAACATACATCTTTTTGGACTCACTGTTAAATGAGTCCAAAAAGATATATATTAAATTTTCTTTTTTTTTAAATCTTAATGCATTTACATTTATCCAAATTTAATTTGAAAAGACTGACAGTTTCATTTTCCAGTTTTATCTTAAGTATTTGCTCTTGAAATTAATGCTCAAAAATAAAAATACTAACCCATATGATTAAAACTTCATATAAGTTACATTTAGTTTTAAATGTCAAAAGGAAAAGTAGCTGGATAAATCATTCAATTTTTAATTGAACAAACCTGAAATATGGAGCTATCCTAGAAAAAAATGCACCTAGTTTTCTAAATAAAACACATTCTTATAGCTTTAATTTACTTTATGCCCATTTTATGCCATATTAAATGTGGTTTAATGAATAAGAATTGCCATTTTGACAAATGAAATGGAGTTGTACCCTATGTTCATGATGGAATGACTAGTACTAAAGTAGCTTTTCCAAAATAAGTGGCAAAAAAATACAAAAAGACATAAAACTACAGTTTTCAGACATCAGAAAAAAAGGAAGCACAGAACTGTGATCCTTGAGAAAAATGAATTTAAAAAAATGAATCCTATCATTGCTCCTGGAGACACCTTCTAATCCACAGCACAAAACGGAAAGCAAGGCCAAGCATCGACAGTCTTATTTATTGAAGAGACAAGAGATGGGAGTGCAGAGTAGGGTGGCTTGAATGTATGAGGCAGAGAATCAAAACGGTGAGTGACCAGAACTCCAGTAATCTCCAGGTAGAAACAGGGGAATAAATACTAACGATTATGAAACACTGATTAAAAAGGCAAAAGAGGGAAATAAATTTGAACAAAGACTCAGTGACCTGTGGAAAAAATATGAAGAAGTCAAACATACATAAAACTGCACTATCAGAAGAAAGCTGTAAGGTAAAAATTTATTTGAAAAATAATGGTAATTTTTTTCAAATTGGTGATAAAAAGCCCCAGCAACTCATTAACCTAAGTTCAAAATAAGAAAAACCATAGCAACACACATTATAATTATATTGAAGATAACCAAAGAAACAGAAAAAATAAACGTAAAAGCAGTCACATAAATAAGATAAATTATAACATGATAAGTGAACAAAATAAAAATAATGCCTGACTTCTAACTGACTTCCTTTTGGAAGTAAAGCAAGATGGAAGACAATAAAAAATATCTCCATAGAACTTCAAGAAAAAGGAAAGCCTGTCAACTTGGGTATGGTTTCATACATTCATAAAAGATAAAAGTAAAATAAAGATATTTGAGACAAACAAACTGAAAAATTCATCACAAGTAGAATGGTACTATGAGAAAATATAAAGGAATTCTCCTCAGAAAGAAAATTATATCCGATGGAATCTTGAATCTTTATAAATGTTAGAAAAGCAAGAGAAATTGTACATCTGTGGATAAGTATAACATATTTTTGCTGTGTTTTAATGCTTATAAATAGTACTTCTGGTAAAGATATAAAAAGTTACAAAGGCCATCATTTTTACCCTAACCATTAAATAAGCTGGATAAGCTACAAATCATACATGCTTTGAAAAATAACATCATAACACTGAGGATGCAAATATACTTAAATGAACTATATGAGATCTGTCCAGAAAGTATCCATCCATGCACTATGAAAAATAGAGACATTTATTGAAGAAGATACAAGATGCAAGAAACACTGTACACAGGACAGTGATGCCTCAGTCCTCTTCCAAGTAGACACTTTAGGACCTCACACAGTTCTCCCAATGCCATCAGCTATTCTGTTCTATTTTTCCTGAACCTCATTGACAGTTTGAAATCTCTTTCCTTTCAAAGGTGATTTTAGTTTGGGGAAAAGCCAGAAGTCACAGGGCACCACATCTGGGCTGCAGAGGGGCTGAGTCACCTGGGTGATTTGATGTTTTGCCAAAAAACTCTGCACAAGACTTGATGTGTGAGGTAGCACACTGTTGTGATGAAGCTGCCAATCACCAATTGCCCATAGATGCGGCCTTCTGAATCAACTCAATAGTTTCTGCAGAGGAATGTTTAAGCTTAATGCAAATTTTTAAATTAATGTTCAAATACAGTTGTCTCCATTTTCCCACCACCAGTTTCCCCCACCCTACCAATCCCCACCTCCCACCCTCAATCCTACCCACTTTGGCTTTGTCCATGGGTCCTTTATACATGCTCTTTGAGGACCCTTTCCCTTCTTTCCCCCTCATTATTTCCCTCCCCGCCTCTGGTTACTGTGAGTTTGTTCTTAATGCAAAAATATGATGCACATTAGATGCTCTACTCGCTCAGTCATTTTGAGTGTGATGTCCACACAGAACGCATGCTCACTCAAAGGAGGTCTACTGCCCCCACTGACTAGTACAGTGAAGTCATCATTGTTCACGCATGCTCCTTCCAGTCCACTTTGCTTGTCTGACAGGTGGCATCAATGTTGCACAAACAATTCTCGTTATATTAACAATGGTTGAACTTTTTCTGGACAGACCTTGAATTTCAGAAAGTGACAGTCCTTTATGAAGGGGAAAGATCCATGAATGTCCTACTATTTTCCCCGCCAACAGAAGGGTAAATAGGAGAACCTACCTGGCATAATAAATTGGAGGGAGGAAAACACAGCTTGACTTTTAAAAATATGTTTTTAAGATTTTATTTATTTATTTTTAGAGACAGGGGAAGGAGAAAGAGAGGGAGAGAAACATCAACATGTGGTTGCCTCTCACGCACCCCCCTACTGGGGACCTGGCCCCACAACCCAGGCATGTGCCCTGACTGGGAATAGAAGCAGTGACCCTTTGGTTCACAGGCCCGTGCTCTATCCACTGAGCTACACCAGCCAGGACCTTTTAAAAATATATTTTTTAAAATTGTATCCTCACCTGTGGGCACAGTTTCATTACTTTTAAAAAAAGAGGAAGGGGGAGAGAGAAACATCAAACCTATCTTTCAGTTATGGAATGTCACTCAAACCACCTGAGCCACACTGGCCAGACCTTTTAAAAATACTTTTAACACTTTATTTTGTAGAGCACTTTTAGGTTTACAACAAAATATTAAAAAGGTACAGAGATTTCTTATTTAACAATTACTCCCACACATGGAGAGCCTCCTCCATTATCAACAGCCTCTACAAGCATAAGAACTTTAATCTAATCAATGAATGTAATTTGACACATGGCAGTTATCCAAAATCCATATTTATATTAGGGTTTGCTCTTGGTTTTATACATTCTATGGGTTTGAAAAAAAGTGTAATGGCAGATATCCACCATTATGGAGTCATACAGAGTATCTTCACTTACCCCCAAATCTTCTGTGCTCTGCCTAGTCATCTCTCCATAGCCCATCGCTTCCTAACAACCGCAGGCCTTTTTGCTGTCTCCACAGTTCTGCCTTTTCTATTATGTTTTTCATATAGTTGGAATCATATAGGATGTAGCTTTTTCAGATCAACTTTTATCACTTAGTAATATGCTTTTAAGGTACTTCCATGCCTTTTCATGGCTTTATACCTCATTTCTTGTAGCACCGAGTAATATTCCATTGTCTGAATATACCACAGTTCATTCATCTACTCATCTGCTGAAGGACATTTTGGTGCTTCCCAGTTTTGGCAATTATGAATAATGCTTCTCCATACATCTGTATAAAGGCTCCTGTGTAGACATGCATATTTTACTCCTTTGGGTAAATACCAAGAATATGATTACTGGAGTATATGGTAAGAGAGTGTTTAATTTTGTAAGAAAGTGCCAAATTCTCTTCCAAAGAGGTTGCACCATAATTCCTACCAGCAATGAATGGGAATTCCTGTTGTATCACATCCTCACTAGCCCTTGGTGTTGTCATTGTTTCATATTTTGGTCATTCTAATAGGTGCTGTTTGTTTTAATTTGCATTTCCCTGATGACATATGATGTGTGGTATCTTTACATATATTATTTGCCATATCTACATCTTCTCTGGTGAGCTGTCTGTTAGGGTCTTTGGTCCATTTTTATACATATTAATTGTTTTTTAGCTTAAGTTTTAAGGTTTCATTGTATATTTTGGATAAGAGTTCTTTATTAGATGTGTTCTTTTGCAAATAGCTTCTCCCAGTGTGTCTTGTTTTATTCTCTCGACATCCTCCTTAACAGAGGAGAAGTTTTTAATGTTAATGAAGTTTAGCTTGTCATTTCTTTCATGGATCAAGTTTTAGGTGTTGGTGTGTAAAAAGGCATCACCATATCCACGGTCATTTAGGTTTTATTACATTATTTTCTAGTGATTTTATGGTATTACATTTTACTTTTAGGTCTCTAATCCATTTTGAACTGATTTTTTCAATGATCTAAGGTCTGTGTTTAAATTCCTTTTTTTTTTGAATGAGGATGTCCAGCTGTCCCAGTACCACGTGGTGCAGAGACTATCTTAGTTCCAAAGCATTGCCTTTGCTTGACTGTCAGAGACTTCTCCTATAGTTATGGGCAACTATTTCTGGGCTTTCTACTCTGTTTCATGTATCTGTTTGTCTATTCTTCACTAATACCACATTGTCTTGATTACCACAGCTCTCTGATATGTCTTCCAGTTGAGGAGCACTGGTCCTCCACCTTTGTCTTATTCTTCAATATTGTTACATTGACTATTCTGGATCTTTTGCCGTTCCATATGAACTTAGAATCAGTTTGTCAACTTCCACAAAATAACTTTTGAGTTTTAAGAATTGTTTGTATCATAAGTTCTTTATCAGATGTGTCTTGTAAGTAGTTTCTTCCAGTCTCTGACTAAGGACTGACATCTTCTAGAACTGCTGTCAATAGGCCTTTAGTAATATGTTGGTAAGGTTTAGAGCGAGGGCACATGTTATGTTGTCTTATAACCAGGTCTCAGTGTTTTAGTGAGCCAATGACTCTGCACTGTGAACTTCACAGGAGTTTCCATGTTTCCCTCCCCCTCTCTTTAGGTGAAACAGAATGGTTATAGAGGACTGGTGTAAGGCATTTCCCTTTTTCCCCATGTAAAGCTAGAACTGGCTGGAATTAAGTCATTTCCTCCCCCCACAAGTTAGGCTTAGATAACACCACAGCAGTTTAGGCTCTCCTGAATTTGTTTCCCCTGAAGACAGGCCTTGTTAAGCAGTACAGAGTGCTCTAAAATATTTTAAAAGGGTTCCTTTCTTCTTCTCTGCTGGAAGCAGAAGCAGATTTTTCTCTGATATTTGCTGTGGGAATTTGGGGGAGCTCTTTTAGGTAAATCTCAACATATTACAGTCTCCTCCCTTATAACTGGGTTTCCCTGAAATTTTTACCTATCGAGGTGTCTGTACTGTGTCTCCAGCAATTCATCCCAGCATTTCAGGTTTCCTCCTGCCGCTGGTTCCACAGCGTTTGCTGCTCTGGCTTTGCTCCAGTAAGCTGGGGCTCCCAGTGTCCGCCTGCCTGTCTTTCCAGTTTTGGGGCAATGGTTAGCATATGTCTTCTCCTCCCTTTTGGATCCAAGAACGGTTTTTTTCATTTTTGTGCTTTTGGTTTTTTTGTTCAGTTTTTCAGTCTTCTCAACATTTTTACTGTTATAGGGGAGGGGTGATCTCTAAGTTCCTTAACATGTGGAATTGGAAGCCAGAATTTTAACTAACTTTTAAGAACCACACATAGGCTTGTGTAAGAAAATAAAGTCCAAAAGTGCCCCAAATTGAGGCAAGAAAGTGTCCCCCCATTTCACTCTTATATGTTTTCACTGACTATGGGGGTCCTACCTAGAAAAATACAAGGATGGAAAGAAAGCAGAGACATACTGTGTATTTGCAGATAAAAAGCAATAGAGATGAAAAGAGAAATTAAATTGCATCCTCCAGGTAACCTAGACTTCCACCTTTGGAAGAATGGGTAAGAAACAGAGGCCTGAAGGAAAAACTTAGTCATTCAGGGCTTTCTGCTGTAAAAGACTGAGAGAGGGAATAAAGAGCTCACCTCCTTTCTAGAATTGATAACATTGATCCAAAAAAGCCAATAAATATCAAGCAGTATAAACACAAAGATTAGAGTACCTAAACACATAAGAGTCCATTGCTAAAAAAACAAACAGAAAGAGAAAAATTATAAAGGAAGCAGAGGAAAGGACATTGCATACAGGAGAATAATATATGAACTATAACTAAATTATCAGAATAAATAATGAAGGCCAAAAACTGGAATAATGTATTAAAATATACAAATGAAAAAGTCTTCCAACCTTATATTTCATATCCAATAAAAATATCCTTCAAAATGAACATAAAAATGTTCACAGGTAGAAAAACTAAGAAAATTCATCTGGGATATTAGCTGTAAGGTATAGTGAAAGAAGTCCACAGGATAGAAAGAATAAAAAAAAATCAACCACTGAGAAAATATAAAACAAAAAAATGGTAGACTTAATCCCAAAGAGATTAATAATTACTTAAAAAACAACTTAAATCAAAATTTAAAGGCAGAGATCATTATTCTGCCTAAAATAACAGGGGACTATTCTGTAAGCATTAAAAAATACTTCAAAGTGAAAATACAGACAATGAAAGTTAAAAGGTAGAAAAGATATATCATGAAACACTGAACATAAAAACTTGCATGACTAAATTATTACCAAACAAAGTAGAAGAAGAAAAAGTGTGTACCAGAGATAAACACAGTCATTTCTTGGAAAAAAAAGGATCAGTTCATCAATAAATGGTGAGAACACTAAAAGTACATGCACTTAATGGTAGTGATTCAAAACACACAAAACAATACGACAGAACAATGTGGAGAAATTTTTAAAACTCCACAAATATGATTGGAGACATAAAATATTTCTCAGTAACTCATAGAACAAGATGAAAAAATAAAAAGAGCAGTAGTTATAAAAGATTTCAACACTATAACACAACCAACCAACTTGACTTCATTTACAATTGTGGAACATAACAAGGTGCTTATGGAACATTTACCAAAACAGTCCATACAATAGACCTGAATTGTCAAAATATACAAAATTATTTAATTCACACAAAACATACCATCTGATCACATATTATTCCATTACAAGTCAATGAAAATAAATATGTAGGAATTGCTAATATGTTTGGTTATTAAAAAGTACAAGGATCAAATAAAAAATCACAATGGAAAATAGTCAATATTTTGGAATGAATGAAAATAAAGTGTAGTAAAATTCATAAGATGAAAAAGTACTGTTTTGATTGTTATGATAGGTTATACTACATCTATTAGGAGAAAACTAAATCAATTAACTAACATTTAATCTTTCAACTAACATTGAAAGATTAAAAAACTACAAAAGAAAAAAATAAATCAAACCAAAGTAAATAGAAGAAAAGAGATGGTTGAAATAAGAGCAGAAATCAATAAAATACAAATTGGACAAAAGAAGAGAAAATACACATGTTAATTTGGCTTTTAAAAAAGGATTGGTAAAATTGATCTAATTCTGCAAGAAAAATTAAGAAAAAATAAGGGAAAACAAAAATTACTAACAAGGAGAATAAAAAAGAGACATCAATACACATCCCAAAGACAATAAAGGGATTAATATAATAACATAATGTCTATAAACTCAATTTAGATGACATGGGCAAATTTGTTTTAAAAAACAAATTACCAAAACTATTAACACAAGAAAGCATATAGAAAATATGAACAATATTTGCATTAAAGAAAATATGCATTAAAGAAACTGAATTCATAATAACACCTTTCTAAAAAGGTAATTTCAAATCAAGTAGAATCTTTGTCTCTATGAGAATGTTAGATATAATATATGATCATTTAAATATATAGTACATATAAATTACAAATGATTTAACTATATAATGTATGAGGTCTGTCTGGAAAATGTTCAAATATTATTGATATAATGAGAATGGTTTGCGTGACATTGATGTAACCTGGCAGCCAAGGACAGTGGACTGGAATGCACATGCGTAAATCGTGATGACTTCACTGTACTAGTCAACGTTAGCGGTATATGATATTGAGTGAGCATGTGTACTGTGTGGCCTTTGCATTCAAAATAACTGAATGAATAGAGCAACCAATCTGCATCAAATTTTGCGTTAAGCTTGAACATTCCTACAGAATCTACAGATGATTCAGAAGGTTGCAGCTATGGACAACTGGTGATTGTCTCCTACAGAGTTTTTTGACAAAACATTAAATCACCCAGGTGACTCAGCACTCCCTACAACCCAGATTTGGTGCCCTGTGACATCTGGCTTTTTTCAAAATTGAAGTCACCTTTGAAAGGGAAGAGATTTCAGTCTGTCAATGAGTTTCAGGAAAAATACAACAGGGCAGCTGTTGGCATTGGAACTGTGTGAGGTCCTAAAGTGTCTACTTGGAAGGGGACTGAGGCATCACTGTCCTGTGTACAATGTTTCTTGTATCTTGTATCTTCTTCAATAAGTGTCTCTATTTTTCATGGTACATAGCTGGATACTTTATGGAGAGACCTTGCCATATATTATAAATTATGCCTGATATAATGCCAAGATTTCAATAATTACTTTAAAAACAAATTGAATCTAAAATTTAAAGGAAAAGTTATTAATCTTCCTAAAATACAAGGGGGTCAACTCGTAAAGTATTTAAAAAACACACATTAGAAAAAAATATATGCACACACACATACAAACATACACACAGAAAGAAGAAACAGAAGAAGGGGTGGAGGATGGAAGCAAATGTAAATGTTATCATTTGGCAATTTGGGTAAAATGTATACAGAATCTTTTCATGCTATTTTCAACTTTTAGTAATTACTAAATTGTGACCAAAATAAGTTAAAAGAAATGAAAAACATTATGAGAAAACGACAAGGCAGTTCCCTAACTGGGAGAAAATATTCAAAATGTTTGTGTAATGGTATGTGTGTGTGTTTGTGTCTCACAAAGACTTACATTCTGAATATAAAGGGAAATCTTACAACTTAAGAAACAGAACTACTTCCAATAAGAAAGTTGGCAAAGGAATGGAAGAGATACTTCATAATGAAGATATGAAGATATAAGGATACTCAATAATCACATGAAAATATTTGCAATGTTATTAGTCATCATTATTAATAATTCAGATTTAAATTAAAATCCTCATTACCCACCCTGAAAATTAAAAACAAACAAACAAACATGGTGGGAACCACCCTGCCTGGTTTCAGAAGCTTTAACCCCCATGGCTAAGGCTGAGTAAAAGACCTTGGGACCATAAGCCACTAAGGAGACAAAGCTTATCTTCTGGGCAGGGGCCAGGGGCACCGCTTTTGCCCCCTTTACTTCACTGTGCTTGGACCCGTGGATGACTGGTTAGCCAATGACAGCTAAGGTTCCTCAAGCGAGCAACCACCTAAGACAGGCATAGTTATGAGGGGCCATCTGGGAAGGACTTGGGAGACTAGAGAAAAAGGGGGTGATGGACCCTCACCCCTCGGCTTTGACATAGCCTGACTCCTCATTCTGTCTCTAAGAAGTCCCCTAATCTCTTGGCTGCCTTACTTCCCCCACCTGACTTACGTCTGAAACAATGCTGGAGGCGGGTGCAGCCCTGGGCAGGAATGGGGAGTTCCCTGGGGCAATCAGGCCTAAGAAAGAATGCATAAAATCCTGTGAAAACTGCTTTGCTAAGAATTCCTTTGCTAAGAATGCCAAAATGATAAGGGTCCAAGCATGAAATGAGTTTGGTTCCCAAAGTTTTGTGGCCCTTTAGCTATCTGACCCTGACTCAGAATAAGCCCTCAGAGTTCTTTGAGTGTTATCTACTGTTTGATTATTACTGCCTGACAATGACTGATGAGCTTTACCTGTATCCCTGTGCAAATTGAACCCAATAAAATCCCATTGAAGAACAGGCTCAAGGCCCTTCTCCTCTGAGGGACTGGCCATCTTTCCTCCAGAAGCAGATCATGTCTTGTAGACTTATTCTCATCCACGAAGGCCAGGGTGGCTCTGCTGGACAAAGCACCCCCCATACAAAGAGCCTAGTGATCTCGATTTGGGTGATGAGCTAACAACTGCAACTTCAATAAACTGCTGGTGCAAATGCAAAATGTTACAACCACTTTGGAAAGTTGTTCTGCAGTTGTTTTGCTATAGTAAACATATTCTTTCTTACCTAATGATACAGCAATTGCATTCCAGGTACTTATATAAGAGATACAAAAATGCACGTATACAAAAGGATGCTTTCAAAAATGTTCAAAATATCTATATTGATATTAGTTCCAAATTCAAAACAATTCAAATGTGTATTAAGAGTTTAAGAGATAACAAATTGTATCATATTCATGTGAGAAATGCTAGCAAGCAATAGAAAGGGAAAGGTTGCTGACATGCACAATTAAATGGGTGGGTTTTGTTATAGGTTGAATTGTATCCCCTCAAAAGAACATGGGTGAACCTTGGGGACATTACGATAGGTGAGATAAGTCAGACAGAGAAAGACAAATATTGCATGATATATCTTCCATGTGAAATCTAGGAAAGCCCGAACTTGTAAAAACTGAGAGTAGAATGGAGGTTTCCAGATGCTAGGAGTTTGGGGGAACTGGTGAGATGTTCTTTAAGGGTACAACCTTGCAACTAGTAGATAAATAAGTCCTGTAAATCTAATAATGTACAATACATTGATTATGGGCAATACTGTATTACAAATATCAAAGCTGCCAAGAGACTAGATCTTAATTTTTCCCACCACACACACACACACACATACACACACACACAATAATTATGTGGTATAAAAGAAGTGTCAGCCAGTGCTATGGTGGCAATCGTATTGCAATATATAAATGTATGGAACCGACACATTGTACACCTTAAATTTATACAATGTTACATGTCAATTATATCTTAATTACAAAAAAAATGATATTGAAGTCCTAACCCCTAGTACTCATAACTGTGAACTTAGATGGAGATAAGGTCATTGCAGATGATCAAATTAAGGGGAAGTGATTACTGCTGACCCTAATCCACTGATTGTGTCCTTATAAGAAGGGGAAATTTGGACACAAAGACAAATTCACAGAGGGAAGACAACATGAATCACAACAATACTATCCATAAACCAAGGAGAGCTTAAGTATACTAGAATCTAGGAGAAAGAAAGAATACAGTTCCTCCTAAGTCTCAGAGAGAAACAACCATGTCAGACCTTAATTCTGACTTCTAACTTCCAGAATTGTGGAACAATACATTTCAGTTTAAGACACCAAATTTGTGGTTCATTGTTAGGGGAGCATTAACAAACTAATACACATCTCTAAAACATTTCACTAAACAGAATTGTGGATATATATCAATACATAGTGTAAGCTTCTAAGTATACAGGGTGGGGCAAAAGTAGGTTTACAGTTGTTAGCATGGAAAACAATAATGAATAAACCCTGTGTTTTGTGTACTCACAACAGTAAAACTACATCAGCCACACCCTGTATGTGCATTTAGAACAGACCAATCTTTACTGACAGAAATCAAATCAGTGGTTGCCTAGTTGGAGGATAGTAGATTTAAGGAAATTTTGGGCATCATGCAAATTTTCTATACCTTATTGGGATAGTAGTATACAGATGTATGCCTTCATCACATTCCATTGACTATACACTTAAAACTGGTGTGTTTTATTTATGCCAAATATACCTTAATCTAGTTGATAAGTATTATAAAAGAAATATAGGTTTTCCATTATGTTTTCAAGTATTGGTTCCAAGGAAAAAGAATTTACAAAATGACACATTATTGGTAGTTAATTAGAACTT
Source organism: Trachops cirrhosus (assembly GCA_028533065.1). Taxonomy (NCBI): domain Eukaryota; kingdom Metazoa; phylum Chordata; class Mammalia; order Chiroptera; family Phyllostomidae; genus Trachops; species Trachops cirrhosus. The sequence goes on from CM052538.1 coordinate 112,277,306, forward strand.
AGTCATATTTTTCTTAACTCTGTCACATATCTTCAAAGATGTCATTTCAATCTAACATCAATTATATACCTTATTTCATAATCAGGTATACTTCACCAGGCAACATAAGTACTGCCTGAGATAATATGATCTCAATGCCAATATGGTGATTTAGAAAGTAAGGGTAAGTTTAGAATAAACATGGATCATGTCCTTAACTCTATGTTTATTTATTTACTTTTGTTTAAGTGAGATTTGCTATGTTATCTAAGGATAGGGTGGTAATTTCTAAGTTCCTGAAAGATAGGACATAAGGAATCACGTACAGAAACAGAGATTTTAATTCCTAAAAGTTCACAAACTAAATTGTATTCTAGTGTCTCCTCCTATCGAGTTGTCAGGTCCATGCCTCCCAATCAGTTTTGTTAAAAGGAGATTGTGGGTGTGTGCAGGGAGGGTGGGTCAGACTAGTCAGGAGGGAAAATGGGTCAGGAGAAAGGCAGGTCTGTTTCTGAGAGAAACAAAGAGAGGGATGGAAATGCCTTCTACTCCTTAGGTTAATGTATGACCACTTTAAAAAAATGAATGTGAATGGTAGAGTAGAATAATTGTCATACTTTTCTGGAACTCATGATTTAAAAATTTATAAAGGTCATCAAGGACACTATTCACATTCTTATCCAGTTAAGTGAAACTGTTATAAATCATGATTTGTCTATTGCTTTTTCTAAGTAGTTAAATTCTCTAACAACACCAATGAGTTTTTAATAATAATAGTTTAGTGGGGTATAACTCAGTAAGTAGTCATGCAGTTGCAGCTCTTAAGATAATATTTACATATCTCTATACTATATATTCTTCCAAGCTAATACATTCAGACACAAAGTGTCATATTTAAAAACAAAAAGAGTCAATCACCCATAAATGGGAAAATGTCCATACTGTATTCCTCTTTCAATCATGGCTATTAAATAACATATGCTGGAGAGAATCAGTATTTAATTGCAAACTAGAATAGAATGTAAAAGCAAACTTAGATTTTATGACCAACTGGGAGTATAATTTATTCTCTACAGAAACCAATGTAGTATATGCTGTGTTAAAAAAATATTATTGGAGGATCCAAGATGGTGGAGGAGTAAGTAGAAGCTACACGAACCTTCTTGGAGGACCAATCTGTAATTATAAATAAATTGTAAAGAAGTCATCCTGAATAACCAACTGAACACTATCTGGAGAGAAGCCTTTATAACCAAGGCCAGACAGAAAAAAACACTTCACCATGCAGTGACCGGTAGCGGGTGCAGAAAAGATGCTAAAGGGCTGCCTGGGCTCCCATGGGCAGCAGCTGAAGTGCTGAAGGAAAATTCAGTGGCCAGGGGATTCCCCCTGAGAAGTGTGGGGTCTAAACTCCAAGATGGGCTCCCCAGCCTACACCACCAGAGTGGGGAAAGGAACTCAGATAACACCCAGCTGTGAAAAGCAGCAGGGATTCTGTCTGTCAGGGAAAGATGGCTGTAGTCACAGAGAGATTTTTGAAGGGCCAACACATACACTTCTGTTTGCAGCCACTTACCCTAGGCTCCGGCTAAGGGGGCGTGGGGGCAGAGTGGACTAGAAATGATGGAGAAGAGTCTGGGTATGGTGGCTTTGTGGAGAGGACTGAGGGAATAGCCACCAGGATCCCTGTGCTGATACCCCATACTGAAGGAGCCATCTTGCTCAGGCAGAGCAGTCCTCTCTGAATGGCAGCAGCCTGAGAGGAAGCAACAGTTCTGCCCTCAGGAATTACTCAGCCCCACCCTGTGGAGCTTAAGCCTGACTGCTGATTACAGAGTAACTAGATTAACAACTGAAGCTGACATCCACAGGCTGTGAATCACTGGTAGGGCAAACATGCTGCCTAGGCCCAGACTGGGATACCATCTGACATCACCAGGGGTAGATCCAGAAAGAGAAGACAGTGGTAACACTAGATTATACTGAGACAAATTCCTCTGCAGTCTGCCTCATGATTTGCATTATTTTCTCTCCTGCATAGCTTTTTAACATTCATTTCTTGTCCTTCAAGTTTGTGCATATCAGTAGTTTTTATATTATAGCTTATTTCAAATCTCATATTTTCCCTCCCTTCTTACTCCATTTTACTTTCTTCTTCCCTCCTTATTTTAGTTTTAAATGTTGTTTTCTCTCTTGCCATGACTTGCTTCCATTCCTCTCTCTTACTCCCCCTTCTAGCCTCACAAAACTATTTTTCTTGTCATTAGTCATCACATTCTTTTTCAAATTCTTAAAATACCCTTATTTTCTTTCCACCTTTATCAGTCTTTGCTAATTGGCTGTGGATATGGTGGTGGTTGTTGCATTTGTTCAATTATATTTCCAAATTCTCACTATTTGTGCATTTCAGATCTTAAATTCCACCGTTCCCCTCTCCTACTTCATTTTGCTGTAATACTGCCCTCTCTTTTCTTGTTTTAAATTTTATTTTTTCCTGCCATAGCCTGGTTTTAATTCATCATTCTTAGTATTCCCTCTCCCTCTATTATCTTAAAATCACTTCTCTTTCCTCGAGACATCTGTTAAACTTTTCATTCATTTTTCCGTCTTCTCCCCTTCCCACCTATATTAATCTTTGCTTATCATTGTTGGATAGCACTGTGGTGGATCTTTTTCTCCAATTTGGTTCCTTTTTTCCCTCCTCTCTCTATGTATTTTTTATTAATTTATTTTTTTTTTAAATTTTTGTTAAGCCTAACACTATACACTTCCCTTCTCTTACTCCATTCCACCTTCTTTGTTCCCTTTTTTACTTATGATGTAATTTTTTCTTTCTGTCTTTGCCTTGTCCCTACTCCCTACTCTTATTATTGTTCCTCCCATTACTTGCACAAAATTATTTTTCTTTCAGTTAAGCTTCTCATATTTGTTTTTCTTTTCTTATAATAATCTTAATCTCTTTCCAACTTTACTAATACTGGCTCATTTGCTACTGATAGTGTAATTGTGAGTGAGGGTTAATATTGTTAATCCACTGATGTGGATTTGTTTCCTGGACTGTTTGGTTTTGTTTTGGCAGCACCTGTACAACAGCATATAAAACATGGTGGGTGGAGAGATTCTCAGTCAGCCAGCCAGAAGTAAGGACCCACCAAAGAGTGACTTCAAAACAACCAAAACTCAGTTACAATCAGAGAGCCCACATAAATGGCATAAAGGGCATCCCAAGAACATCAAGCTCAGGAAATCAAAGAGACTGCACAACAAGTCCCACAGGTCTCCTACCACAGAAGGTTATACCACAAAAATAGGAAGTCAAAGCAGATCAATCTAAGAAACAGAAACAAACAAGAAGGGTTACCTAAAGTGTGGAGACAAAGAAACAACCCCAAACAAAAGGAAAGGAGGAATCCCCAGAAAGAGTGCTAAATGCAATTGAGGCATGCAAATTATCAGACATTGAGTTCAAAATAGTGGTTATAAGAATGTTCATGGAGCTCAGTGAGAACTACAAGGAACTCTGTGGAAGCTACAAAGAGCTTGATGGGAACTATATTACCATGGAAAAGGACATAGAAATTATCAATAGGAGCCAGGAGCAAAAGAAGAATAGAATACCTGAAATGAAGAACACAGTAGAAGGATTTAAAGTCAAGCTAGATGAAGCAGAGGATCAAATCAGTGAGCTGGAGGACAAGGTAGAAAGAATTCCCAGACAGAGCAACAAAATGAAAAAAGACTCAGAAAGAACAAAGAGACTTCAAGGGAGCTGCAGGACAACATGAAATGTAATAATATTTGTATCAGAGGGATACCAGAAGGAAGAAGAGGAGCAAGGGATAGAAAACCTGTTTGAAAAAGTAGTGACAGAAAAGTTACCTAACTTGGTGAGGGAAAGTCACGCAAGTCCAGGAAGCACAGAGGGTCCAATCAAGATAAACCCAAAGAGGCCCACTCCAAGACACATCATTACTAAAATGCCTACATTTAAAGACAAAGAGAGAATCTTAAAGGCAGCAAGGGAGAAAGAGCTAGTAACATACAAGTGAGCTCTGATAAGGCTAGCAGCTGAATACTCAATAGATACACTGCAAACCAGATGGAATGTCAAGAAATATTCAAAGTAATGAAAAGCAAAGGCCTGCAACCAAGACTATTCCATCCAGCAAGGTCCTCAATTAAAATGGAACACTAAATAGGGAGTTTCCCAGACTAAAAAACACTAAAGGGATATATTTACACCAAACCAGCATTGTAAGAAAAGTTAAAGGGACTGCTTTAAGAAGATGAAGAAAGAGGGAGGGAGGGAGGGAGACAGAGAGAGAGAGAAGAACACAGGTACAAAGGGAAAAATGGCTATGAATAACTAATTATCAATAATAACCTTAAAAGTAAATGTATTAAATGCTCCAATCAAAAGACAAAGAATAGTTGAATGGATAAGAAAAGATAACACACATATATGCTGCCTGCAAGAAACCCACCCGGGAACATAAAATACACAGACTGAAAGTCAAGGGTTGGAAAATAAATATTCCAAACAAACAGACATAAAACAAAGCAGGAGTAGCAATACTTAGACAAAATAAATTTCAAAATAAAAGACTTAACAAGAGACAAACAAAATCACTTCATAATATTTAAGGGAATAAACCCATATTAAGAAGATATAACCCTTGTAAAAATATGCACGCAACATAGGAGCACCCAAATATATAAGAAAAATCTTGGAAGACTTCAAGAAGGACATAGACAGCAACACTCTCGCAGTATGGGAATTTAAGACCTCATTGTCAATAATGGATAGATATTCCAAGCAAAGAATCAACAGGGATATTGTGCCATTGAACAATACTCCAGATCAAATTGACTTACATGCTATATACAGAACCCTTCACCCCAAAAAAACAAAATATATACTATTTTCAAATGTACATGGAACATTTTCAAAGATAGACCATGTGGTAAGACACAAACAAGCCTCAACAAATTCAAGGAAATTGAAATCATATCAAGTATCTCCTTGGATCTTAGTGGCTTGAGACTAGAAACGAACCACAAGGAAAAAAACTCAAAAACATTCAAATTCATGGAGACTGAATAATATGCTATTAAATAATTAATTGGTCAACAATGAGAACAAGGAAGAAATCTAAAAGTTCCTGGAAAAAAATGAAAATAAATACACAACTTCCCAAAACCTATGGAACACACAGAAGGCAGTCCTGAGAGAGAAGTTCATAGCAATATAGGTCTACTTAAAAAAGATAGAAACATTTCAAATAAACAACCTAACCTAACAGTTACAAGAACTAGAGTAACAAAAACCAACAAGGCCCAGAGCAAGTAGAAGAAAGAAAATAATCAAGATCAGAGGATTTAATGTGCCCGTTTCTCTCTCTTTTTTTTAATTTTATTTTAATTGTTCATGTACAGTTTTCTGTCTTTTACTCTCATCCCAGCCCACCCCCCAGCCCTCCCCACCTCCCTCCCATTTCCACCCCCCTAGTTTTCGTCCATGTGTCCTTTATAGTTATTTGTTCCTGTAAACCCTTCCCCTTTTCCCCTGAAATTCCCTCCCCTCTCCCCTCTGGTCACTGTCAATCTGTTCTCTATTTCTGTGTCTTTGATTATATTTTGCTTGTTCATTTGTTTTATTGTTTAGGTTCCTGTGTAGCTCCTTGCAGTATAATCAGGTTTCAGTGAACACAAAGTAGAGGGAAAGGCGCAGGACATGAATCATTATCACAAACGTGAAATGCAGAGAAATGACTATCTTTGCTTATGCAGCGTAGATGACTCCTGTTTTCTTTTCCAAGAATGCAGAAGCTTCCCAGTCAGATTTCACCTTGATTTTACGACAGTTTGAAAGGGCAGAAAAGGGTAATAATACAATATGAATACCATTAGTCGGTGTTTAAAATCTAGTAAATGCCTTTGTACTTTATTTTTTTATTTTTATTTTTTAAAGATTATATTTATTTATTTTTAGAGAGAGGGGAAGAGAGGGAGAAAGAGAGGGAGAGAAACACCAATGTGTGGTTGCCTCTCATGTGCCCCCTACTGGGGACCTGGCCTGCAACCCAGGCATGTGCCCTGACTGGGAATTGAACAGGCAAGTTCACAGGCCGATGCTCAATCCACTGAGCCACACCAGCCAGGACTTACTTTTTCTTTTCCCTTATTTTTTTTTGTTTAATTCTGAAAGGTGAGTGTCTGAGCCTTTAAGATGTTATGTAGCCATTATGTTTCAGTTGCAGGATGGTGTTTAACATTTCATGTAACAAATCTTTGTGGCTATATTGGCTCTGTTTTGCTGTTGCCATAGCAATTAAAAAGGCACAGTTACAGAGCAACAGACAGGATGATTAGCACAGATACTTTGACACAATTCAAGCATCTAGAAATCTGGATACTTCTTCAGAAAAAAATATGATTTAGACTTCCACTTGGTATTGCCGTCTACATTGAGGCAGCCAGTTATCCCCAATAGAAAATCTAAATGAAAAGCTAAGGCAATGGGAGAACAAAGAAAGACATACACACATACAAAGGAAGTGAATTTACTACTGAGGGTTTAAATACTAAATATGCGTGTGGGTGAAAAGTTCCGGCAGTACTCCTACTGAAATATTTTGACAAACTAACACCATATGGAAGCTTTTATACCACTGCAAGCAATGTTTTTTTTTTCTCTCTCTCTCATTATCTCCTTTTCCCTCCCCCTAAGACACTCTCCCTTCCCAGTTTATTAGATAGATTCTCATAGTTCTTTATTGACAGAATTTAAGCTTTTATAACATAATGATCATTTCAAATGTGATGTTATACATATTTCAAAAAGTAATATCACAAAATAAAAAGTCCATAATTGCATATATGAATAAATTATAAATTTAAGAGGTAGCTGAGTAAAGGACACAAACAGGTGATTCACAAAGCCTGGAGCACCCCTTTCTGTACTGAGCTGCCCACTTCTCAACTCCACTTTGATCTCTAATCTCAAAACATATTTACAACTGAGCTCCTAATTTTGTCTCTCAAATCTGCTTTACATCTCACATAATATTTCCCTCAAAATATAGGTCCACTTCATTCTTTTCAAAGCCCAGACCTAAGACCTTGGAATTATTCATTACTATTCTCTTTCTGTTACATACCATGTCTTGTTCAAGAATACACAATAGTCTCATAGACTATTATATATGCATAATGAGATCATATGTACTGCTATGACTTTTTTTCATCTTTCACCTGTAATATAGTAATAGCCTCCTAACTAGTCACCCGGTTTCAGACATTGTGCCCCTTCAGTCTGTTCTCCACAAAGCAGCCACAGTGATCTTGTTAAAACTTAGAGGAAACCAAAAACTTCTTCCTGGCTTCCCATCTCACTTGTAGAGAATGCTCACATCCTTACAACAGCAAGTTCCTACATGATCCAGCTACACTACTTCTTTGATTCCAGCGGTAACTCTATTCTTATCACATGGGCCACTCTCTCAAACCCATTGAGCAAACTATTGCTAAAGACTGCACTCTCTTTCATTCCCCGTCCCTGGATATCACCACCCATCCTTATGCATAGGCACATTTTAATCCTATAATTCCAGCTAGTCTTTATTTAAATGTCATCTTCATAGTGTTTTTTTAATACTGTACCTTATTTATATTGTAATCCTCACCCTCCAGTCCTTTATTTTTCCCCATAACAATTACTATCAACTCACCTTCTACAAATTTTGTTTCTTTGTTTGTTTTTTAACTATACCAAATAAAATTAAAGTTCTATGAGGGAATGGATTTTTCTCTTTTGTTTATCATTGTGTCCTTAACACTAGAGGAAAGCCTGGCATAAAAACAGTTCTCTATGAATATTTTTCAAATGAATAAAGACGGAAATTTAACTTTTAGCAAATGTCTGAAAAAGGTTTACAAGTTTTAATAATTAAAATGTGAATAAAGTGAGTTCTGGCTATGATGGAGGCATAGATAGAAACACTTCACTTCCTCACACAACCAAAAGAAGGATAACAACAAACTTAAAAACAACAACAACAAAAAACAACCAAAGCTGCCAGAAAATCAAACTGCATGGAAGCTCAACAACCAAGGCGTTAAAGAAGAAATATTCATCCAGACTGGTGTGCCAAGACAAAAAACAATATGGCCCAACTGAAAGAACAGATCAAAACTCCAGAAAAAGAACTAAGTGATAAGAAATAGTCAACCTATCAGATGCACAGTTTAAAACACAGGTAATCAAGATGCTCACATAAATGATTGAGCTTGGCCACAAAATGAAGGCTATACAAAGTGAAATAAAGAAAAATATACAGGGAATCAAGAGTGAAGGGAAGGAAACTGGGACTCAAATGAATGATTCGGAAGAAAAGGAAGAAATAAACATTCAACCAGAACAGAATGAAGAAACCAGAATTCAAAAAAATAAGGAGAGGTTGAGGATCCTCTGGGATAACTTTAAATGTTCCAACATCAGAATCACAGGGGTTCCAAAAGGAGAAGAGGAAGAGCAAGAAATTGAAAACTTATTTGAACAAATAATGAAGGAAAACTTATCCTATCTGGTGAAGGAACTAGACATGCAAATTCAGGACACTCAAAGACTCCCAAAGAAGTTTGATCCAAGGAGAAACATACCAAGACACATCATAATTCAGTTACCCAAGATTAAAGATAAGGAGAGAATCTTAAAAGCAGCAAGAGGAAAGTAGAGAGTTACCTACAATGGAGTTCCCATATAGATTATCAGCTGATTTCTCAAAAGAAACCTTACAGGCAAGAAGCAACTGGACAGAAGTATTCAAAGTCATGAAAGGCAAGGACCTATATCCAAGATTACTCTGTCCAGAAAAGCTATCATTCAGAATGGAAGGGCAGATAAAGTGCTTCCCAGATAAGGTCAAGTTAAAGGACTTCATCATCACCAAGCCCTTATTATATGAAATGTTAAAGGGACTTATTGAAGAAAAAGAAGATCAAAAACTATGAACATTAAAATGACAACAAACACACAACTTTCAACAACTGAACCTAAAACAAACAAACAAACAAACAAACAAAAAACACTAAGCAAACAACTAGAACAGGAACAGAATCACAGAAATGGAGATCACAGGGAGGGTTATCGGTGGGGAGAGGGAGGGGGAGAATGGGGGGAAAGGTACAGGGAATAAGAAACATAATCCGTAGGGACAAAATAGACAGGGGAAGGTTAAGAATAGTATAGGAAATGGAGAAGCCAAAGAACTTATATGTACAACCCATGGACATGAACTTAGGAGTGGGGGGAATATTGGAGGGTGGAGGGGTGTGGGGCAGAGGTGGATGAAAGTGAGAAAAATTTGGACAACTCTAATAGCATAATTGATAAAATATATTTAAAAATAAATATGAGTTAAAAACAGTATTTTGTAAAATAATTATTTTTAATTGTAATATCAGGCTGATGAGAATACAAGGAAGAGAGTGTCTCACAATTGCTATAGGCAGTGAAATTTAGAATGATATGGCCTCTACAATTAAAAAAAAGGTCCTGAAGTCTGGAGAATAGAATAAGTATAGAATGAAAGAATAAAGGAAAAGCCCAGTATTGGCAGTTTTTTTTACAAGGGAGAGAAGTCATTAATTCAGGAGCCTCGAGTTAGGAAGGAAGTGATGGATTAAGAACAATATAGAATGTTTTATCATATTTTGGGCAGTGCCATCTCTTCTTCTACATCTGAGGTAAAATTTTCATGATTTGTAGATGCTTCTGGGTTTGGGGTTTGTGTTTCCTTCAAAAGCTACACTATGCTAGCCCATGCTGCAAGATAAGCCCCAAAACCAATTTTATTCTCCGAAGATATGTCTGAACTCTTTAACACAACAACTGACTCATGACACTTGCTCCATGAATAGAAGCAGGAGCAGCAGCAGTAGTCACAGCAGCATGATAGTAAGCAACAGAAATAATAACAGTGTAGAAGTACCCGTTAGCGACTTCAGAATGAAGTATATTAACTCAGTGAATTTTGAATCAAGTCATTAAAATGTTTCTGAATCATAAAGAAGTAGAAGTTAGACAGTTGTTTAGTGAAAAGTCCCTGCAACTCACAGCCAAACCAATTTCAACTTGCTATAGTATGATTTTAAAAACACTAAAGTACCACATGTGAATATGCTATAAATGACTAGAAAAATGTGCATTCAATTGTATATATCTATTTCAGCATTGCAAAATTCAAATATTTCAAAAAATTTTAAAACATTATATAAAATGAGCACACATTTTTGGTAAAATAAACAAAAGTTACAACTAATTTGAATTCCTTTAATACTAATTGATATGTATTATCAAATGAGACATATGACTATACAATGTGTTTATTAATTGAGAGATTTATGACAAGTATTGCTATGGTCTATAACAAACCCCACAAAATTATTAAACACAATCATTTCATGATGATCAAATTTATTAAACACATTTAACATAAACCTGTCCTATTAGTAGCCAGACACTAGTCATTTAATCCCTGAAGCATTGTTTGACAGTAAGTTAGAAAAGTTCATGAATTATTCCAAGCTAACCAAGGAAAATTTTATTAAAATGAGGCATTGGGTCAACTACAGGTATTCTCTATGAAAATGTAATGTAAAAATAGATTTCTGACTTGGTCACTGATTGTGTGAGGTAAATGCCAATGTTGACTTGCTTCTCAATTTTGGATTGGGGAACTGAGAGGATAGGGTGACATGCACTATAATACAGAACATAAGGAAGAAAAATGGTAGAAATATGATGAGAGATAATGAGTTGGTTTGGAATAATTTGTCTTTGAAGGTATATGTGCTTTTTAAATTAGGATGAATAGACTTTAAAATGACCAAAATATTAGCATTAAAATCTATGAGTGTGCAATTCCTGAAGGATATGATGGATAAGGCTGGTTTGTTGGCAATGGAAAAGAGTTATTTTAAGTATCTTGACAGCACTCTACTGTCTAAATTTAGAAGCATTTTCATGGTTATTTATTATTTTATAAAATGATGATTACTTTTGATTCATAATTATTTTTCAAGTGCCTTTTGCCAAAGATTATGACACTAACATTTTTTAATGAAATGAATCTAGTGTCTATTATTTGCCTTCAGGGTTTTGAAAACAGAACTAGACACTAGGTAGTTTTTTAATAATGTACCTTTCTTTTTTCCCATTTCTTAAGGACACCTTATTTACATCTGAAAAAAATGACATCCAATTATTTTAGGATATCATTAGAGTTTTTCAAACCTTCGAAACTAAGCATATAACATAATTATGTCCTGATAATCTAGTGTTCAAGTGAATTATAAAATACTTCATGTTTGAATATAATAGTCATGAAAAAAACCTAAAGTGAAATAAGCCAGTCAATTAAAGACAAATACCATATGATCTCCCTTACAAGAGGAATCTAATGAACAAAATAAACTGATGAGCAAAATAGAACCAGATGCATAGAATCATGGATCAGCCTGACAGCTGTAACAGAAAAGCAAACAGGGGAGAAGGGAGGTGGGGATTGGTTGGAAGAAGGTGAAAGGATTAGTCAAAATATATGAAAGACCCATGGATGTGGACAATGGTGAGGGGACTGATTATGGAAGTGGGGGGTAGGGAGGAAGTGGGTGGAAGGGAATGAAGGGGGGAAAATTCAGACAACTGTAAGAGCATAAACCATAAAATATAAAATAAAAATAACAGAAAAAATGTTATAATATATGACAGAGAGAATTCTAAGATGTCCCCTTATTCTCACTCCCTGGTGTATACCCTCTTATTTAATCCTCCCCTTGAGTTCAGCTAAAGTTTGTAACTTACACCCTGACCCATGTGGCTCAGATGGTTGGGTGTCATTCCGCAAAGTAAAAGGTCACAGGTTCGATTCCAGTTAGGGCACATACCTGTGTTGCAGGTTTGGTCCCCAGTTAGGGCGTATGAGAGACACAACCAACTAATTGAATGTTTCTCTGCCTCTCTTTCTCCCTCCCTCCTCTCTGTCTAAAAATAAATAAATAAAATATTAAAAGGGAAAAAATTTGTAACTTACTGATTTGTGACAAAAGTAAAAAGACTTTGCATGTGTTAAGATGTTTAATTATTTGACTTTGACTTAACAGAAAGAGGCTATGACTGGGAGCATGACCTAAAAGATGGTCCAAGCTTTTCTTGAAGTTAGACACTCTAACTAGAAGATAATTTCTTCATTGCTGGCTTTAAAGAAACAAATTGTCTGGATCCTATCGTAGTGAGAAGATGCATTTTACCAACAACTTGAAGGAGCTTGGAAGTGGTTCTTCCCTGCTGAAGCCTCCACATGAGAACTCAACACAGCCAACAATTTTATTGTAGCTTTATGAAACCAGAAGATCCAGGTAAGATGTGTCAGAATAAACATGGAAATTTAAGATAATATATGGCTATTGTTTTAAGCCATCAAGATTATGGTAATCACAACAATAGAAAATTAATATAAAACATTTATATTGAAAAGGGTAATAAAATTGGATGTGTACTATGATCATAATTGTTTTAAAATTATACAGCAGAAAGAAGGAATTTCTACCTTTTGTGGCAGCATGGATGGAACTGGAAACTATAATGCTTAGAGAAATAATCCAGTCAGAGAAAAACAAATACCACATGATCTCACTCACATGTGGAATCGAATGAACAAACTGACTAATGAACTAACAAGGACAATGGGGTAGACTCACAGATAGAGAGCAGGCTGACAGCTCTGGGGGGATGAGGGTGTGGACAGATGGGGCAAAGCAGGAAAAGGACTCATGGACACAGACCACAGTGTGGTGACTGTGGGGGGAAAGAGGTTATAAGGGAGCTAAAAGGTAATGGAAAAAAGTAAAATACAAATTTTTTAAAAGTTATGTGTCATTCTCAGCTGCACTTATAATAATTTTTATAGCAGCTTTATTGAGATATAACTCACACATCACACAGTTCATTCACTTAAAGTATACAATTCAATGTTTTTAATATATTTATACAGGTAGACAAGCATCGCTACAATAAATTTTAGAACATTTTCTTCAACCCCCTCTAAAAAAATCCCATACCTGTTTACAATCAGTCCCCAGTTTGGCCACGGTCCTCCCACACCCCCCATTATGCAACCACTGTTTTACCTCTGTCTTTATAGATTTGCCTATTCTGAATATTCCATTAACTGGAATTATGAAAAATGAGCTAAAACTATAAATAATGCTTCATAGAATTCTGATTCCAATAACTTGGGCTAAATAATATAGTCCCTTTAACTGAGGATAATTTAAAAAGCAGAATGAAATACTAATGAACACCTCTTTAAAAAATCTCCATAAAGTTAAGAAGGCAGTGAAGTTTACCAGGTTAAATTTTAGGAAACATAAGATCCCACAGAGATAAGCTTATTTCTAAAAAACAATTTTGTCCTGAGAATTTTTTCTCACCATGAAAACAGAGACTTTCTTTTTTTTTTTTT
>CM052538.1:112291310-112315438 GCA_028533065.1 Trachops cirrhosus
ATATTTCACTTGCTTCTTTGTTTTGTTGTTTAGGTTCCTGTTAAAGGTGAGATCATATGGTATTTGTCTTTCACTGCCTGGCTTATTTCGCTTAGCATAATGCTTTCCAACTCCATCCATGCTGTTGCAAAGGGTATGAAAACAGAGACTTTCTAACAGACTTGCGGCATTGCACAAGCCCTCAGAAGACCTGCAGAGAAATGTTTTCACTGGTGTTAATTTGTGATAACTCCAAATGGAAAACAACCCCATTGTTCATCCACAGTAAAATAAAAAAAAATAATTGAAGTATATTTTGGTAAGGGAATGCTATAAAACAGTGAAAATACATGATTACTGCCCTGGTCAGGTGGCTCAGTTGGTTGAAGTGTCATTTCATGCACCAAATGATTGTAGGTTCGATTCCCAGTCAGGACACTTACCTAGGTTGTGGGTTTGAGCCCTGCCACAGTGCTACGGGAGGCAATCAATAGATGTTTCTCTCTCACACAGATGTTTCTCATTCTCTTTCCCTTCCTCTCTCTCTAAAATCAATAAACATATCCTCGAGTGAGGATTACAGTTTTTTGTTTTTTAAATATGACTGCTGCAGCAGGGAGCAACATATTGTTTACAAGCATAATATTGGCAAAAGAAAGCCACATATTAGTCAACACAATGAACTTTCTGTACAAACTGAAAAAAAATAGGGTTGTACTCAAAGTGATAAAACCATAAAGAAATGCAAGCAAGTTATTAACATAAGTTTTATTTTTATTGTGTTTATGCACGATCTATATTTGCATGTCCATATTATGTATGATCCAACTATGCGTAATACCTATTAGTCATTAACCTATAGTTATGCATTATATTTATTTTTGAAAAGAAGGGGATAATGTGGTCTCCACATGACACATAAGGCTGGGATTATTGCCATGTTCAATTTCTTAAATAAGAAGCATGCATTTTATAGTTACTCTCTGCACATGCATTTGCTACTCATTTTTCAATATGAATGATCTATTTCATCAGAAATTGTTTAAAAATGCTTAAACTGTTAAAAAGTAGTCCTGTGATTAACAATAGTCTTTATTCAAGTACTGTCCCTTTAAGCCACGTAGGCAGAATTAAGGCAACAGACATGTCACAGGAATGGAGGGTGAGCTTGAAAGACACAGTCCAAGTTTAGCGCTTTCCACTCATGCCATGCTGCATTAGATGGTGAGCCCCTGGGCACTAGAAGTTCATTTAATGTGCTCCTTGCAGAACCAGAGGTTTAAGAACTTATTCAGGTTTTGTTACATGAGTGAATGATAATACCACTATTATCACTACTAAAATTGGGATGAATGATGCTCTGACTACCATATATTAATGCTTTTTCTGTGTCAAAATTTTGGCTAAGTTTGTGAGAACATGATAGTTTAAAATATCAGCCAATGAGCTATTTTATTTTTGTATAATGCCTAACCCTTTTATACCTGCATCCCACTATTCATTCTGTCTTCACCACTTATTTATAACCTTGTCATCTACTATTCAAGGGGTAGACAGAACATAAAAATATGCAAAGAAAAATGTTAATTCTTACCTTATGAATTTTCAAAGGCCCATGTCTTGAAAAGAAGTTAAGCTATCCTATCACCCCTAACTTATCGTTGCTTTTTGTTTTGCTTTTTTTCCCCAATCATAGTGGAGAAAAAAAATATTCTGCCTAGGGAGAGAAGATAAAGACAAATGCATACATAGGGACAGCACCTCCAGGGTGAAAACAAAAAGAAAATAGTAGATAAGCACTCCATAATGTCTAGGAGTTGAGGAACACTGTCCCACACCTTTTGTCTGGATCTCTGGGAGACATCCTTTCTTTGTAAAATTTTGGTTAGCAACCATCACATGAGAGGCATGAAATGGTTATGCATCAGAGATTAAAAAGGGATGAAGTAATGTAACCAAGCAGTATAAGAGGACCTGGGTGGGGGTAGAAGGAGAGAGAAGGGGAGGAACAGAGGGTGAGAGAAGGTGAGAGCAACAAATATAAAAGGTATAAATGAGAAAATTCATCCTCAAACAAAATGACAGAGATGAGATGGGAATAGAACATGGGAGCAGATACACAGATGGAGATTTGCTACTATCTGAGAATCAACTGGGATGATGTATCAGTAAACTCCAATGCAGTATGGATTAATATTGAAGACTTGACCCCTTATCATGATACAGTATTTAGTTGGCACTCTGGAGAGAGCACTGGAAAGGAGTAAAAAAGTCAGATGGAATTAGATTAAAACACAGATTTAAAGGAAGAGCTTTGATTTATATAAAACATAAATTTAACTCTTTATAGCAAATGACATTCATAATGATACTATAATGTAGGTATTATTAAAACCATTTTAAAACTAAGAGGCAAGATGATTTACATAAATCATCAAGAGTGACAGTATTATTAAAAATATAGTATAATTCCAAATACAATTACAACATACACAAGAGTGCCTAGGTCATATAACAACACAATCTAATACTATTTAAGAATATGATCTAAGGCATATTCGTTATTTATTAATTGAGATTGCTCATAAATATTTGAAAGGCAACATGGGTAGTTGTCTATGTTAGTGTTCTTACAGAGTAAGTCAGTAATATGTTAACATCATGTACTTTCAGTTTATCACTTAAGTGCAACTTACTAATGGTATGATGATTTTAAATTATGTGATATTCTCTGTAAAGGAACTTCTCTATTTTATACTGATTTGCCTACATAATCAATAACAGAATGAAAAAAATAGTAAGAAAATGCTTCACATTTTTTCTTTTTTCTTAAAGTAATAAGAAATTCCACATGTGCTTATGAAGGTGGATTGAAGAAGAGGCAGTCGAGCAAAAAGAAGAGGTACCATGAGAATCAACCTGCCCACGGAGTTAATTTGCATCTTCTAGAAATTCTGGGGGTAAGTTTAGAGATACTATGACTTGGGGTGAACCATTGTTCTCAAGAGACAGCTAAGAGTAGAGCATTTAATAATGGCAGCTAACTCTGCAACCCTGCACTGGTAGCCTGGACTTGGTCCTCAGCCATATCTCCCCTGGGCCTGCAAAAGGCGAGCAATTCTTTCAAAGGTGTTATCGCTCTGGTTATCTCAGGTACAGCATGAGAGAGCCTGTTCATGTAATCTATGGTTGTCAGACTTCCCAGCCAGAAAGATGGACAAAGGGTACTGAATCTACTTCCTTACACTGTACACAAAATAGTAACTTGTAGGCTTAAATGTAATACCTAATACTATCAAACTCTTAAATAAAAACACACAGGTAAATCTTTGTGACCTTCCTTTAAGGAATTATGTGAAGTGGGTGAATTGTATGACATGTGACAAGTATCAAACATAATTTCTAACCTTCATTCCTTTACTCTTTTGCAATTAATGTTCATGTTTTGCTGTGCAGTCATTTATAGGTACGTTTCTTTAATTTTTTTTAGATTTTCCTAGATGTTTAGTTTAAACAACAAAAAGTCTATTTAAAACTATAGCAATAGTTTGCAGTTCTAGTAAAGAGGAAAGTTGTGGGGTTAAATTTTGTAACTTCTTTCTTCTAGAAGCTTCTAAAAAGGTATTTTTATATGTTCTTCTTCATTAATACTGTGTGCAACCTTTAAAACATTCATGTCTGGATCAAAATGAGACCCAGTTTATTTTCTACTCACTGTAAATTAATCAAACATGCTATAATAAGAACAAAAGGAAGGAAAAAATATAATAAATAGAAAAGTAAAAATCTGCCAAACAGAAAAAAAAAACATGTTTAAATGCTATATGGTTTGTTGCTTTAAAAAAGTGGCAAACTAACTAACTTAGTGTTGTTATAATAAAGTAAGAATATTGCTATATTAGAAAATAAAATAAGGGGAAAGAGAAAGCTAATACCAGGGAGAAAATAATGAACCATTTAAAACCCCTTAATTATCTCAAGGGAAAAGTATTCAACCAAAAAGGAGACAAGAGATAAAAAGAAAAAAATATACATACACTAGAGAAGAGGAAACAAATACTAATATAGTATATATAATTCAAAATCTATCTGTATTTACATGAAGTTTAAGTGGAGTAAATTCTTTGTTGTGGGTTGAATTTTGTTTGCCCAGAATTCACATGTTGAAGTCCTAACCTCCATTCCTTTAAATGTGACCTTATTTATATATAGGGCCATTGCAGATACAGTTAAAATGAGGTAATTCTGCAGTCAAATGGACTTCAAATCCAAAATAACTGATGCCTGTATAAATAGGGGGAATCTGGAAACAGATACAAGCAAGAACACTAGATGAAGATGAAGTTGTTTTTCCGAGACACAGAACATCAAAGATTGCCAGAAAACCAACAGAAGCTAAGCAAGAGGCATTGAACTCTCTCTCAGAGCCCTCAGACAAAACACAACCCTGCCTCCGCCGTGATCTCAGACTTGGGGCCTTCAGAGCTGGGAGACTATAAATTTCTGTTATTTAAGCTACCCAGTTTGTGGTAGTTGTTAGGTACTTTGTCACAGAAGCCCTAGCAAACTCATACATACTGTAATTAAAACTAAAAGATTGTTAAACTAGATTTAAAAAAATTAACTTTATGTTGCTTACAGGGGATACATATGGAATATATACATATAAATACTGAAAAGAGAAGATAGAAAATCCTTTTCATATGCAAGTGATAAAAAGAAAGCAAGTATAGCTATATTTACATTAAAAAACAAACTTTTGTCAATGAGCATTACCCGAGGAAAAATACACTTCCACAGGACAATATACAAATTATAAAATTGTATGATTTTTTATTTACCAATAAAGCTTCCAAATGTATGCAGAAAACATAAACATAGTAAGAACAGTCAAGTACAATATAAACTCTACCCTCATACATGACAGAATAACCACAGAAAACAATCAGTAAGAATATAGAATAGTGGAATACATGGTTACCTACTGTATTTTGCCATGTATAATGTGCACGCATGTTTTTGGCCCAAACTTTCAGGAAAATAAATCTTTCTTTTTAATTTTTCAGTTCAATTTGTATTCATTTTTATTTAGATATTTGGGTTTTTTTTTGTATTATAAAGGAATTTTAGCATTTATTTTTTAACATTATGGTACAAGAAATTTTATGTAACAAATAATTACAAAACACAAGAACAGATATAAGGTATTTCAGGTACTACCCATGTACAATGTGCATCATAATTTTTCCCTCAAAAGTTTGGGCAAAATGTGTGCACTACACATGGCAAAATACAGTAGTTTCTCTAATAAACATTATACACAAACATTTAATTTACAGTGTGTGCATCACCTGTAAAATACACAGAAAATATTTTTAATATCTAGAAATTTCAAAGGACTGGAAATATTTAGAAAAATTTGTGGACTGCAGTGCAATTAATTAAGCTAGAAGTTAGTAAGAAACAAATATCTATAAAATATGCATCTGTATGGAAATTGAGCAGCATACTCTAAATAGCACACCGGTCAAAGAAAACTACTAATGCAAATCAAAAAGTACTTAAAATTAAATGAAAATGAAAACTTGACATATTAAATATTGTGCAATATAGCTAAAATCATAAAGAGGTAAATGCTTAACAGATGAAAATGTTTTCTAAGGAAGAAAACTAAAAAGCAATGACTAATCATCACATTAAACACTGATATTGTTACGCGAAATAAAGCCGTCTCTTCATCCCAGGACCCAGATGACTGCTGACTCCCTGTTCCGTGCCCCAGATAACGGCTGGCTCTTTGCTCTGTTTGTTCCTGCCCCAGATAACTCCGCATTCTGCTTCTGTACCTTTAGCTTCCGCATTCCACCTCCGTGCCCCTTGCTTGCCTCAGGTAGCCCCTCCTTGCTTTCTCCCCGCCCGGCTACGAGAGTATTTAACCACCTACCAAACCCCTCCTCAGCGCCCAGAATTTGGAGTTCATCTCCTCTGGGACCGCATACGTGAATAAAGGCTTACTCCCCAACCCTGAATCGTGTGGGAGTTCGTTTTTCTGCAACATTTGGTTCCCTGACCGGGAAACGACTCACAGGAGCAGGCCATTTCCCTCCAGTGAAGGTGGCCGGGGTTGGCGGGGTGGGCCCGGTGACTGAAGGGAAGCACGTGCCCCAGTGATTTCGGGTCCCGAGAAGCTGGGTTCCCCTTAGCCCGGACCCCGGGCTGCTCTTCCACCCGGGCACTCGGGGAAGCGGACTAAGGCCATCTGGGAAGGCGCCGGATCGGTAGTGCCTCGGGGACCAGGCCCGAGAACAGGCCCACCCTAAGGGTGGAAGGAGAGACTGATCACCTCTCAGGCCGCTGGCCTCAGGTTCAGGTAGGGTTTCCCTGCTCAGAAGGGAAAAGTATTAATCTCGGTGTGACTGTGTGTGCCTGTTGGAGTGAATGTGTCTGTGGCTCCACCGGCATTGAGCCTACGGAGTCTGCATGAGCCCCAACCTGCGAGTCCTCGGTCTTGTCGAACGGCACAATGGCTGTGAGTTTAAGCCGAACTCTACCCGGACAGTCTTAGCCAAGACAGACCCAAATCCCTCTTGAGAGGAGAGGCCAGGCGGATGCAAGTGAAATCCCCCCTCCCTTTGTTGGTCTGTGCTGCGTTGGGCGGGAGATATGGGGGGAGGGCAGTCTATCGTCCTAGACTGCATGATCCGGAACTTTAACCAGTTCAGGGGACAGGACCCCGGTATGACACCCGATCAGTTGGAAACTTTGTTTTTCGGAATGGCCCACATTCGGAGTAGGCTGGCCCCCTGAGGGAACCCTTAATTTGACCACTATTAGGGCAGTCCACTTGAGAGTGACAGGGAAGCCCAGACACCCGGACCAGTATGTATATATAGATAAGTGGCAGGAGCTAGCACAGGATATGCTGAAATGGCTCCAGCAGTGTGCTGGGCAGGCGCCCCAGTTACAAGGTGCATCAGAGGCCCGCCGGAAGGCTGTCCGAGCCTGTTGCCCAGGACCAGGAAATCAGCCCGAATCCTGGTTTCCAAGGCCCAGCGACCCCCGATTTTCAAGGGATAAGTGGAGGAAGATGAGCCACCCGCCTTCCTGCCTCCATATCTAATGAATAATCCAAGACCCCAGCCGCCGGCCCTGGACACCCCACCGGAGCTCGGTCTCGCCTCCTCCCCCAGAAGCGTCAGCTCCGACAGAATCACCCATAGCGTCTGGCCTAAGGGAACGGCTGCCCCTCAGATGCCCCTCAGAGAGGCCTGGGGACCAGCCCAGCTAGACCTGGCTGGAACACCTCAGCCTGGAGCGGTGGTCTTTTACTATCAGCCGTTCACCACCACCGACCTCCTGAATTGGAAGCACCACACGCCCTCATATTCAGAGAAACCCCAGGCCCTCACTGACCTGATGGAATTGATTATGCAGACTCACCAACCCACTTGGTATGATTGCCTCCAGCTCCTCCTTACCCTGTTCAATACTGAGGAAAGGTGAAGAATCATGCAGGAGGCCCACCGGTACCTAGAAGCCACAGCACCGGTCGGAAATCTAGACCCAGCCCAGTATGTCCAAACTGCGGCGCCAGAGAGGAAGTGGCAGAAAGAGAGGCCCAGAAGAAGTTAGAAAGAAAGGCGACCCTGCTGGCAGCAGCCCTGGGCCACCCCACCAAGGAGACGAATAAGGAAAAAAAGTAAGGGAAAGGCCACCATAAGGTAAAACAAAACCAGTGTGAGTACTGTAAAGAGAGAGGACACTGGAAGAGAGAATGTCCAAACCGTAGGAAGAAAGCCAACCAGCCTACCGTTGAGCCGGCCCCCACCATCCTCAGCCTGACCGGATTAGACTCAGACTGAGGGGGACCAGGCTCCTTGAATCTTGGCCCCCACAAGCCCATGGTCCATGCCACTGTTGGGGGCCAGACTTTTTCCTTCATGGCAGACACCGGGGCGGAACACTTGGTCATCACCACCCCGGTTGCACCTCCCTTGGGCGGGAGGTCGCTATCATAGGGTCCACTGGTTGGCCTAGCAACCCTAAGAGTTTCTGTCAAGCCTGCACTGTGGATTTGGGAGGCCACAGAATCAGGCACGAGTTCCTGTACCTGCCAGAATGCCCCGTCCCGCTAATGGGACAGGACCTCCTTACCAAACTTGGGGCATGGCTGACCTTCCAGCCCACGGGCGAGGCCTCCGCACCAGTAGGTGGCCCGAGCCTGTTATCGGTCACCCTGCCAGGGAAAGAGGAGTATAGGCTATACTCTACTGAGGAAGGGAGCCCCAGCCCAAGCCCAGAGGGCGGGAGCAATCTGCTACGGGAATTCCCAGTGGTCTGGGCCAAAGACAACCCACCAGGCCTAACTAGAGACCAGGTCCCGGTAGTGATTGACCTCAAGCCCGGAGCCAAGCCCTGCCACCTGCAGCAATACCCACTCCTGAGGGAAGACATCCCCAGGTACGGACTCCTGCTCACGATCGGCAGCGACAATGGACTAGCATTTGTTTCTCAGGTATTACAGGACATTGCCCGGCTCCTGCACATGAAGTGGAAGCTCCACACTGCCTACCGACCCCAGAGTTCAGGCAAGGTAGAGAGGATGGATCGGACTCTTAAAGAAACTCTGGCCAAGTTTCACCAAGAAACGGGGTTGCCTTGGACTGATTTGCTGCCACTAGCCTTGCTGAGGGTCAGAAATACCCCGAACTCCTCAGGGTATACTCCCTACGAGTTAGTATTTGGAAGGCCTACTCCTATAGTAAAGTTAGGAAAAGTGCAGGATCTGAGGCTAAGCGGGGAGCTAACCACACTCAGTATCTAGAGCAATTGGGGCAGACCTTAGATGTCATAAGTAAGGGTCAGCATCATCCTAATCCCAAAACCAGATAAAGCAGAGAAAGAAAGAAAACTTCAGACCAGTATCGCTGATGAACATAGACGCTAAAATCCTCAACAAAATATTGGCAAACTGCACCCAGCAATACATTAAAAAGATCATACACCATGACCAAGTGGGATTCATCCCAGGGATGCAAGGATGGTACAATATTCTCAAATCAGTAAATGTAATACATAAACAAAACATCACATTATGTGATGTGTGTTTACATCACATAAACAGAAGCAAAGAAAAAAAATCACATGATCATATTAATAGATGTGAAAAAAGCATTTGATAAGGTACAGCACTCATTTATGATAAAAAACACTCAGCAAAGTGGGAATAGAAGGAGCATTCCTCAACATAATAAAGGCCATATATGAGAGACCTGCAGGCAACATTATACTCAATGGGCAAAAACTAAAATCTTTTCCACTAAGACCAGGAACAATCAAAGTTGTCTACTTTCACCACTTCTATTCAACATAGTACTGGAAGTTTTAGCCACAGCGATCAGACAAGAAAAGGAAATAAAAGGCATCCAAATCGGAAAGGAGGAAACAAAACTGTCACTGTTTGCAGATGACATGATAGTGTACATAGAAAATCCGATAGACTCAGCCAAAAAACTGCTTGACCTGATAAATGATTTTGGTAAAACAGCAGATACAAAGTCAATATCCAGAAATCAAAGGCATTTTTGTACACCAACAATGAAACAGCAGACGCAGAAATCAAGAAAAAAATCCCATTCGATATAGCAAAAAGAAAAATAAAATACCTAGGAATAAACCTAACCAAGAAGGTTAAAGACCTGTATTCAGAAAACTATACAACAGTGAAGAAAGAAATCAAAGAAGACACAAACAAATGGAAACATATACTGTGTTCACGGATTGGAAGAAATAACATTATTAAAAGGTCCATACTACCCAAAGTAATTTATACATTTAATGCAATACCTATTAAAGTACCAATGGCATATTTCACAGACATAGAACAAACACCTCAAAAATTTATATGGAACCATAAATGATGCTGAATGGCTGCTGCAATTTTGAGAAAGGAGAGGAAAGTAGGAGGGATCACAATACCTGATGCCAAAGTGTATTACATGGCTACAGTAATCAAAAAAGTCTGGTACTGGCATAAAAACAGGCACATGGACCAATGGAACAGAACAGAGAGCCCAGAAATAAACCCAAGTCTCTACAGGCAATTAATATTCGACAAAGGGGACAGCAACATAAAATGGAGTAAAAATAGCCTGTTCAACAAATGGTGTTGGGGAACTGGACAGCTATGTGCAAAAAAAATGAAACTCGAGCATGAACTTACACCATACACAAAAATAAATTCAAGGTGAATAAAATATTTAAATATAAGTCATGACACCATTAAAGTCCTAGAGGAGGACATAGGCAGGAATGTCTAAGATATTCCATGCAGCAACATTTTTGCTGATATGTCCCCTAGAGCAAGGGACGTAAAGGAAAGAATAAACAAATGTGATCTCATCAAAATAAAAAGCTTCTGCATGGCTAAAAAAAAACAGTATTAAAATAAAATGAGAACCAACTGTATGGGAAAACATATTTGCCAATGATAAGGCAAGGGTTTAGTCTCCAAAAAATATAAAGAACTTGCATGACTTCACGCTAAGAAGAAAAGCAACTCAGTTAAAAGATGGGCAAAGGACTTGAACAGACACTTCTCCAAGGAGTACATACAGAGGATCCAGGGACACATGAAAAGATGCTCAGTATCCCTAGCTATCAGAGAGATGCAAATTAAAACCACAGTGAGCTACTACTTCACACCAGTCAGAATGGCCATCATAAACAAAGCAACAAACAACAAGTGCTGGAAGGGTTGTGCAGAAAAGGGAAACCAAGTGCACCGTTGGTGTAATTGCAGACTGGTACAACCACTGTGGAAAACACTATGGAATTTCCTCAGAAAACTAAAAATGGATCTGCGTTTTGACCCAGCAATTCCACTGCTAGGATTATATCTTAAGAACCCTGAAATGCCAATCCTTTAAAGAACCTATGCACCCCAATATTCATAGCAGCACAATTTACAATAGCCAAGTGCAGGAAGCAACTCAAGTGCCCATCAGTAAATGAATGGATCAAAAAACTATGCTACATTTACACAATGGAATTCTATGCAGCAGAAAGAAAGAAGGAGCTCCTACATGGATGGAGCTGGAAAGCATTATGCTGAGTGAAATAAGCCAGGCGGTGAAAGACAAATACCATATGATCTCACCTTTAACAGGAACCTAAAGAGGAATACAAACAAATAAGCAAAATATAACCAAAGACACTGAAATAGAGAATAGTCTGACAGTGACCAGAAGGGAGAGGGGAGGGAATTTCAGGGGAAAAGGGGAAGGGTTTACAAGAAGAAGTATAAAGGACACATGGACAAAAACTAGGCGGGGGGGTGGAAATGGGAGGGAGTTGGGGAGAGTTGGGGGGTGGGCTGGGATGGGAGTAAAAGATAGAAAACAGTACTTGAAAAAAATTAAATAAAAATAGATAAATAAATAAAAAAGAATAAGATGTTTTAAAAGGAACAGCAAATGTAGCCTGAGGAAAATTAAAAAATAATATAGACAAAGGCAGAAATTATTGAAAATAGGAAATGAATAGATAGTAAATAAGACCAAGAAACCAAACATGTTATTTAAAATAACTATTAAAAGGATTATACACTATCAACACTAATATTGTCAAGGAAAAAGGACTTCATTAGATGCAATAAAGGCATTTAAAAAAATGAAGCTATTAGAATAACCCAGGCAAGACATTTGAAAATTTATGTGATATAGTCAAATTTTTATAAAAGTATAATTAACAAGCCTGGCATCAGAAAAAGTATAAAATTTGAATATTCCTATCACTATTTAAAAAGTTCAATCCATAATTATAATCCTATTACAAGGAAATCTTCAGGCACAGAAGGTTTCACTGATTAATACCTCTAAACAAGTAAAGAAAGAATAATAGCAATCTTACAACCCTTCCAGAAAATTAAAACAGATAAGACACTCCCAATTTATATTATGAAGTCAACATAATATTACTACTAAACACCGATGAGAATTCTATAAGAAGAAAATTAGGAACTGATCTCGGTAAGGAACAAAAGCATGAACTTTCTTCACACATTATTATTAACCTGAATATAGTCATACATAAAATCAAAATGCATAATAATGAACTTGAATGAACTTCAAGAATTATTTTTAACCTTTCTAAATCAGTCAGAGTAATTCTTTAGCAGAGTACAGGAGAAAAAAACTGTGATCATTTCAGTACAAAGAGTAAAAGACTTCAACAAAATTCAACACTTGTTCAGACTTAAAAAAAAACAAAACAAAACAAAACTATTTTAGACTGGAAATAGAATAAATAATACTTAACCTGATAGATGCTACCCTAAAAATATTACTCTTCATGCTTAAATATTTAATGCTTTCTGTCTGAGAAATTAACAGAATGAAAGTGTCCAATGTCATCACTTTTATTTAACAATGCACTGGATGTTCTAGACAGTGAAACAAACAACAACATAAATAAAAGGTATAAATAATGGAAAGGAAGAAATAAAACTGTTAGTACTTGTAAGCTGATAATGTGCAAAGAAAAGTTAAACCTACAGATAGAAATATAACCTTTGAAAATATACCACAGAATTACATTTAGTGAAAACAATGTAATAAAGTAAATAGATAAAATAAAGTACTATATAAAAAATAAGCTAAATACAAACACTAGAAGATTCAGTAGTTTAAAATTTCTCTTGATTAAAACATCAACCAAAATCACAAGATGTGTGGATTTTTTCTATCACAAAGCATGACATACTATAAAACTACAATTATTGAAACAGTATGACATTGTGCACCATAAAGAGAGTGTAGAAGCAACTATCTAGAAGGTATTTGTTACAAATATGATAATAAAGAATTCATATTCAGATATGTAAATAAGAACCGTGCAACACCAATCCAAAAGAATCTATGCACCCCAATGTTCATAGCAGCACAATTTACAATAGCTAAGTGCTGCAAGCAACCTAGGTGCCCATCAGTAAATGAATGGATCAAAAAACTATGCTACATTTACACAATGGAATACTACACAGCCAAAAGAAAGAAGGAGCTCATACCCTTTGCAACAGCATGGGTGGAGCTGGAAAGCATTATGCTAAGCGAAATAAGCCAGGCAGCGAAAGACAAATACCCTATGATCTCGCCTTTAACAGGAACCTAAACAACAAAACAAACAAGTAAAATATAACAAAAGACACTGAAATAGAGGACAGGTTGTCAGGGCCCAGAGGGGAGAGGGGAGGGAATTTCAGGGGAGTAGGGAATGGTTTACAGGAACAAATATAGAGGACACATGGACAAAACTAAGGGGGTTAGAGATGGGAGGGATGGGTGGGTGGGCTGGAATGGAAGTAAAGGATAGAAATTGTACTGAATAATCTAAAAAAATTGCTTTTATAATGTATTGCATTTTAAAAGTTATTTTAATCATGTGTTCCTAAACAATGCATTTTTTGTTTTGCATTTTGAGCTTTGCAAAAATGGACTTATATTATGTATAGATATTGAGTGGCCTCATAAGCTTAATTTTCATGTTGGGTAAAACCAATTGTTTTCAACAGTATACTAGAATATTGAATGCAGAAAGTTGTGTTTAAGTTAAACAAATGTGTATGTGAGAATATGCAGCTTCTAAAAAAAATTAAAATAATACCTATAAATTAGTAAGAAAAATAAAAACCAATAAAATACATAAAATATTTGAATAAGCATTTTACTAAAGGTAATTCATATAAGATCAATATACATATAAGCATAATTCTATTACATTATTAGTCATCAAGGAAATGCAAAATAAAACTTCAGTGTGTTACGACTATATATCTATATATCTACCAATAACCAAAAATCTGGTACTGACAATTCTAAGCATGATGAGAGTGTAGAGCAATGGACACCTTCATACCCTGTTGATAAATTGCTCAATCTCAGTATGGATTTTCTATTTAATCTTGAACATACCTGTATATATACTATGTCTCAGCCTTTGCACACATGGCATATATCCAACACTGATGAATGCTGATAGGCACTAAGACCTACATGTTGTAATGTTCATATAAGTATTATATGCAATAGTAAAAAACAAAAGGAATTAAAATGTCCATAAACTGTGGGTGTTTATATAATTTGACACTACACAAGAAAGAAAATACACTGAACCACTTATAAGACACAAAATGTGAAAGAATCCCTCAAGCATAAATTTGGGCAGAAAAAGATCACACACAAAAGTGCCGCATCATTCTACTACATGAAAGACAAAACCATGAAAAATAACTCAAAATAAGTCAAGATAGTGATTACCTTTGAAGACAAAGGGTGGGTTACTTGCTGGGCAGGGCATGAGGGGAGATTCTGGGGTGTCAGCAATGGTCCTTTCCTTAACAAGGTACTGTGTATACAAATAATTGAAATGTGCATTTACTGTTTGTACTCATTTGGTTATTGTATTTCTTTCAGTAAGTTGTTAAAATAAAAGTAATTCACATGAGAGCTATTGTAGCTTTTTATCAATCCAAGAAGTGTTGATGACTAGTACAATCTGAGCATTCTGTCAGACATTGGAAACACAGAGATTAATGAGATGAAGTTCCTCTTCCCAGAAAGTGCCAGTAAAAATGGAAAACATACAAATACACAAACATCCATTTAAAATGCAGTGCAGGGTTTGCTAAAATAAAGCTAGTTAGAATCTTGCTGCTCAAAGAGTGTTATGTGTAATTTGAACATCAAAATAAAGCAATGGATTATAATCAGTGGATGAAATAGGGACCCAGGAGTCAATGCTGATAATACTAATAAAAATAAATATGTAAACAAGTGGGCAAGAAGGAAATAATGTTCTTTATAATAACAGAAGGGGAAACGACAAATGTAGTAACAATAATAGAGCTAGAAAAATCACCACTGGGCAAACATCATGGTAATAACTGATCCAGGATGATAACCATCAATAGGTATTAAAATGGTGGGTGAAGGTGATGAACAATAGCAAATTTCCATAGTCACAAAATATCTCTTTACAAAAATATGCTAATTTAAAAGACATATGTAATAACTTTATAGAAAAGAAACCTGCCAGATAACATATTAAACATCTATAAAATCAACATCATTTTGCAAAACCGTTCTAAGTTAAAAGATATTAGAGATTGGAAAACTAAATGCAATATAGATTGGATCCTGAACCACAATTTTTTTTACTATAAAGGACAATTACATGATAGTTGGCTTTAATCCCTCTTTAAAAGTGAATTCTTTTTTTTCTTTTTAAAAATTTTTATTGATGTTGAAGTACAGTTGTCTAAATTTTCCCTCCACCAGTCTCCCCTCCCCACTGACCACCACCTCCTACCCTCAATCCTACATCCCTTTGGTTTGGCTGTGGGTCCTTTATACATGTTTCTTGACTACCCTTCCCTTTGTTCCCCCCAGTATCCCCCCCTACCTCTCCTCAGGTTATTGTCAGTTTGTTCTTAATTTCAATGCCTCTGGTTATATTTTTCTTGCTTGTTTGTTCTGTTGATTAGGTTCCACTTATAGGTGAGATCATATGGTATTTGTCTTTCACTGCCTGGCTTATTTCGCTTAGTATAATGCTTTCCAATTCCATCCAGGCTGTTGTGAAGGGTAAGAGCTCCTCGTTTCTTTATGCTGCATAGTATTCCATTGTGTAAACATACCATAGTTTCTTGATCCACTGATTTACTGTTGGACACTTAGGTTGCTTCCAACACTTGGCTACTGTGAATTGTGCTGCTGTGAACATTGGGGTGCACAGGTTCTTTTGAACTGGTATTTCAGAGTTCTAAGCATATAATGCCAGCAGTGAAACTGCCAGATCAAAAGGCAACTCCATTTTTAGTTATTTGAGGAAATTCCATACTGTTTTCCACAGAGACTGCACCAGTCTGCATTCCCACCAACAGTGGACCAGGGTTCCCTTTTCTCCACGATCTTGCCAGCACTTGTTGTTTGTTGCTTTGTTTATGATGGCAATTCTCACTGGTGTGAAGTGGTATCTCATTGTGGTTTTAATTTGCGTCTCTCCGATGGCTAGTGATGTTGAGCATCTTTTCATGTGTCTCTGGATCCTCTGCATGCCCTCCTTGGAGAAGTCTATTCAAGTCTTTTTCCCATTTTTTAATTGGATTGTTTGTCTTCCTGGAGTGGAGTTGAGTGAGTTCTTTATATATTTTGGAGATCAAACCCTTGTCTGAGGTATCATTGGCAAATATATTTTCCCATATGGTTGGTTCCATTATCATTTTGCTGGTGTTTTCTTTAGTCATATAGAAGCTTTTTACTTTGATGAGGTCCCATTTGTTTATTCTTTCTTTTATGCCCCTTGCTCTTGGGGACATATTGGTAAAAATATTATTTCATGGAATATCAGAAATTTTCCTGCCTATGTTCCCCTCTAGGATTTTGTGGTGTTGTGACTTATATTTAAGTCTTTTATCCATCTTGAGTTTATTTGTGTGTATGGTATAAGTTGGTGGTTGAGTATCATTTTTTTGCATGTAGCTGGTCAGATCTCCCAAGGCTATTTGTTGAAGAGGCTATTTTTACTCCATTTTATGCTTCTGCCCCCTTTATCAAATACTAATCAACCACAGAGTCATGGGTTCATTTCTGGGTTCTCTATTGTATTCCATTTATCTATGTGTCTGTTCTTATGCCAATATCAGACTGCTTTGATTACAGTGGCCTTGTAATGTAGTTTTATATCAGATATTGTGATCTATCCTCCTTTGTTCTTCTTTCTGAAAATTGTTGTAACTATTTGGGGTCATTTATGGTTTCATATAATTTTTTTAAATGTGTGGTCTTTGTTGTGAAATATGTCATTGTTATTTTGCTAGGAATTGCACTGAATCTATAAATTGCTTTGGGTAGTATGGACATTTTGATGATGTTAATTCTTCTAATCTATGAACATGTTATACGCTTCCACTTACTTGTGTCTTCCTTAATTTCTTTCTTCAGTGTTGTGTAGTTTTATGAATACAGGTCTTTTACCTCTGTGGTTGGGTTTCTTCCTAAGTACTTTGTTTTTCTTGTGACTGTAGCAAATGGAATATTTCCCCTAATTCCTGTTTCAGAAATTTCATTGTTGGTGTACAAAACTGCCTTCGATTTTTGAATATTGACTTTGTATCCTGCTGTTTTGACAAATCACTTAATATGTTGAGTAGTTTTTTTGGTAGTCTATAGTGTTTTCTATGTATACTATCATGTAATCTGCAAACAAGAAAAGTTTTTCTTCTTCCTTTCCAATGTGGATGCCTTTTATTTCTTTTTCTTGTCTTATCACTGTGGCTAGAACCTTCAATACTATGTTGAATAGAAGTGGAGAAAGTGAACACCCTGTCTTATTCCTGATCTTAGTGGGAAAGCTTTTAGTTTTTGCCCTTTGAGTATGATGTTGGTTGTAGGTTTCTTGTCTATGGCCTTTATTATGTTGAGGTATGCTGCCTCTATTTCCATTTTGCTGAGTGTTTATATCATAAATGGGTGCTGTACCTTATCAAATGCTTTTTCTGCATTTATTGATTCTGCACTATATTTAGGTTTTATTTTTATTCTACTTTATTTTTTGCCAAGCGTTCTGTCTTACTTTATCTGGTAAAACAAACAAACAAACAAACCAAAACAAAACAAAAGAACAAAAACAAAAAAATGTCCTGCATTTACCTGAGAACTGTGCTGGTCTCTCTGGGTGTTTCTGGGGAAATGACTAGTCACAGTAGCACTCTGCCTGACAGCCCTAAACACTAGTAGGCAAGTGAGCCAAACTAAGCAAATCTGTCCATTTGCTTTTATTATCCAATGTTAGATGAAAATAGAAAGAAAACTGTCCCTTTCCTCCTTTAATCTTTAAAGAACCATTTCAGCAATTTGGTTAAATATAACAGAAAACAAAGAAAAGAAGAAACAAAAAGAGTTCACTCATTTCTCTAAGTGAATTTAATTATAATAAAACAACAGAAGCAAAAATAATATCTAGTATTTATTAAGTGCTTACCATGCGCCAGGCACTCTTTTATGTACCTTACAAATATTTCTCAATAAATCCTTTCAATAACTGTGGGAGAAAAAAGAAAAAACTTACTGGGCTATGAGACATTCTTCCATGCTGAAGCTTAGAAACTCACTGAAAATAGCATGAGCCCTAAACAAACATGTAAGGAAGAAGTAAAGATTGTTTGAATCCCTCCATTCTCTGGTTTCACATGTCCCTGGTTTGCAGAATTTTTACCAAATAAATAAATCAATATATATTTAGAAAAAGTATGGTTTGAGTTAGAAGGAAAAAATGTAAATTGTGATGTATACTCTAGCCAAAAGTCCATGATACAATTTTAAATGAACAATAATTAATTTCAGGAAAGACTTGCTGAATCGATGTACAATAAATGCTATCCATGTAGGTTTTTTATTTGTGTTTATATATAGGGATAGGTATAAAAGAATGTAAATATAAAACAAAACTGCTAAGATTGGGAAAGAAAGAAAAAATCACCATTTTACTTTCTAAAACTCTATAGTATTTGATACATTTATAATTATTTTATAAATAAAACAAATGCAATGAAAGCAAGCATTTTTGTTGTTCATTACTATCTGTATAAAGCATTCAAGTATTTTTTTTGAAAAATGTTAGGTGCCTTATTATTCCTTTAACTTTCCTAGTGTTTTTATGTTTTGTTTGGTTTTTGGCCTGTAGTAGGAATTCTGGGCTTTATCTCTCTTTCTAGATAGCTGGCAGTGTGTTAAAGAGAGGCTGGCAGTATAAGCTATCTGGGCTTATAGTTCTTGGAGTCAGTTCTGGAACATTTGGAAAATTCAACCAGAAGAATGCTTTTTGGCTACACCATTCTGGTGTAAAATCCATATATCTCTGCCTGACTGTGAACCACAGTAAGATGGCTCCAGTATCCAGTATAGAAGATAGGGTAGGGTGACTGATGTGATAACTGATTAGTTATAATGTAAAAGAGACTTGGCATAAGTAGGAAAAATATGCTTTTGACATGATGAAAGCAGTGAGGGAGTGTGAAAGTTTAAGAGTAATAAAAATAAGATCCTGTAATATTTATTAATATATTACTGGAGTTAAACTCAGAGAGAAATGTTAAAACTTCTCCTTTTCATTTAAATAATTTATGACAGGATAGCCTCAAATGTCTACATATTTGAATAATGCTGTCATATCTTCTTTCTTGAGTTTGAAAAGTTGTTTTTTTCCCCCAGAATTTGAACTCATTTAACAGGGCTCCCTAAACATGGTTGTAGGTAGGCATAGTTCTTGCTGAAAATATGTCCCTTTCTGGAAACACAATATGCATTTGTGATGTTTGGCCTGAGGCAGGAAGGAGTTTGGCCACTGTCTACTTGTGATATTAAAGTTGGAAATATGACCACACCGATTGTTGGGGTTAACAGTGGATTTCCTCATGAGGTTACTTCTATTAAACACTCCTCTCTCTCAAATGGTTGTAAATGGATGTGGTTTTACCGACAGAATCATGTTTGGAGGGAATTGAATTTGATGGAAGGATACTTGGAAAGATAATACAACCTTGGTGCTAATAAAATCATTTGGAACCACTGTATCAAGTTAGTTGCAAATATAATCTGATTTCCCATGACTTACAGCTGATAGTTGACTAATCCAATGGTGTCCTGGAGATGGCTCTCCCTGACTCGTGAGAGACACATTTGTTAAATTTTCAGGAATTTTCTGAGGTAGTTCTCCTCATATGGTACCTTAAAATCAACTTTGGTAGGAATAATTATATTACAGAAATTCACAAATGCTACAAATTGGGACTTCTCCCCAACTGACAGCAAGCTCTTACACATTTGCTGTAGTTCAAACTCCTGCCAGATAAATCATCTTTGTATTACTTCACATAATCACTAAGACCATGTGGTTCATAAGTCTAGGAAAGAATTGGTACAGGAGACATGGATGGAAGACTAGGAAGAACAATGTTAGGGAGGCGAGAAGTGGAAAGTACAAAGAAGAGGAGTAAACCCTGTGAGATGCCTGGCGAGCCTATAGACTGTGATTGGCAAATATCCATGGAAGTTTGAGGTTAACAGTTCATTAAATTGTGTAGTGGTTGACAGAAAAAAGTTTGCAGTGGACTGAAGAGAATGTGAGAGGATAAGAAGTATAAATGTGGGTTTCTTTGCAGTACTCTGAAAAGTCTGGCTTTGAAAAGGAGACTGAAAAGGGAAAGATTATAGAACCATGTAAAATCAAAGGAAGGATTCTTACTTTGTTGTTCTGTTTCATTTTGTTTTTAGAATAGTCCAAACTCCTACTAAGCTAAGGAGAAGATCCAAAAGAGAAAGAATGAATCTATGACAGAAAAAGTATCTATTAGAGATCAAGGCCTCTCTTAGGCCAAGAGGAGATGAAGTCCAGAACATAATCTAATAAGGGGACAGGAAGGACATAAAGGATGCAGAGTCACATTAAGGGTTTGGAATCAGAAGTTGAATGAGTGTAATGGCCTTTTTCCAGAAGAAGAGGTGACACGTTTGCTGACTTCGTCCAAGGGGACATGGAGTGGGTGCTGTTTAGAGAGTGGGAAATGTTCAGAATAATTCTTGAGGTTGGTGAGTCAGGACTCTGCCTGGGCAATAGCTGGGTTAATAAGGATGTAGCAAAGTTTGCAACAAATCTCACAATGACTCTCTTGACATAAAAATATTTGCAAATGTATATTTACAAGATAAAGGTAAACTTTCTTCAAATGTGGCTCTAACCTGTTTTATGTATTTACAAAAAAATGATTTTCTCTGTTTACTGACTAGACCCCTACCTACCGTCGGTCAGTAGTTTCACAAAGACAATTCACTCTGTTTGCTATAAGAAAAACCAATTAAAAGGGAGGGTGCCTTAACCCTAACATGCCACATCCCTCTTTTGAGTAGACCAGTGAGTTTTGACTTTCAACAATGATAAATAAAATTTTCAATTTCTGTGTTAATATAATAATCTCAGTCAAATATATTAATGAAGGGCAACACCCTTCCTACCACAAAATTAACTGTTTGGAAATGAAAAGATATCTGGATAATAAAGTTGGAGAGAAAGGGTTACAGGTTGATTTCTGAAATATTGCCAAAAGAAAATAGTTGAGGGTATTCAAAATTGTGTGTATGAGATATCTATACACTAAGAAAAAGTCACACTGACACATAATTTCAAAAAAATAATATTTTTGTTATATCCCAACAGAACATTTTTTTTTGTGAAAACATATGTTTCACTAAACTTTGTTTGGGTTGTTATAGGTAAATCAAAAATTTATTTTAGCCAGTAGGTCTAATTGAACATTTATAGAAATATTTGATCAGCTTGCTAACAGTAGTCATTAAGAGCTTTCTTAGTGGATCAGAATTCATTTGCAGTTACATTTTTTTCAGAGTGGAAATATGCATGGGCCGCTAGTGGTTAAACATTTGGCTGTATTTTAAGAGGCCGAAAACATGCCCCTGTATCTAGGACATCCTTGCACAATTGTACAAAAGAGAATTGTCCTCAAGTGTTGCCCCAGGCTTGGAATAGAAGGATAATATAAGGAAAAATTATTTCAACCTAAAGTGTAGCTAGATAAGTTTAGTGGTATTAAATATACATTCCAAACCTCCAAACAGTAGGGCTCATTATCTATTTTCAAATACATTGTTGCATCACTCTACTGCTCAAAAACCTCCCATATCTTCCAGTTTATTACAGAATAAATCTATAGTCAGCATGATATCCAAGGCCTTCACAATCTGTCCATAATATTTTGTATGAATTATATCCTACTATATAACTTTACTTGCCCTACATTTAAGCTAAATCAGCTTCTGGTCATGCCTTTGATCACCCTGCCTATTCCATCTGGAATATTCTTTTCTCACAATTTTGCCCATCAAAATCCCATTAATTCTAAGAGTGTCAGCTGAAGTGTTTTCCTCTATGAACCTTTCAAGATCACTAGGTTTAAATGCACACTTTGGAGGATTGAAGAAAATTTTATCTGCCTTTTACCTGGAGCATTTAATTAATGCATGTCTAGAGTCAAGGATCCTCACAGCAGACAATTCATATGACAGATACTCAGTGAGTACCTGCTAAATGTGAAATGGTGTTTTATGGAATAGAGATAAAATTCTAAGGGCATTGAATATAAAATCTGCATGATAATCAGGCTCACTTCCATAAAACATCTCCCTTTGAATATCTATTAAAATAACATCAAAAAACCCCAGAAGCAATAAAAAATTACCTCATCTTCCCATACATAAACTACACAGCCACAATTTACTCAGATCCTACATTTATTCCTTGTTTCTTCCTTCCAGTTACACTGATTTCCTCAAAGACCAGCTTCTTGAGTTCTGGATTATGGATTTTCTTTCCTTCTGCCTTCTCAAGGACACAATTTTAGTAGTAAATCCTGTTTATTACATTGGCAATGTTTCTTGCTCTCTGATAGATCACAGGTCATGGGTTCTAGTGTCCCTTATTGAAAACAACAACAAAAAAACTCACTTCATCCCAGACAAGTCACTTTACTCCTTTGTACGTTATTTGGTTCCCCTCATGCAAAATATAGATGATAATGGTACATACAGCATATAGTTGTCATGAGGATTAAATAGGTGTTCTGAAATAGTGTAAAATGCTTAGAATACTAATTGGTTCAGAATAAGGACATGATAAATCATAGTTGTTGCTGTTACCTTTGTTCCTATTACCATAGTTATTCTCTCTGCCCTTCCTCTTCCTGACATCTAAACACTGCTGTTACTCCAATATTCAAAAGCTCCTATGAGCTTCTACACTGCTTTATGTACATTCTCACTCAAAGATAGATGTTGTTTTAAATAATTTCTGTAAGGTTACTATTCACTCAAATATAGACCTGATTTCCCTTCTGAGTTCCAGTCCCTTATACTTTTCTGCTTCCTGATATGAACATTAAATATTTAATAAATAATTGAAATATTACATACCCAAAATAGAAGCCAGATTTAACCCAACAATCCCATTTTCCCCATCTCAGGTGTTAAAAAGTTCACTTAAGAGTCATTATTGTATTATTACCTTTCCTAAGCCCCAACATCCAATTTTTGGTAAATCTTAATAATATTCAGCAAATATATTTTAAATCCATACACTTATCTTCATATTTATTGTCACTTTCCTAGACCAAATTGACATTATGATTTGATTGAAAACTTATAATTTACTACTAACTAGGCATTTTGCTATCCAGGTTGACACTCCTCTTATTGTACCTAGAGTAGAGCTGGGCACATTTAACTTTAAAGGTAGTACTTGTTACATGAATTAATGAATAAAAAATGCCTCCTTACCACCCTTTCAAAAGTTATTTGAAAACTTTAAATTAATTCTGTTTAATTTTTTTAAAACATTTACTTAAATCCATTCTCAAAATGGGAGATAGTGAATTCAAGAATGCTATGATATTGGCTCTATAAATAAATCAACTTCTTTATCGATGTTAATTCTACACTGTTTTTCTAAGACTAACACTAAACTTTTATTAAAGTAGTTCCTGTAAGTATACCCTCACAGAAGATTCATTTTTTAAATGTTACCTTTTCTTCTTTTTTTCCTTTTAACTAAAACTGGCCTCATCTAGGACCCTGACTCACCTGCCTCCCTCTCCCTTACAGGACCACTCCCTTAATTGTTAAGCCCTCAAAGCCTCAGGTCTGTTGACCACAGAGACAGAGATTCAGTCAAACTAAAGATAACATCTAGGCCTCAGTTGTATTTTAGCTCCAGATCCAGACAAGAGGTGAAACTAGACTAAATGATACCATAGCTGACATCAGGACCACATGCAATGATTAACTACCCTCCCTCCTTAGCACCAACCAATCAGCAGAGGCCACGACCCTGATTAGCACCCCATCTCCCTCACTCACCATGATTAATGATTTTCCTTCTGTATAGCCCATCCCCTGGAAGCCATCTGGAGCAAGATCTTTGAGCACTAGCTCACCTGTGACTCTGGACCTGGGCCACTTCCTCAAGTAATACATCTTTCTTTTTTCTTTTCTTTTTTTTTCTTTTCTTTTTTTTCTTTTCTTTCT
>CM052538.1:112315938-112340170 GCA_028533065.1 Trachops cirrhosus
TTCCTTCCTTCCTTCCTTCCTTCCTTCCTTCCTTCCTTCCTTCCTTCCTTCCTTCCTTCCTTCCTCCTTTCTTTCTTCCTTCCTTCACATTCCTGTTTATGCTTTATTGGGATCTGATGCATGTAGGTAAATGGGCACCATTAGTCAAATAACATAAGTAAGAGACATACTAACATAACTTAATGACCTGATAAGGGATAACCTGGCAAAATGATTTCAATAGCAAAAAATAAAAACAACAAAAGATTACCTTTAAAGGCAACTTGCTTGAAGGTGACCAGAGCATAAGATCAGACACTGAAGTCATGATGCCATTATCTCAATGGTGATGATAAAAATGTGCAGATAGTGTTATGGTGGATCATCAGTGCTACCAAAGAAGCAATGATCTCTAAAAGAATGTTAGCATCAAGGTTTTGGGAAAACTGTGAGCTAAGGAGAATAAAGCTTTGGCAAGGGGCTTGCTTAGAACTTAGTAAGGAAAGTTAGTTCTAAAGTGTTACTGAAGAAGGATAAGGGAACTATTCAACTCACGTGAAAGTATGTCAAAAGGAGGAAGGGTAGGGGAAATGGGAGACAGAAAATTTTATGTTAATTCATGGAATCTGAGAGTCTGGAGGCTTTGCAAAATTAGTTATATGTGTTTTTCAGTTTAAGTTTAGAAAAGAAATTTAATTAGGAACTAATAAAAAGAAATCAACACACGAAAAGTAAATTTATATGACATGCTGAAAATTCATTTGCAATTTTGAATTAATATTGATGGCAGTGATGGATTAGACAGTTTTCTTCATTTAAATATTTACTTGTGATTCAGAATGTAAAACTGTGAAGACATTCATTTGATTATGTTACCATTTATGAATTTCTGGGAGTGAACTAACAATTTCATCTTGCTTATAGACAGGGGTACTCTCAAATAGGAATGCATTAAAAATCACAAATAAGGAAAAGGTTGAAATTGTGCATTGATCATTACAAATTATAGTAAATGGCACTTTAGGCGAGTACAGCTGTAACCACAATTTGCTTCAAAAGAAACTATAATGTGAACAAAGCTGGAGAGACAGGATTTTATGGTTTCTACAGAGGTTCTCTTCCCTTCCTGCATAAAGTTCTAGCAAAGCTGACAAGAACTACCTACCACCACAAGAGAATGGGGATCAGGTTAGGCCTTGGTTTTATGCTAGAACTGAATTGTTAATAAAACTTTCAAGTTTCTAACTTTCCTTAAGTGCAACAGACCCATCAATTTTGGTTTATTAATATGTAAAATGGTCTGAGGCTGTCAAACCTTGGATCCAAATTTGAAATTCTAATAAACTGCCCAGTGTAATGTAAATTGATGTTGCTTAATCTGCTTCACTATGGCATTTGGTAACCTACCCAGTCTGTTTATGAAAATTAAACTAAAAACTACATTTACATCATTTTATTAAACAACCTCAGTAGTGAATAGCTTCACTAAATAAAACAATTACCATAACCTTTTCATGTTAAACAGATGTATCTGTTCAATTTAAATTCCTTTATGTAAAAAATTACCTTTATACATTTCTTTAATTTTTTACAAAATTATGTTTCCATATTGGGGAATCTTTGTATAAGTGTTTTATGCAAAAATCTAAATATAATCAAAAGCTCAGATTTTTTACTCCTTGAATCTTATATCTGAAGAGAGATTTGGTTTAGAATCAGTATATTCATGACATATCTGCTGTCATATTTATAATACTTTGCATATAAACTGAGCAGTACATTTTTCAGAATGTAATTCATATGTTAGGATTCTGTACTTGCTATTAAAACTCTGATAGGAACTGTTTTCTAGTTTTGTTGTTTTATATAATTTACACAGACAGCGTGTGTATACAGGTGTCATTTTCACAGCTTAATTTTAAGCAGTAGGTACACCATAGTAGCTACATTATTGTAATTTTTCCTTGGAGTAAGAAATTTGCCATACCAAAATGTTGTTACATAGTTAATTGTTTGTTAGATTTACATTAATCGTATTTGTGAAAGAAAAGCAAGTTGTTATGACACGCAACATTCATCAGTGGATCATTACTAAGTCTACCGACAAAAACGAGGGGCACTTTCCTCCTCTCTTCCAAGTATGTCCTCATCCTCTACCCACTTGACTGTAAGGACATTTTAGATGTTTCATCCAGTAACACTTCAGTAACAATTACTGTTCCTGAAATAAGAAAATAATACAGAGAAATAGTCATATGCTGTTATTCCTAGGTGTAACTTTCAAGAAGTGGGTTCAGATACAGACAGGGTACCCTGTACAGATCAGAAGACCATTCCATAACAGAGGACTGTAACAATAATGGCCAGCTGATGATCCCATAACAGACTGAGGTAATATGAAAATGACTGAAATGAATCCAGTGAATAAGGAAATAAAGTATCAACTGTATCGCAGAGGAATTAAGTGTTTTTCTTTTAATATGCTGCTTAATTCTACCTCTCTTTGTGTTTCCACTTAGGTATATACATTTGTGTGATAGCTAGTCCCATAACATCCACAGCTCTAAGAGATTTTAATGTGATCTAGTAGTGATAATAAGTGAGAGGTTTCAAATTGAGACTTAAGTGCAGAACTTTTGAAAGGCACAAGTGTCTTTAAATAAGAACACAATTTATTCAGTTGTGAAGCAAATTTATGTGCCTAATTTACCTACTCAGTCCTTGTTCTACCCATCATGTTCATTAATCATTCACTAATCATACCTTTAATGAGCACATAATATACACATGTCATACACAGTAATTGAAAGATCAGGAGCTGAAGATGAAAAGATAAGTCATTGTTTCAGCCCTCCCCCTTGAGCAGCTCACCATCTAGTCTGGGGGTACAGTCATAGAGCAATGACTGCACATTTAGCATGATAAACGAAGTGTTAACTATTTATAAAGTCTTCTTTCAACAAAGTTGACTAATCACTCTACCCAAAATCAAATTCTCAATTCCCTTAATTAAGTAAATGGATTATAATATTCACTCCTCAATGGTAAGTAAATAAAGTAATTTAGAAGTTACGAAGTGAAGATGGGTGGTAAACTACTTCATGATTCATCAAGGTATGTTATTTCTCTATGAACCAACATACAAACAAAGTACATCCACATCAACAAACACACACTAAACAGCACATTTTTATTTCTAGAAGAGAGAGGGACACCTTCACAAATTGTGATTTTTGAGGAGTTTCTGGAAAAATGAACAGGAGTTTATCACTTGGAACAGAGCAGTGCAAGGACATTAGAAACACAGGAAGCTGTGAAGAAGAGGGTGAGTAAACCAATATTCACAAGGAAGAGACACCTGTGGTTGTAGAGCAGCGTCTGGAAATATCTGAGAAGGGCCTTTGTTACCACACTGAGTATATCTGAATATATATGTTGTAGGTTATAAGGATTTGTTGGAAATGTTTTAAGCAGAAAAGACAAACCAGTATTTTAAAAGGAAATTTTCACCATAAAACAGAAGATGTTTGGGGAAAGGTAAAAATAGATGGGTAAAATAGATGGGTAAAAGTACTCTGCCAATTACTAAGCTGTGGAAATTTGGAAACATCACTTTACCTTGGTTTTCTCATCTGTGAAAGAGAGATAATAATTCTGAAGAAATAACACATATAAAACAATTAAAATAGAGTAAAAGCATCATCAGTGTTTTTAATAAGGCAAGAGAAAGCAAGGCAATAATAGCAGTGATATAACAAAAAATAATTTGAGAGATATTCAAAAGTCATGTTCAATATTTAGATCAAGGAAAATCATTTCCTTTGAGTGATGTTAAAAGCTTTTACAGGGTAATGGTTTTTCAGTTTCATGTTCAAATATATTTGTGCTAACACAGCTAAGTACATTTTTTTGCTGTAGAATATTGCAGAACCTTTCTATATTAATGTATATCATGACTCTCATTGAGGGACGATAGCAGCCAGGATTTCCCAAGCTTAATTAAACATTTTTTTAACAGAATATCTGGAATAATCCCTGGTAGTTGATGAATCTCAGTGAGTTCGAAGGCAAATGGTGCAGGCTTCAACAAAGACTACAGCTCTAAGGAAGAATGATTAGTCTTAAATTACTCTTGTCTGGATATGGTTTTCAAGACATTTTTGTGAACAGTTTTAATCTGAAGTGTAGTATTGTGGTAAGCAGATGAATGGCAGCCCCAATGATGTACAAGCCTTCATCCCAGGAACCCATGAGTGTGTTACTTTACATGGCAAAAGGAACTTTGCAGATGGAAGCAAAGTTATGGACCTTAAAACAGGTAGATTATCCTCAATTATTTGGGTGAGTCCCATATAACTACTTGGACCCTTAGAAGCAGAAGGAAGGCAGAGAGGTAGAGCAGAGAGAGCTGTAACCACATGAGGAAAGCATGAGAGGGATTCTACCTGCTGTTGTTGGCTTTGGAAGAAGGAGGAAAGGGGCCATAAACTACAGAATACTGGTGGCCTCTAGAAGCTAGAAATGGCCCTCACTTGATAGCCAGCTAGAAAATGGGGACTGCACAGTCTGTTTGAGGTGGTGGTGTATGTAAATGTGATACTTGAATGCTCCCACAGTCACATCAAAATTGCAACTAAACTACAGAATAACCATCACTCATAATCACCCAAAGCCAAGCTGAATGGAAGACCTGCAACTGAGGATATTAAAGAAGAAGCTACATCGAGTCTGGTAGGAGGGACAGAGGCACAGAATGGGCAGGTTTCACATCCACATGTGTCAGATAAAAATTAGAAGGGATATTTGGGCTGCAGAAGTTCCCACCGAGGAGTGAGGACCCCCAGCCCCACACCAGGCCCACCAGCCTTGGGTTCCAGTGCTGGGAAGAGAAGTCTTCATAACTTCTGGCTGTGAAAACCAGCAAAGATTGTGGCTGAGTGAAACAGAGGGCCTCTGGAGTCCAGGTATTCCTCTTAAAGGGCTCATGCATGGACTTACATGCACTCACTCACTCTCAGTTCCAGCACTCAGGCACCAGGAACATAGAGGATAAAACTGAATTGTCTCAAATCAGAGCAAGAGCTTGAGGGACAACTTTCTATCAGACAGA
The DNA here is from genome assembly GCA_028533065.1 of Trachops cirrhosus. NCBI lineage: Eukaryota > Metazoa > Chordata > Mammalia > Chiroptera > Phyllostomidae > Trachops > Trachops cirrhosus. Next base: position 112,321,028 of record CM052538.1, read on the forward strand.
AGTGCTGGCAAAGGCCACTATTCCCTCGATGAGCCCTTCCTGCACAGAGCCCCAGGCAGGTGCCATATCTGATTCTCTATCAACCTGGTTAACACTGTTTGCCCAGCTCTGGTGATTCCCTGAGCCTTTCCCCACCCAAATTTGGGCACACCAAAGCCATTTGCAGTGGCTTTTCCAGACAAACAGGTTATCTTGGCACATAATTCAGACTTTCCTAAAATATCTTAGTCAAGTTGATCTGACCTCCATGAGCCCCATGGCTCTTATTAAGTGGCCTCAGACCCAGCACTACAGGCAGCCCCCTTCAGTTCACAGCTTGCCTCTCCTGGGCACATCCAAACCAGGCACAAGTAGCAGCCATCTGCAGACTGCTTTGAGATCATGTCAGGTAGCCCTGGCCTGGACATAGCTTGGCCTATACCTCTTGGGAAGCCTCAGAGACAGCACATCCAGTAGACAGCTTCAGAGCAAGTCAAAGCACCACCTAACCTTCTCCATAAGGGAACACTCAAGATACAAATTCAGCAGGCACCAGAGCCCTGCTGAAGTAAGTCTAGCTCCCTGGAGTCAGCCTCTGCATAGCTGATCCTCCACAGTGGTCAGTCAATTTCTGCAGCTGATTGGCCTAGGGGGTGAATCCCTCCCATTAATGTGCTAACAGCAATCAAGTATAAACTACAAAGGAGGGTGTACACAGTCTACCAGAGGGTAGGCGGGGCACACGTGGAGTGCCGGCTGGGATGATCAGAGAGCCTGTGCCATTAGACATGACATGACACCTGCTACATATGGCGGCCACTCTACCAAACCCAAAAGATGTAGCAGCATTATCTAATGCATAGAAACAAACACGGGAAGGCAGCCAAAATGAGGAGACAAAGAAACATGTCCCAAGTGGAAGAACAAAACTCCAGAAAAATGGAAACAAAGAATCTATTAGATGCAGAGTTCAAAACACTCATTATAAGAATGCTCAGTGAATTTAGGGGAAAAGTAGATGTACTTGGTGAAAACTTTAACAAATAGGAAACATAAAAACAGAGATTAAAACCATAAAATAGAGTGAGTCATAAATAAAGCATAAACTAAGTGAAATAAAGACTATATTACAAGTAATCTACAGTGGAGAACAGCCAAAAAAAATCCAAAAAAAAAAATGAGGCTTGTATAAGGAACCTGTGGGACAACTTCAAGCATATCAGTATTCACACAATGGGGGCGTCAGAAGAAGAGAGAGCAAGAAATTGAAACTCTATGTGAAAACATAATGAGAAACTTCCTAACCTGGTGAAGTAAATGGAAATATAAGTCCAGGAAGCACAGAGAGTCCCAAACAAGATGAACCCCAAAAGGCCCATATGAAGACACATCATATTGAAAATGTCAAATATTAAAGACAAAAGGAGAATCTTAAAAGCAATAAGAAAAAATGAGTTAGTTATCTATTCCATACAGGGGAGGTCCCATAGTCTTATGGAAGCTAAGCTGATTTCTCAACAGAAACTTTACAGAGCAGAAGGGATTGGCAAGACATATTCAAAGTAGTGAAAAGCAAGGACCTACAACCAATATTACTCTACCTAGTGGAGCTGTTGTTTAGGATCAAAGGACAAATTAACAGCTTCACAGACAAGAAAAAGCTAAAGGAGTTCATCACCATCAAACCAGCATTAAAAGAAATGTTAAAGGGCCTTCTAAGAAGAAGCAAGGAGAAGAAGAAGAAGTGGAACAACAAGAAAAAGAAAGATAAAATATGAATACCATAGCAATAAATACATATCTATCAAAAATTACTTTAAATGCAAATAGATTAAATGCTCCAATCAAAAGATGCATGGAGACTGAATGGAAAGCAAAACATGACCCATGCAAATGCTGTCTACAAGATACTCAATTCAGATTGAAAGATACACACTGACTGAAAGTAAACGGATGAAAAAGGATACTTCATGAAAGTAGAAACAAATAAACAAAAACCTGGGGTACCAATACTTACACCAGACAAAACAGGATTTGAAACAAAGGCTATAAAACAAGAGACAAGGAAAGATCCCTCAATTCTACTTCTGAGTATTTATCATAAGAAGTTCAAAACACTAAAATAAAAAGACCTATGCTCATTGCAATATTATTTACAATGGCCAAGCTATAGAAGGGAATTAAGTGTCCATCAGTAAATGAATGGATAAAGAAGTGGTGCTTATATACATTGGAATATGTCTCAGCTGTGAAAGAGTGAAGTCTTGCTGTCTGCAACAACATGAATGGACCTGGAGGGCATTTTGCTACGTGAAATAAGTCAGACATAGGAAGACAAATGCCATATGATTTCACTTATATGTGGAATCTAAAAGACAAAATAAATGAACAAGGAGAACAGAAAGACTCACAGATACAGAGAACATTTTGATAGTTGCCAGGCTGGAGGAGACTTAGGGGGGGTGGGTAAAAAGGTGAAGAAATTAAAAAGTACAAATTGGTATTTACAGTGTGGTCACGGGGATGCACACTACAACATACAAACATAGTCAATAATATTGTAATAAATATGTGTGATGTCCGATGGACATGGAATTTACCAGGGTGATTACCTAGTAAGTTATATAATGTCTAATCACTGGGTTGTTCATCTGAAACTAATATAACATTCTATGTCAACTGTAGTTGAAAAAAATTGAAAATTTATTTAAATTAAATTTTTTTTTAATCCAGGTCCTGCAACTGTATATTTCCATTTCCATGGGGCTCGCAAACCCCAACCCTCTACCCTTTTTTTTCCCTTGCCAAGAGCAAGGAAAAATGTAGGATTTAGGCCAAGAGAAGAAGAAAGAACAGCAGATATTTGGGTTTAAGATAAAAAGCAGAAAAGACAGGGAAAAAAAGCAGGTAGAGTCTTAAACATTTTGTTTTTCATTCACTCAGGAAAAGAAATGACTATTTAAATTTGCCAGAATCAGAAGTACTATTTCATTCCCCTTTAAGAAGTAAAGTGAGGCACCCAGCAGGTATGATGGAACATTTATAAATGAATCCCAGCTGGCCCTAGACACAGCTGGGAGAGAATAGATGTGTCTATTTGCATTTGTCCAATTCACTTTGTGGCCTGTCTACTTATGTTTCTCGCCACTCCCACCAATGAAAATACACTTTTAATGAACTAGAACCAGTAGGAATGTGTCTCATAAACTATTCATTCAAAAGTATAAATGGCTGACAACATTTATCCCTGATGAGGTAATTTCCATTCTGATAGGAATGCAAAGGTCCTACAACCTTTTTAGAAATATATTTAAAAAAAAAAACAGAAAATGGCCCTACAACCTCAAGAAACTGAATTTTGGCAACAGTCTAAATAAAAAAGGAAATGGATTTTCCCCAGATCCTCTGGAAAGGAGTATAGCTTTTTTTACCCCAGTCAGCCTTCTGACCTATGTAAACACACATTTAGAAAAGGGGAGGGGAAAATGTGCCACTTGATAAATTTCCACATAATAAACATATTCATGTAAGCAGAATCCAGATCAAGAAACAGAATACCACTCCATCCAGTTATACCACTCTCCTAAATAACATAATAGTCTTGCCTGGTTTTGATTTTGATATATATGGAATGATACAATGTGCATTCTTTTGTGCCATAACACAAAAAAAACATACTGTGTTTGTGAGATTCATCCTTGTTGCTTCCTTTCATTCTCATTGCTATACAATATCACATTATATGGATATAGCTCAATTTACTTATGTGCTCTACTGCTGCAGAGCACTTTTTCCAGATTTTGGTGGTTTCAAATGTTGCTATTATGGATATTCTTATACTTTTCCTTTTGAATATGTGTAAACATTTATTGAGTGCATACTGAGGAGTGAAATTGCTGAATTACACAGTGTGTGTGAGTGTGTGTACACAAACATCTTTAGTAAATACTGACATGTAGTTTCCCAACATTGTTGAACCAATTTATGCAGAAGTGTATGAGTATAATTTTGATCTGGCCAAGTTTCAGGACTGCATAATTGCACAGTTAGCAAACACTGAGTGACAGGAAGTGTAGACACGTGGTCATCTTTACAGTTTACTAATTTTATAACAATTATAGAAGGGGTTCCGAACTAGCTTCCAAGTACTGTTGGTTATCTTTCTGAACCAAATCCTTTGACAAATGTTATACCCTTGAGATGCCAGCTTCCCTACTAGTTTCAGCTCCTGATGCAGAGACAATGTCCCTCTTTTTCATAAACCAACAGTAATTTGAAGTAGGCAGTAATAAGAATCATTGAGTATTTTGATTTCATATACAAATGTATAAATTTATATACATATCTTCTTTATTCTAAGAAACAAATATAACAAAAATGGATGTTAGTAGAATATATAACTTAAGGAAGTATATTAATAGTAGTTGGCTATGTATGACTATGAGTTTTTTTATACGTTTTACTGTTTTGTATTTTTCATTTTTATTATTGATAACTGATAAAATATTTATTGCTAGTTGCATGCAGTAACCCCAAAATTTAAAATTACATTATAAAATATCCTTGAGAAGAATTAGATTCTTTCTTCACATTTCTGTATGTCAATATTATATGTCAGGTTAAAATCACAATACATGAAACTAATACAGAGTAGTGTTGAAGGGAAACTGTAATCAAAAACTTAAAAAACACTGGAATCACAAAATACTGTGTAGGTTACAAAGAGATGTAGAATATAGAGAAAAATAAGAAAAAAATATAAACATTCCACAGGAAGAATGCTTTTGTTTAAGAACATGTGAATATGTAAATATATATGCATACAGCAGAAAGAATATATAGTGTATACACTACATGTGTCAGTTGTGTATATATAATGTAAATACATGTGATAAATGCAGACATAATCAATCACATGACCCTTTTTAATAAAATACTGTAAATGCTGTTCTGTAATCTCTTTCCAACTGTATACTTCACTAATTTTACATTTCCTTATATAATATTTTCAAATATTATATATAATGGCTGCTTATTAATATATCTTGTATCCAAACTGTAATGGAATTACAATACAATACAGAATTTTTCTAAAGGATTGCTAAAAATGCAGTACTTTAATGAACCTAATAGATAAAATTTATGCACATACATTTTCATTATTTTTAGGATAATTTCTAGAAGTAGAATTGCTGTGTTAAAAGATAAGCATGTATTTAGACATGATGCTTATACGAACTTGCCTCTATGAGGCCAAAGTCGTTAATCTCACATTTCAAATATAGAAAATAAATCATATTTAGATCAATTTCTCCTCAAATATGACTAATTTTATTTGAAAGAACATTGGAAATTTTATCTTTTGTACAATTCACTGCTATTTAAAATAAAAGGAAAAAGGAGCTATATGGAGTGAAATTCTTGTGATGGCTTGTATTAGTCTGCAAGAAAAAATTCTAAAATTTTGTGAATGGGTTGAAATTTTAGTAGCTTGAATTCAGACATGGTAGGAGTATCTATTTCAAAAATGTTATAAGTCAGCCTTGGCTGGTGTGACTCAGTGGACTGAGTGCCAGACTATGAAGCAGAGGATCACTGGTTTGATTTCCAGTTAGGGTGCATGCTTTGGTTACAGGCCAGGTTCCACACATTGATGTTTCTCTCCCTCTCTATCTCCCTCCCTTCCCCTCTGTCTAAAAATAAATAAATAAAATATTTTTTAAAATGTTACAAATCAGAGATTTACTTTTTTTTCTGAGAGCCAAATTACCAGAATAACATAGGCAGGGAAATTACCTATAATCATAGGCAGGGAGTCTAAGCAATAAAGGATGTGGTATTGGCATTGCTAAACTGTTTTTGAAAATGTTGGTAATGCTCTTTAATTTAATCAGGAACTTAAGAGAATGGCCATCACACAACAGCAAAAGCACTGTGAATTGGATAAATGCAGTGTGAGGATCTAAGATATAACCTCAAGGCTATAACTGACTTCCCTGTATTATATAATTGAAAGTTGCTAAAAGAGCAGAGTTGAGAGATTCTCACAAAAATCAAAAGGTAGGTAGTATGTGAGCTGATGGATGTGCTAATTAACTTGATTGCGGGGAATTCTTTCTTAGGGTATATCAAATCACCACATTGTACATTTTAAATATAGTGCAATTTTATTTGTCAATTACACTTTAATAAAGCTGAAAAATAATGTATGCAAGCACTTAGCACCATCCTGTAATTAATTATAGTCACCATCTGGATGAATGATGACAACTCAAAGGTCTCCTCTACACACCAAGGTGAGCAAAATAGGAACAACTATTTGAATTAATGAGTCTATAAGAATTCCATTGTACCATCAATGGAAAAATAAACAATAAAAAGTCATTTTGAATTATATATTTTGAAAATATTAAGTAATTTGAAAGTTGAATTTTGATATTGTTATAGTTTGTATTTTCTAAGAATTAGCCTGACCAAAAATTTTCCATGAATTTGTTACATTTTCCTTCTGAGTTATTAATTCATCTCCATCGTTTTTTAAGCTTCTGACTGCTTAGTGTCTTTTATTACTTTCAAACGCTATTTGTACCAAAATAAAAAACACTATTGAGAATTCATCTACATTTGACACTTACTGCAAATGTCTTTCTACATCTGATTTTCCAACTAATCAATTAATATTTTATCAAAATATAATTGACATATAACATTGTGTTAGTTTTAGGCATGCGACACAATGACTTGATATATGTATATATAGAACTAATTACCACAATAATTTTAGTTAGCATCAATCACCATACATCTTTTTTACCTATGTCTGATGACTAGTGATATTAAGCACCTTTTCACATACCTGTTGGCCATTTGCATTTTCTTTGGATAATTTCTATTTGAATCCTCTGCCCATTATTCTTGTGATGGGAAATTTTAAGATTTGCTCTCTTAGCAACATTCAAATATACAAAACAATATTATTAATTATAGTTACTGTGCTGTACATCACTTACTTATCATATAACTGGAAGTTTGTACTTTTTAATCATTTTTACCCATTTTGCCCCAAAATTGCTGGATCATATGGTAGTTCTATTTTTATTTATTTATTTATGTTTAATATTATTTTTTATTGTTCTAGTACATTGTCTTCATTTCTCCCCACCACTCTCCCCCACTTCACCTACCCACACCTCCCACCCTCAATCCTTCCCCACTTTGGGGTGCTTTACCCATGGTTGCTGTCCATGGGTGCTTTACCCATGTTCCTTGATGATTCTTCCCTTTCTTTCCCTCATTATCTCTTTCCCCATTCCCCTCTGATTACTGTCAGTTTGCTTTTTATTCCAATGTCTCTGGTTATATTTTGCTTACTTGTTTGTTTTGTTGCTTAGGTTCCACTTATAGGTGAGATCATATGGTATTTGTCTTTCACTGTCTGGCTTATTTCACTTAGCATAATGCTCTCCAGTTCCACCCATGCTGTCGCAAAGGGTAGGAGCTCCTTCTTTCTTTCTTCTGTGTAGTATTCCATTGTGTAAATATACCATAGATATTTGATCCATTGATTTACTGATAGTTCTATTGTTAATTTTTTTTGAGGCTCCATACTGTTGCCCACAGTGGCTATATCACTTTACATTTCCATGGGCAGTGCAGAATAGTTCATTCTCATCAATCTTTGTATTTTTCTTGGCTTTTTGTTAACAGCCATTTTATCAGTGATAAAAGTGATATCTCACTGAAGTTTTGACTTGTATTTCCCTGATGATGAGTGATGTGAAGCACCTTTTCACATACCTGTTGGCTACCTGTATATTTTCTTTGGATAATGTCTATTCAGACCCTCACCCCATTTTTAAATATGATTTATTTTCTATCGAGTTGTATAAGTTCTTTATGTATTTTGGATATTGTTAACACCTTATCAGATATATGACTTGAAAATATTTTCCCATTCCATATAGGTTGACTTTTCATTATAGGGTGGAGAAAACTAACTCATATTGTTTATTTTTGCTTATTTATTTAGCAGTTAGTTTCTAATTAACTATTTTTTAAGTTTCTAGTTTATAAATGTTTAACAACCAGTCTTCTGAAAAATAAATGTATACATATAAGTACATACATAAATTTATTATAATTTTTGCTGATATAAATTATGTGTAGTATTCAATGTACAAATAATAAATATTTGTCAATATTTTTACTTACATTTAATAGCAAGATATACGTGAAACAACAAAGATGTATGTTGCTATTTCATCATTGATTTATGCAGCTTTTTTGCTGATTCACAAAATTATACTGGAATAACTGAAGAATATTTGTCCAAGGTATGTCACAATAACAATGCAGTGTCTATAGATGCAACACCTTTTACAGTTTAATCTGCATAAGTAATATTTTTTCCATAAGCTTCTGAGGTCTAGATAAGCAAAAAACAATAACTCCAGCACTAATTTGTAATTGTTACCAAATTCTGTAAGTATAAATATTTCCTTTATGTCTGATTTCATATTCAATATATGGCTGAATGCAGAGTTGGAAAAATATGCACAACAGAACATCTTAATACAGATTTCTACCAAACACATAAAAGGTATAAATAACCTCGGTAACACAGATAATATTAAAATATAGTAAAATAATAAGGGTAAGATGACTTTTGAGAATTTACTCACTTTATTTTAAATATAATTTATTTAAGTATAAATTTATATAATTCATTTTTCACACCATCTAGATTTAACAACCATTTCACACAATACCGAAAATTTAATAAGCAGCGTTAGTGAGCTGATATGAGGTTGCTCTAGTCTGCCCGTCTACCTATCACCAGAATCTCAACATTTATGTATACACTAACAAGAAAGGAGTGCATATGTAGTAAAAAAGAAATGTGCAAGAATGTTCAAATTAGCTTTATTCATAACAATCCTAAACTGGAAAAAACCTCAAAGGACCACTAAAGGAGTATTCAAGAAATTGTGATATATTCACTCAATGGGATACTATACAGCTATACAAATCATCAACTATCGATATATGCAGAACATAAACAAATGTTTAAAATATGTTACTGAATAGAAAAACCAGACACAAAATTATACAAAATACCAAATGCCACACATGAATATGCATGCACACAACACTCTCTTTCCCCCATCGTTACACAACAGACAAACATATTAAACCAGTTAGATTTATGAACTTGCTAGAAGGGAAAAACAAGGCACTGTGTCCCAGAGCTGCAACTTTAGAACTAGCTGTCTCCATCCAGTAAAGCTCTTTAACTTCTGTGTTATAAAATATGCTTCTAGGTATTCCCTTTTCATATTCAGGTTTCCCAAGTAGGACAGTAAGAGATAATATCCTTATTATTTCTATACTAGCCTATAAAAACATCAAAATATCATTAAAAGGTTATTGATTTATTTTAGTTCCATATTTATTTAGCTCTATATTTATATATCATTTATGTAGTTACATATTTGCTACTGTGGAGGAAAGATTCATTTTATATTACCACCTAAATATATACTATTATTGTTTTGAGTTTCTGAAATACACACAGATCTCTGAAATATTAATATTTTGGAAAATATTTAATTCTGATTAATAAAACAAGTAATTCACACATTTATGTTGCATACTTGTATTACTTAAAATAAAAGTGAAATACTTTTCTTCACTGAGTAGATTCTTATTTTAACTGAGTCAAAAAATAATTCTAATCCAGGCTTTTAACACTGAATGAATCAGACATTATTAAAATATTTAATACCAATCAGAACTAATTGTGTAAAAATTAAATAAGTATGGTGTTCACTTAGAATTATTTTAGTTGCTTTCCACCCCTCTGAAGAGTATGATTTTTTTGGCTCACTCTTGTAGCCTATAAAATAATGCATTGGCAAGGTTACAACTTTTCCTACTTAATGGATGAAGGGGAGAAGGATATTCATTATTGATGAATTCAGAAAATATTTATGCCTGTGAGTGCCATACCAGAGTTCTTTAAAGGCTATTTTAAATTGCACTTCAGCACCAATAAAGTACTTTATATTCTACCTCTGTTTTAATGTGTTGTGCATATTATTATACTGAAATACTCAATAGGTATGATTAAATGATAACAGACTTTATTCCATGATACCATTGGCTGAATGTTTTTCTGGAGTAGCTTGTTTGAAAATAATCACAAAAGAAATGTAATATTCTTTTATAAGAGAACAAAGACTTAGAGATTCTGTCATTAACCTACGTATGTGTTGTTTGAATTCTTTAGCAACATCATTACTTTTACACTGGTAAGAATAAAAGCCATATAAATATTCTGTAACTTATTTAGGCCTATGCACTCAGCCTACCAGACTGATCCATTTTTGTCTTTATCTTTCAGGACATCATGGATCATTTAATAGGTTGCTGGATATTTATTTCTAGCAAGAGTGAGCTCTTACAGTTAATGAATATTTCCAAATTGTCTTCCATAGTTAATGCTCATGCCCTAACTACCCTTCCAAGTGATCCTGAAATAAAAATTACAGATTGGGATTACACGGATGAATGAAAGACGGGAATAATTAAGAAGAAAGAGAATGCCAGGATAGTGTGAGTATTTATAGCAAGAACAGCATGCATATCTTGATTTGGTGATTCTTTGCTTATTCCTGTCTGTATTATCAAACCAGATAGTATGTATACACAGCATGCTTTAGCAATACCTGCTGGTTAGGAATTGAATTAGCTAAAGCCAAGGGAGTTCAATCGAAAGACCCCAGCAAGTATATATAGCAATAGCTTCACAAGGCATTTAGATAAGGAAGAAAAACGCTGATCCTTGTTAAGGTCTCTCCACACAAACAGCTATGGTGAGTTGAACTTTTTTCCATAAATTCTACAGCTATTGTTGTTATAAAGACAAACATTTGGTTCATATTTAGCCTGAGCTTATAGTGCTTCTTCCCAAAATATACATTCCTTAAGAAAAAGATTTGACCTTGCTTGAATGAAGGGCATGGTATAGCTTCACTAGAGAAAAAGGAAGACGGTTACCACCTGGTTGCAAAGATGAGTAAAAAGTATAATAGATGAATGCAAAAAGAAAGATATTATACAGACAACACAGCCATTGCTTCTGAAGTTTTTGTTGCTGCAGTATCTTAAGAAATACATATTGTTCAATACAAAAAAATCTTTGAAAATATTGCTGTTCTTAAAACTACTATTTTTTGGCCCTTACTGGTGTGGCTCAGTAGATTGAGTGCTGGCCTGTGAACCAAAATGTTGCTGGTTTGATCCCAGTCAGGGCACATGCCTGGGTTGTGGGCCGGGTCTCCAGATGGGGGTGTGCAAGAGGCAACCACACATCGATTTTTTGCTCCCTCTCTTTCTCCCTCCCTTCTTCTCTCTCTAAAAACAAATACAATCTTAAAACATTATTCTTTTTTTAAATTTAAGCTTTATCATATTTTTCCCATTACCATTTAGTGCCCTTATGCCTCCTTCCACCGAGCAATCACCACGCTATTGTCCATATCTGTGAGTCCTTTTTCCTTTTTGCTCAATCCCTCCCACACCAACCCCACCCCCAGCTGCCATCCTGCTCTCTATGAGTCTGTCCCCATGTTCTTTGTTAGTTCAGTCTGTTCACCAGATTCCACGTAGGAGTGAAATCATATAGTATTTAACTTTCTTGGACTGGCTTATTTTACTTAGCATAATAGTCTCCAGGTCTATCCATACTGTCACAAAGGGTAAAATTGAAAGAAACTTGTCTAGGATATCACAACTGCTCAGATGCTCAGTAAATTCATCCACTTTGCTTTACACTCAAGTCTTTTCTTTATATATGAAATGGTGAAAAGCTGTTAATTAATAAAGTAGTCTGAGAAAATGAAAATTATGGAAATATGACATTCTGGCTAATTTATTAAATTAAAACTCTGTTTTGTAGTACATAAATTAAATGATTTAGAGCTACTAAGGATACTCAGAGAAGACTGATATAATTAAACACTGCAACCTGCAGATACAGGAAAAAAAGATATAAAATAAACAAGAACAAATAATATTCTCCAATAGCCTTGTTCTCATAAGCGGGGGAAAGAGGACAGAATATTTTGGAAACTGCTTTCCTTTTACTCTCCTGAAATCAAAGAAGGGTTGTGGACATATGTTTAGTGATATAAGCCAAAAAAAAGTCCATGCATGCGTGGTCACCAGTATTTTAAATGTTATCTTTAGTAGTCAACATTTTCCACATCAGTCTAACACAAGCTAATCTTACTTGCCTTATAGACATATTAAATATTCATTCATTTGTAAAGCACTCTTTTGACCTTTTCAAAAGAGTGCCATGTTATTTATACTCATAAATGATTTAGTGTAATCTTATTTTATTATCTTTATTTCTTTACTTCTTCCACCCCACTATAAGTTTGTTGTTGTTGTTTTCCAAAAACTCCAAGGAACAGAACACAGAAGAGACACAGGATGCATATGACAACAAGATAAGCATTGTTGCTCCTACTCTTTTTATGTCACTTAAATTGTTTTATTTTACTTTCTTTTAATTTTACTCAACTTGTTTATTTTAGCTTTGTTCATAGCTCTTAATGCAGAAATTGCGATGTGCAGCCCCCACGGTGCCATTTCGGCAGGTTCCCACTGAAGCATTTCTCTTGATATGTGGTAGCGGATACTCTCTTTGCCATAATCTATGTTCTCCACGATGAAATGAATAACATTAAAATGTCACAAGAGTTGATAATTTTCAAAGTAGAAAAATATGACATTCAAGTTTTCCTGTATTTTGTTCTTAAATAATACAAAATGAATTAACATAGTTCATATTGGTGTTCTTAAATAATACAAAATGAATTAACATAGTTCATATTGGTGTTTTATGGAATTTTTCTTCAGTTAAAATAATTAAGACAACTGGGGAGACATGAACACTGAGTGCTTATTTGATAATATTAAGGAATTACATTTAATTTTTTCAGAATAACATTAATTTAAAAAAATAAGTATCTTTAAGAGATACATACTGTAATGTATGTAGACAAAATACTATAATATCTTTGATTTGGTGAAGTCACAAGGTGAGGCTTTTTAAAGAAAACATTATTTCACTGTAAGTGCACTAAGGATAAGAATACACCCACCAATTTTTCCCTTTTTCAACATTTTGATAAGTTTTAGAGTGTAAAAATCTTATTTATTGGGCCTTATACCTTTTCAGATGATGCAAAGTTTTTTTCCCCCAATACAAATCACAGTTCTCTGTGTATGCCAATGTTGTGTGCATGCCCATCCGCAGGCACACGCAGTTCCTGCATTTTCAACATTGAATATATTTGTGAAAAACTGGCCCATAGGATAGAAATAAGTTAGAACTATACAGGCATTTAGTTTTCTTTGGACTGAATTACTAGCTTCATTGCTGAATATCATTTTATAAACTCCCAAGTAAATAACTGTAGCTCTTTAAAGCAGCAACTCTTTAAACATCATAATGCATCTGTATGACAGAAAAGGTTGCACATGCAGGGAATAAAATTTTAAAATGTGCCTCTGGCATAATAATTGAAAAAAAGATCCTTATTGCCTTTTTCTGACCTACCCTTTTATCTTTACTCGGCAAATATCATTCACTGTTTCCTATTACAGGTAAATTTATATTTCTCTTTAAAGTGGGTTGTTACTTTGGCCAGATTCTATAACTTTCAGATTGCTTTCAGTTAATAAAATTTGGTTGTTCTAGTGTAATGCTTTAATCTCATTTCTGATTCCAAGCTCTCTCATCCACCACCTCAGGATCAGGTCAAGGAGACTAAAATGCAGATGGGAGTACATTCTGTTTTTGTGTGTCTTTTCACAGTGCCCTCTTCTTAGCCCTAGCATTTCACCACTAGACAGGGGAGTGGGTTGGAAAGAAGTTCAGATTTGCCTTGACTGTAGGCTGTGGAGTCTTCTCTGACAATAACGTAACTGTTGAGGCTGTTGTGAGATTTTTTTTTCTAATGCTGGCCCTACTGTGGAATATGTGTGTGTGTGTGTGCGCGTGGGTGCGAATTCTTCAAAGACCCCTTAGGGACTCCCCACTTCCCAGTTCCCTGACTTGGGAAGCCAAGTGGAATTAAATGCTTATACCTTTCAACTTCCCATAGTGTTCAGCTTGGGTTTTCTTTCCTTAGAGCAGTCCTCTGGGTTGGGAAACTGGAGAAATCAGTCAAGTCTAGACAGCTTCCAAGTAAGCACTAGGCTCTGAGAAAATTCACCCATCCTAGCCCTATCAATAGGAAGCTACACTTTGCTCCTCCATCATTTCTTTCTATTCCTGCTGCCTTTGTCTTCCTCCCTCCTTAGGAAGGCACAGGCTGAACAGGAAAATCACTAACTATACAGCTGTGTAATAAGGAGGGAAAGTGCTGTTAAAGAAGGGAAAATAAATATTTAAATTAAATATGTAAGTGTATCAAATCATCATGCTATACACCTTGAACTTGCACAATGTTAACTGTCAATTATATCTCAATGATACATACATATATATGTATATATGTATATATATGTATGTACATATATACATGTATATGTGTATATATGTGTGTGTGTGTGTATATATATATACATATATACCCATAGTGAATACACATTCACTACAAAAGAAGGGGAAAATGCTCCTCTGGAAACATCCCTGCTGCTATGAGTGAGTTCATTTGGGTGTAGCAGCTCACTCATACAGAGGCAAGGAACTGTCTCACAGCATAAGCACTACAGTCCCACAGGGACAAAGGTTCTGTCTATTAGTGATCTGAGTAAGATCTCATCCTAGTTGTTGCTGGTTTGCTTCAGAATGTGAATTAGTTTGTTTCCAAGCTTTGGGACCCAGTCACCAAAACAGAGGGAACAAAAAATGACTCCTTTTAATACCCTTTAACCACAGGCATACCTTATAACAAATATTTACATGCATATCCATAGATATAAATGCACATGCAAATGTTATATCTATAAATGTACATATGTACACACATGTGTGTGTTCCCTTTCACTTTACACATTCCAAATGTGTTTGCTTTCTTGGTAGATGTATACAATCTTTATTTGCTGAGATTGCCAAGGAAAAAGAGCATCTCTTTGCTGACAGCATATATTAGAAACCTGCCAACCAACACCATCCCATTTTTTTCCAGAGATATTTATGTCCAAGGAACAATGGAAGCATAACAATTCATACTTAAAAGTGCAAAAAACCAAAGTATGAGTTCACAGAAATGTATACCAGTCCCCTTTCCATCTAATCCAAGTAAACTGGTTTTATTCATAGGAGCCTTTTATATCTTTTGTGATGTATTTAAGATGGAAGATTATATAATTTCTGAGCTCCTCCTGAGATTTAAACCTTTACAGGGCAGTATAACTCAGTGAATTTGGAGGACAACTAAAAGCTACATTTTCTAAGGTTAAAGAAGCTTTTTAAATCTGATTAAAATTATTTTTGATTAGAAACTATTTGTGAATGACCCATTACTTCCATCTAGATTCATTACTTTAATATGAAAACGAGCGATTTTCAAATAGATTTCCAAAATCTTTTTCTCTCCACCTCATTTATTCACCCATTAGATTTTAATGTTCCCTTGGCTACTTTTACCCCTATTTAAAGTCATGAGGTCTATTTAACTTCAAGGTACTTGACAGGTGTTCTATTTCCAAACATAAGCATTTGCTTAAATCGCTCAGGCTAGAGGTTTATTTGAGCTTCCTGTTTACTGCAAAGTTTTGTGTTCTTACACAAAAGAGGGAGCACTCCATATTACACCCCATAGTAGCAGCATGAGGAACTAGGAAAACACAGGAGTGGATATGTATTTACCACAGCCATCCCTGCTTATTTGCAAAAATGGTGCCTTTATCTGTTTATCTGTTGTGGCCTCAACTCTGTTTTCCTTCTCAACAGGGCATTTGAAGACTGAAAGTGCCATATAAATTCTTCCTTAAATCAATACTTTTGTCTTAGTTCCCTTTCAAGCCACAATATTAAAGATATAACAATAAATCATGATGAAATACTGGTTTTCATCAAATTAGTATGGGATGGATTTTCTTCTGTCCAACACAAGTTTCAAATTTCTTCTTTTGAAATCCATTGGAAACCCACATTTGGAGATCAAGTCCCTTCATATTATTTAACATGAACATAAAGAAAAGATCTAGAAGGTGTACTTATTAAATGGTAAGGTGAAATAAAAATATAAATACAATGTGTTGTGTGCTTAGCATACAGAGGGTCTTGGCAGACCAGGATGGCTGGTCAGGCTTAACAGGATAAGCGCCCTCACTTTAGCTGAGTTCCAAAACCAGATGTAGATCATATTCAAATGCCAATTGATCCCCTGCTTTTAACTCATTCAGTGCTGAAATACCCAATGAAATAACTAAACCAAATGTAAATTAATACATAAGTAATTTAATAAATTAAACAAGCCAATAAATATAAATATAATGGTCAAAAACTAGAAAACACCATAAAAAAACAAAAAGTTTGCAAGAAATATGTAAGATATCTGGCTACTTATTGTGCAAAGTGAGACCAAACTGAAACCTAATTACACTGAGGCACCTGAAAGCAAAATAACTTTAGTGAAAAATAGAGCATCCCTCCACTGGACTCCCACTGACATCCTTAGCTCATAGTGTCACTCTCGGAAGCAAGTACTGCCATGATAAGATGTAAATATAAATGTTCCTCTTGAGTTCATCTTCTTTGACTGGAAAGCAGGACAATACTGTACTAAAGTAACACACAAATATAAAAACATACACAAAACATTATCCTCTTACATAATATCTGGGGTATATTTTGTTGACAAAGAATATCCGTCAGCTGTCATATTCCCAATAATAAGTAAATACAGACACAGCTTCATCCTGTTAAGGCTGCTCAAAGAGTCAGTAATTCAAAATAGAGAATCCAAGCAACTCTCTCCCCACAAAAAGATTTATGCCCAGAAAAAGGGAGAAACTAGGAGATAGTCGTCATATGAAAAAATTCAACTTGACAAAGTTAATTAAGAAAGTAGAAAAAGTGAATGATTGACTATACAAAAGCCAATAATTGACTATACAAAGTCTGTTCAAAGAGATGCATCAGATTTTCTTTGCTCTTGACCGAAAATCAGAAATGTGGACAGCAGCTGCTCTAGCTTCAACATACCACTCAGTATGAGCTTGAAAGGCAGTGGTGAGGGATATCTCCTCAGTGGCCAAGACTTTGAATAGTGCACCTGGGTATAAGTTTACCAGGAAAGAGATGAACAGAGGTATGATATTTTCTAACTTATGGGTAGTGGCTAACATTTTGGCTGGATGATTAAGGACTTGAAAAATACTTAATCAAAAAATTGGTAATGAGAGATTCTTTGGAAGTGGTTTATAGGTGGTTCTCTCTGAATGTCCAGAGAATGAAGAAATTTGTGTCCCCTGTGAATGCTCAGGACACAGCAACCTCTACAGAGTATCTTAATCATGTGAATAAGATGAACTTCCTGTGGATGTTAGCCTCTTTTTCCAGCTGCTTACACTCTTGTGAAAAAAAAAAAGTTGTCATAGGGCTATAATATTATAATGTACTTGCTTATGAAAGTAAAGTTGTATTTATCAAAGATTGTTTGGCTAGAGACACTTGCTGAATAATCAATTTATCAGCAGCAGAAATGAATAGTGAGCCCCTGATATTACATGAGTCCCTGAGAGGGGACAGTTAGCTATCCGGTGGCAGGTTGATTATAAAGGACCACTTCTAAAACAGAAGAGGCAGCATGTTGTTCTCACAGAAATGGATATTTATTCTGAACATAGACTTGCCTTAACTGCCTATGATGTTTCTGTTAAAACCAATATTTCACTTTACATAAAAAAAATGTGTGGCTCACACTTTTGGAATTTAATAATATTACCATGTCTGCTATCAACCTAAGCCACCTGACACTGTGGAAAAATGAAGTGGGATTTGCAAGACTCAATTATGGTGCTCCCTGTGTGGTGCAATGGTATGGCTGGGGCAATGTCTTCCAGGATAGGAGATATGTCTAACTAAATGACCACTATGCAACAAGGTCGGTCCTGAAAAAGTCCAGCCTTTGTTAATACAATGAGAACAGTTTGCGTGACATCGATGTAACCTGGCAGCCAAGGAGAGTGGACTGGAATGCACATGCATGAACAATGACAACTTTACTGTACTATGTCAGTGGGTATGGTAAACACCGTTGAGTAAGTGTGTGTACTGTGTGGCCACATTCAAAATGACTGAGCAAGTAGAGCAACAAATCTGCATCAAATTTTGCAGTAAGCTTGAACATTCCTCCATGAAAACTATGGAGATGATTCAGAAGGCTTTTGGGGATTATGCAATGAGTGCAATGCAAATAAATGTGTGGACAAATATTTTAAAGATGGTCAAGAGTCTTTTGAAAGTGATCCATGTTCTGGAAGGCCTGCCACAAGCAGAGCGCCTGAGATTGTTGAATATGTACGGGCTGCAATCAACAAAGATCAGCGACTGACAGTGAGTGAACTACAAGAAGCTGATCTGGAGATTTCAAAAACCACTGTATCCAACATTTTGACACAAGATCTTTTCATGAAATGTGTTGTGGCAAAATTCATTCTGTAGCTTCTGCCACCAGAGCAAAAGGAACATCGTTCTGCAGTTGCTACTAACTTGATTCAAACTGCTACCAATGTACCAGTTTTCCTTAAGACAGCCATAACTGGAGATGAATCATGGGTCTACAGCTGTGATCCAGAAATGAAGGTCCAGTCATACCAATGGAAGTCACCTCTTTCTCCACACCCAAAGAAGGCACTGCAAAGTGGCAGCAAGATCAACACCATGTTAATTGTGGGTTTTGATCGGGAAGGTTTTGTCTCTCTCCAGTACACGCCCCCAGGCCGAACAATTAGTAAGAAGTGTTACCGCAAGGTTCTTTGTAGGTTGAGAGATGCAATATGAGAACAGCCACAACTGTCGGCAACTGGTGATTGGCAGCTTCATCACAACAACATGCCTGCTCATGCTTCACATCTCGTGCAGAGTTTTTTGGCAAAACGTCCAATCACCCAGGTGACTCAGCCCTCTATAGCCCA
>CM052538.1:112340670-112365454 GCA_028533065.1 Trachops cirrhosus
CAGGCCGAACAATTAGTAAGAAGTGTTACCGCAAGGTTCTTTGTAGGTTGAGAGATGCAATATGAGAACAGCCACAACTGTCGGCAACTGGTGATTGGCAGCTTCATCACAACAACATGCCTGCTCATGCTTCACATCTCGTGCAGAGTTTTTTGGCAAAACGTCCAATCACCCAGGTGACTCAGCCCTCTATAGCCCAGATTTGGTGCCCTGAGACTTCTGGCTTTTCCCAAAACTAAAAGCACCTTTGAAAGGGATGAGATTTCTGATCATCAGTGGGATTCAGGAAAATGTGATAGGGCAGCTGATGGTGATTGGGAGAGTTGTGTGAGTTCCCAAGGTGCCTACATTGAAGAGGACAGAGGTGTCATTTTCCTATGTGCAATGTTTCTCATATCTTCTTTAATAAATGTCTCTTTTTCATAATGCATGGCTGGATATACTTTCTGGACAGACCTTGTATGGTGCTGTTTTTCCCATATCCAAGTTTAACAAGTACAGGAGTCAGGCTGTGTTAATGTGAACAGCTCCTTTTATTATACCCAGTAATGAGCCTCTAGTGAAAATTTTGCTTTTCAAAACAGCACTCTGAGCTCTGCTAGTCTAAGAATCTTAATTTTGAAGGAAGGAATATTTATACCCAAGGTCACAACAGTGGTTCCATTAAACTGGAAAATGAAAATGCCACCTGGTCAGGCGAGAGGCCTCATGTCAGTGAATTAACATGCACAGAAGGAGCTGATTACCTTGATTATTAAGGGGAAATTGGAGATGCTAATAGTGGAGGTAAAAAGGAGTATATCTGGAATGGAGGATCTCTACTGGGCACCTCATAATACTTCACATCCTGTGATGAGTCAGTGAAAACTATAACAATCCAATATGGACAAGACTAGCAATGTAATAGATCGTTCAGGAATAAAGGTTTGTTCAAGTAAAACAGTCTGGTTCATCTAACCAGGCAAGATTCTTTTACTAGCTGAGGTGCTTGCTGAGGGCTGCTATGGACTTAACTGTGTCCTCCAGAAAGTCATATATTAAAGCTGTAACCTCTAATGTAATGGTGTTTGGAGATGGGGCTTGTAGGGAGTAAGCAGGGTTGGATGAGGTTTAAGAGAGGGGCCTTTATGGGACTGGTGAATTTCTAAGATGAAAAGGAGAGAGATCACAGTTGCTTGCTGTCTACTCTATGAGGACACAACCAGAAGGCTGTGGTCTGCAAGTCAAAAAATAGATCCTCCCTTGGGGATGGCACCTTGATTTTGAACTCTGCAAGCTCCAAAACTGTGAGATATAAATGCCTGTTGTTTCAGCCACCCTGCCTATTTTGGTATTTTATTATGGCAACTACAGCTTAGGGCAAAGAGAAAATATAATCTATTGGGTAAGGAGGTAGATGCAAATACCACCGTGGGCCATATACTAGTTACAGAAGGAAAAGACTTGCTGTAGTTATATAAAATTTAAAAAATATGTGTGTGTGCATTCAATGCAAGAAAGAAATATTCATAGGCTACATACACAGTCCAAGCTGATACGTGTGTACATACATGCACACACAAACACATGTGTAGTATTTGTGCACATGCATGCACACAAGTGTAGATCATATATACAATGCATCTTGCAGATATTGTGCATTTATATATCATGCATATTATGTATATATGTGTGTTCAGTGTACTCACAGTATGTGTATATATGTAGGCATATATGTACATATGCATACACACAGTGGTTTCCATTCACTCATTCCCCAATTTATAAGGTGATTATTTCTCACCATTTAAGTTACAAACTATCAAAGAATGAGCATGACTCAGCTAGAAAAGGATCGTATGTTATTCAAAGATAGATAAAGTGACATATATTCTCTTTGGGAGAGAAGTTTATGTGAGAAAGTTGCATGATTATACTATCACTTTACTCAGAATAATTATATAATTAAAAAAGTGAAACATAAGTCCCAAATTTTCAAGGGTAAACAATGGTGGTGTTAAAAGGTAGAAATCTGTAAGCTGGAACTACATTTCCTAGATTCCTGGCATAGATAAAATGTAGAGGTGGTCAAAGAGAAAATCGTTTGAGATTGGGAAAGAAGAAATGAAGTGGCAGTGATTACTCTCTGAAAAGAACTGGGGTGAGATGAGGGCAGGGACAAGTCTGGGGTGTTGGTGAGTCTCAGATTGTCTAAGTTTCTGCCACGTCATGTCCAGCTCTTCTTTCCAGCTGCTGACTGTGCTGACCTAGAGGCCAACAGCAGAAGGAGCATCAACAGCCTTCTGCAGGTTTCTCTACCACCTTCCCTACGGTTCTGTTCCCCTGCAGCAGGTCAGCAGGCCCAGCGTCCCAGCAGCCTGCAGCTCACATTCCTCTGTCTGTGCCAGAGCAGCAGGAGTGCTGTGAGTTAGTAGCCATCCTCTGCCTCTCTAAGTGCCACTTCTAGATTTCACCTCCTAGAATAGTACTATGAATACTCTTTATTCCAAAGTACTCCAGGTAAATCTGCTTCTTGATCAAATACTGACTGATATAGAAAGTTACACATGTAAGCTACAACAAAGATAAAAGTTTCATAATGTCCTTATATACCAAGTAACAGTATTGACAAAAGACAAAAAGGATGAAAAACAAACTCTTTTTAAAATCTCAAAATTCTTTAACAGTTTTGGCTTTGAGTTTTGATGATCATGTTTATTCAAACTAAATTAGAAATTAAAGTGTATAAGTGCCATTATATATATTGCTCATAGAATAAGACTGAGGGGAAATTTTTCCACATCAAAACAAATAAACAAAAAAATGCATGGGTCACATAACTCCAGTGCAATTCAAAAAGATCAGAAAGAAATACCAAAACGTATAAGTCAAACATCTGTAAGTTAATAATAATAAAAATAACTCTTTTATCTAAATGAAAATAAAATCTGTTTATAAAATATTTATAATATATAGAATAGGTTCATTACTCAAAAGCTAATTTATATAACCAGAGATATTATTAGCAATAAATCCAAAGCTCAAATAGTTTCATAAATAATGAATAAAGTAGAGCTAAACTAAGCATTCAACTATATACATTTTTAAATGATCCACAGAAAATAACTTATGAAAGAAGGATTTTTATAAATATTAGAGGATGAATTGAAAATTATTACCAAAAATATATAAAATTAGAAAATTCAAGAGTAGTTGTTTCAGAAAAAAAAAGAAAATAACACCTTTTGAGCCCTAGTCTAATCAATAAAATAGTAAACACAGACATATATATTTACAAATACATACTATTTTAAATGAGTGAAGGATTATAATCACTCAAAGGGAATTTAAAATATAAATAATGCTATATTTGAAATCAGTAATAAAATGTATTTTTTCTTAGGAAGATTGTAATTATGAAATTAATTCAAAAATGTAGAAGAAAATTAAACAGACAAATAATCATTAATAGAAATGAAAAATGCTGTTGACAATTTGCCTGTTATTAAGATGACTGCCTTTTTAAAATCTACTTACATACTCTTTTTAACTTCTAAAAGGTAAAATAAATTAATGCCATTTAAATTGTTCTTTAGAACAGAAAATAAAGTATTCTGAAAAAAACACCATGGTTGTTATTTACCACAGTAAAAGGTAATTTTAAAAACACACAAATAAATGTAAAATTATAAATGTCAAAATTTCTAGAATATATTATGAGTGAATAAAACAAGGAACTAGACAATCTAGAGGTCAAGAAAAAATTCCCCAAGGAAGTGACTTCTGAATGTTGTTAAAGTTGCTGAAGAAACAATATATGAAAAGTTCCCATGTGGGGAAAGAGGAATTAAAAAAAGGCTAGTGAGGTAGGTGGTGTTGAAGAATTTGGCATTTGACGATTAACTGAAAGAGTCTGAGCGGAATATGTTATAATCACAGTTGCCTTTGAAAAAGAGCACTCCACTGGTAGGAAGTGAAATTTAAGCTAAATTTTGATGAATGAGTAATGGTTAAATCATAAAACGTGAGAGATGAGTGAGCAGAGAGGACAGAGTATTATAAAGAAAAGAAATCACATGTAAGACCCTGTACCAGAAAATGCTTAGAGTTTTACAACAACTACAAAAAGGTTATTAATCTAGTGCTTGTTGTAAGGGGATTACATGAAATGAGGCTAGATAGTTAAAAAGAGGCATAGAGAGGCCATATAATGAAGTCCATGGCTAGCATTTTCTTAAGAAAAATGACGCAGTAGTTAATTTGAGATGGGTGTATGCATGATATTGCAATATTCTAGGTGAGAAATGGTAGTGCCCCTTACTATCACGATGTTAACAGTGAAGATTGAGATTAAGTGGACAGATGTGGGAACTAAGAAGAAGAATCAGTAAGATTTATTGACTTATTAAATTTGAATGGGTAAGGAAATAGAGGGTTGACATGAGTTATTTCTGTGTTTCTGACTTGAGAAACTGAATGCATATATTGAGAAAAGTGAAAGAGAAAGTAGGTTTTAGAACAAAGATCATGAGTTCAATAGAGGTCATGTTGATTTTGGGTGTCCCTGTTAAAGAAATATTGATTGGATATGGAGTAAGGGGTTCTTACTTTATTAATGTTCAGAAAAATTCTTCTGAACATCTTTATGTCAAGCTCAAAAAACAAATAACATAATGATTAAAAACCTGGTCTGTGTGGCTCAGTTGGTTGGAGCATCTGTCCCATATCTGAAAGATTGCAGGTTCAGTTCTCAGTCAGGGCACACTCCTAGTTTGTGGGTTGGGTCCCTAGTCTGGGTGCACATGATTCCAAGGTCACATATGGGAGGCAACCAATAGATGCTTCTCTCTTGCATAAATGTTTCTCTCTCTCTATTTCTCTTTCTCTTAGAGCAATGAAAAAAATGTTCTTGGGTGACGATTTAAAAAAAAAAAGACTCAAACATATGCCTCAGCTGGAGAAGAAAAGCCCTCTGAAAGAAAAGGCCTCTAAAGGAAAAGTCATACACAAAATAGTATGTATTTTAATAGAGATTATGAGGGTCAAAGTTAAGGGATTGTTGCTTTATTTGGCCAAAGATAGCAAGGGCCTTAAATGTAACATGTCTTCCTCCAATCTGATCAGTATGCTTTAGATTAGAAGTTGGGGAGATGAAAATAAATTGGAATATGTTAACACTACTATCTCTCAAGCTAATCTGGAACCTACAAAATACATAATTTGTTCAAATTTCAAAACCTAAACTATAATTATGTCTTCATACAAATGCATTTTATTGGACTAATTAATATTCTAGAGTAACAGGGAAAAGCAAAACAAAAGAAGTTCTGTATTTAGGTAAAGTAAATGGAAGAAACTATATTAAATCTGAAAGATTTTCTCCATATCTAAAATATAAAAAGGACATAGTCTATTGTCTTGGCACAAAGCTTATGACTAGGAAAAGCTAACCCAAATAATTTCCTTCAACTTACATTAGTTTCATGATAAAACAATACTCATTTCTTTTTATGGAACATACATAATCCTCTTGTGACATGAACCAAACACTGAACATTAAGCACAACCTTGAAACTTTGCAAATTTAAAGGGAGATATTGGAAATTTTGAGAAAAAAATATGCTGAAAGAGAAAGGAAGGAAGGAAGGGTTATGTTTTCTTCCACTGCAAAAGTAAATTAGCAGAACTAGCTCCTAAACTTAGAAATTCATAAGTAATAAAATTTGCAGGTACTTCAAAAATTATTATACACAAATAAAGTATTGTCACAGCAAATGGTTTTAAATTTTAAGTTTGGAAGGACATTATCATGTAGTTCAAATATAATTAGTGAACCAGACATTGAAAGAAAGAACAAACTGACAATAACCAGATGGGAGTGGGGGTAACCAGAAGTGAGCCTACCTTGGCTCACTTCTTTCCTATTTTGTTTCTAGGGAACCAAAGCAGAGCACCACCTAGGCTCCCTCCTGTTGCTTCTTCTACCCTAAGTCTTTCCTTTGATTCACTGTCGCAGCCTTAATAAATATACTCTCAAAATCACCTGAACTCATCTTGTGAAATCTTTCCTATTATACAAAGCCAAGAACCCATGCACAGCTGAGACAGACCCCATCTGGGCCTAGTACCTATCTGGTAAATTTACTTTAATAAAATTAAAATGAATTAAATATGAAAGTGATTGCTCTGAAATCTATATGAAGAGTTAAATGGAAGAAAAATATTTATAACATTCATTGGGTGTTTATTTATTGGGTTTTCTATGTTTACTTTATATGATTCCCATATAACACTTAATGATATTGGGGCTAATTAGAAGGTTATTGAAATTATGTATGTAAGAGATACTAGCTATTTGAATTAGTTAATGGAAGTATATAAGGAAATTAATTTTTGGCACTTAGATGTATTTTGGAAACATAATTCATTATACTTGGTGATAGATTAAACATAAGCAGAAAAACATGTAAAAAAGTGATAAAAGGGGGAAGTTTAAAAGATATCTCATAGTTTTCTGGTTTGACTAATAACTCAAATATCATTTCAATTCTTAGCCTAGTTTTTCAGATTCTCAAAAATCTGCTTCCACAATAACTTGCAAATACCACTTGAAAAACATTTTAATATTTTCAAGTCGGTCTACTATTAAATCTAAGCATAAGCATCCTGACTCTTGCCATGCCCTGAGGAACTGTACCCTGCTACCATGAGAAACACTTGTGATCTATGACTAGGTACAATCAGCCACTGAGTTGTTAAAATGCAGGAGAAAGACAAATTTTCTCTTAACATAACAAGACCAAGGCTAGTACCCAGAGAATAGAGATTAGAGTATATTAATAGTATCAGTGATGTTTTTTGAAGTATAACTAAACCATTTGGTTTTAGGAAGAAAATTACTGTATTTTGCCATGTACAATGCACACTTTTTTGCCCAAATTTTTAAGGGAAAAATAAGGATGTGCATTATACATGGGCATAATGATTACATACCATGGGTGTAATAATCCCATGTGTAATGCACACAAAACCATGGGTGCATGTTATACACAGCAAAATACAGTATCTCTCCAAGCTAAGAAATTAAGAAAATTCTTGGGGACTACCATACCAATCTTTCTATGTGGGACAGGC
Organism: Trachops cirrhosus; assembly: GCA_028533065.1. Classification (NCBI taxonomy): domain Eukaryota; kingdom Metazoa; phylum Chordata; class Mammalia; order Chiroptera; family Phyllostomidae; genus Trachops; species Trachops cirrhosus. The sequence goes on from CM052538.1 coordinate 112,347,784, forward strand.
TGCACAACTCAGAATATCAAAAGTCCCCTTTTGCATTTGTAAGAACTGAGGAGGATCCATATTAGGTGGCTGAGTTAAGAGTTAGAACATAGTGACAAGAAGTAAGAAGTATTGCACAAGGATTAATAACTGTGTCATCTTCTCATTTGTAAAATAGAATGATATAATAATTCAGCCCTCACAACACTGAAGAGCAAAAAGAAATAGTAAAGATGTTTGAATAGAGCTTTACTTAAGTTCCCCTAAAACAGCATGTTTGTATGACACAAGAAAGAACCTATTATCAAGTGACCTGTGATCTGCTCATTGAGAAGGATAGAGATGAACGTCAGGTGAGGAAAGACCCTGGAATAAGTGCAGCCAGGACTGAGGAGTAAACCAAGATCTTCCAACTTTTTACTACCCTGTTATGTCTTCATCAAAAGAACTTCCTGATCCACCTTCAGAGTTTAAGTGTGGTAATGTTTAGGACTGAAGGAGGTCCAGCTTCTGATAACCCTGGGGATCGAAGCGAAGACTTTCTCGATACCCCTGGATTATTTGGCAGAAGGAATTACAGGCTAGATAAAAACTTCTTGAGTCTATGAGACCATCATATGAGTTTCTCTTACATGGGACAGAAAGGAGAGTCTATGATCCAGATACACCTTCCGGTTGTCTTAATGCCCTCTTTGTTACATTCTTTCTCTGCTAAAATACTACTCCTACTGTCTACTATTAGCTTTTCATAGTTTTTAAGTTATTAAGCACCTTCAAACATAGGCAAAGTAGGGCAGCTTGGAATATAGAGTCAAAAATTCTAGATTTAGTTTTGTCTGTCACATACTACTTGAGAAATATCAATAGACCTAAAAACTGATAGTCAATTTCATCATCTGAAAAACAGGAATAATTAGGCTCCTGGGATTTCTGAGGGATTCGATTTTGTGATGCAGGCAAATATGAATCTCAATACCTGGTTCATAGGAAGATTGTCTTTCCTGGTCTATTTAGATCCCTATTGATTTATTTTGCTACTGCTGACTTTCTATAGTGCCTTCGATTTGCACAACAGAATTTATCATTTAAGTAGGTTCTATAAATATCATGTGCAGGGCTCCCTATGTGCATTCATTATCTCTCCAACTACATTATAAGTTATTTTATGCTAGGGACTCTGTTTTATATTCTGTTTATCCTTCAGGCCATTTAATTCAAATCTATTGTTATTGTTCAATTAATGCTTTTTGATTGTCTGTAAAAATGCCCTATATATGAAGGATAGCCCTCTTTGGACCCGACTAATGAGATCATAATAAGAAAAACATAAAAAGGATTAAGTATTGGCTTCCTGAATCATGTCTACAATCAAAGAGTGCTAAAATATTTGCTTTCTTCTGTAAAATGACAATAGATTTGGATGAAAAAGATGAATAGTATAGTTTAATATGCAAAGTCACCCTCAAATAGTATCTGCATATGGCCAGCAATAGGAATACAATCATTTCTAAGAATTAGAAACAGCTGTTCTATCTTATTTCTTATCACTTTCAACTTATGTTCTCTATTCCATTTCACTCTCCATTTGGTTTCCTCAGTTCACAATATCTGGTTATATCCTTTTTGTAGTCTGGAATGTGGTCCCTCTCTTTCATTACCCTTTCCTACATTTAGGTCAGTACAATTGCCATCATGAAACCTTTCACCACTACTTTAACTTCTATATTCTTTTTAGAAACCATAGCCATGCATTGCTTAACCATGGTGATAGTTCTGAGGAATGCATCTTTAGGTGATTTTGTCCTTGCATGAACGTCATAGGGTGTGCCCTTACACAAATGCACACAGTATAGGTTACTACACACCTGCACTGTATGGTATAACCTATTGCTCTGTAGGGATCAAAGAATAATTTTTTTCTTTATCCTTTTGGTTTCTTGCCTGAGACACCCCTGTAATAAAAGATAGATTAATGGGAGAAAAATCAACAAAAGTTTAATAACATGGGAAAGATCCAGAAAAACTAAGTAAGTTGAAAGAATAGCTGAAGCCACCATTAAACATCATCTTCAGCTAAAAACAAAGATGATGTCAGTGATGAGGTAAGTCAGTTATGGCAGGTTACCAGGAAAAGCAAATAAAGGAGGGTAAATTTCTTACGCAGATATAAGTCCTGGTTTTCTTCATTGATAAGAGTTTCTAGAGATAAGGTCATCTCCCTCTTCCTAATATAGGAAAAGAGATAACCTTAACAGTTTGAGATTCTCCTTAAATATGTAAAATGTCTTTTACACAGGGTAACTTCTTGGGTTTTGGACTTCTACTATATCTGGTATTTCTTAAAATTTAACAGCCTAAAATAACCCTTATGCAAAATAGACATCCTTTGGTGTGACAAATTCTGTTCCATTCCAGCTCCTAGGCTACAAACCTGTACAGAATGCTACTGTAATGAACACTATACACAATTGTAATATAATGTATTTGTGCAATGCCTTGTGCTATGACCTAATGACAGCCTGACTAGATAATAGAAAATTTTCAGTTCCATTATAACCTCATGGGATCACTTTAGTATATGTAGTCCATCCGTGAACCAAACATCATTATGTGGTGTATGACTGTATATTGATCTGTATGAAGTGGAACACTGCTCAGAAAGTAATTGTTTAAAATATTGTTTCAGTATACCAATTTTATTTGACAAATTTTACGGACTACTCAGGGTATTAAAGCAATTTTGTTCAAACAAAAAAGGTAAAATATAATGTTGTAAAGTATAATATCTATAAGAAAATACAACAGTATAGAAATTAGAGAAAGACCTTCCTTAGAGTGCAATAACTATCATAAAGTGTAAATTACAGTTATGCATTATGGGAAATATGCTTAATAAGATGAAGAAAGTCACAGTGACTTTGATTAAAAGTGGGTGAAAGAATCTTATACCTTCAAAAACAAATGACAAACAAATAAACCAAACAATTCTTTGGTCACCAACAATAGTATGGCAATTACTGAAGGGGAATGGGATTGGAGGGAGGATGAATAGGATAAAGGGCATCAAGTATATGAGGACAGAAGGAGACTAGACTTCAGGCGGTGAGCACACAATGAAATATGCAGATGATGTATTATAGAGTTGTATATCTGAACTTACATAATGTTATTAACCAGTGTTACCCCAACAAATTTAGTTTGAAAAAGACAAGTGTGGAGAAAAGGGAACCCTAGTGCACTGTTGGTGGGATTGCAGACTGGTACAAACACTATGGAAAACAGTATGGAATTTGCTCAGAAAACTAAAAGTGGAACTGCCTTTTGAACTGGCAATTTCACTGCTAGGATTATATTCTAAGAACCCTGAAATACTAATCTGAAAGAACCTATGCACCCCAATGTTCATAGCAGCACAATTTACAATAGCTAAGTGCTGGAAGCAACCTAAGTGCCCATCAGTAAATGAATGGACCAAAAAACTATGGTACATCTACACAATGGAATTCTACACAGCAGAAAGAAAGAAGGGGCTCCTACTCTTTGAGACAGCATGGATGGAACTGGAGAGCATTATACTAAGTGAAGTAAGCCCAGGTGATGAAAGACAAATACCATATGATCTCACCTTCAATAGGAACCTAATCAACAAAAGGAACAAGCAAGCAAAGTATAGCTAAAGACATTTAAATTGAGAACAGGGTGACAGTGATCAGAAGGGAGAGGGGAGGCAATAATGGGGGAAAAGGGTCAAGGGTTTACAGGAACAATCATAAAGGACATATGGACAACAAGGGAAGATGGAAATGGGGGAGGGAGGTGGGAAGGGCTGGGGTGGTGGGAAGGGGTGAGGGGGGAAAAGGCAGAAAACTGTACTTGAACAACAATAAAAAAATAAAAAGCAAAAGAAAACAAAAACTGAGTTCACAGATACAGAGAACAAATTAGATTGACGGTTGCCAGAGGCACGGGTAAGAGGTGGACAAAATGGGTAAAAATGGTCAAAAGAAACAGATTTTCAACTATTAAAAAAATAAAACAGCCCTGGCTGGTGGGGCTCAGTGGATTGAGTGTGGGCTGTGAACCAAAGGGTTGCCAGTTCAATTCCCAGTCAGGGCACATGCCTGGGTTGCAGGCCAGGTTCCTAGTGGGGGCCATGTGAGAGATAACCACACATGATGTTTCTCTTCTTCTCTTTCTCCTTCCCTTCCCCTCTCTCTAAAAATAAATTAAAAAATGAAAAAAAACATAAAATTAAGTTTAAAAAGAAATAAATAAAACATGAGGATGTAATGTGACTATTATGGTGACTATTGTTCATAATACTGCAAAAAAGACATGTGATAATACATTAAATTGAGAAAAATAGGGAAGATAATTCCAGAAAAAGGAAATGTGAAGATCACTACATAGGGTATGAAAATGAATGGCTTATTGAGAAACAATGAATGAAGAATAGTAACCAGCTTTACCATCCTGCTGTGTCCCTCCTTAATTGGTTGAATAAATTTTGAAAAATGCCCACTAATAAAAATAATACTTTAGTAGTTTTGATGGTCTCTCTAAGAGGTCCAAGACTTACCTTCTGGGACCAATTATACTATGTTGCTTGAGAAGTTTGACTCATTGGCTGCTCTAGCCCAGGCACATATATTCTTGGTTCTTGAAGTGAATCCCAAAGGCAACAGAAATTTCCTTTTGTTGAATCTTCTTTTCCTATCCCACTCCATTTTACTATTTTTTTAAACTTTATTTCTTGTTCTTAGGAAACTCTGTTGGTTCATCTATATTTTGATTAACTTGTGGGTTGGGCTATTTCCCATACTACAACCAGGCTCAAGGACTAATATGTCCAGTACCTAAACACTGATCTGACTGTCTATTGGACAGAGTAGTCTCTGTCTACTTTGAGTCTGATTTATACATGGATGAAACATTATTCTCCATTGGTACTGCACTGAAAGAAAACTGGGCTTGATGATGTAACCCCTTGGTTATCTCTTTCAGGATGATTGAATCCAGTCTCTGTTAAACAACAGAGGACAAAGAATACAATTTGATATTCTTTAGGTTTGTGTGTCTTTCTGAAAGCATAAATTATTTTAAAAATACATTCTGCCTGCTGGAAAAGAGAATAGATCTTTTTGGATTTTGGCTGGTTAATTTCTATATATATTTATGTTCACTTTTGACATATGGCTGCAGTAATAGAAATAAAGCTGCAAGTCTTCTGTTTGCCTGTATGTATGTAATGAGAATATATATCATTTGCCTGAGCATAAAATATTTTCATACTTCCAAGGATATTTTAAAAATCAGAAATAAATTTTTTAAATAAAAGAATGGTTCTAATTATATCATAGAAACTAATATTCTTATAATTCCTAGAAAATAGAAAAACCAAAAATTGTAATAATTTTAATGTGCTAGTCTTTTTAGAAAATAAAATACTCTCACAGAAATTCCTAATTAAGAAGCATTTTATGTAGTAATCCAAATTCCTTTAGTGAAATAAAGTCTGTCACAGATCACATTGTCTTGATAACTCTGTTTTAAAATCAGATACATATTCTTTCTCCTATGCCATTGTGAAATATTATAATACAAGTTCAGATATATTTGTGGGCAATACAAATTTGATTTTTATTTCTGTTAAATGACAAATTGATTTGGAGTACTCAGTTAGCTTATAATAAAGCATCCTTATGTACAATCTGTTCCATAGTAGATATTCCATATTCATAGAATATTTTTGTGGTTTGTGCTGACTTTGTCATGTTTTGATTAGTAAGACTATTAAAGACAAAACCACACATTCCAAATGGTGTCACTTATCCTAAAGGCACATGATCCCAAACCTGATATAACTGCATTTTCAATCTCTCTCACAAATATAATCTTAATGAACCAGTTGGAATTTTCTGGACCAACACCAGTAAGGTAATCTTTCATTGGGTCCTCTCCAGATTTCATATATAGAAGATAAAATCTGCGTGATAAAAACCCATTCTAATATTTTCTCCCAAAGAAAAGTTTTCCTGGTCTAAAAGTAATCCTTTCATTTCTTTGGTTAATGCCTCCCTTGCCCTACCTTTCTTCCTATAAAAAAAAAATCTCCATTTGGTATAACGCTTCAGTTGCAAGTTGTGATGCTGCCCAATTTATCAACCACTTCATAAAACCAATTAGATCTTCAAATTATTTCAGTTAAATTTTGTTTTTTAATAAGACAGATGACAAACAACAAAACTTCCTCATTTCTGAAAGAACTAAGATTTCTTAAAAATCAGATATCTTCTCCTATGTTTTTTTAAAATATGGTACTACCACTTTAATTGTTTCCATGTTGAAACTATCCCATTTCAGCACACACCTATTTAATCAGTACAATCTTTTCTCTAAAAGGCAAATTTTGACATTGTCTTCCTAAAATCAAGCCTAATCTTTTAAAAAAAATTAATGTATATTTTTTAAAAAGTTTTACCATAAAAATAATTTTTAATTTTCTTATAGTCCATTTTTATTATAACATATTTATTGAAATAGAAATCATATATCATACAATTCACTCTTTTAAAGTGTATAATCCAAAGTTTTCTAATATGTTAACATAGCTGTGAAACCATTACCACAATCTATTTTAGAACATCTTTATCACCCCCAAAAGAAATCCCATACCCATTAACACTCACTCTCTAATTCTCCAAAGCCCTGCCACTCCCAACCCTAGGCAATCGCTAATCTACTTTCTTTCTCTGTGGAGTTATCTATTTTGGATATTTCATAATATACAATCATATAATATATAGTCTATTTTAACTGACTTCTTTCATTTAGCATGATAAAGGCTCATCTATTTTGTAGCACATATTATTACTTTATCTCTTTTTATTGTTGAATAACATTTCATTGTATGGGATATACTTCATTTTATATATGCATTCATCAGTTGATGGGCATCTGTGTTATTTCTACTCTTTGGATATTATAAACAATGTTGCTGTAAACATTTTTGTACAAGTGTTTGTATGGATGTATATTTTCATTTCTCTGGGTATACATACAGTTAGGCATGTGATTACTGGGTCACATTTAAGTATATGTTTAATATTTTGAGGAATTACCAAACTTTATTTCAAAACAGCTGAAATATTTTACATTGCCATCATCAAAGTGTAAGGATTCTAATTTCTCCACATGCTTGTCAATATTTGTTACTACCTGTCTTTTTTACTATAACCATTCCAGTGGGCATGAAGTATTAATAGTATTTTATGGTGGTTATAAGTTGCATATCCCTAATGGTCAACGAAGTGTAGTAGACTGTTCTGCATGGCGTGGGCCCAGCTCCTACTGGGAGATGCACAGGACCCATGCCCACAGATAGGTTCTCCCGTGGGAAATCAGGCCTGCAATGTACCTAGGCCACTATGAGTCTTGCTTTTTGCTAAAACTCCTTCACCCTGAATTGAGGACATTTATTGCAAAGCAATTTCCTAAAATCCATGCTAAACCTTCCAAGGATGAGTGTAAAAGGCAAAACTACTTTTGCCTTTTCATTTGCAAATATCCCTCTTCTGTGATGTGATTACCAGCATTCTCTCCTTTGTTTTCTGTAAAAGATAACCACCTAAGGGGAGCCTGTGCATAGTTAATGAGGACCTTCTTGTAATGTGCCCAAAAGACAATAAAAGCTCATTGGAGCAAGGGCTGAGGCTTTTGCTCCCCTTGAGAGAAAAGCCATGCCATCCCTGTTCCTCCACCGGATTTGGTAATCCATGTGAATGTCTCATTTCATCCATAATGATGCGGACCCCATGAGCTGGGGTTTGCATCACGAAGTTGAACATTTCATATGCTTATTGGCCATTTGTATACCTACTTTGGAGAAACAGTTCTTCAGATTTTTGTACATTTAAAAATTGGATACTTGTCTTTTTATTATTCAGTTGTTAGAATTACTAAATATTTTTCATTAGCTCAGCACTGCTGTAGGAACTGCATAGAAGGAGTTCAGTCTTCCTTAGTGACTTGTAATGGTGAAATATATCGACATAAATATTTTAGAAGCTATACACTTCCTGGAAAGCCATAAAGATTTGTTACTGCCCTTGCTGCCAATTTACCCTCATCCTTGGGGAAAACACAGATAATGTTCCTAGGAAATAATACTGTATTTTAATCTAATATAAAACTTAACTTTCCTTTATTCAAATACATGGTATTTTAATAAAAATTAACTACAACCACTAAATCTTATTATTAACAAGTAGTTTCTTCTTTTGCTCATGCTTGCCTGAAGCCTTTTCTACCAGCTACATACGTATACTAGAAAGGAATTTTCAACTAAGAAGGACAAATCAGAGCCATGTGAACAGACCACACCACACTTGGCAATTTGTTTTAAAATGTCATAGATATCTTGATTTTGTTACTATTTCCTGATGAGCACAATTTACTTTCTTCATGATCCAACTTTAATAATCAATGACAGGTATGTATCCATACATCTATCTCCTATAAATTTAGATGTGATTATTTTGTTGATTATTATTTAAATATTTTATCTTCCAATTTAAAAAATAAATGCTTGCTACAAATACTTATAAAATATCAAAATACTAAGAAATATCAAGAAATAAAATATAAACCATAATCTATCACCCACTGGTAACCACTGTTCATATTTTAACAGATATCCTTAAATGGTTTATATACTTTAACAAAAACATTGGAGATATATTTCAGTGTATAATATAGTTTAACATTTAAAAGCATAAAATGCAAAATCATTCTAGCTTTTTAGTTCACATTCCAGCTTTGTTGCTTGGAAAATCTGATGATAGCTTTGCTACTCCTATATCAATAGACTATCATTTTTAATGGCCATCTTTTATTTTCATTTCATAACTATCCCACAATTTGTTTAATCACTGTCCTACTAATGCACATGACCTAGTTGCATGAGGTATTTAAATGGAAGTTTATAAAACAGAATATTTGCCTGTGCTTCATTAGAGTAAAAATTCAGATATCCATTGCCATATGGTAGTTTGCACTAGGAAGGAATACATGTCAGAAGAAAGAAAATTTCCTCCTGCTGTGGATAACTACAATCCAACAGCAAGTATACTTTCTGTTAAAGCTTGATGCTAGTTAAAATACCAGAGAAATACAGGACTTCCTATTTGAGAACTTGTCCAAGAAGGCTATTCTGTGGCACAAAATACTATAATCAAATGCACAATGCAGAATGGTGGTAGGGAATTGGATTTCCCTGACCTAATAAGCCATCCACTGACGCTCAAAGCCCAGAACTTACATTACTCTTAGCTTACGTTGACTAACAACATGCTATATTACCACATATAAAATGTACTATTGAAAAGTTAGAGAGAATTTGACTTCTGCTGACATAATTTGAATTCTCAACATTTTTTTAAACATCAGCTTGAGTCAGGTTTGTTAGAACTAGCCACAATTGGTGGCACTGTTCCTGGAGCTAATCTCTTTGATTTACTCCTTTTGTTTTCTTCCCTATCTTTCAGCCTCCCTTCCTTTCTCAGACTCTCTACCTCTATCTTTTCTCTCTTCCTTTCTTTTGAATTCTAAGCACTTTGAGGCATAGAATCATAAAGGCTCAAGATACAGACTTTGTCTTAACATCTTACAGTGAAGGTCATTCATTTTCACTAACAGCTGAGTCTTTACTAAAATGTCAGTTGACAGAGTGCAACTGGTGTACTTATTACATTTTTCTCTTTTTACTGAACTTACTGGGACACAGGTTAACCAAATCATACAGATTTCAGGTGCATAATTCTCTAATACATCAACTATACACTGTATTGTGGGTTCACCACATATATCTCTCCACCCCTGCCCTTCTGGTAGCCATCCCTTGGGTCTTTACTTCTATGAATCCTTTTCATTGTGTTTGCTTTTTTTGTTTGTTTTCCTTCTTACATTACATATATAAGTGAAACCATATGATATTTGTCTCTCTGCCTGATTTATTTCATTTAGCATAATACAGTCTAGATCCGTCCATGAGGTCACAAATGACAAGATTTTTTTTAGTTTTATTGCTAAATAACACTCCAATGCATATTTTATTGTTGCGTGATATTGCATTCTACATCATATTTATCTATTTATTTATCAATGGATACATAGATTGCTTCCATATCTTGATTATTGTAAGTAAGAAAGCTTTTTCACAGTAAAAGAAACTATTAAGAAAATGAAAAGGGAGTCCACTGTATGGAAGAACATGTTCATCAATGATATATCTGATAAGGTGTTAATTTCCAAAGTATATAAAGAACGTATACAACTCAACACCAATTAAAAAATGGGCAAAGAACCTGAATAAACATTTCTCTAAAGAGGACATACAGATGGTCAACAGACATATGAAAAGATGTTCAACATCAGTAATCATCAGAGAGATACAAATTAAAACCACAATGAGATATCACCTCATACCTGCCAGAATGCTTATCATGGATAATCAATAAACAATAAGTACTGGTGAAGATGTGGAAAAAAGGGAACCATTGTGCATGGTTGATGGGAATGCAGCCTAATGCAGCCACTGTGGGAAACAGTATGGAGTTTCCTCAAAAAACTAAAAAGAGAACTTCCGAATGACCTAGCAATCCCACTTCTGGGTCCCAAAACGCCAATTCAAAAGTATATAAGCACCCCTATGTTCATTGCAGCATTATGCACATCAACCATGATCTGGAAAAAGCCCAAGTGTCCATCAATAGATAAGTGGATCAAAAAGCTGTGATACATTTACAAAGTGGAATACTACATGACCATAAAAAAGAAGGAAATCTAACCTTTTGTGACACCATGGAGATTATTAAACTAAGTGAAATAAGCCAGTCAGAGAAAGATAAATACCATGTGATCTCACTTATATGTGGAATCTCACTAACAAAATAAACTGAGAACAAAATTGAAACAGAGGCACAGACTGACAGCAGTCTGAGGGGAGATGGGGAGGAAGACTAGAAGAATTAAAGTGAAGGGATTAGCCAAAAAACACATATGCATAATCCATAGGCACAGGCAACAGTGTGATGAGGCCCAGAAGGAAAGGGGGCAAGGGGCTGGTGGAGGTGGGTAGAGTAGGGGAAATAGGGACATCTGTAATGGTGTCAACAATACAAATAAAAAAGAATCTACTTACTACATTTTAATCATAGTTTAGATAAACCAAGAAATATAACTTTTTGCCACTATAAGCTTCCATAATGAGATCTTGATATGTAGAATCTTCAGAAATTATACATTATTCTCAGTTATTTGTATCCCTCGAACTTATATTGTCCCAACTTTTTCACACTATCATAATCTACAAACTTGACCTGAACCTTCGTCCTACTTCTTTACATTCCTATACCCATGTACTGAGCAAAAACAAATAAACAAGCAAAAAAAAAGAAAAAAAAGGATTTTATCTGTTTTTTTCTTCCTTCATTCAAAGTTATGTAGCAAGACCTTCAAATCCCTATTACCCTGTTCCTGCCTTTTTGATACTTGCATCACATGCTACTCCTATGCTCATATCTGAGGACTGTCTGGAAAAAGTCCAGCTATTGTTGATATAAAAAGAATAGTTTGCGCAACATGGATGTTACCTGGCAGCCAAAGAGAGTGGACTGGAATGTGCACAGGTGAACAATGACAAGTTCAGTGTACTAGTCAGTGAGGGGCAGTAGATGCCATTGAGTGAGCATGGGTACTGTGTGGCTGTCACATTCAAAATGACTAAGTAGAGCAATAAATCTGCATCAAATTTTGAATTAAGCTTGAACATTCCTCAGGAAACTATTCAGATGATTCAGAAGGCCACAGCTATGGGCAATTGGTGATTGGCAGCTTCATCATGACAACACACCTGCTCATGCATCACAATCTCATGCAGAGTTTTTTGGTGAAACATCAAATCACCCAGGTGACTCAACCCCCCTACAGCACAGATTTGGTGCCCTGAGACTTCTGGCTTTTCCCAAAACTAAAATAGCCTTTGAAAGGAAAGAGATTTCAGACTGTCAATGACATTCAAGAAAATATAATGGGGCAGCTGATGGTGATTGGGAGAATTGTGAGGTCCCAAGGTGCCTACTTTGAAGGGGACTGAGGCATCATTGTCGTATGTACAATGTTTCTTGTATTTTGTATCTTCTTTAATGAATGCGTCTATTTTTCATATTCCATGACTGGATACTTTATGGACAGACCTCATATTAACCTAAAAATACCCTGAAAGACATCTCATAATTTCCTCAGTTCACATGCATGTCTGTGCCTCCTAGCTTTGGTGTTAGTACTCAGAATTTCTTGAAGAAAAATTTAGTTTTTATTTATTCTATTGCCAGTTCCTAGTACATACTATAGACTCAGTAAATGTTTGTTGAATTGATTTTCATCAAATGTTTTACATAGTTTTAAGATGACCAAGATAATTCTAGATGTATTTTCTTCTGCTTTAAGAAATTCTGTTACAAATGGGCAGCCTAATTCTGATAATCCATCATTAACAATTATTATTTTGCCCAACATTTGACATGTTTTGAAAATGATTTCTATTATTTAATGTCCTCTAATCAATCAATACCTACAAAGTCACAGCACTATTTTGAACCAATTTTTTTTATTTAAATGACTAGCAAATCTAATCAGGTCCTATTTACTCAACAGGTAGAAAAGCAAGTCTGTAGGCATACTTTCATTTCTGGATTCTACCTAAAATAGCAACAAATTATTCCAGATATTAACATCACTCATTCCACTTATATTATATGTCTTGTTTCATTACTTCTCATTGATTTTTTTGACTTACTAAATGGTATGAAGTCCCTGAATTTAAACAATTCCCTGATTCTACAATTTAGAATTTGAATATTTTCAGAAAAGTTCTGGATGACCAAGTATGAAGTAAGCAGGTGCTCCTCTACAGAAGCAAATGAGCTATCAGCCTTGGATCACTCAATTTAACAGTCTAGGGACAGGGCTTCCAAAGAGCTTTGGATTATCAGGCTTCTGCAGTTGTGACTGTGAAGGTTCCATCTCCATAAAGGAGGAGATTTCCTGGATTACAGTCCACTGAGAACATCTTCATCACTGAGATCAGAGGTCTTCTCCAGGTCTGAATACAGCAGAGGGTTCTCAGGAAGACCTGGTGATGAAAACTGTTTCCTAGAAATCAGACCTATATACATCAACCAGCTCTGTATACATGAAGCTTCTTGAATTATCTCTAGAATTCAGTTCCTCATAAGTAAATCCCAGTCTCAATCCATAGACAAGTATCAATCATACTGTCCTCCATTCTCATTATCTGTCAAGTATCTGGAATCACTTTGCAGTATAAAGGACCATTGTTTAAAGGATCAAGTTTTGAGTTTCATCCTGGTGTTCAAGGTCCATTTTAAGTGCTCTCACATGTAAGGATACCTCTCTGCTTACTCTAGCACTAAAAATACCAGAAACTAGCAACTGATTATCTTGTACACTTTCCTATTTTATATATTTGGTGTTTCCCCCTAACAAAGCAGTAGATTGCTCTTACGTCTGTATTTTCTGAATGCAATGAAGGCAGTCAAGTTCAGAGGTATTCAATTTACCTAAGATAATCCAGGCATAACCTGTATGATTGTGTAATATTTCTGTGTAAGGTTATCTTTCAGGTCAACTGGGATATCATTGTGTTTAATTCTGGAACTCCTGGAAATCTGGTATACACCTTTGGTCAAAATAAGGCCAAAATGACCTAGTTAGTGCTTTGTAATGTCCTGTTTAGAGTTTAATACTCTCAACTCGGCACCCAGTATTAACTTCTTATTTTATTTTATTTTATTTTATTTTATTTTATATTTTATTTTATTTTTCAATTGGATTTATTGTGGTAACATTGGTAAATAAAATTATTTAGGTTTCAGGTATACAATTCTATATCATCTGTATATTGTATTGTGTTTTTACCACTCCAAGTCTCCTTTGGTCATCGTTTATCCCCCCATTACTCACTTTCACCTTTTCCAACACCCCTTTCCATCTAGTAATCTTCACATTGTTGTCTGTGTATATGAGATTTTTTTCTTAATCCCTTCACTTTTTCATCCAGCCTTCAACCACCTTCCCCTCTGTCAGTCTGTTCTCTGTTTCTATGAGTCTGCTTCTATTCTGTTTGTTAGTTTATTTTGTTAATTAGATCCATATATAAGTGAAATCATGCAGTACTTGTCTTTCTCTGGTTGGCTTATTTCACTTAGTATAATACTCTCCAGGTCAACCCATGCTGTCACAAAAGGTAAGAATTCCTTCTTTTTTATACAAGTGAGTAGATTCCATTGTATAAATGTACCACAACTTTTTTATACACTCATTTACTAATGGGCATTTGGGCTGCTTCCAAATATTAGCCATTGGAAATAAAGCGCTAATGAATATAGGGGTGTATGTATTCTTCAAATTAGTGTTCTGGGGTCTTTGATATATTCCCTGGTTCATAAGGAAGTTCCACTTTTAATATTTTTGAGGAAACTCTATGTGTTTTCTACAGTGACTGCGCCAAACTCCATTCCCACCGACACTGCATGAGGGTCCCCTTTTGCACATCATCATCAGCATTTGTTTGTTGATTTATTGTTGACAGCCATCCTGACAGTTGTGAGGTGATATCTCATTGTGGTTTTAATTTCCATTTCTCTGATGATTAGTGATGTTCAGCATGTTTTCATGAATCTATTGGCCATCTGTTTGTCCTCTTTGCAGAAGTATCTGTTCAGGTCCTTTGACCATTTCTTAATTGGATTGTTTGGGTCTTTGGTGTTGAATTTTATGTCCTTTATAAATTTTGGATATTAAGAACCTATAAGATGTATGGGCAATGATGTTCTCCTATTCAATGGGTTGTCTCTTCATTTTGTTGCTTTCTACTTTGCTGTGCAAAAGCTTTTAATTTTGATGTAGCACATTTGTTTATTTTTCTTTTGTTTCCCTTGCCCTAAGAGATATTTTGGCAAAAATATTCCTAGGAGAAATGTCTGAGATTTTACTGCCTATGTTTTCTTCTAGGATTTTTATGGTTTCAAGTCTAACAGTTAAGTCTCTAATCCATCTTGAATTTTTCCTTGTATGGTGAAAGAAGATGGTGTGGTTTCACTTTTATTTATTTTTTTTTTGCATGTATCTATTCACTTTTCCCAACACTATTTATTGAGTACACTATATTTACCCCATTATATGTTTTTGACTCCTTTGTCAAATATTAATTTACTATAAAAGTATGGGTTTATTTCTGGGCTCTACTTTGTTCCATTGATTTACATCTCTGTTTTTATGTCAGTGCCATGCCATTTTGATTACTATGGCCTTGTATTATAATTTGATGTCAAATAGCATGATTTCTCCAACTTTGTCCTTCTTTCTCAAGATTTCTGAGGCTATTTGTATTCTTTTGTTGTTTCATATAAATTTTTTAACATTTGTTCTTGTTCTATGAAATACGCCATTGGTATCTTGACAGGAATTGCACTGGATCTATAGATTGCTTTGGATAGTATGGACATTTTAATGGACACATATATACTTTCACTTATTTGTTTGTTCATCAATGCTTTTTTTTTTTTCGTTTCTTATAATTTTCTAAGAAGTATAGGCCATTTACATCCTTGGTTGAATTTTTTCCTGGGCATTTTATTCTTTTTGAAGTAATTGTGAATAGGATTATCTTCTTTTACTATCTTTTTGATAGTTAGTTCATTATTGGTGTAGCAATCAGACAAGAACAAATAAAGGACATTCAAATTAGAAAAGAAATAAAACTATCATTATTTGTAGATGACATGATATTTCAAATGGAGAGTCTCTAAATATTCCACAAAAATCTACTAGAACTGATGAATAAACTCAGTAAAGTATTAACTTGTACTTATTGTTTAAGGGTCTATAAATAGATGGTTTACACCTAGTTTAACCAGTCACACAGTCTGGCCTGGCTACAAGGTCAGTAGTTTATCAAATACCTCAACAAAACTTTCATCCGAGCTCCCTGAAAGCAAGGTCCCTCAGTGATATCTTGGTGATTCATAACCTGAAGAAAGAGTCATGCTGTGCAACAACAACAAAAAAATCACTGAGAGGAACTGCACCAGGAAGCCACTCAACTCTTACTATATGCCTGCATTTTGTCCTCATTCTACTGTATCTTCTTGAATAAAACCATTGTACATCCTGAGGAATCTTGTGAGAACATTCAAAGATCAAAACCTCTGTAACAGATGCAGTTTCCCTTACATATTTTACTGTACGTTTATAATATATAATAATTGTAATCTAATATTCTTGATCTGTTTTTAATTCTACCATTATCAATCTGTCCAACATTTTTTCCTATATAAAAGGCTCAGAAGTTTTCTGACAGCTAAAGTCTTGCTTCAGGGACAAAGCAGGCACAGAACTGTGCCATAATCCAATTTTTATTTATTGAAAATACAGATGCTATTTATTGCTTTTCTTCTGTAGCTAATCTTAGTAACTTTATCCTCCATATCCTTCTTAATTCACATTGATCTCCCCTCCTCCCTCCACACAGAAAACCATCACTACCACTAACAGTCTTAAGATATTTTTAATATAAGTAATAGCTAATATAATAATCATTTCTAGAATAAACTGACATTTTAAAAAATAAACTTCTCTATTATGAATGCTTCTTTGTTTTAGAGATAATGTCAATTTCTGTTCAGATCATTATGAAGTAATGAAGAAATTGAAAAGTAATTAAGAAAATAAGTCCTTCATTCATTTAACAAATATGCTTTGATAACTTGTTATGATTCAGGCACTATTGTAAGCATAGCCCTATAAAAATGGTATTGTAAAACAACAGCATAATTAAAAGTTTATGCATAAAAATCCTCCAATCAATGAGTTGAATCAGCTATGTAACCCTATTACTTTATACACCTATTGACAGTTTTGAAAATAATATACATATTAGCTATCACAAAATCAATGAAAAATAGTTAAAGGTATTATCTGTTTTGGTAATAATTAATACCTGGAACAATATATTAGTTAAATAAACTGATTTTACATACAAAGAATGGTATGTTATTTGGAAACCACTAATTTCTTTCCCATAGAATAGTCCCCCCATACTAAGGGAACACATTCCAAGACCTCCAGTGGATGCTTGAAACTGCGAATAGTCCAAACCCTATACATACTATATTTTTTTCCTATACTTACACACCTATGATAAAGCTTAATTCATGAGTTAGACATAGTAAGAAAACAACTAGTAATAAAATATAATAATTCTAACAGTATACTGTAATAAAAGTTATGTGAGTGTGGTCTCTCTGATAACTGAGATCGTTCCTGAGAAACTAACAGACTGGTGGTAACACAGATAGCTTGGACACACTAAACGAAGAGGTGACTCACGTCCTGGGCAGGACGGCACAGATGGTGCAAGATTTCATGATGATACTCAGAATGGGGTGCAAGTTAAAACTTATGAATTGTTCATTTCTGGATTTTGCCATTTAATAATTTTGGACTGAGGTTGACTATGGGTAACTAAAACCACATAGAACAAAACCGTGGATAAGTGGAGGCTACTGTACTGTTTTTTGTTTATTCGTTTATGTTATTTTGGGGCAGGAGA
>CM052538.1:112365554-112388315 GCA_028533065.1 Trachops cirrhosus
TCTGGTCACTGACAACCTGTCCTCTATTTCAGTGTCTTTTGTTATATTTTACTTGTTTCTTTGTTTTGTTGTTTAGGTTCCTGTTAAAGGCGAGATCATATGGTATTTGTCTTTCACTGCCTGGCTTATTTCACTTAGCATAATGCTTTCCAGCTCCATCCATGCTGTTGCAAAGGGTATGAGCTCCTTCTTTCTTTTGTTTTCTTTCCCATCTCAGTTCCAAATGATTCTCAACCCTTCTCAGACACTGTCTTCCCACTGCATACGCTAGATGAAACAACTTAAATATTGAGAAAATGATATTTCTGAAGCCTAAGGTTACAGGCAAAGGAGAAAAAGTAAAGCAAAAGCATTGTTTTTGAGTATCACCTTCACTGCAGCTTCAGCCTAAATTTTTCTTAACTGAAAGCAAAGATTCTCATTTTGCAATTAGAACTGAAGGACTTGAAAATTCATGGCTAAGAAAATAGTGTCCTAGCCTGTTAAATGATATTCTGGTTAAGGGTTCCTGTTAGCAATTTAACATGCCTTAGGGATGACTCAAAAAGGGGGTAGAGTGATGCATAAAATCAGTTTCAAAATATTCCTGTTTAACCCCATTTTATCTCATCTCATTTCTTTATCACAGGACTCCCACAATTTCTGTATTCTGGGGAGTTAGACTCTAGTCTCACTCTGCTTCTGAACTCTCAGTGAGGTCCTTCCCATTTCCTTGCTTCGCCACTGGTTCACAGCAGATAGTGCCTTATAGGGATATCAAGGACCTGGCAAGTTAGAAGCTACTCCTCCTTCCCACACTGTGCCAACTGCTGCTTTCCAACTGCAGGGTTTAGAGCATTCCTTCATTCTCAAGAGAGCAATTTATGCAGTCTCTACCAATCATTGAAAGTTGGCATGGTGATATCAAGCCTACCTCCTCCTCCAACACCCTTTGTCTGGTGCTTCAAGTGTGCCAGCATCCAGGATGATAAGCATCTATGCTGTGAACTTTAAGGTCTTCTAGGAACCATGATGCAGAGAAGAAGACAGGTGTGGGAGAGAACTAGAGGAATAAAAGAACACTGATGGAGCATGGAAAATCTTAATTCTGGGGTGACTGTCAATGGTAAGGATAAAGAAGATTTTGAGTAAAAGAACAGGGACTCTTGTCTCTTAAGATTTATGTGGCTTGTTTTCCTGTAGATGTGTGTGATGACCAAAATTTCTATATTATTAATAACTTTAATTTCAGAGTGAAGGACTAAGAAAAAACAAAAATATCTTTGAAAGATTTTAATTATCACTAACTGCATGCATCCCAATCATTAATCAGGTACTTATATTAAAAGTTTTACAAACATACATGTACATAAACCTCACAACAATTTTGAAGAGATTGCTCTCTCACTTTTCATGTCTAGGTAGATATTGAGTAGCCAAATACTTTTGGACAAATTTAAACAGCATTTATGGTTGAGTGTTGGAAACCAAATTTAAATTGTATTACTTTCAAAATCAGTTATTTCTTTCCTATTTCACCTCCAATCTTCCCACATGAACATTATTTCATATTCATTTTTCTCTTTTTTAAAAAATAATCACTCCTTTGCCTAACTCTCACCCCCTATAGTGAGTTCAATAGGGTCTCCCAAAAATTTATGTCCACTCATCCTTTGCATATGACCTTGTTTGGAAATCAGGTTTTTGCAGATGCAATAGTTCAGATGAGACCCTGAATCCATTGGCTGGTGCGCTAATAAGAAGAGAAGAAGGACACACAGAAACAAAGACACAGGGAAGAAGGCCATGTAAGATGGAGGCAGAAAGGGACGGATACTGCCACAAGCCAAGGAATGGCAAGCATTGCTGGGAAACCTCCAGAGGATGGAGGGAAGCATGGGACAACTTGTTCCTCGAAGTCTCTGGAAGAAGCCAATCATTCTGACACCTTGATTTTAGACTTTTGGCCTACTGAACTCTGAGAGAATAAATTTTTGTTGTTTTAACCCATCAAGTTTGTGGTAACATTTTTGCAGCAGCCCTCAGAAACTAATACAACCCTGTCTCCTTTCATAGTGTGTGTGTGTGTGTGTGTGTGTGTATCTCCAAAGTCCCAACACTGACTAAACCTAGTCCTCCACTTTTTCTGTACTTGCACATAACTGGATTTTAAGTGAAGGAAAAATCATCAGTGCGCTAACTGGTCTCACTTTACAATTTTGACCACAGATCTTATTGTCTCATAATATTTCCTAGTAATTCAACTACAATTTATAGTATATTCTTTCTTCTATTCTCTGGGGCAATTATTTCATACTTCTTTTTTCATGAGTCAGTTCTTTTACTTTTTTATTAGGAAATATTCAAATGTACAGAGTAGAATAAAGAATTATGTAACCAACATCTATACCCACTCAGGAGTATTAACAAAGCCTAATAATGTGAGTGTTCTTTTTCAATTTTATTGGGGTTTCATTGGTCAATCAAATTATATAGGTTTCAGGTATACAACAATACAATACATCATCTATATATTGTTTTGTGCATTCCTCAGCCCAAGTCAAGTCTCCTTTTACCACCATTTATTCCCTCTTTATCCTTTTCCAACTCCTCTGACTCCCCTTTCCCTCTGCTAATCCCTGTATTCTTATCTGGGTCTATGAGATTTTTATTTTTCTTTGCTTAATTCCTTTACTTTTTTCATATTCATGTCTAACTAATATTGTTGAATATAGTAAGATAATGTCATTATAGATCAACTCAAAAGTGCCATATTAACTTTGCCATAGTATATTGAAAAATTTAAACACTATATACATTTATCCAGCCCTTATATTTGACTCATAAGACAAGGAGTGGTTGAACCTTACCATTTTTTTCATGGTCTTGCTGTTTAAAACTATCATTTTAAAAAATATTCACTAATTTATTTATTTTTCATTTTTTATATTTTCCATTAACATTTATTCTTCTTACACCCTTCTCCCCAGTCCCTGCAATCACCGCACTGTTGTCCATGTCCATGTGTCCTTTCTCCTTTTTGTTCAATCCCTCCACCCCTAACCAACCCCCATAGCTGTCATACTTGCTTTCCATCTATGAGTCTGTCTCTATTTTGCTTGTTAGTTCAGTTTGTTCATTAGTTTCCATACATGAGTGAAATCATGTGGTATTTTTCTTCCTCTTGCTGGCTTATTTTACTTAGCATAATATTCTCCAGGTCCATCCATGCTGTTGTAAAGTGTAAAATTTTCTTCTTTTCCGTGGTGTAGTAGTATTCCATTGTGTAAATGGCCCATAGTTGTTTTATTCACACATCTACTGAAGGACACTTGGGCTGCTTCCAGATCTCGGAGATTGTAAATAGTGCTGCAATGAACATAGGGCTGCTTATGTTCTTTTTAATTAGTTTTTGGGCTTCTTTGGGTAATTCCCAGAGGTGGGATTGCTGGGTCAAAAGGTAGATCTATTTTTAATTTTTGGATCTCTATAAAGCTTTCCACAGTGGCTGCAGCAGTCTGCCTTCCCACCAACAATGCAAAAGGGTTTCCCTTTCCCCACATTCTCGCCAGCACTTGTGGTTTTTTGACTTATCGATGATAGCCATTCTGACAGGTGTGAGGTGATATCTCATTGTGGTTTTAATTTGTATCTCTCTAATGGCTAGTGATGTTGAGCATCTTTTCATATGTCTATTGGTCATCAGTATGTCTTCTTTGGAGAAAGTCTATTAAGATCCTTTGCCCATTTCTTAATGTTTGGTATTTGGTGTTGAGTTTTATAAATTATTTTTAAATTTTGGGTATTAACCCTTTATCAGATGTTTGGCAAATATGTTGTCCCAGTGTGTGGGTTGTCTTTTTATTTTGTTGATGGTTTCCTTTGCTGTGCAAAATGCTTTATTTTGATGTAGTCCCATTTGTTTACTTTTTCTTGTTTCCTTTGCCTGAGGAGATATATCAGAAAAAAATATTGCCATGATCAATGTCCAGGATTTCACTGTCTATGTTTTTTTCTAAGATTTTTATGGTTTTGGGTCTAACATTTAAGTTTAATCCATTTTTGAATTTATTTTTGTGTGTGGTGTAAGAAGGTGGTTTAGTTTCAAAATTGCATGTATCTGTCCAATTTTCTGAGCACCATTTATTGAATAAACTATGTATAGCCCATTGTAGAACTAACAGTTTTTAAAGTAGAAACCTGCCACTCCTATCATAGCACTTTGGCAGTACCAATGATTTTTTCACAATTTTCTCCAAATTGGCATTTTAGTCCTTTCCCCAGGGGACTCCTTTATGAATTAGGAGGTACATAGCACCTAAATTTGTATTCATTTTTATTTTATATGTTTTCCTCTACTATGTATTCCTATACTTAGAAATTTTAAAATATTATCCCATTCATTAATGACTTAGAGATATCAGTTTGCATCACATATTTATATAGAGTACAATTAAACACATACTAAATCAGGGTAGTAATATTATTTGTTTTGCCTATATCTCTATGTCTAATTATATACTAGCTATATAAAAGTTGTTTATGCATTTCTGCTTCATTATTGAATATATTAATTCAATTATTAGTAATTATATTGAAAAATCATACTCAGAATGAACTATTTTTTAAAAAGTAACTACAAAACTAGGTAACCTATATAGGGCTGTGAATGCTTCACTTCTATGAGTCTTAGTTTATTTATACTTCACAGAGTCCAGCATTATGGGGATAAAATACTTAATTATTAATTATATTTTATTTAAGGACACTCACTGAGAATATTTTTGCTCCTTGCTTTGATCAATATTTTGGCAAACAGCGTTGTTAATCACATATAAGCCCTGCCCTTCAGAACCCTCTAATTTAGTGGCAGCTGGGTAGGGAGAGATGGAAGAATATAGACAAATAATTATAGGTGTGATCTGATTTGAATTTTTTAATGAGTCACATGGCACACAATTAAGGTATCAGATTTCAGAAATGTCTTTTAGAAATTGTAACTAGTTACAATAATATGTAATATCACAGTGTTGCTATTAGTATTTAGATACTTTGTTCAGTACCTAAAGAATAATTACAAATGAATACATATTTCATTTCTTTCTTTTTCATTGACTAAAATTCATAGCCTCAGAATCTCATTTCCATCAATTACAGTTTTTCTTTAAAAAGATGTTTAGCCCACAAATATCACCCATTGCCTAAAAATTAGAAATAAAATGGTAGAAACAGCGGCAGAGCCACGCTTTCCCAACTTCCAATTCCAGTAGAGAGACACACTAAGCTCCTCACCTTCCCTACAGCAAAAGAGACAGTGAATTAGTTTAGAATGAAATGTATTCACAATCACAAAGAAAACAATCCTGAAGCCATTAGCAAAATAAGATATTTTAACAAATATCAGGCAAAAAGAGTGGATGAAGGAGATGTAATGTCTATGAATCAGCATTGTAGACGTGGCAGAAGAGAGTGAGTATAATAATTAAAGGTGGAAGCAAGCAATCCTTCAGAACTCTGGAAAAAGACACTGCACTAGAAATATCTAAGTATAATGGAAAAAAGGAGTGATCCATTGCTGGTGTAAACTAGTACAGCCACTATAGAAAACATGGAGGTCTCTCCAAACATTAACAATTGAGCTACCATATGGTCCAGCTATCCTTCTTCTGTGTATCTACCTGAAAAATCTGAAAACATTTATTTACAAAGATATATGCACCCTGTGTTCACTGCAGCATTATTCACTATAGCCAAGACATGGGACCCACATAAGTGTCCTTTGATGGGTGATCGGATACAGATGTGGTACATGCACACAATGGAATACTACTCAGCCATAAGAAAAGATGAAATACTGCCATTTCCAACAACATTAATGGATTTAGAGACTATCATGCTAAGTAAAATAAGTCAGACAAAAAGAAAAACAAGAACTGTATGATTTCACTCATCAGTATGCTATAAAACAGAAAGCAATAAGCGAACAAATAAACAAAGGTCATATATGCAGACAACATTGCGGTGGTAATCAGAGAAAAGGGAGGAGGGTAGGTATTAAAGGATAAATGGGGTCAAATACACGGTGAAGGAAGGAAACTTGACTTTGGGTGGTGAACACACAATAATGTATTATAGAAGTGTATACCTGAAACCTATATAACTTCATAAACCAATACCACCCCAATAAATTTAATAAAATTGAAAAGAAAACAAAGGGATTAATTGTACCTTTTTACCTGGGTCAGTAATGTTTTCTCTCCCCTAATACACATAGGCACTGCTGTGCGCACAGTGCCTGGCAGCAGTCCACCCCCAACTGTCCAGTCAAAACTCCGAAAGGATTTTCAAACACACACACACACACATACACACACACACACACACACTCACAGAGGGAGTGAATACTCTTGCGATGGTCAGAACAGTTGTTTCTGGTTGTTTGTACTCCACACAAAAGATTTCCATATTATATTATATGATATTATATATCATATAATTATATTATATTATATGAGATTAGATTATAATTATATATTATATTATAATTATAGTATATAATGTTATATTATATATTATATTATTATAATTATAATACATTATAATTATATTATATTATATTATATTATATGAGATTTAGTGTTCCCTTGACTCGGCGCAGCAGCGGGTGATCTGTTTACCCTCCAGCTATGTTCAGTAGTCAATACGCTTGGATCATGCACAATGCTCCCAAATGGATTTTTACTTCATTTTAAAATTTGAACTTACAACAAAATTTCCCAGGTTATCTAAGAAAAATCATAGACCAAGTTAAAAAAAGAAAACAGAAAAAAGGAACAAACCATAACTGTAATAAAAAGGCCACAAATCAAAAGAAAACCACAATTAGGAACCTCAGGGCAGCTATTACATGAATATAAATTAATATGATGTATGACAAATGAATAGACAGAGAAAAGAAAGAGCATATACAATATGTTCAAATAAATAAAAAATCAATGAGATTATGTGATAAAGTCAATAAACTGATACAAAGTTAAAACAAAATAAAGGAAAAGACAGTATGATCAAAGTTGTAGGAGTCACAAAAGATTAACATATTTTTTTATGTTTAACAAGACAGTTTCAGAAAGGGGACAATAGTGAATTAAATCATTAAAACTTAATATACAAGAATTCCTATGGCTTAAGGTCACATTTTGGATTAACAATGTCTGCTGAATGCCCAATACGATGCGTATAAAAAAGATATGTTCCTAGACCTAATCATTGGAAAATTGCTCGCCTTTCTCTCCCACTCCACTCTGTGATTAAACTGTGTGAGAACAGGAATTTTGTCTGCTTCACTCACTGCCCTCTCGAGTACAAAAATGGAACATAGTCAGCACTTAGAAATTATTTATTAGGTGAATGAATAATTAAACAGTTATTAAAGTTTCTAGAGAGAAAAAAAGAAGACATGCTCTATAGGTATTAGGCTCTAATCAGCAATACTGGTGCTAGCAAGAAGTGAAGCAATGTTAGAGGAAATATTTGAAACGTGCTAAGATACAGTGAGTAAACCAAGAAAGAGTAAAACTGATACCTATGATCCAAAAAACTGATGCATTGTTCTAACCAGGTGAGTAGTTAAAGGAGGTAACTGGATTATACTTTGCAGCAGGCCTAGACAGCTCTAAATTCAGGATGAAGCAGGACATAGAGAGGTGCAAAAGGAAATCATCTGTAAAAAAAGTTTGATAATCAGAAATAACTTAAAGATGTGAAAACCTAAAGAATGAAAAAATATATATGTAATTTGAAAGATGAGGACACTGGCCAGTGTGGCTCAGTTGGTTGGGTGTTGTTCCAGAAACCAAAAGTTCATGAGCTTGATTTCCAGTCAGGGTGTAGGCCTGAGTTGTGGGTTTAGTCCCCAGTTTGGGTGCATATGAGAAGTAACCAATTAATGTTTCTCTCTCACATCCAGGCCCTTCTCCTCTCTTTCTTCCTCCCTTCCTCTCTCTCTAGAATCAAGAAAAGGGAGGAAAAACATGAAGAAAGGCAAGAGGTTTTAAAAAATAGGAAATAAAAACATGGCAAATGTTAAAACTGACAAGCAATATGTGAATGGTATATCAAGTAAAGTATAGTTTTTTTATGGTAAGAAGTATTTTAAAATAGCCCTGGCTGATGTGGTTCAGTTGGTTTGGTGTCATCAGCAAAATGAAAGATTGCTGGTTCAGGGCACACGCCTGGGTTGCAGATTCAGTCACCAGTTGATGCGTGTCTGAGAGGCAACTGATTGATCTTTCTCTTTCACATCAATGTTTTGCTTCCTCTTTTCCTCCTTCCCTTCCCCACCCTCTAAAAATAAATAAAAAATGTTTTATGTATAAACTGCCCATAAACTATCCAGCCATGTAAAATGAAAAATAGAGACATTTATTGAAGAAGAGAAAAAATACAAGAAACAGTTTACATAGGACAATGGCACCTCAGTTCCCTTCAAAGTAGGCACGTTGGGACCTCACAGATCTTTGTTGATTGTAGCCCATACACATTCAACATTATCAGCTGTTCCACTTGTTGCAGGCCTTCCAGAATGTGGATGACTTTCAACAGAATCTTGACTATCTTTGAAGAGTTTGTGCTGCACTTTTATTTGTACTGCACTCATTGCATTTTATCTGAAAACCTTCTGAATCATCTGAACACTTTCCGCAGAGGAATGTTCAAGCTTAACAAGAAATGAGATGCAGATTTATTACTCTACTCATTCAGTCATTTTGAATGCAATGCCCACACAGTACACATGCTCACTCAATGATGCCTACCACCCCAACTGACTAGTACAATGAAGTTGCCATTGTTCACACATGCAAATTCCAGTCCACTCTCCTTGGCTATCAGGTTACAATAATGTTGTGTAAACTGTTCTCATTATATTAATAATGGCTGGACTTTTTCTGGACATATCTTCAAATATATGTAGGTATGTCTATATGTGTGTGTGTATATATACATATTATATATACGAAGTATTTAAAAAATAAAAGCGTAGTTTGAAATGGACTAATGAATAAAACTGCTATGTTAATTTTCTCAAAGATATATAAATAGAAAGTTTGAATGATTGATATATTGCCATTAAAGTTTGTAAAATCCAAAACTATCCTTTGGGGGGAAATTTAACAAATTCTAATAGATAAGAATAAATAATTCCAGTGAGAATAAGAAACATTTATAAAAAGAAGTGTAGTGACAGGACACTTTTCCAGTGAGATCTTAAGAAATATCATCAAGCTATATGTATTTAATATAGAACAATGCTATAAGATTCAACACATTAATAAATAAAAGTATACTCCAATGATTAAAACCTGAACATAAAATTTGTGGATCATCACAAAATGGATAGGTATAATAGTCATTAACAAATAACTCTGGGAACTTTTTAATATGGGAAAATAATTCAGTAGGATATCGTATTTCATGGCATTCAACAAAATTAGCTCTTAAATGGCCAAATAGATAAATGATATTAAAAACATTAAGCAATTTGAGAGGAAACACAGTTGACTATTCAGTCTCATCGTGAACAAGAAATTCTTATGCACAAGATATTAAAAATCACCAAAATACATGGTACATTTGCTTGAATTCGCACTTAAAATCCAGTATATTAAAACACTCCAGAAAGAATATTGGTAACCACATGGGAAAATATTTGGACCAAGTACTCAAGATAAGGCACTATTCCTAATCAATTTAAAGGAAATCAATTTTTTAATAAGTAAAAGATACAAACAGAAAAAAATAATAAGATATGTTAGAATAATGTTCAAAATCTATAATGATTTATGGCATAGAAAAATACTAAGAAATTATTACCTTCTATCTCTAGTTAAAAGATAGAAATGTCTGTCTATTCAAGAACAGACTTAAAGCAAGAAATGGAATAGTCAGGCATATGTTTCAATGCAATATCAGTAGAGAAGGTCATGTGAAATTCTATCATATAATACAGTAAAATTGATATACAGGGTGGAAAAAAGTAGGTTTACAGTTGTTTGTATGGAAAATAATAAAATAATAGATAAATAATAATACAAGAATAAACTGTTTTGTGTTCTTACAGCTGTAAACCTACTTTTGCCACACCCCTGAATTGTGATATAGTAAAACCTAGATTAGAGGTATAAATAAATTTTTATGATACATTAAAATATTAATAAGAAAAACTATAACAAATATAACAAAGTTTAAATTTCTTCCCTGGCTGGTATGGCTCAGTGGATTGAGCACCAGACAGTGAAGCAAAGGGTCACTGGTTCGATTCCTAGTCAGGACACATGTCTGGGTTACAGGCCAGGTCCCCATTGGGGGACGCGTGGGAGGCAACCACACATCAATGTTTCTCTCCCTCTCTTTATCCTTCTCTACCCCTCTCTCTAAAAATAAATAAATAAAAATCTTTCTAAAAGTTTTACATTTCCTAAAGTATGTACAGTAAACAAAATATTACAATGTTTTGAATAGCATAATTTTAAATAATATTAAATAACAGACACAATGCTCAGGACAGATTAACTATAATTGAAAATCTGAAACTCTATAAAGTAAAAGTTCAGTTTATTTACTTATTTATCTACCATACATATTCACATTCACTGAACTTGTTAAAATACAGTATAGTGCACTGCCATGGTAAATATGTATTAACAGTTGTAACATCTGAGTAATGTTTATAAATACAATCATTTTTATTTTCCTTATAATTTCATTCATTTTGTGCAATAATTGCATATGACTATAACAATCAGAGAAAACTACATTTAAAAAAATCCCAACACCTACTGAAATATCACGTGATAGTCAGGGATTACAAACACCTTAGAATTATTAAACAAGGCATGTGTACAGGAAGCCGAAATGGGCAGAGGTGTGGGCATGATTGAAGTATAGAGTAACGGGTGAACTACACATCCTGGAATGCAGACTTCGAAATTCCTTGAAAGCTCTAGGGAGCTGTCATGTTCTTTTTGGCAAGGTCATGACTTGAATAAATTGTCATGTTAGAAATAAACCCTCGCAAGATGTTACACGGGTAGACTACAAGCCGGAATACTATTCAGGAGAGGGCCCCATTTAGAAATATAAGAAGTGATATTGCAGAGAGAAGGCAGCGAAAGAGAGAATAAAAAGGATGAGTCAAATCCATAAAGTTACTAACAGATAAACTATACAAGTGGATAACAAGAGGAATCCATAATAACTCCCCTGTTTCTTTACATTCCTTTGGCAAAGGAATGTAAAGGCAGTAAATTTTCAAAGATGAACTCAATTCCAGATACAGTGAATTTGAGGAGCATTTGGGATGTTCAAGTGATATGTAAGCAACAAAACAAAACAAAACAAAAACAATTTAAAAATCTTGAATATCCAGGATAGGAATTTAGTTTTTAAAATTTCTGGGTAGAGCCCTGGCTGGCATAGCTCAGTGGATTGAGCGCGGGCTGCGAACCAAAGCATTGCAGGTTCGATTCCCAGTCAGGGCACATGCCTGGGTTGCGGGCCAGGTCCCCAGTGGGGACCGCATGAGAGGCAACCACACATTGATGTTCCTTTCTCTCTCCTTCTCCCTCCCTTCCCCTCTCTAAAAATAAATAAATAAAATATTAAAAAAAAAAAAAAAAAAAAAAAATTTCTGGGTAGAAAGTCATTAATTACCAATCTTCCTTTCTCATCGGTAGGATCATCCTTAGGCAGTGCCATCATCTAGCTCTACTCCAGTCCTTAGCAGGAGGATAAATGTGTCTTATGGTTTGTCTGGGTGAATCCCAGTTGATGTCCATTGCCTCAGCAAACTGTTGGGATTAACATTTGTCCTGATAAAAGTGTCCCTCTTGGTCAATAAACTGTAATGTCACCCTACCAGAAGCCAGTGGTCCTGTGTTATGGCAAATAAATATATAGATCCTTGAAAAAATATTCAAGAATTACAAACAACAGCAGCAACAACAACAAATTATAGCATGATCTGGGCAAATAAAAAGTCTTTCCTAGTAAATTATATTCCAAAATATATAATATTATACAATTTTATTGGCAGGTAGCTATTTTAAGAATAGAATATACATTCATTATTATGCATGGGATTTTTGCATATCTTTGTGCACAGGGAGTATTTTGACTCACATCAAACCTGTGTGTTTCCTGTGCTATGCATAAGAATTTGGAGAGCATTTACATTTGCCATATTAGATACAAAAGTATAATAATTTATCATTCTACAATATTGGATAACCAAAAACAAAGACATCATATATTCCTTTCTATGATGTCTTAAATTCTAAGACTCAGTAGTAATCACTTCTTAGTTGGTAAGTATTATTCAGGAGGCTTACCTAGCATAAATTTTCAGGATAGCCTCAACTTTGAATAAAGAATGGCCCACAGATAATATCTCATATCTTGCAGCAATGTGACCTGGAAACTGAGATGAAATAAACCTCTTAATGGAATCACAGTATTGCCAAAGGCAGTTTTGCCAGTAATAAACCCAAGATAGGTATTCAATGACACTGTTAACAGGGAATATTTTTAAAATGAGAATGTGGCAAAATCTACCAACCTAAGTATTAATTAGCCTTGAAATTTTACTTTCCATATCAGAGCTGAGTAAATATTAGGGCAAAATTAAATGAAGTAAATGTCAATTTAATATGATAAAAGAGCATATGAAAAAAGATGAATCATTATTCTCTATTGATTTCACTTTATATTGAACATGACTGGTCAAACCTTAAAAGCAAGTGAATTTACTACGTACGTGAAATGGTAGTAACTACATCTGAACTCTTCTCCTGATGTAAACTGATTATCTGCATTTCTACAGAAAATGATGTATGACAGATCCGTTATCACCTTACTTCCAAAATATTATTGAGGTATTTTCTCAGTGGTTTACTGATCTAAACTATAATTTCAATAAAGTCAGCATGTTTCCCAAAAGACATTTTTAAAAATTGGTAATCAATTATTACCAGATGCAAGGTTGCATCTGGAGGTGGTGGGGTTGGAGATGCTGTTCCAGAACCAACAACAGGCAACTGGAGAGGAATGCTGAAAACTTCGAAAGCAGAAGAGTTAGCCGAGGAAAAGTCAAAAGCAATTCCCATTATGCCAGCCAGCCCACAAAAAGGCCATGATGTGAATCTACTGGATGTGCCAGTTCCTGTTGCACAAAAACTATCTGCCCATGAGCAGCGAGATTGTGAGGTTATTGAATGACTCATCAAATCATATTTTCGTATTGTCAGAAAGAATAGTCAAGACAGTGTGCCAAAGGCAGTAATGCATTTTTTGGTTAATCATGTCAAAGACACTCTTCAGAGTGAGTTAGTAGGACAACTGTATAAGCCGTCCTTGTTGGATGACCTTCTGACTGAATCGGAGGACATGGCACAGCGTAGGAAAGAAGCAGCTGATATGCTAAAGGCATTACAAGGCACAGGTCAAATTATTGCTGAAATCCGAGAGACTCATCTTTGGTGAAGAGAACTACATAATACCAAGACTTTGTGGAGTTGAAAGTTGCTAGTTACTGCCTACTTGAATAAATTTTTATTTATGAACTTCTGTGTAATATAATGGTATGAATCTGCTCACATGAAGACTGGCTATAAACTGAAAACTGTACTGTGTATTACAGAATGAATTACACATTTAATCCAAATAATAAATGGCCATTTCTAAAGTTTTCCAGTAAAAAAAAATAAATTGGTAATCAAATGATCACTTTAGACAAAATCATTATACAGATAATGAATTGGTTCATAATGCTCAGATTTTCAATTCACCTAGAAGCCAATGACAGACAAATCAATTTGTACCAAACAGCATAACCTCAAAATACATATCAAAACTGCCAATTTTTGTGGAAAAACAGATAATCCAAAAACATCTGGGGATTTAAACATGTTTTTCTTGTTATTAATAGCATAAAAAGAAAAATATAAAATATATAGATTTAATTATATAACAGGTGAATTCAATGATTATATAGAGTATATAACACCCAACAATTATAAAATTCAGTCATATCTTGAATTCAATAGATAATTTAAAAATCTAACTATATGGTAATCCATAAAGCAGTCCTAACACATTTCAATCTAGAATCATAGGCTATGGCTGCTGACCAAAATGAATTAAGTTTTAAATCACTCAAAACTGTTATAAAATAAAAATACTTCCTAAAGAGTTAATTGATAAAAAAAAGAAAAATATGAAAATATTTGGAACTGAATGTTGATAATATGTATAGTACATACATATTACTGTACATACATATTCCACACTCTTGTGTGGAAGGACACTTGCTGGCACTTGGTCATGAGGAGGGACCACATGGTTTTGGATTAAGAACTGGAAATTGTGGCTACTCGGCTAATTGTGCTGGGAACTGCAGAAGGCCTGCCCAGCTGAGCATGGACTACTGGGAGGAACAGGGAGAAGTGAGCCAGGGACTTCTCTTTGTTTTCCTGAAAGGCTGTACTTCTGACTGGCATGCATGCTCTGAGACTGGCCTGAGTGGGCAAAGAGGGAGGGCATGACTGTGTGTGTTTGTGGGCATTCAAAGGGAGTGAGGCTTAACAGCAAAATTCCACCATTACTCTAAACATGTATAACTTTTAATTAAATAATTCATTTCCTTTGTACCAAACTCTAGCATTAAGAGCCACAGTTCCAACTGGCAGCGAGCAAAAGAACCCAGGGCAATAGACCCACAGGGGTTCTGTTACATTCCTAGAAAGTATACAGACTAACTTAAATAAAAATTGTAAACACGAATAGTCCTATAAACACTAAAGAAGTAGAATCTGTCATTTCAAATCTTCCCACAATGAGAATTCCAGGTTTAAACATCTTCACTGTTAAGTTCTACAAAGTTTTCAAAGAAGAAATAATTCTAAGCTTACATAAATATTTCTAGAAAATAGAAAAAGAGGATAAATATTTGAAAGCATTTTCTGAAGGAGCATTGACTTTGAGAATATGAGAAAGAATGATTAGAAGAACATCTCACTCATGAACACAAAAAAGAATAACTTACATCAGCAGACCAAATTCAATAAAACATAAACAAGGATAACATATGACTAATTGAATTTTTTAAAGATCTTATTGTAAGGTTTTCTTAGGCTCCACTGAGGAAGAAATGCCAATCAGCCACAAAATCAGGCAGTATAGAGCTTAATGAGGTTTGCACACCCTGGAGAGGTTCCTCGGCACACAGGGTGGGGCTAGGGAAGTCTCGCCAAACAAAGAGCATGGCAGGGGTTTTAAACCCCAAGTCTGGGTGATTCTCTTCACTGGAGCTGGGGATTGGTCCCTTTGAACCAAGTGGCAACATATCATTGATGGTTCTTCTCAGGTTCAGGTTGCCGTGGCAAAGCCTGCCATTTCGGCTCTCTGCCCTGACGACAGCCGTCTTTTTCCGGGTTGTAGTCCAGCTGCCATTTTGTTCTACCATGCCTACCCTGACACTTATTTATTTATTTTTAGAAAGGGGGAGGGAGGGAGGAAGATAGGGAGAGAAACATCAATGCGTGGTTGCCTCTTGCAGTCCCTCTACTGAGACTTGGCCCACGACTCAGGCATGTGCCCCAGATTGGGAATCGAACCAGCAACCCTTTGGTTTGTAGGCCAGTGTTCAATCCACTAAGCCACACCAGCCAGGGCATGACTAATAGAGTTTTATCCTAGGGATGTAAAGCTACTTAACTAATATAAAATCATCAGTTCATCTTACTAGATGCAGAAGAGAAATGATGGATGATATACACTAACTATTAAGGTTAAAAATTAATAAAATCTACAGGTATAATATTAAATAGGAAAGTTCAGTGAATTTGCTGGATGCAATCAAAATGGAAAACCATTGTGAGTTCTCTTTTTGAAAAAGATTACTTTGATATGGATCAGTCCTCCTGAAAAACTGTGTCTCTGTGTGTGTCTGTTTGAAAGTGACAAAGGTAGTAAAAGTCTGTGGCAATATCCAGAATAAAAGGGAAGACCCTTCTTCAAAAACAAGTGAGTCAGACATTTGGGCCACTGTAATCCTAAAGGCAACTTCTGAAACACAAGTGAGTAAGGGGCTAAGCAACAGAGTATAGCTTTTGTGCGTCCTAGGTTCAAAGAACAACAATAACAAAGGAATTTGGGACTTTCCATAGAAATGGCTTTAGTAAACACCCCAGAATTTTACCTGGGGTCATGCATGGCTAAGATCTTAGAACAAATTTGAATTACAAATAGATAAATCCTTAGTAGTACTAAACTAAAACCCTTGATTGCATTCAAGTGAATTGCCCTCTTTTTACTCACCTTTTCTTAGCAAAGTAAATCCTACATGTGATCTCATCTACTGAGATATCAGCCATATACTCAAATTATTTTCACAATTTTTTATATCCAATACTTGGGGAAATTTTTTTAAAAAATAAGCAGCTAAAAAAAGGTAATGTTTGACTTCATGGGGGAAAAAAGATACAATTGCAGCAAATTCAAAGGGCATAAAACTATTTGATTTATCACTTACCTGACACACATCTTAAGAAGATATCAAGAGAGTAAAAAAAAATCCATGAACTCTAATATGATAAGTAAAAAGTATAACCCACTGTCTTAGTTCATTCAGGCAGCCATAACAAAATTTGAAGGACTGGAAGGTTTAAAACAACATAAAATATTTTCCAACTTTATTTATAAATAACTAACATTCCTCACTACATAAGTTTAAGGCATACAGCAGGATGGTTGGATTTATATATGTTGTGAAATGATCACCACAGTAGGTTCAGCTAACATTCATCATCTTATATAGATACAAAAGAAACAAAAGATTAAGAAAAAAAGATTCTCCTTGCACAGTGTTATCTACAGTCTTGTACATTATATCCCTAGTGCTCATTTTATAACTGGAAATTTGTACCACCTTCTTCCTATTCCCCCTCTACCAACTCTCTGTCTCTGGTAACCACAAGTCTGATTCCTTTTTTTTAAAGATTTTATTTATTTATCTTTAGAGGGGAAGGGAAGGAGGGAGGGAGAGAAATATCAATGTATGCTTGCCTCTCGTGGGTCCCCTGCTGGGAACTGGCTGACAACCCAGGCATGTGCCCTGACTGGGAATCAAACTGAGATCCTTTGGTTCACAGGCCCAGGCTCAATCCACTGAGCTACATCAGCCAGGGCTTAATTCCTTTTTTGAAGATTCAGAAATTAATTGACCCATAGATCTGCAGGAGGGAAGTCTGAAATGAGGGTACATACATGAGCAGATTTGGGGCAGGAGCTCTTCCAAATTCTGAGTGTCTCTTCACATAGGATAAGTTTTTCCACCATGAGGTCCCAATGCTCATGACCTCATCTAACATTTATTACCTTCTAAAGGTCTCATCTCCACATATCACTACACTGGGAGTTAGGGCTTCAACAATGACGGTTTGGGGGGCACATTTATTTAGTCCATAACACTCAGTTGCATCATAAAACCAATATGAAACAAACTCAAGAAGAATATCTAAAAAGCAGTAAGAAAAAACATACATCCCTTCAAATAAAGAAAACAATGAAACTAGAAAATAATGGAATTAAATGAAATACCCACAAATTTACAATATTATGCCCAGCAAACTTTATTTTATAAATTAAGGAAAAATTGGAAATTTCTACTTCCAGCTATGATTAAGTAAATAGGACTGATATATCCTCCCACCTTTTAAATTACTACAAAAATGTAAAAAAAAATTGATACAATTTTTTGTATGTTGGTCAATAGGTAGCACAGAAATATAATTCCTGAAAGAAAAATAGCAGTGCGATTAGTCCTAAAATTGCCTTCACTTTCTGCCTGGAGGTGTTTGCAGGTTATAACACAGGGAGTGGATGTGTATTCTCATGTATACAAATATCAGAAGAGAGGGAGATGCATAAGGAGAGCTCCAGACACCTGTATGAGAATCCGCTTGAGTCCAGCAGCCTACAGTATAAAATTCAGTGTGTCAAGCAACCAGTTAAAAATGACCAGAAATGCAAAGAAGAAAATATGATCCCTAAAACCAGGAAAGCTCATCAATAAAAAGATATAGAACAGAAAGAGGTAATTAAAATAGCAAAATAGCAAAATAAATAAATAAGCCTGCTATAATAAAGACCTGTTCAATAAGCTCAAAGAGAGGATAGCATGGCCACGATGAGGAG
This sequence comes from Trachops cirrhosus, assembly GCA_028533065.1. Taxonomy (NCBI): domain Eukaryota; kingdom Metazoa; phylum Chordata; class Mammalia; order Chiroptera; family Phyllostomidae; genus Trachops; species Trachops cirrhosus. The sequence continues at coordinate 112,383,783 of CM052538.1, forward strand.
AAAAATGGAAGATACACAGAACATATCAGAAGCAAATACTAGAGATGAAAAATAAAATATCAAAAATGAAAGATACAAGATTATATTTATAACAGATTAGATACTACAGAAGAAAGATTTAGGGAATGTAAAAAAAAATTGACTTTGGATGGTGGGCACAAAATGCAATATATAGATGATGTATTATATATAGAATGGTATTCTTGAAACCTATATAATCTTATTAATTGATATCACCCCAATAAATTTAATTTAAAAAGACATAGTGGTGAGCAATTCAAGATGGTGGCAGAATAGGTGTAAGCTACACTAATCTTCTCCTAGGATCATCCTGGATATAACTAATGATAGAAAAATCATCTTGAATAACCAACAGAACTTTAGCTGGAGAGAGAAGCCTCATAACCAAGGATTTATAGAAGAAACCAAATTACCACATCAAGACTGATAAGAAGTGTGGAAGTGTGAAAGGGCTGGCTGGGCTCCCACAGGAAGCAGCTGAAGCTCTAGAGGAATGTTTCAGAGCCCATGGGGATGCCCCTAAAAGTGTGCATGTCTAAACCATAAGCTGGGCTTCCCAGCCTAAAGCACAAGAACTGGGAAAAGGACCCAAATAACATCTAGCTGTGAAAAGCAGTGAAGTTTATCTCCATCAGGGAGAGAAATCTAGAGAAACAGAGCCTCTCAAACGGCCAACACAAAATTTTGTTTGCTGCCACTTACCCCGGATTCTGGCAGAGCGAGGGCAGAGTAGACTACAGCCATGTGAGGAAATTCCGGGGCTGGTGGCTCTGGGAAGAGACCTGGAGGTTCAGCCACTAAGAACGCTGAGCTCAGTCATTCCCCATACTGCAAAACAGTATTTCTTGGGCAGAGCACCCCTCCACAAGAGGCACCAGCCTGGGGTAAAACAATAGCACCGTCTACAGGAATCCCTCTCACTCCATGCTGTGCAGCTTAAGCTAGGCTGCAGAGTAGTACAGCTGAAGGCAATTTCATTGATTAAGCCTAACAGGAAGTCTGCAGGTGAAGGTAGATCTCGGAGCTTTGAGGCATTAGCTCTTTCCCCAGCCCAGACCCGGTGCTGGTAAAGCCAGACTTGGTACATAGCTTGGTTCTTTCTGTACACACTCAGGCCCAGCAGAGGGAGCCACAAGTTGTGGACCGCTGATAGCACCAAACTGGTTGCTCAGGGTCAGTCACAGACAGCATCAAAATTGCTGTTCACCAGACCCTGCGGATCTACTTAATACATATAGAAATAAACACAAAAAGACAGCCAAAATGGGAAAACAAAGAAACAGAAACCAAATGAAAGAATAAGACACTTCTCTAGATGAAAAGCTAAATTAAATGGAAGCAAGTAATTGATCAGATATAGAGTTTAGAGTAATGATTATATGAATGTTCAATAGCATGAAAAAGATATAGAAACCATAACATAGGATCAGTCAGAAATAAAGAATGCAATACCTAAAGTAAAAAATATGTTATAAAGAATACACAGTACTTAAGATGAAGTAGAGGACTGAATCAGCAATTTGGAAGATAAGGTAGGAAAAAACAGCCAAGAAGAGTAGCAAAAAGAAAAAAATAATTAAAAAAATTGAGGACAGTTGATAAAACTTTCAGACAACAAGAAGTATAACAACATCTACACCATGGGGATACTGGATGGAGAAGAGAGTGAGCAAGGCATGGAGAACATATTTGATCACCAAAGTCTTCCCAGACTAGGTGAAGGAAAAACACACAAGTACCAGAAGTACAGACAGCCCCAAACAAGATGGACCCAAAGAGGCCCACTCCAAGACATATCAAAATTAAAATGGCAAAGCTTAAAAACAAGAAGAGAATCTTAAAAGCTGCACGAGAAAAGCAACTAGTTACCTACAAGGGAGTTCCCATTAGGCTGTCCTCTGATTTCTTATCAGAAATATTTCAGGTCAGAAGGGAATAGCATGGAATAATCAAGGTGATGAAAAGCAAGGACCTACAACAACCAAGGCTACTTTATCCAGCAACATTATCATCTAAAACTGAAGGAGAAATAAAGAGCTTCCCAGAAAAGAAAAAGCTAAAGGAGTGAATGAACAACAAAACAGTCTTGCAACAAATGTTATAGGACTTTCTGAAAGAAGAAGGAGGAGGAGGGGAAGGGGAAGGGAGGAGAAAAGGAAGAGGGAGAAGGAGAAGAGTGAAATAGGTAAAACAAAATAGCAATAAGTATATATCTATGAATAATCACTTTAAATGTAAATGGCTTAAATGCTCCAATCAAAAGACATAAGGTAGCTGAATGGATAAGAAAACTATGTATGCTGTCTCCAAAAAGGCTTACCTCAAAATGAAAGATATCACAGACTAATAGTAAAGGAATGGAGGACAATATTTCATGGAATAGAAAAAAAAAAGCTAGAGAAGCAATCCTTATATCCAACAAAATAGAATTTAAAACCAAGTCTATAAAATGACAAAAAAAAAGGACACTACATAATGATAAAGGGAAAAATCCAAGAACAGGATATGACCCTAGTAAACATGTATGCACCCAACATAGGAACACTTAAATAAGTAAAGCAAATCTTGATGAACATAAAGGGAAATATCAACAGAAATACAGTCATAGTAAGGAATTTTAATACCCCATTGACTTCAATTGATAGATCACCCAGACAGGAAATTAACATGGAGACAGCTGCCTTAAATAACATGCTAGATCAAATAGGCTTAATTGATATCTTCAGAGCATTTCACCTGAAAGCAGACTATATATTCTTTTTAAGTGCATGTGAAATGTTTTCTAGTATAGAACACAGGTAGGGACACAAAACAAGTCTCAATAAATTTAAGAAGATTGATATATCAAGCAACTTCTGACCATAATACTATGAAACTAGAAATCACACAAGAATAAAACTGAAAAATATGCAAAGACATGGGAGATACTAGCATGTTATTAAACAATCAATGGGTCAACAATGAGATCAAGGAAGTAATCAAAAGACACCTTGAAATAAATAAAACTCTGAACACACAGACTCATATCTGTGGGAAACAGGGAAAGCAATCCTAAGAGGAAAATTCATAGCATTACAGGCCTGTCTCAAGAAACAAGGAAAATATCAAATAAACAATATAACTTTACTTAAAGGAACTTAAAAAATAACAATAAACAAAGCCCAACATGAGCAGAAGGAAGGAAATAATAAAGACAAGAACAGAAATAAACAAAAAAGTCTTGAAAAATGCAAATGGTAAATGAATCCAAGAGCTGGTCTTTGAAAAGATAAATAAGATTGACAAACCTTTAACCAGACTCATCAAGAAAAAAAGAGAGAGAGACAGAGAGAGAGAGAGGACCCAAATAAATAAAATCAGAAAGAGGAGTAAAAACTGACACCAAAGAAAGCAAAGGACTTTAAGAAAATATTACAAAATACTATATGCCAACAAATTGGACAACCTGGATAAAATGGATAAATTCCTAGAAACATACAATCTTCCAAAACTAAATCAGGAAGAATCTGATAATCTGACGAGATAGATTACAATTCGTGATTAAAGAAGTAATGAAAAAAATCCCCAAAAAACAAAAGCTCTGGACCGATGGCTTCACAGGTGAATTTAGCAACATTCCAAGAAGAACTAACACATTTCCTTCTCAATCTATTCCAAAATATTCACAAGAAGGGAAGGCTCTCAAGCTCATTTTATAAGGCATTATACTAATTCCTAAACCAAATGAAGACTACAAAGAAAGAAAACTATAGGCCAATATCCTTGATGAACATATATGCTAAAATCCTCAACAAAATATTAGCAAACATAATACAGCAATGCATCAAAAAGATCATACAACATGATCAAGTGAGATTTATTGTGGTGATGCAAGGTTGGTATAACATTCACAAATCAATAAATGTGATACACTACATAAACAAAATGAATAATAAAAACCATGTAATCTTATCAGATGCAGAAAAATAATTTAATAAACCAAGCACCCATTTATGATAAAAAAAAAAAAAACCTCTCAGCAAAGTGAGAATAGAGGGAATATCCCTAAACATAGTAAAGGCTACACATGACAAACTCACTGCCAGCATCATACTCAACAGGCAAAAATTTTTTTAAATATATGTTATTGATTATGCTATTACAGTTGTCCTATTATCCCCCCTTCATTCCACTCCACCCTGAACACCCTCTCCCACCCACATTCCCCCCTTTAGTTCATGTCCATGTGTCATAAGTTCTTTAGCTTCTACATTTCCCCTACTATTCTTGCCCTCCTCCTGTGTATTTACTACCTACCATCCATGCTATTTATTCTTCATGCCTTTTCCCCCTCTCTCCTCCTCCCACTCCCCTGTTGCTAACCCTCCATGTGATCTTCATTTCTGTGGTTCCATTCCTGTTCTAGTTGTTTGCTTAGTTTCTTCTTGTTTTTGTTTCAGGTGTGGTTGTTAATAATTGTGAGTTTGTTGTCATTTTACTACATATGTTTTTTTATCTTTTTTTCTTAGATAA
>CM052538.1:112388815-112419411 GCA_028533065.1 Trachops cirrhosus
CTGTGAGTATCCTGATCACTAGTGCTTTGAACTGTGCATCTGATAGGTTGGCTATCTCTTGATCACTTAAAAGGATGGGTTCTGGGGCTTTCAATTCTTCTTCTGTTTGAGCCATCTTTTTGCTGTTTTTTTTTTCTGATCTTGTTGAGCAAAAACTTTAAGCATTCCCCTTAAGATTAGGAAAAAGACAGACATGTCTGCTTTCACCTCTCTTTTTCAACATAGTACTGGAAGTCCTAGCCACACCAATGAGATAAGAAGAAGAAATAAAAAGCATCCAAATTGGAAATGAAGAAGTAAAACTGTCATTATTTGTAGATGACATAATACTGTAAATAGAGAATCCTAATGATTCCACCAAGAAGCTCCTAGAACTGATAAATGAATTCAGTAAAATAAAAAGATACAAAATTAATATCCAGAAATCAGTTGCATTTTTATATGCCAACAATGAACAAGCAGAAAAGGGAATTAAGAAAATAATCCCATTCAAAATGGCTTCAAAAAATAAAATACCTAGGAATAAATCTACCCAAGGGTGTAAATGACCTGTACTTGGAAAATTATAAGTTACTGAAGAAAGAAATTGAAGCCCCTACCATGTTCATTGTATGGATAACACATGGTATGGAAGCACATATCCATGTTCATAGATAGGAAGAATTAATATCATTAAAATGCTCATATAACCAAAGCAATCAATGAATTCAATGTAATTCCTATCAAGATGCCAATTGCATATTTCACAGAACTAGAATATTTCAAAAATTTATATGGGACAACAAAGGTCCTGAATACCAACAGAGATATTAAGAAAGAAGAATAATGGTGGAAGAATGCTACCTAATATAAAACTATACTATAAGGCCACAGTAATTAAAACAGCATGGTACTGGCATGAAAACAGACATATAATCAATGGAACTGAACAGGGAGTCGAGAAATAAACTCATGCCTATATAATCAATTAATATTTGACAAAGGAAGGAAGCACACACAATGGGCTATAGATATTTTATTCAATAAAAGGTGTTGAGAAAATTGAATATGTGCAGAAAAATGAAACTATATCACCTTCTGATGCCACACACAAGAATAAATTCAAAATCAGTTAAGACTTAAATGTTTGACCCAAAACCATAAAATCTTAGAAGAAAACACAGGCAGTAAAACCTTGGACATTACTCACGGCAATATTTTTTTTCTGATATAGCTTCTCAGGCAAGGGAAACAAAGAATATTTAAACAAATTGGACTCATTGAAAAAAATTTGCAAAGAAAAAGAAATAATTGACAAAATAAAAAGACAACCCACTGAATGGGAGAACATATTTGCCAATACATGTGATAAGGGGTTAATATTCAAAAGGCAGAAAAATACTAACCATAAACAAAAATGAGGTAAAGAAAAATAAAAATGAAAAATATATACAGAGAGCATCAGTGAACTGTGAAACTATCAAGCAGTCTAACATATGTGTAGTTGGAATCTAAAAAGTTGGTAAGCCATTAAAAAAATCTGAATTTGACTGACACATTTCCAAAGGTGCTTTAAAAAGTCATAAAATGACAGATGGAAAATGCACAGCAAACCCCAAGTAAAATAAATCTAAAAAACTATACCAAGACATAATTGAGCCAATTTTCTGCAAAGCACTGGTAAAGAGAAAAACTCCAACACAGATTTAAAAAGCACACATTATAGACAATGAAACACAGGCAAAAAAGAGAATATACTTGTTCAGAAACTATGTAAAGATGATGGCAGTGAAAAGACATATTAAAAGTGCTAAAAGAAAAAATGTGTATAATTTAGGTATACAAAAATAACTTTAAAATGAATAACTATTTTGGAGCAAACAAAAGCTGATAAATTCATTAACTGTGTACTTAACACTGTGAGAAATATTAAAGAAACTTCTTTAGATAAAAGGAAAATGATACTAAATAGTATGAAGGTACATAAAAGGCAAATGTGTGTAGAATAAAAGTATTTTCACAATGTTTATCTGTTTAACATATAGTTGACAGTTTAGAGTAAAAATAATAACCATTTGCTGAAGGGTTTATAACATATCTATAAGTCAAATATGAGAGTAATGACCTAAAGATGAGAGTGCACATATGGATATAAATCATTGTAAGGTTCTTGTACTATAAGTGATATGGCATAATGCCATTTAAAGGTAAGTTCTGACAAGTTAAAGACGTATATTTTAAATACCACAGCAAATTCTAAAAAGCATATGTTTGCAACTATATATAATCCAATAAGGAGAATAAAATTATGAAAATATTTAATTATTCTAAAAGGTGGAAAGAGAGGGGACAAAATGAACCAATGACATGAGAAAAACAGAAATTAAAATCCAACCATGAACATATAAGGTACTCATTATATGTAATACAAAAATCCCTGATATTTTTGTTTGTTCAGCTCTTATATAAGTACTGTAGTGCCAGTTTCCAAGTTCTTTATCTGTTGTATCTGAAAGCTTATCAGTGCTTTTTTTCCTTTTATTACCCAGCTTTTGAGACATAATTGATATGTAACATTGTATAAATTTAAAGGTGTTCAATATGATTTGATGCACATATATATTATGAAATGTTTACCCAAAAAAAGTTAATTAGCATATCCTTCACCTCACATAATCATCATTGTATTATTGATGTTAATGATGAAAACACTAAAGTTCTAATTCCATAGCAGCGTTTAAGTATCCAACACAGAATTGTTAACTATAGTCACCACGCTGCACATTAGCCTCCTGGAACTTATTCATCTTATAATGGAAAGTCTGCATCCTTGACCAACATCTTTCCATTTCCTCCACCCTCAGCACCTGGCAACGAACATTCTACTCTTTATTTCTATCAGTTCAATGGTTTTAGATTCCACATATTAGTAAAGTCATACAGTATTTACCTTTCATTGCCAATCTTTTTAAATGTAGCCATTCCAGTTGGTGTTTTAGAAGGCTAAATTTGCTTTTTGACAATGACTAATGAACTTTAGCAGCTTTCTGTATGTTTATTTTCTGTTTAGATACGTTTTAATGCACTGCCTTTTTAAGACTTCTCATGGTTGATTGGTTGGGTTTTCATTTGTTTGCTTTTAATCAAGCATTTCTCACTGATTTATAGCACTTTTGTTACTGGATATGTCCTTTTTCAGATATATATGTGACAAATATCATGTCTCATATTGAGCTTTGCCTTTTTACATTTCATAATGTAGAATAATTTATCAGTCTTTTCCTAATTTTAATGATTTTTGTGTTGTGTAGAAAAAAAAACATCTATGGTCTCCAAATCACGAATAAACTGTCTTGTGGTCTTTCCTAAAAGCTTAATTATTTTACCTTTGACAAGTCACATTTACAGTCCATTGTGTATTGGTATTTATATATGGTGTAAGGTAGGATTTACATTCAATTTTTTCTTATGTTAATAGTTATTTGACACAGCAATAATTTTTTTCTTTACCCAATTGCTCTGCTCTGCCATTTTTCTTAAAAATCATGAACACATGGACACAACGTATAACAAGTATGGCACAGTGTAACAGTGAAATTAAGACTGTGTGGGGACACTGTATTTTCTGTCACACTGTTTGGTTCTATCTATACTTATACCACACTAGCATAACTATATAGCTTTATAATAAGTTATGATATCTGATACTGCCAATCCTCCAACATTGTTGTGTTTAAAAATATTTCTGAATTTCATGGCTATGTTTTATTATAAACATAGTAGTACTTCAACCTAAAGTAATGAACTTTATCTTCATATTCATCTTGTTCTTTTTATCTTCCTTTATCTCTGTGTTTTTTGTTACATCTTTATTTTCTTTCTCTAAAGGCCCCTTTTCAGTATTTCCTTTATTGAGGTAGGCTTCTGACAGTTATTGTTTTGTTAAAAATCTTTTCCATTTGTCTGTATTTTTCTCCACCTGCATAGTTCTCTTAATATTTGAATATGCATTCAATATCGCCATATACTCTGGAAGAGATCTATACCTTGATTATTATGAAATAGCCTTCAATCTCTATTATATTGTTTGTTTTCAAATCTATTTTAAAACTTTAGCCCTGTCTGGTGTAGCTTAGTGGATTAAGCGCAGGCCTGTGAACCAAGAGATCACGGTTCGATTCCCAGTCAGGGCACATGCCTGGGTTGCAGGCCAGTTCCCAGCAGGGAATGCACAGGAAGCAACCATACATTGATATTTCTCTCCCTCTCTCCTTCCCTTTCCCTCTAAAGATAAATAAATAAAATCTTAAAAAAAAAAAACTTTAAATTTCTTGGTTTTAGAAAGAGAAAGGAAGGGAGAAGGGAGAGAAAGAGAGAGAAAAAAATTGATTTTTTGTGCCACTTACTTATGCATTCATTGGTTATTTCTTGTATATGGCTTTTCCAGGGTTCATACCTGCAACCTTGGTGTATCAGGATGATGCTCCCACTGAGCTACCTGACCAGGGCCTCTCAAATCTACTCTGAATAATATTAACATAGACTGTCTTTATTTTGAAGAGTATTTACATGATGTATATTTTTCACCTTTTTGCTATTGCATTTTTAAATTTAAAGTGGTTGTCTTTTAAGGGAAATATTATTGGGCCTTGCTTTTATATTCAATATGATTGTTTTTGCGTCTTACTTTCAGTGTTCATACCATTATAATAGTTCCTTGAAAGGAGAGAAAAATATAAGAATGCTTATGATCTCCATTTGCATTTACAGAGCTCCTAACCCATTCAATTAGATAATGATAATATAACAGAATATTTTCACTTCCTTAAAAACATTTTGTTCTCTGTCTAGACATCTGTCATCACCACCCCATCCCCACTCAAATTCCTGGCAACCCATGATCTTCACGTCTTCATAGTTTTGCCTTTTCCAGAATATCACACAGTTGGAATCACACAGTATATGTCTTTTTCAGACTGGCTTATTTCTTTTAGTTCTGAGCATTCAAGGTCCTTCCATATCTTTTCATGGTTTAATAGCTCATTTCTTTTTACTTCTGAATAATGTTCTATTGTTTGAACATACCATAGTTTACTTATCTACTCAATTACTGAAGAACATTTTGGTTCCTTCCAAGTTTTAGCAATTATTTATAAAGCTGCTAAAACTTCCAAGTTTTAGCAATTATTTATAAAGCTGCTATACATATTTGTGGGCAGGTTTTGTGCAGACATAAATTTTTAACTCCTTTGGGTTATACCAAGGAGCATGATTGCTGGATGATACATAAAGAGTATATTTAATTTTGTACGCATATTTAGTTTTGTAAGCAACAGGCAAACTTCCAAAATGTCTGCACCATTTTGCATTTCCACTAATAAGGCATGAGAGTTCCTCTTGCTCCACATCCTCACCAGAATTTGGCATTGTCAGTGTTCCACATTCTGTCCATGCTAATAGGTACATGAGGTGTCACAGTGTTTTTTCAATTCACATTTCCCTGATGACATATGAAGTGCAGCATATTTTCTTATGCTTATTTTCCATCTCTGTTTCTTCTTTGGTGAGTTGTTTAAGGTTTTGGGAGTTGGTCCATTTTTTAAGCATATTGCTTGGTTTTTATTGTTGATGTTTTTCTTTGTATATTTTGGGTAATCCTCATTTATCAGACATGTCTTTTGTAAATATTTGCTCATGGTATGTGACTTGTCTTCTCGTTCTCTTCACATTGTTTTTTTTAAACAAAGTTTTTAATTGCAATGATGTCCAGTACCGATTATTTGTATCAAGGATCATGACTTAGGTGTTGTGTTTAAAAAGGCACCGTCATACCAAAGGTCACCTAGGCTTTCTTTTGTATTATTTTCTAAGAGTTTCGTAGTTGTGCATTTTATATTTAGATTTATATTCCACTGTGATTTAGTTTTGTGAAGGATATAAAGTCTGCATCTAGATCTTTCTTTTTGTATGTGGATGCCCAGTTGTTCCAATACCATTTACTGAACAAACTATCTTTGCTCCATTGTATTGTCACTGTTCCTCTGTCAAAAATTAGTTCACTATATTTATAAGAGTCTGTTTCTGGAATTTCTACTCTGTTCCACTAATCTGTTTGTCTACTCTTTCCTAATACCACACTATCCAGAATACTGTAGCTCTACAGTAAACCTTGAAGTCAAGGAGTCCACAAACTTTGCTCTGTTTCAATATTGGCTATTCTGGGTCTTTTGCCTCCACAAAATCTGTAGAATCAATTGGTTGATATCCAAAAAATAACATGCTGAAAATTTCATTGGGATTCACCAAATCTATAGATAGGCTGGCAAAAGTAACATCTCCACAACATTGAGCCCTCTTCTCCATGAGGATAAGTATCTATTTATTTAGATTATGTTTATACTGTTCTATGTTTTCCTTGCATGATCCTTTTATAAGCTTCAGAAGTTACAATTTTTAGATGACATAAAAATAGGATATTTGGGTTTGTGATACAAGATAATAATTTTGTACAATTTTAATCAAACATTTTGATATTCTTGTTTTAAATTTGTACTAAACTCATAATTATTATAGAATGGTTATAGCATGGTTATAGAATGTTAGTTAATTTGCATTCTAGTGAAGTGAAAATTCCTACATATCCTAAATGGAGATTGCTAATTTGGAAGGAATTTCAGCATGTCAAAATGTATCTAATAGTGAAAAGATAAGCAAGAGACAAATCTCTAAGACTAACCATTTCTCATAAGGACATTCAGTGCCTTGGAGTTGCCATTCTTGTTATTTCTAACATATTTGATGTATGTATGTATGCACTTTTAAAGTAATTCCTGATATTTGTTTGTTGTTTCTAATCTGGGCATTTTGCATAAAAATACATTGCAAAGGCATAAATCAAAGATTTTCATTATTTGGAGTAGTCCAAATTAGAGTTTCTCATAGAGTACTCCATCTTATAACCAAAGTTACTATTTTATTAATGCCTGGAATTATTCCAAAAGTGACTCATGAAATATTCTGAGAAATAAAAGCATAAAAATATATTTGAGTGTAACACCTACTCTAGAAGACGAACTTGATAATTTCAGAAGTCTAAAATATATGAAAACAAAATATTTACTTGTTTTCATGGGTACCATGTGGTAAAAATAAATTATAAGGAAACTGCCAAGACTGGATAAGGATGAGCTCTACTTAGACTTGATGATTGCCAGGTTCTTACTTGATTGTTTTTCAGTATCTTCCTTATTTATAATTACTTTTCATAATGGGATATTATAGATACCTTTACATGGATACCCTTGTACAACTGCATATGGAGTCATCTAAATGGATTTTGTCTCAAATATTTAGAAAACAGTGACACTGATTTCTGTGGTACTGTCACCAAAATATAGTCAAAAATTATTGAAAAATTTTAAAGAATCTCTCTATACCCTTAATAAGAGCTATTGGTATGTTATGATTAATAGAAAACAAACATAAAAAGGAATTTAGATGTTGAGTATCTTCTGGATTCAGTATTATGGGACTCATTCTTAGATACTCTTTTCCAGGCTAGAGTGCTCACATATAACTGCATCACTAAAATCCATGAATGCCACCCTTATTATGTCTATAACTGTTATTATACAGAGTCATTCTTTAATTATACTGGCACAAAGTTCTAAGATTCTACAGTTTTATTTCAAGATGCACATAAGAAATATTGAGAAATGTTTCATAAAATAACCTGGATAAAAATGAAGATATTACATTAAAAATACATATAATTTTATTTTTCAGTGTTTCCTTTTCAGTGTTTCTCCCTTTAAGTAAGGAATTCTTATTATAAAAAAGCTTACTCTACCTTTTTGTTTCTTTATAAATAATAAATGCATGCTTTCAATTGTGGATTATGTCTCTGTTGGAATCATTACTGTAGTAGGCACTGAAATAGTCTAAGAGGTGCTCATTTGCCTGTAATGGAACTCTATCTTCAAGATATAAATAAGTAAGCAGGTTTTAAAAGGTTATTTGTTTTCCAGATATTAAAAAGTATGTTAAGGCTTTAGGATTTAGCATGGTAATCCATATTTGCATGCAAGTGATCAAAAGAAAGCCAAGGTCTTATTATGGATTTAGAATTGCCTGACACCAAGAAAAGCCATTTAAAAAACAAAGTTGCTTTTACAAACAAAGCTTTCCCCTCAGTTGACAAATCTTATCTGCCTGATGGCTTATTATACAAATAGAAGGAAATGTGTTTTATGTCAAAGATAAGGTTAATTAGACAAATGAGATCAAGCTACCATCCGGCAAGGTCACAGTTATCATCCAGCTTTACATATGCAATCAAGCATGACAAAGAGGCTGTCATTGGAGACTAACTCATAACTCAACTCCTGCCTGTCAATATCCCCAGTGGTGTGCTGTATATTTATCCCTTCTCAATGATAAAATATCTTCAACACCATTAAAATTCTTCAACATTCTAGCCATTAAATACTTCTGTACCAAAACTATATTATCTAAGTTAAATGTATCATCTAAGCACTTTTCAAAATCAAATCTCTAGGGTTTCTTATATTGTTTTCAGCTACTGAGAATATATCTATGAAGCACCTGATTTTTTCACACATCTTTCCATGTAGTGATAACCATACATTTTATTGTGTCTTTCTCCTTCAAATTATGTCATTGGTAATACTAAGCTAGTGTTTAAGATCAATACACATAGATTCTTCCAGTATATATAGTTTCCTCACATGGCAAATCATGGATTTTCTTTGAGAAGCCATTGGTTGCCAAGGTTTTCCTTGCTGTAAAACCTTCCACATTTGGTTTCATATTGATGAGAGATGCTTCAGTTTACCCAGAGAATTTTAAATCTGACATATGTTAAAATACCCCTACTGACACTCACAGTGGTATAAGGAGGGTTAACTGCTCGGTCAGTGGAACAGGTTGCTCATCAAAATTACTGGGATAATAACTGAGGCTGAATCTGTACAAGAAGGATTTTTTTCCCAATGCATTTCATAGCCAATGCTTTGCAATTAAGATTGTTGCCATGTGTCTGATGTCAGTTGCCAGGAGTGCTCTCCCCATGACATCAATCTCTCCTGGGCCTAAATGTAATCATTATCTCCTAAAGAAAAGCATTTATTTATTCAGACTTCTTCCCAAGGCACTTCACAGTAAGAACTGCAGTATTAGCAACCCACTAACAGGAGGCAGAGAGAGTGGAGGAGGCCTTTCTACAACAAGTACTGCCAGCTAAGTCATTTTTAGTTTTGGTGTCAGTACTTAAGGGCTTTTGGGAGAACTGTGCATTATCTCTCCACCTTCTGGAATTTTTACCCAAATGAGACAACACATCAGCACATTAACAACAACAGCCCAATGTTGAAACCTGTCTCTGTGGTCCAAAAAATTATATTTCTATCAGGAAGTATATTTGCATAATTTCAGATGGAAGTAACCTCTTTTTCCACTGAACTCCCATGACAATTTGCAGCTCTTTATCATTATTTACCTTACGGTAGTTCTTTCTGAAATGTAATACCCTTACCTATCTTACTGATAAATAATTATTTCTTTGCACAAATATTCCAGTTGGATTCATTTGCATCTGCTTCAAAACAGCAAGGACAGGGTCCTGATCCATCACTTATCTGAAAACACGTCCTAAAAAAAATGGTGCTGAGATGAAGGAGAGGAAAGAATAGCAGTGTAAGTGCACTGGAAACGTACACACCCACTGTGAGTGATGTGCCAGCAGTAAACAGGGTCAAACTCTGACAACAGGAAAATGCAAAAACAAAAATGAAAACATCTCATAGTTGGTAATTAAAAATCTTGTTCCAGTTAATGTCCTTGGAGCTTTCCTCTTCTAAAATTAAACCAAAAGAATGCTCATATTTTACATGATAGAAAAAAGCTTCCTCGTTTTTACCTATCGGTGCCTTGGGTTTGACAGCCATATTTAAACATTTGAACATTCTTATTGAACATTTCCCATTATAAATATAGAAGTAAAATAATTTCATGCCACTATTTGCCATTAGTCCTAGAAATACAGAGGTCTGGCTCTTTTTAGTAGAACCACAGTTTCGGGAACTTTATAACAAAGCCATGACACTTATAAGGAAAACTACCCCAGTAAGTCCCTAAAGTAAGGGAAAAAACTGGCTGAGAAACAAAACTTAAACAATGAATTTTACAGGGCCAACATTTTCTGTTTGTTATTATTTTCTCTCCCTGATGCTCCTCTTTTTTTCAGATCTCATAAATTTCCTGTTTCTTACACACACACAGATAGAGAGAGAGAGAGTGAGTGGGAGATTCTATGCCTGTGTTCATAGAGTCAACAGTATACAAGAGGGGTTTCAATGATGAACAAAATGATTATGGTGCTTACAATCTGCAAGGAAAGTCAACATTATCAGATAACTGCATGCAGAGACATAACACTGCAACAACTTACAGTTGTGTGGTGCTATGAGACTACGTAAGAGAGGATAATCTGGTCAGGCATAGCAAGAAAAGGTTCCTTCAGGAGGCGACCATCCCTTTGAGACACAAAGCAAAAAGAAGTTGGGAGTGGTGAGAGGTGATCCCCACAGGGAGAACCAAACAACCTGATACAAAGACCTAGGTGGGATGTCACATGCCAGGGAAGAACCCAAGGGCCCCTGTGCCTGGAATGCAGAAAGGGAAGAGAGTATCTTGTGGGCTGAGGTGGGGGCATTTAGGGAAGTGCTAAGAAACCATGATAAGAAACTTTGTCTATACTTGTCTTTAGAGAGGCATAACATCTCAATTTTGTATTTTGTAAAGCTCTCCTTGGCTGCCTGTGGAGAATAGACAGAATAGATGCCTCTGTGGATGTAAGTAATAATTTAGGAAGTAGCTCAGGGGAGAGATTATGTTCTTTAGGACCAGAGTGCTGATGGTACCAAATGGGCAGAAGTGGATGAATTCCAGAAGATTTTTTCCAAGTAAATATGACCAGACTAGGTGATAGAATTTGTGGAAGGAAGGAGAAAGGTGACAGGATAATTTCTGTTTTTCTTTTTTCTTTTTCTGGTTTATTGTGAAGTCAGCTCAAAAGTAACAGAAGAGTATAATTGGAGAGAGAACCACCTGCAGCTTTTGTTTGCAACACATTAAATTTAAGTCCCATAGGTAATCAGATGTATAGAATTTATGTGGCTGCCAATGAACACACACATTCCTGAGAGGCATCAGGTTTGCTTTCTCTGAGAATTTTTTACTTTTTCTTCTTTTCAAAATGAGTATTGTATAGTATAAATGTTTCCTTTTTGTACTCCTTTTCAGGATTAGGATTATTAAACCAAATTCATATAGCCACCTTAGTATTCCAGGTTGGCATATTATGATAACCCTGATTTTTTAACTGTGGCTTTGTTGGCTCAAGTGTCTGGTATGAGTTCAAGTATATAAATACATACCTAAAGATATGAAGCATAAAAACTCTATCTGGTTGAGGGAGTGTAAGAATAAAAAAATGTTTATTAAAAGGTACTAGAAAGTGTCAAATGTTATATTTGTCATTATTATGATAAGTGATTAAATCACTGTCAACTAATATTATCAAAGTTGATAATTTACAAGTCTCAAACATCAGGGAATTTGCTGCAGAAAATACAAGTATTTTTAATATTTTATATTAAATGTCATTAAGCATACCTTAATATATAGAAGATATTAGTTGTATAGTGATTATCATCACTATTATGTACATAGTAAATTATCTTTAGATATATGCATATCACAGGCATACACATCTACTATTCAGACATGATTATTTATTGTTTAAATTCATCAGTGCTTTAGATAAACAAGAAACAGACAGAAGTACTATTTTACTGGCCAAGACTAATTGGAAATGCCACAGTGAGAAAAATAACCACCCTTACACTCACCACCTCCCCAACCATTCTGCACTAATAACTAATGGATATAACATTGCCTCATTGTTGTACTACTTCTCCATTCATTATTTCCTCTAAGAAAGTTCCCAGTATTCCATTTATTTTTAAAGGGATTTAATGGATGTGGTATGAATTTTCAATGAGCTTTTTGAAATTTGGGGAACCTAATTAGGAATGTATTTACTTTCTCTTTTTTCAGGGTGATTAATTCTGTGCAAGACTTTCAGCCTAATGTTACTCCAAAGAAAAAATAGAAAGGGAAAAGGAGATTCTACTTCTATGGACTAATGGACTGGTAATTAAAAAATTGAATTAAGCATTAACTCAGAAGAGACAGTTTCAATATATAAATTATTTCTGTTTAGCCTTCTATTGCCAGGGTAATTAAGTAAATCTTTTGGCCTCATCACCATTAGTAAATGAAAATGTATTTGAATTCACTTAGTCTTGTGATTTACACTAGGGAATCTGTATCAGTAAATATATTTCCTTTGCTAATAGCTTTCATAAAATCAGATGTTTTATTTAGAATAAATCAGCCTTATTTATGGAAAACAAAAGTTAATTAATTACCTAATTATTTGGGCAGATAAAATCTCTGGAGTTTTTTGTGTGGCTGCCTTTAAGAAACAAACTCTATACATTTCCATATCTTCAAAATGTGAGAAATCACCTCAGGCTCAGACAGGGTCCTCTGTTTCTTTAAGAAGAGTAAAAGATGGAAACTCTAGAATATCTTCCTTGAGTTTCTTTATTTAATAAAAAGCTCAAGGACCTAAGCAACAAAAGCAATTCTTAAGATAAATGAATAAATCATGTACCAAAGGAGTACAAGGTAATAAAATATACATAGAAGAAACCTACGCTAAAATGACTTCTAATCTGTCTTCTGCATCCTTAGACTCATTTTATGCTACAGTTACAGTTATAATAAATTAACCTAAATATAACCTAATATCCTTTTTGTTTATCTCTTCAAAGAAGTCCTTCTACATTATTTTGAGCACACTGGCAAAAACACACTGGCTGCCTGTTTTAAATCTTACGTAGTCCACAGCACAGTGATTTGGAAACAAATTTTAACAACAGTCTCTATGTTCTCCAAAGTACATAGATATTTCTGTTGCTGGCATGCTGAATATGTTGCAAAATAAACTGAGGTTATTAAGTGTATTCTACCCTTTCTCTTCTAGGAAATTTCCATTGCTAAGCACCTAATTGCCAAAAGACAACCTCAGCTATAAGAAACCTTGCTCTTGACAAAAATGGACCCACAATCATTTTCTGTGTAGTGACATTTTGATACAAATATATCTCTAAGAGCAGCAAGGGATACCTACATTAAATATTTGGGAGAAGAAAGGATAAAAAGAAACATGTCAATAAACTAAGTAAACTAGAAAAATGACAGAACATAAAATCATAAGTATGGACCAGAAAAGGAAGGACTTTTTCACAGAAATTGTCTTGACATTTCAAATCCTCTGAACATAAATAATCATGTAGTTGATGCAATTATCAGATTTATCCAGTAATTAGAAAGCCCCCCAAATAAATATGTAGCTGGGAATTTGTCTCCTGATTTCAATTTATTTTCCTATATGTAATTCCCTTTTTCTTCAGTTTTTTCAGTATTCATATTTATAGGCAGCCACAAACTGTCCTTGCATGACACGGAGAAAATGTCATTCAATGATCCAACTGATCAGGAAAAGTATTATTCTAGTTCCATCCCCCTTACCTCCATATAGCACTAGAGATCAAAGTCATAAAGTGAGTACTTGATTTTTAAGAATCAAAAGACCAGGGATTTTACTTCATCTTCACAAATCATTAGTTGAACTACTTTGATACTTGGTCATCTGCACCTGTTTATTCATGTGCAAACATTATTATTTTAATCTCTCCCCTGTCTACTCCTCAAGGCTGCAAGTATGAATCATGACAACGCATTGTGAAACAATCCTAAAAAATCAGAAAATTCCATAAAGATACAGGCCACCAACATAAAAAATAGTAAATTTTTTACTACAGAAAGATATGACTTGAAAAAGAAACAAAATAATCAGTGAATAATGCTCATTTTAATTTGTGTATTATTTGCAATGATTTAGTGCTTATTAACTCATCGGCAATTATCAAACTTAAGGCAATTGACTTACTTCTGGAGCCTGAAGAGGTGCTCACTGCTGTGAAGGAGTCAGCACTCTGCCTGGCTGCTGCAGAACATGGACAGGGTGAAAGCATCTCCAAAACTCAGTCTGAGGATGGTGTCAGAAGTAAGGGTGCTCAGCTACTACATGTCTTCCCAACACCTGGCTGAATGGTTACAGGGACTCTTCAAAGGAGACAAGCACAAAAAAAGTGTATCAAAATATGTTCACAAAGTATCTTTGATAACTACAGTTGCTGTTAACTGTGTGATCATCCTCACCTTAGATCAGGAATACTACTAAATAGGATTATTTAAATCCTAGATTATTTAAATCCTGTGCACATCCTAGATGTGCATAGTAAGGCTTTCCCTTGAAAGTACAATATGCTCTGATTCCGATAGATATGTCAGCATTCTGTTTTTTATTTTTTGGGAGGAGTCTTCTTATCTCATAATTGAAGATAGTTTAAACAATCAGAAGATATATAATTCAATGTTATTTATAGGATTTCCATTAATTCAACTTGCAAGCTAATGTTTAAAAATTGCCTTAGTCAACAAATGAATAATCATCACCTACTGTGTATGCATCAGGTACATGATGCTGGGGATAGAGCAGTAAAACGGAGCTCTCCAATCCTGCGCTCCTGGGGCTAATAGTGTTATGTTGTGTTGCCTATATGTTCTTCAACAGAGAAAATCTATTTATTTCAACACATATGTCTGTGAAGGAAATACACAGGCATGCCATTTGTATTTAACTTTATGTCAGAAGATTTCTGTGCTTCTGAAGGTTCCATGTCAATCTAAATAATACTAGACCTAGCTATTTGAGACAGAATATGTAATTCTTTTCCCCTAAGATCTTTATAATAGTATCAACTGCTATTCAACCACTATCATTCTTAATGCAGAAATAGGCTGAATTTATAAAAATGTTCTTGAAATGAATAAAAGCATTACAATTTTATTTAGACTATGACATTTTATCTGCAGAAGCAAAAGTGTAACAATAAAAAATACATAAGATGATACAAAGATAACTCAGTTTAAGTTTATTGTTCCAAATGTTTTGGTTTATAAAGATGAGTGAATGATCTTACAGAGTCAAAATTTAAGAGGGTGATTGTAATGTCCTGAGATACCTAATAATTATGTCTTAATTTTAAAACAAATTAAAGCTATTGCCTAAGTTTATACTGAAATTACTCAGAGATGCAAAAAATCAATGCATAGATTAATGATGATGTTAAAAAAAGAGAAAGTTATAGTTTATTTCAAGTTACCTTCTAAAATATGTCAACCAAAATCCCTTTTTATATTTATATTATAAAAGATGTTTATTACCAAATTATAGAATAACTCACATTATACACACTCATCTAAATCAATACTACATGCACTAACCACCCTGAGACAGCTATTGTTTGCATTTTCCTTAATTTCTTTCAGTGAATATTTGAAGCTAATTTTTTTATTTTTAAATGCATGATCAAAATACAAGAAATCTGAAGGTAAATCTCTCTCCAAAGCAAGACACATTCTTTTCAGAAAAAGCCAATTTCACATATCAGAAAATCCTCTCAGAAATATTTCATGCATACATGAGTATATATATATATATATAGAGAGAGAGAGAGAGTTTTATACATATCCAATTACCCTGTTTGTCCTATGCCTTTCATTTAACACATCACAGAGTTAATTCCATTTCTGTGTTCCACCTTTAGCCCCATCCATTTTATCAATAAATATCTCTCATATGCATGCAACATAATCTACTCGTGTGTTCCAACTGAAAATTAAAAATTGCCAAGACTTGTTATTCTAAAATAGTATAACTGATGTCAACTTACATGTATCTATGCACACATGAGTAAATACATGTATAATAAATTCTTAGAACCAAAATTTTTAAAACAAGAAGCTTCATTGTTTTTTTTTTTTAGAGAGGGGAAGGGAGGGAGAAGGAGAGGGAGAGAAGTATCAATGTGTGGTTGCCTCTCACGTGGCCCCCACTGGGGACCTGGTCCACAACCCAGGCATGTGCCCTGACTGGGAATCGAACTGGCAGCTTCATTGTTTTTGAAAACTCTTATTATGTTCCTATCTCTGTAGTAAAGAGGTACTATAAAGCAAGAGCAAACTTGAATTTACAATTATACTTTGCATTATTGCATTATGATGTCAAAATATAAATACCTCCTATAGATCCAAACAACAAAAAAAGGATTAGTAACCAATAGTATTTACATGTATTCACTTTAACTTAAAGAGCCCAGTAACTGTTATAATCTTATCTAAATTCTAATTTCCCTAAGAAAATTCGTTTTTATCTATGGCTACATTATTTATTAATGATAGTAAACTTTTCCTTTTCATTACAATATCTTTTATTAAGCACTTACTATGTGCCAGCTACCAAAAACATGTATTATCTAAATCAATTCTCCCAAGAGTAAAGTGAAGTAACTCACATTTGCCTTTATGCTGGTACAAGAGGCAGGGATGGAAATATTTCTTTTTTTTTATTTTAATTGTTGTTTAAGTACAGTTGGCAGGGTACTATAGATAGTAGTTGGCAAAGCTGGGCTTATCACTTAGGGCTATCCCACTTCAAATCAATGCTCTTATATCTCATGATATAAGATTTCAGAAAACCATTATAAGATTCTACAGTAAAGAAATATAAATATGATGCTTTTTTTGTACACATATTTTGATTAGTGCAATGCCAAAATCATTTTAGATTGGGATTGTAACAACACAATTTTTCGGTATAATCTTGTAAAGATTTTCTTTTCTTCTTCATAGTGTGCAGAAATAAAACATCTCATAAGAAATTATGATCAGTTCCTTAGTTCAAAGTTGTTGACATGTCCGCCTTCATCCACAGTCTTAGAAAATTTGACAATGGTTATTGTTCCTGTGCATGTACAATTGTTTATGCACAAGAAATATGGTTCTTTCTGGGGGAAAATGGAGACAACTATACTTGAACAACAATAAAAAATAATAATTAAAAAAAGAAATATGGTTCTCTCTCTAATGATTATCTTAAATGCCAATACTGAAGTCTGAGACAACTCAGGAAACATGGGCAAAACCCTGGAAGTTAATACAGAAGATCCTTTATAAAACTGAGAATCATGGCCCCGTGTAGTTCCTAATAGTACTTTCTTCCCCTCTATGTCCTTGCTAAGTGTTCATCAGTTGTCTGAACATACACAGATGCTCCTCCACTTGCAGTGGGGTTATGTCCCCAAAATCAAAAAATTTCAGTTGAAAATGCATTTAACACACCCAATCTTTTGAACATCATAGTCTAACCTAGCCTGCCTTAAATATGATCAAAACACTTTCTTTAGCCAAGAGTTGGGCAAAATCACCTAAACAAGGAAAACACTGGAGAGTAGATTGTTCACCCTCGTGATTGCCAGGCTGACTCAAAGCTGTGGCTCACTGCCTGTGCCCAGCATCACGAGAGAGTATCATACCCCACACACCACTGGCCCAGGAAAAGGTGAAAATTCAAAATTCAACGTATATTTTCTACTGAATGGTAGCACTTTCACACCATCATAAACTTAAAAAATTGTAAGTCTAATGTCCTAAGTCGGGGACCATCTGTACTTTGATTCCAATTTCACTACCAGCAAAGGCAGGACTTCAAAGTCTTATAAACTTTGGTAGAATCACAACAATGACCATATCATTCAGTTTTTTTTTAAGAAAAAAGAGACAATATTACAAAAAGCTGTCATTATTTCAAGGCATAATATCTGAAAGTACCAATCATGGTGCTTTATTCATTGTAGGCATGTAGTCATTATGTTTCCCTCAAGATGGTCTTCCTAAGGTTGCCTTGAGTTTTAACCCACTGAACACTAAGGAAACCCTTGAGATATTTGAAGATAACAGTCACATAATTTTAAGTATTTCCTTAAATGTAAATATCCACAGAGTCTGAACAATTATGAATCTGCCAAGTGGTATCATTATTGAGCTCTCTCCATCTTATGTCTAATGGTACACAATAAATCACATGAGGGAGGTGTTCTACACTAGTCTTTATATTTATTTTACATGAAAATGATTAAAATTAAACATTTAGTCACCCAGATGTTTGCTTTACATGATACAAAAAACCAAATGTTTTGAGCTATATGAGTAAATGAATCATCTTGTTTCACTGTAATTCACTCACATATTTAATAATCATAGAATAATATAATGTTTTATAT
The DNA here is from genome assembly GCA_028533065.1 of Trachops cirrhosus. Taxonomy (NCBI): domain Eukaryota; kingdom Metazoa; phylum Chordata; class Mammalia; order Chiroptera; family Phyllostomidae; genus Trachops; species Trachops cirrhosus. The sequence goes on from CM052538.1 coordinate 112,407,133, forward strand.
AATACAGCCATCATCTTTAGTGGATCACTTGAAAAATGAAGGCATAATATAAGAAATAGTATTTTATTAAGAAGAATTTTTTAAAAATTAGAAAATATAGAATGAAATTGAAAATTATTTGTTTAATCAGTTTTTCAAATGCATAAATATTCAGAGGGATTCATGTGATTGAATATGGAAATGCACCTGTGTTATTGAATACAAGTATAGAATTATATACTCTGCTAAAGGAAAATGTTTATAAATTATTATACAATTCCAGGATCATATGATAGATAAATTAATGTACCACTAGGTCATTTATTGCTTAATGTAAATGTCACATTGTAAATTGAGAACAACTAATCATCCTTTCCTCTAATAGCAAGAGTTCAGCACTTAAATAAAACATAAATCTTAGTGACCTAAAAATTGTTATAACTGCATTTGCAATTTCCCATTAACATCTGAAGAAAATAACTTTAAGTGATAGATATACTTAATAAGTTACAACCCAAGGTGAAGGGCTTTTTTGAGAGGGGCAAAAGATAGGTATAGGTGATGTTGACTTTGAATTATTTTATTTTTTAAATTCTGTCCCAAGATTATTTTCATTTATTTTACAGAGAGGAAGGAAAGGGAAAAACAGAGAAAGAGACAGACAGAGAGACTGGGAATTGGACCTCCAACCTAGATATGTGCCCTGACCAGGATGGAACCCACAATCTTTTGGTGTACTGGACAATGCTCCAATCAACTGAACCACCTGGCCAGAGCTGAAATATTTCATTCATTCATTCATTCATTCATTCATTCATTGAGACAGGGGAAGGGAGGAAGAGGAGGAAAGAAACATTAATGTGTGGTTGCCTCTTGTGTACCCCCTACTGGGGACCTGGGCTGCAACCCACACACGTGCCCTGACTGTGAATTGAACCAGCGATCCTTTGGTTCACAGACCAGCACTCAATCCAGTGAGCCATACCAGCCAGGGCTGAAATGTTTGCGTTCTTGTTGTTGTTGTTGTTGTTCAAGTAGTTGTCTCCATTTTCACCCCAACATGCCCCCCTCCCCACCCCACCTACCCCCTTTGGCTTTGTCCATGGGTCCTTCATACATGTTCCTTGATTACCCTTCCTCTATTATCCTCCATTATCCCTCTCCCCTCCTCTTTGGTTACTGTCAGTTTTTTCTTTATTTCAATGTCCCTTAAGGAACTAATGTGTTCACCAAATTTTATAATGATAATTTAAAAAATGAATTTTCATGTTATGCAAATAAATGTACTTTTATTTTATATTAAGAAATAATACAATTTCTTATGTGACAATAATGTATGTTCTACTTAACTTTTTTCTTAGAATTAGTTCAGGTCTCTTTTTAAAAATATATTGTATTTTTTTCCATTACCATTTACCCCCCTTATACCCTCTTCCACCTCTACCCACCCCCCACCTCCCACAATTACCACACTGTGGTCATGTCCATGAGTCCTTTTTCTCTTTGCTCAATCCCTCCACTCCATAACCTTCCCCCAGAGTTGTCATCCTGCTCTCCATGTATGAGTCTGTCTCCATTTTGCTTGTTAGTTCAGCTTGTTCATTAGATTCCATATGAGTGAGATCATATGGTATTTGTTTTTCTCTAATCGGCTTATTTCACTTAGAATAATGCTCTCTAGGTTCATTGATACTGTCACAAAGGGTAAAATTTTCTTCCTTTTTACAGCTGAGTAGTATTCCATATAATGGATTTGTCATTATAACAAAAGAGAGACTAAATTAGTAACTGATTTAGTGAAGAAACAAAATGCATTATAATTTGACTCTAATCACAAATAGTCCTATTTATTAAGTTGTAGTTGCAAAATGCTAATACAAAAAAATTAAATAAATGTAAAGTAAGGCCTAACTGAAGACTATGCAGCTAATAAGTATTTTCTGGCATACTAATACTTTCTTAAATGACAATCAAAAGACTATAAATAGTAATAATTCAATATATAAATCATTCACTAGATAAGTTCACTCTGCTAAAATTTTCTTGAAATTCCTTTGACATTCAAAGTTCAGGAAACTTTTTTTTTCTTTTAAAAGGCAAGTTTGGCACTTTTTGGGGGGTAAAGCCTTTGCTACAAAGTTTATTCGCGGATGAACAGCACACCATTTACAAAACATGTCTGGCACAATCAAGTCTGCACTCCGCTCACACACCCGGAGCTCAGGAAGACCTAGACCCCCAACCACTGTAAACAGTCCCAGATAATGAGTGCAGGAAAACCACTTCCTCATCCTTCAGCAAACAAAATTATTTATGAAGCTGTACATTTCAGCAATACAGAGCAAAAGGAAGAGTAACCTCAAAGTAAGCTTCCTTCCTGGTGGAATCTCTCATTTTACAGACATGAAATATTCATATCAGCAGTCTTATATGTCAACAGGAGGGAGTTACATATGAGAGCAACAACAGTAAACATTTTATTTATAACCAACAGGGAAAAAGAAGACTCTCTTTGGACACCAGTTCTGGCCCACACTTTCGGAGATCAGGGTCAGCATGACCCACCCCCCTAATGTACCCTCAGGTTTCACATTTATACCCGTTACCTTCCTCTGAATTCCCTTCCCAATATTCCATTCCAAAACTGGAGAGCTGCTCACGGACTGTTGTGACTTTAGGTCACATCATAAATCCCTGAATATTCACCTTCCATTTAAGGGTCAATTCTTGGCCTATATGAACACAGGCAGGGTTTTACAGAAACAAACTCATAAAAACCATCTATTCTCCCGAGCCCAGCTACTCTGTGTCCCCAGCTCTAAGCTGACAACCCAGTCAAAACAATAGGGCTGATAAATAGTGAATCAGCATTTTGCTCAATTAGTGGCACTTAAAATTCTTTTGAGTTGAAAAATTACCACAATTTTGTACTCAGGGCAGGTTTCAAAGGGAGTCTGGAAGCAGCAAACTTCAAGGGACCCTTGCACACCCAGAAGTTCTTTTCTGGGTGATGTACATAAAATATTTAGTAACCAGGACTGTGGAAGGACTAAAGAAGAGCTCCCAGGTCTGGAGAAAAGGCCATTTCTTAAGATCATTTGTGGGGTCCTATGGAGAAAGGGTCTATACACACTATATGCATGGTTGGCAGGAAATGTAGGCAGCCCCAGGGAAGCTGGGGTATCAGGTGAGTGTCCAGCTCCTGACACTAGTAGAGGGCAACACTGTCCAATACCCACTCTCAGGTCACCACAGGTACCTCACACATTTGCCCAATCACATGGAAGCCACCATCTTCTATCTACTATCTGGCCACACAACCACAACTGGATGAATACCCTCGCCAAGGGTGAATGACATAGGCTCCTTCACCACAGAAGCCAAGTGAAGCTGCACCATCCACTCCAGTTGATCTGTGGGTTTGCTGCTAAAGGACCCAGAACAACAGATTTCTAGGCCCTGGCACATCTTTCCATCCTGGGACTCACTTGCTCACTTTGGACCTTGCTGGGTCCTTCCAGATTTTCATCCCCCGATGAAGTGAGAAAGTTGTCCCTTTACTTTCTCGCTGTTCTAGCTCTTGGTCTGCTCTGACAATAAGTTAGTCCTGCTCTGCTCCCTTGAATACAGGGAAAAATTTAAGTGCAGCATTCCTGTTAATCTGAGTGGTTTGGAAAAAGTCAAGAGACAATTATTATGGTCATTCAAATCTGCATGTCAGTGTGTTACCTCGGTAATAACCTTTTTCATTTAAAAGAGAATATCAACAAATTCTTATTAATACATGTTTATTTTAACGACATGTATCCACATACAGCATTTCTTTCCTTCCTCCCTGGCTCTTTCTTCTTTCCTGTTCCCCTATTTAATCCCTTTTTTTCCTCCCTTTTCTCTACCTCTTGTCTTCTCTCTCCTGCCCCCTCTGTTCCTTCCTTTCTTCCACAACTTCACTTCTTGCAGGTGAAGTTAGAAATGCTTTCATATAGAAACCATTAAACTGTACACTCTCTGAACATAAGAATTTTTCAGACACATTAAATAGAATTTAATACATGTATATTATATACTTTCAGAGTTCTGATTCATGCATAAATTTATATAGGTCAGATCAAATTTTTAATATGCATATGAGAAAGGGTGTGTATCACCTGTTTATTAATATTCATTATGCAAGTAATACATGAGTACATTCCTTCTTTTAAAGTTATATATAATAGATAGGAGTTATGAGGTTGCTGTAGCTACAAAAGTGTGGCAGGAGGTATCATGCTGAGAGAACTGTCCTGTATTTGGCTTTCATACATACCTACACATGTGATCAAATTTAGAAAACTAAATATAAACACACACATATATGTAAAATTGGTAAAATCCAAATAATGTCAGTGGACTGTATCAATGTCAGGTCCCTGACTGTGATGTGAGATGCTGTGCTACAGTTATGCTAGAAGTTACCACTGGGAGAAACTAGGTGTAGAGTATATGGGGATCTTTGTATTATTTCTCACAACTGCAGTGAATCTACATAATGGAACATCATGTGCCTTAAGGTGACTCTTGAGGGTCAACAGTTCCAGGGCTACAATCTCAACATTTATTAATAGAAAAGGAATGTCCAGAACATCAAATTTTACATTTCCAGTGAATTATTTGGTTATCATCAAACTATAGCTGAACTATAGTGAACCTCACAGAAAAACAAGGAAAAAGCCTAAATCCATCAGTCAATGAGAAAGGCTGACTTGCTGCTCACTTTGGGTAGCAGAATGCAGCAGTGGCTTTAATATAAAGGAATTAGGTTTTCCACCAAAAATGTGGTGTGGTAAATTATGAACTGCTGTGAGCCCTGCTGTGCTGAGGTGGAGCAGAATCTTTACCTGTTCTTCACTGTCACTTCTCCCATTTTTATACAAAAAAGTTGAAAGAAAATGCATATTATCTGATGCTTGGAAAATGTGAGGTTGATTAAAAAAGTGGGAGAAAATGCGTAGTAGTGTGGACAGGAATCATTCTGTGTTTTGGATGTGGTGGTGGTTACTTTGTTTTGCATTAAAGTTCTGACAAAAATGCCTAATACATTTTATTAAAAATTAAATTTACTTTGAATGCATTAAGTCCAAACAAATAAGTGTATGGTGTACATAAATTACCTCACACAGGCATACTATATACATAGTATATTAGAAAAAGCTATAATATATCTATATAGTATATTAGCAACATCTACTTTAGCAGATATGTATAAAGTAGATATTCCTAATGTCCATACCCACATGAGTACATATTAGAACAATATATGAATAAGTATATCTATATATTAAGCCATCTAGCCATCCATTCAGAGAGGGAGAGAGAGACAGCATGCTTTATAATGGCCACTCTAAGAACACTAGATCTTATATATTAGTCAGTGAGTCAAACACTAGGTTGTGGGCCCTGGGCAACTGTTGAGCAATTGTTAGTTGTACTCACAGTGGGTTAAAGGAATATTTTGGAACAATTTTAGACAAACAAGGACCACATGGAGATTGGGAATTGGAACCACTGCAATAGGCAATATAGGTGTAGGGAATCTAAAAGCACAGGGTTACTTCTCTTGTGACAGAGAGGTAATATTTAAAGTCACACTCACAACTACAGGGAAGATCTAAGAGAATGGAGTGAGAGGTATCACATTTACAATATATTACTACTGGTATATCATGTGCCTTAGCTCTCATATTAGCCTATAAGAGCTGTGAGGACCAACAACATCCTAGGGGTAACTGTCTACCTTGCAGTATGAAGCACACTCAGTTATATCTAACAGACACTTGAGAAATACAAATTAAATATTTTAAACAGCACATAACTAAAAAACTCAGAGAAGTTACCTGTTAAGTGTAAAGTTTCTAAAAGAAAAGAAGACTTGAAAGGAGATGTTCTAAAAGTAAGATCCATATGATGCAATTAGAAATTATTTTGATGACAAAGGGGTTTTTGGAAAAAAAGTCAAGGAAATCATGAAGACTGAACAGTAAGAATTCCTTGTAAGTTCAGATTTAAAGTGGTATGTATGAGACAGGAGGACCCTGACCAGTATTGTTCAGTTGGTTGGGCATCATTCTTCAAAGCAAAGGGTCGCTAGTTCAATTTCCAGTGAGGGCACATGCCTGGGTTGTGGGTTCTGTCCCCAGTCAGGGCACTTGCAAGAGGCAACCAATCAATGTATCTCTCTCACATCAGTTTTCTCTCTCTTTCTCCCTCTTTTCCCCTCTCTCTAAAAGTAAATAAGTAAATAAAATCTTTAAAAAGAGACAGAAAGAAGGACAGAGAGCCAAAGGCTGATATAAAATAGCATTTGCAAAACACTTTCAGATACATTATTTCATTAGACAGTAACCCTGCTGTCCTTGGTCTTTTCTTGTTCAGCAAGAGGACATAAGAAACAGTGCTTATTAATCTGTGACACTATGACTGACATGAAATTGGGATTTTAAAAATGTCTCCATAGGTTTAATGGATGGGCCAAGACTGTCAAAATGAAACATAATAGGGCTGAAGCTAAAGATGCTTAGATTCAGAAACTACACTATTAAAGAATAGGTTGAAGGATATATCTTTCAAGGCAGTTTACATGAAATACACTTAAGGTATTGTATTAATTGTGCCCATGATTCTAAGTGTCAACAGTTCCAGGTCTTCAAATTCAATATTTATTAATAGAAAAAAAACATCAAGAACAATAAGTTTAGTAGTTTCAGTGAATTATTTGGTCCTTATTGAACCACATCTGGAATACAGTGTGTCTCATTCCAAATTCTGGTGGGATATACCTAAAAGACAGACATCCAAGAGAAGTACAGCCAACCCCCAACCACTGCAAATGACAAATGGCTGAACAACAAAACTGGAAATTCTATCTTGGGAAAGAGATAAGATACAAGGAAGATACCTTCAGATATTATTTTTAAGGGGTAGGAAGATGGGGTGTGAAAATCAGAGAGCACGATTTGGAATAAAGGATAAGAGTTGCTATAATCCCCTAAATGGGGATTTTACTTTTGCATTAAGAACATGCTATTTGAATAGTCCCACATTAGGACAGGCCAGAGGCATTGAGTTTGTTGTTCACTGGTACATTCATTGTATGTGGATATCAAAGATTGCTTATGGGACTGCCTCTAATTATTAGAGTCTAAGAAGACAGCCAGGTTTAGGAAAGCCCTTCTTCAAAAGCGAACTGATTTTCTAGCACCCTCAGAGTGTGGCTGTGCTTAGAGAGGCCTCTTACAAAGTGCTGCAATAAACAGACACGTGTAGGTATCATCATTGAATTTATAATGGTGAATATAAGACTAAATATAAATTAGAAAATTTACCTCAACTCCTAGGATATTATCTACTGTATAAGCAATATATTTCTACTCCAACACCCACAAGTGTGCGGAGGACATAGTTTTAACTATTTTTTCAATATATTATACTTTGTAATTTTTTATGTTTCACCAAGGGAACTGTAATTGCACTAATAACTAAAAATGTGAATTTTGAATTTTCCTGTAAGTGATATTAGCTCTGTAAACTCTAAATCTTTGAGGAAGAGCATAATTTAATTTTGTTTAGAGTGATTAATGCATTAGTCAAATGGTTCTGCACAGGTGTAACAGAGATCAGAATAAAAAAGAGCAAATTTTAATATTTTCTTCAGGTACTTTAAAAGTTTCAAAACTTTTCCATACAACTAAATTAATGTGACCCTCAGAATATTCTTACAAAGCAGGCAGCACTGCTATTGGTCTCATCGCCCAGTCTTGGATATAAGAAGTCCCTTGCATAAGGCCAGGCCACTATTGGGGTAGAAGATAAAAGAAGACACTAGAGAGTCTATGATTTCTTTTAAGTCTCTTTCAACTCAATTCCACTTTTCACATTTATAGAAAAAGTTACTCAGGCACAAGAAATTTCAACCAAGTCATGTCAATAAAGAAGAAAATTGATGGCACTATAAAAGATGTGAGCAATAAGAAGTAAAATGGAAATTTAATTCATAGGAGTCAAATTGGTAAATCATTTATGTAAACTTTTTCAATTTATTTTAGAGCTAAGGGCAATATATGTGTAAATTTATCTCCATATATCAAAATGAAAAAGGTGAACAGAAAATATATTTTTTTATGAAAATAAAAGTTACAGAGAATTTTCAAATGTGCATATATTCCTATTGATGTTGGCTTGAAGTTACCATTTTAACGATTATTTCATTAAAAGGTAGACTGATTTTTTGACATGCATGAGTAAATCTACTTCTTTTTTATTTTTATCCTTACCTGAGGATATTTTTTATTGATTTTAGAGAGAGAGGAAGGGGAGAGAGAGAGGGAAACATTGATGTGAGAGAAACATTGACCGTGCTCTTACCCAAGATCAAACCTGATAATCATAGATGTTTTAAAATACTTAATACTCTACAATCATTTCTAAAAATGTAGAAAAATGAACATTTTTTCATAAAAATAATTTAACATAAAACCATTCAGTTCATATTGGGAAAATGGGACAAACAAAAACTTATAGACACAGACGATAGTGCAGTGGTACCAGAGAGAAGGGCGTGGGAGGGGAGGTAGAGGGTATAGAGGGTCAAATGTATGGTGAGGAAAGAGATTGACTTTGGGTGGTGAGTACACAATGCAATTTGCAGATCATGTATTATGGAAATACACACTTGAAGCTTATAGGATCTTATTGATCAATGTCATCCCAATAAACTTAATAAAAATAAAACTGGGATACAAAATAAAATTAAAAAAAAACTTCAATTAAGAAATTCCCTTCCATAAAACTCTTTAAAATATCGAGATGTTGAAGCATTATTTAATGAATGTAAGAGATCATTGAATTTACAAAATTATTTTCATTCAAATTAATATTCTTTCCTGTATATAAGAGGAAACTAGTATTGCCAAAAAAAAAAAAGGTGAGGATGGGGATACAGTTTTTGATAGTTTGATTGAATGATTAATTAATTGCAAAAAGTGAGCTTACTGTTGAAAACTTTTAGTCTGGACTTATAACTGAAATTCAGAATCATTTTTAAAAGATGCCATGTATGAATAAATGGCTAATTCTTGTATTGAGCTGAAGGGAAGATTTTAAGCCCAAAACAGATGGATCTGTAGAATTATTGGTTTGTAAGTTCATTTTTTCAAATTATAAGACAAAGTTTATTAAGAAAGTTACAGAGGTAGTAGAAACGAGACAGAAGGTCTGTGTAGGTTCAGGAAACAGGTTACAGAAGCAAAAGTTGGGCCCTTGGAGCTTAGGGGAGAGAGAGGCAAAGGTAACTCAGGAGGAAGACGAAGGGGAAGGGAAAGACATCAGCGTGCTCCCAGGAGAGAAAGTGTGCAGGTAAGTTCATTTTTTAAAAGAGCTCTCAAACACAACATACTTGATCAATTTTTGATGGTGTCATTAAAAATAAAGTTGCCATTTTTGTCAAAGTGATAAAAACGTCTCTCATCTAAAATGCTCAGATGTTCAGCTGAGTTAAGAACAGTAGAACCAAGAGACTCATAAAATGTTTTGGCTTCAAGATAAAAGACAGCTATAAAATCTGGAAACTTTTCCAATCTTATGCAATAGACTCGATGGATTGTCTTATGATGAAGAATTAAGAAATAATGTTAGAAGGCTAAAAAAGAGTATAATTCTTAGTGTTAAAGGAAATCTGAGAGTTAATTTAAAAAGGACTTAGCAAATTTTAAGGATCATGCAGTATCTTTCACTCCTGCCTTACTAAAAAGAGATAGAGAGAACATGGGTTTCAATTTGTTTTATTTTTATAGTTGAATTTTTTATGTCACTTTTTGAAAGTGATACACAAGGGTGTGTTTTTCCTTCTTTGAGAGTCTTTCAGTTCATTAAGACTATCTATACGGGGCTCAGACACTGTTAGATGTTTTTGCTGAGTGATTCTATTGCCTTTTATTTTCCTCTGAATTATAGATTTTTTAAGTTGTTAGCCTGAACTCTCAAAGAGGTAGTTACAACCATTTTATTTGTGTTTTCTTCAAAAAGAAGCCACGCAACACCAACTAATTTTGTCTGCATGTCCTGTCAGTTATTGCTGACCCTGAAAGTTTACTGGGTAAATGTGAGTAATGGCAGACTGCCCAAGTGAGGTACAGCCCTTTAGGTTTTGTAAAAACCACACACAGAGGAGGGATATTGCCAACATCACCACCAAAATCTTCCCATTAAATGAGAATTGACTTGAAAGTAAGGATGGGCTGATATTCCTGCAGTGTCATGAAAACAAAGCAGACACTTTGCCTGAAATATAAATAAACAAACAACAAACAAATAAATAAATACTCCATAGGAATGTTCTAATGTAACTTTGTGTGATTAAAGCTAGAAGAAATTTCTAAAGAAGTATTTAAGAAGAAACAAAAGTGGTTTTTTTTTGTTGCTGTTGGTGGGGGTGGAAACAGATCATGGACAGAATTGCCAAAAGGCCAAAATAAATTTAAAATTTCTTTGGATAGACTTATAATATTCTTAATAAACCCTAAATGCTATGCAGCACCTTCCAAAGCACTCAGCAAAAAGGTCTGAATGCTTCTTAACACAGAGATCTTTAACAATAGAGCTAGTTTTGGTTCCTGAGAGACAGCACTGAATAATCAACTTCTAAGCAAAGATGTAAACAGGGTGATTTTTTCTTTGATCTTCCTCTTTTAGCCAGCCATCTTTCCCTTTTCAGTATTCATTTCCAAGAGCACCAAATGGTTAAATATTTCTATGCTATCTTGGAATCAAACTCAGTCCCATCCATCTATCTGCAGTGGTCTTCCCACAGTGAGACAGAGCAACTGTACTCGAGGGTATTTGGAGCGCTGTACCCCACCACTCCCACTTTCCAACACTCACACAGCTTGCACAGGTGGAATATTTTAGGCATACAGAGAAGAAACACACTTTGGCTCAAAGCCACACATGCAGCCCAATGCATTGCCAGCAATAAGATCCATACTTTTCAGACCTGAAGTCTGAATATTTATTCAAATGTATATGTTTGACCTATGGACATGAACTAAGGTGGGAGAATGCTGGTGGGAGGGCAGGTGCAGGGCAGAGTGGAATATAGAGGAGAAAAAATGGGACAACTGTAATATCATAATAAAATATAAAAAATTTTTGTTCTTGATGGTGCTGTTTTAAATTTAATTTATTTCCCTTTATTATATCATGCTGCTGGACTTCAGCTGCTTTTCCTCAATTACTGATTTGAAATTTATAAAACACCTCAATATTAAATGTTATTTAATATAAGCTTTACCAATAGGCAGTTTATCATTTTAACTTAAGAATGACTTTTAAATTAACTTCCAACATTAAGACTATGTGAAGTCCTCCAGGCATGTGTAAAGTCAGCCTCAAATAAATGTTATACAGTCACTGTGAAAGACCAATGGAAGTCCCATTCCAACTGGAATTGCCTTGCTTGTATGTAAGCTGTTAGTAACCACACATGGCACAGGTTTCACAGAATGTCAAAATATTATTTACCTGTCCTGGAACAACACTAAAGTTCAGGTTAAGATATGGAAAAAGAAAAAAAAAACAAAAACCTAAAAGTCAAATAAATAATTTTATATAAAATGCACACACACAAAGATGTACAGAGCCCTCTCTCTATATGTATATACATATGGGTATATGTATGTGTATATGCATGTGTGTATGTATATATACATATATACATGTGTATATATACATATCTATAGGTGTATATATATACACATATAGGCATGGCTCTGTCAAATATGTTGTTTAGTATTTCACTGAAAACCTATCAACTGTCTGTTAAAATATCACCAATACCACAATATATGTATATTTATACAGTTTAACAGTTTAGCTATAATGCATTATATGCGTCATACTTTTGAACCTCACGTAAAGGAGGAAGGTTAATATAGTAATTTGACAGAGGAAAAGGTGGTGAGTCAAATCTAATGAGCCTTGGAAAGGTAAGTAACTGATTCCCATGATAGCCGTTAGAATCAAAAGAGTATGCACTGTTGTTGGGATTGCAGACTGGTACAACCACTGTGGAAAACAGTATGTAATTTCCTCAGAAAACTAAAAATGGATCTGCCCTTTGTTCCAGCAATTCCACTGCTGGGACTATATCCTAAGAACCCTGAAACACTAATCCAAAAGAACCTATGCACCCCAATGTTCATAGCAGCACAATTTACAATAGCCAAGTGCTGGAAATAACCTAGGTGCCCATCAGTAAATGAATGGATC
>CM052538.1:112419911-112457939 GCA_028533065.1 Trachops cirrhosus
TGTTTTGAATTGTGCATCTGATGGGTTGGCTATCTCTTGGTCACTTAAAAGGATGGGTTCTGGGGCTTTCATTTGTTCTTCTGATTGAGTTATCTTTTGTTTTTTGGTCTGGTCTTGCCTATTATGTATGAGGGGCGGAGCCTTAGGTGTTCACCAGGGCAGGGCAACTGAGTCACTGGGTTGTGACTCTGTATGTGGGGGCAGGGTCTTGTTACAGGATGCAGCCAAGAGGGGGGCCCCACATAGGGATTTGGAATGGGGCCCAGAACTCAAGGTGTCCAGGAAATATTAGGATGTCCTAACCTCCTCCCACAGGTGTGGGTTGGGGGAAGGGACAAATGGAGCAGGGCCATTTCCATAGCAACAGCTTTGCAGCTAACCTCTGGTGTAGTCATTTAATATATCTATAATCTTTAAATGGTTACATAGATATGTTAAATAGCTGTGGCCATGCTCTGTGTCAGGGGAATGGAAGTAACTTCCCCACCAAGACATAAATGGGGGGGCAGGCCCCCCAAGTTACATCACCTGCGTGAAAGCTTGGCGATGACTGGCTCCAGGACATGGGGCCCCGCGGAAAGTATAACCGATGGTTGGAGGAGTCAGAAATGGGCCTGCAGAGGAAGATTGGTGTGAGGATTTAAACAGATACGTGGCAGCCATTGCAAGGAGAACCATGCAGCTTTGGCAGAGTGCAGACCCCTGCAGCTTTAGAAGGGGGAACCACCACTCAGCTTTAGCAGAGATCCCAGTGACACAGCAGGTGATGCCGGGAACCAAGGGAGGCCTACCAGTGGAGCACAGATTACTGGGAGGAACCGGGGGCTGCCTGAGCCAGGGACTTCTATTTCTTTTCCTGAGATACGGTACCCCAGACTGGGCAAAGGGGGAAGGAAGGACTGTGTGTGTGTTTGTGGGTGTTTTAAGGGACTTTGGGATTTTGATGAAAACATTAGGTCACTACTTTAAGTCTGTATAGCATTAAATAAACATTTCCTTACCTTTTCAAGAATCTCTGGCATTGAGAGATGTCTTTCCTATAAGGCGGCGGACATAACGAACCTGGGGGGCTCCTTTCGGTAATAGTATATTGCCCTTTGGCCCCCTTTGGCCCCCTGTGTTCTGTAACAGTCTGAGAAGGAACAATGGCGCTTGCTGTGCTCTGCATCAGACTTCAGTCTTTTCTGCCGTTTCCCCCAAGCAAACTGTACCTTTCTGGTGCTGATTCCCGTGTGGTGGGCTTGTGCACCCGTGGGTCTCTCCAACAACCTCTTCTATGAGGCGGGAGTCTCTCCCTGTGCCTCAACCCCCACAGGTGTTTTCAATCAGTGCCCCAAGGCTCTATTTCCCAGCACTGGGATCCTGGGTTGCACACAGTGCCTTGCTTCACAATCGTCACCTTGCTGGGTCTGCAGGTTGCCACCACTGGGCTGGGGTTTGCCAGCTGCCGCTTGCGCGCCCAGGGTCCACCCACTGAGGTCTTACACGCCAGGTCCCAGAGCTCTTTTTGCCGCACCACCCCTCTCCTCCTGGCTGCCCAACTCCACCCCCCCTACCAGTCTGGATGAACATGTCTATTTTAACTTCTTGGTTGTCCGACTTCCATACAGTTCAATTTTCTGTCAGTTCTGGTTGTTATTTTATTTCTAAATTGTTGTTGTCCCTATCTTGGTTGTGCGAGGAGGCACAGTGTGTCTACCTATGCCTCCATCTTGGCCGGTAGTAGCAAGGAGAGAAATTTAATCTAAAACTGCTAACTAGGACTAGTTTAGAAAAAATAAAGACTATTCATTCAGCAACCATTTTTTGTAGGATAATTATGTGCCAAGTATCATGTTTTTGGTTCTGTGAGTAAACCAGTTAAAATGTTGATGCTGTCCTGGTAAAGTTGAGGATTTAATGTAAATCATCAAGGAGAGGCAAAACCAAATTATGTGAGTCCCCAAAGCAGAAAAAGATACAAGCACCTATGTTCCTACTATTTAATAAGAATGGTAATAATGACTCTCAAGCCTCTGTTTCTCACTATTCCATATCCCATCCACAGAGTAATCACCATGTTCTTGAGCCTTATGTTTTCCATTTCTATATCATTAATTTTGCATGTTTATGCAATTTGTTATAGTTCATGTTCACTGCTACATAGTATTCCCCTGTATAAACATACTTCAAGTTACATATTTATTGTTCTGTCAGTGTATATTTGGATGATTTCTGACTTTTTGCTAATATAAGAAATGTAACCATGAATACTTGTCTCTTCATCCACATTCAGAAGAGCTTCTCAGCAATTATATCTTATAGCTGAGATTATCAGGCTATACAGTATGAACATATTACACTTACAGGGTAATGATAAATTGTTTCAAAAAGAGAACAGACCAACTTACCTTTTACCAGCACACAGAATTACAAATTTTAGTTTACATACTCTAAAAACTTGATTTATAGATATTTTGGGATTTACAGATATAGTAGGTTTGAAACAGCATTATCATGTGTGTTTAATTTGTGTTTCCCTGAATACCAGTGATATTTAACACATTTTGATAGATTTATTAACTATTCTTATATCCTTTCCTGTAATCATTTTACAGGGTAATGCTGGAGATTTTAGTTTGTGTACAGGCTATTTCTCACAAATCCATCATACTAATCCTTTGTCAGTTATTATATGTTCTACATATCTCTTCAAGTTTGCATTAATGAAGACTGTTAATGAAATGTTTACATTGAATAAAATCTTAATTTCCTGGAGTGAAATTCCTCAATATTATTCTACATGGCTTGTGCATTTTCTCTTTACTATTTATTGTTCATGTATTGCTTAAATATTTCCCTTATATCATACAGATTCCCCTATTTATTTACTTCAAAAATTTTAAGATTTATTTTTGCACACAAATCTTTACTTCAACTGGAACTGATCTGAGATTACTAAGTCACAAATTTCAAATAGTTTGAAAAGGATCATCAAGTGTTCCTAAAGCATTATTAATAATCCATTCCTTCTCCCACTGATCTGCAAATATACCTCTACCACATATAGTTGTCATATTTATGTGGATTTGTTTGTAGATCTCTATTTTCTTTTACTGGACTCTTCTTTGACTGTCTCAGTACTAATGCCACATTGTCTTCATTGATAAAGTTACATGACAATTATTATTTAATTTGGCCAAGATCTTAACCTGTTTATTTTTGAAATGTGTCTTGGCTCTTCTTGATCCTTTGTATTTTGTTTTATATTAATTTTATAAATGTCAAGTTTCATAGCAAAGGTTATAATTTTGTTTGGAATGACATTTGATCTACAGATCAATTTTAGAAGAAGGTATCTAGTAATAAAACTAACACAAAATACAGGATATTTTCTTGAATAAAATTATAACCCTTGGGGAAATTTTTAGTACCTTCTTGAAAGACATTAGATGATATACAAAAAATGGAGATATCCCAGGTTATAGTTAATAAGACTGCTTTGACCAATATTCTCTCAGCTATCCTTCATGTCTCTCAATATGTTCTGCATGTCCCCTATATTTGGTTCCATCGTCTTTTGTGTAGTTTCTTCCATTCTCCCTTAACTTTTTTATTGTGTCTAATCTGATGTTCATTGTATTATTAATTTCAATGTTATTTTTTATTTTCTAAAGTTTCATTTGATTTATTTCTTAATTTGTTTGGGAACCTTTCAAAATCTTTTATTCCTCAGACTTCTTTTGAATCACACACAAACACAGATATATACAAACACACACACTCACACATATACTGGTTTTACATTTCTGACATTGTTCTAAATCTGCAAACATGGAGGGTCTAACTTTCTTTTCCATCACATCTTCTTTGGCTTATTGTCCATTATAGTGCTTTTTTCTTCATATTTTCTGATGTTGTGAGTTTATATTAATGAAATCTGATCTGTAAAATTTCTTTGAATCCTGTATTAAAGGAGAGTTTCTTAAGGCCATACCACTCTCACAGTGCCCAATCTCCTCTGACCTCAGAAGCAAAGGAGAACTTCTTCAGAGAGAAACTGTGATTGCTTCTGCCAGCTATCTGTAGGAACTAAAAATCAGGAACTAATTTTAAAAAATTTACATCTTAAGATTGTTTGGAACCAAAAGTATGATAAAATTCCAGTCACAAATCCAATCCATATATCAATTTGAGGTTTTGAATTCTCAGGAGACTATCTATCTATCATCTATCTATCTATCATCTATCTATCTATCTATCTATCTATTATCTATCTCCCCTAGCCCCTGTGCTAAATTCAATGTAGAAAAGTTTGCTTATTTTTCCCTCTGTGTAGAACCTCTTTCCTTCTCTCATTCACTGAGTGTGTCACTCTTCAGGACTTTGGCTTTAAATAGGCATCTCCTATGAGTCACCTGCTTTTATATATGTCCTTGTTTTTTTTTTTCTCCTTTCTCCTGCACCATATGCAGTCATTCAAAAAGCGAAACCTTAAAATCTCTCCAAAAGCAAATAACAAGTTTATAATTTGCTTATCTATACATTCCTATTCTCACTTCATGTTTTGCTTCAATTAATAGTCATTACTTTCCTGTGAGGGGTCTGTGTGTGTGTGTGTGTGTGTGTGTGTGTGTAAGAGAGACAGACAGACAGACAGACAGAAGAGAGATTGAGATTTAGAACTTTTTCTTATTTACATTAAAATATTTGTTCAGGATATCTAGTCTTCCTTTCTGACAGAGAGAAATTCATAATTAAAATTTTTGAATTGTTATTTTTTTAAAGGTTCTTTTTTTTTAATTTTATTTATTTATCTTTAGAGGGGAAGGGAAGGAGAGAGGGAGACAAATATCAATGTATGGTTGCTTCCTGTGCATTCCCTGCTGGGAACTGGCCTGCAACCCAGGCATGTGCCCTGACTGGGAATCGAACCGTGATCTCTTGGTTCACAGGCCCGCGCTTAATCCACTAAGCTACACCAGCCAGGGCTGAATTGTTATTTTTGAGTGATTTTAATAATTAAGTTATTAAATTAGACATTATTAGTAAATGTAAATGTCAAATAAAATGCATTTTATATTATACTTCTTTCTTAATGGTTATATTATAGTGAATTGCTGCTACCTTCATAAAATGGTGTCTTATGTTGCTACTCTAAGCACATTTGCATTAAAAGGAAACTCTACTGAGTATATAATATAGTACATACATTACATAATAATATTGACAGAATATAACCACATTAGCTATTTCAAAAGTTTCAGAAAATGTATACTAAATGCTTTCTGAGACTTGGTTCTGAGATAATTTTCATAACCCATGATTCAGGAATATGTCATTAATGAAATCACACTTATATGAGGTCTTCTCAAAGTGTTTCTGCACTAAGGCTATAGGTCAGGATCTGGAATTGTTTCACAATAATGTCAGTACTAATGTGTTGTATTAATACTTCCATGTAGTTTCAAACTAGAGCACAGAAATTACTTCTCTAATGTATTTATATCATTGCTTTAAAAATATCTTGCTAAGACAATCTGGATCTACAGCCTTTAAAAGTTATAAATTATACTGCATATTATCTCTTAAACAACAACTTTATTGTATCATTACTTTACATTTAGAATAGATAATAATTTATATGTAACATTTCAGTTACTCTTTGCCAGAGGGAGAAATCTAAACTCAGATCCTGGCTTTCAATATTATGGTTTATTTGTTTTGTCTCGCTTTTTGTTGTTTTGGTGGTTGTTATTTGCTCATTCAGATATGCTTATAGGTAGTGATAAAGTAACTTACTAGGCTAGAATACATTATATGTTCCTTTACATCTTTAGATTGGGGAAAATTTTACATTTTTATATAGCTCGGTCTGTCCAGAAAGTATCTGGCCAAATAAAATGAAAAATAGAGACATTTATTGAAAATACAAAGTACAAGAAACATTAGGCATAGGACAATGATACCCCAGTCTCTTTCAGAGTAGGCACCTGGGGACCTCACACAATTCTCCCAGCATCTCTTCCACTATTCAAAACACTCTGTAAAATCCTTTGTTGGAATTGCTATCAGCTGCCCCCTCTTATTTTTCTGAATTTCATAGATGGTCTGAAATTTCTTCCCTTTCAACAATGATTTTAGTTTTGGGAAAACCCAGAAGTCTCGGGGTGCCAAATCTGGGCTGTAAGGGGTGCTGAGTCATCTGGGTAATGTGATATTTTGCTAAAAATCTCTACACTACAAGCAGTTGCATGAACAGGCATGTTGTTGAAGCTACCAATCATCAGTTGCCCATAGATGTACTCGTTTTCATCATATTGCATCTCTCAACCAATGAAGGGCATTGAGGTGGTACTCTGTACTAATTGTTTGGCCTGAAAGGGCATACTTATGAGGGATAACACCTTCCCAATTAAAAAAAAAAACATTTAGCATGGTCTTGATCTTGCTGAGACTGCTATGCATTTTTCAGGCATGGAGAACCAGGCAACTTCCATTGGGACAACTGGGATTTTGTTTCCAGATCATAGCCATAGACCAACAACTCATCTCCACTTACGACCTTCCTGAGGAAATCTGGTTCATTGTTAGCTGTTTGAATCAAGTCCTTAACAGGTGCAGCATGGCGCTCCTTCTGCACTGGTAGCAGAAGCTGTGGAATGAATTTTGCCCTGACATGTTTCATGCCAAGGTCCTGTGTCAAAATCTTGGACACAGTTTTTGGAATCTGCAGATCAACTTCTAGTTCTCTCACTATCAGTAGCCGATCTTAGTTGATTGTAGCCTATACACATTCAACATTCTCCAGTGTTCTGCTTGTCACAGATCTCCCAGAATATGGATCGCTTTCAAGAAATTCTCAACAGCATTTGAAGCATTTGTGCTACACTTTTATTTGAGTTGCACTCATTGCATCATGCCTGAAAGCCTTCTGAATTATCTGAATAGTTTCTACAGAGGAATGTTCAAGCTTACTGCAAAATTTCATGCAGATCCATTGCTCTATTCACTCAGTCATTTTGAATGTGATGGCCACACAGTACACATGCTCACTCAACTGTGTCTACTGCCCCCAATGACTGGTACAGTAAAGTCATCATTGCTCATGCATGCACATTCCAGTCCACTCCCCTTGGCTGCCAGGTTAAATTGGGATCATGCAAGCCATTTTTATTATATTAAAAATGGCTGGATTTAGTTTGAACAGACCTTATATTTAGACTAAATTGAGACAAGTGTACCTAATATTTCTAATATAAAGTTAAAATAAGCTTTTATTCTTCTTTAACTTTCTCATATTATTTGAGTTTTGGGGATTCATATTTTTAACACGATAATTAAATTCCAAACAAGTATCACTGGCAAATATGTTTTCCCTTATCATTGGTTCTCTTTTCATTTTGTTGAAATTTTCTATAGCCTTGCAGAAGCTTTTACATTTGATATAGTCCCATTTGTTTATTCTTTCCTTTATATCCCTTGTCTTAGAGGACATATCAGAGAAAATATTGCTGGGTGGGATATCTGAAATTTTCCTGCCTATGTTCTCCTCTAGGACTTATATGGTGTCACACTTACATTTAAGTCTTTTGTCCATCTTGAGTTTATTTTGATGTGTGGCATAAGTTGGTGATCTATGATATCTTGGTTGAGGGTTTGATCTCCAAAATACATAAAGAACTCACATGACTCCATTCCAGGAAGACAAACAATCCAATTAAAAAATGGGCAAAGAACCTCAACAGACACTTCTCCAAGGAGGACTTATAGAGGGCCCAGAGACACATGAAAAGATGATCAACATCACTAGCTAGCAGAGAGATGCAAAGTAAAACCACAGTGAGACACCACTTCACACCAGTCAGAATGGCCATCATAAACAAATCAGCAAACAAGTAGTGCTAGGGAGGTTATGGAGAGGAGGAAACACTGTTGGTGGGATTGCAGACTGGTGCAGACACTATGGAAAACAGTATGGAATTTTCTCAGAAAACTAAAAACGGAACTGCTTTTTGACCCAGCAATTCCACTGCAGGGACTGTACCCTAAGAATCTTGAAACACTTATTCAAAAGAACTTGTGCTCCGCAATATTCATAGCAGTGTTATTTATAATAGCCAAGTACCTGAAAAAGTCTAAATGACTATCAGTAAATGAGTGGATAAAAAACCTGTAGTACATTTACACAATGGAATACTATGTAGCCAAAAGAAATAAGGAACTCCTACCCTTCATGACACCATGGATGGAACTGGAGAGTAATATATTAAATGAAATAAGCCAGGCGGTGAAAGACAAATACCAAATGATCTTGCCTGTAAGTGTAACCTAATCAACAAAACAAACAAATGACCAAAATAGAATCAGAGACTTGGAAGTAAAGAAGGAACTGACAGTGACCAGAGGGGAGAGGCGAGGGGGGTGATGGGGAAAGACCAGGAAGGGGAAAGTCAAACAACATGTATAAAGGACTTATGGGCATGGTCAATGGGGTGGGGATTGACCCTGGGAGTGAAGGAGTGGGCGGGACAGGCAAGAGCAATGGCGGGGGGGGGGGGGGATTGGGATAACTGTAATTGAACAACAATAAAAAAATAATTTATGAAAAGAATATTTTTCTGGTTTACTGAAGTTAAGATATAGTACACAGGCATCACTACAATTAAAATACAATAAAATATTTTTAGATTTAACTAAAAAATTCCAAACAAATATAAAATAAAGAAGGATGGCATACAGTGACATTTTTCACATACAAAAAGAAATTCAATATCATGGTAAATGTTATAAAAACACTAGTAGATGAGATATTTAATAAGCATAAAACACTTCTTTTCCACATTTTGGGAACTATTTATAGCAAAACATGATAAATGGAATTCATAAATGGCAAATTCAATATATAAAGTGTTTTCCTATTACTACATATATAAACCATGTGAAGAATGAAAAGTTATTTCAAGTTATAGCCCTCAGAAACCCCTACAGGTTTCCAGGTCTAGGTCTAAAAATATACAAGATGAACCTGGATCATCTAATTTAACAAATAAGGAAGTAAGACTACTGAGTTCTAATCAAAAGCACTTCCAAAGCAACTAAAGGAGTCTATACTAGCCAAAGTTAGGGTAATAAGCATAGTGTTACTCAACAAGGAATCAATTCAACCAATAAAAAACACACTGCTTATTAGGTTTTAAGGCTGCCAGGAAACTGAAATACTTAGAAGAATGTAAATAAATAGAAAGATCCAAACACCTATCTTTCTGTTCCTCCACAAGAAATACAGGAGGAGTCAATAAATAGTAGGTTTACAGTCCTGAGTATGTAAAACAGCTTATTTTTGTATTGTTTTTATTAATTATTGAATTCTTTACTTATAACTATAAACTTACTTTTGCCCCCCATAATAAAGTATAAAAGATAGCTGACAAGAGTAACTTTCACTTTCTAGAGGATTTTCTGCTAAAGAGATATCTGTTAGAGATAAAGAATGATAAACCTGGAATATCATCTCTTTATAAATCCTAATGGTATAATGAATCTCCATAATAATAAAAAAGCACTGAATAGAAGATCTTGTTTAGAAGAAAAACAATCATGAGAAGTACTTTATAAAGCAAATATGGAAATGTGAATACTGATTGGATATTTAATATATAAAGAAAGTAATGCTGTTTTTTTAAAAGACTTTATTTATTTAGTTTTAGAGAGAGGGGAAGGGAAGGAGAGAGAGGGAGAGAAACATCTCTCACGTGCCCCCTGCTGGGGACCTGGCCTGCAACCCAGGTATATGCCCTGACTGGGAATTGAACCATGACCTTTTGGTTCACAGGCCCGCACTCAATCCACTGAGCTACACCAGCCAGGGAAATAATGCTGTTTTAGGAGTGATAAAAGTAATGTGATTTGTTAAAACAAAAAGTCCTTAACTTTCAAAACTGCATGCCCAAAAACTTACAGATCAAATAAGATGATGTTGAGGGTTTTTTAAAATAATGTGTGGTAGTAGAAAGTGATTAAGCAAATGAGTGAAAAAAGATTCACCATTTTGGTGATAGTTATTGAAGGTGGGTGATGTGTATTCAGGATTTATTATACTGTTATTTTTAGCTTGTAAAATGTATGTTTGAAATTTCCTGTAATAAAGATAGCAACATTGTTTAAAATGTAATGCAATATGATTCCCATTAGGGACATTTACCCCTAAAATAACTTTATTAACAGTGAAAAACAAGTACAAATGTGTAATCCTTGACTGTACTAAGTTGACAGTCATTTTTATGTCAAAATTGGTTTCAATAATTTGTTAACTCTATAATTAATATTGGTTCATATATAGGACATCTTATCTATTGTTCTAAACAGTTAACCCATGTGATATTTAAATTTCAGCAGATATTTAGTTTTTTAATACTTATAAATTTGGTGAAGAGCCACCCAATTAGTCATTCCAGAGCCAGAAAACCCTTCTGCAGAGGGATAGATAGTTATATTTTAGGTTTTCAGGCAATACTGTCTCTTTCACAACCACTCAACTCTGCTAATATAGCACAAAAGCAGCCAGAGATGATACACAAATGAATGGGCATGACATGTTCTAATAAAACTTGGTTTACAAAAACCAGGAGTGGGCCGGATTTGGCCCATGCAGTAGGGTCTGCCACCACCTAAAATTATTACTGCAAATCAATAAATGGTATTGACAAAAGCATAGGAAATAGATAAGAAGAGGAAGCCAAGTGGTTGAATGTCAATATATATGAAAATAGAATACAAGGGTGGTATTTTAATTTAATGAGAAAAGAATGATAAACTTTATTTTTAATTAATAATGTCAATATGTCTAATATCCATTAAGAAAAAAGGTAATTTGGTCCTTAACCACATTATTTACAAAATTATATACAGATTGATTAAATATTTAAATATGTAGAATAAAGCAATAAGAGTCTTAAAAATACTTTATATAATTGTGTGCATCCAATGATTTTGGAAGAGTTTCTAATAAACACAGAATGTTTTGAGGATAAGGGTGTCTTTGGTCAAAAAAAAAATTACAACTTTTATGCAGTAAAATATTTCACAAAGTGAATAGACAAATGATACACAGGGACTAGTATTTGCAATATAGATAACAGGAAGTACATAAAATTTAACAGAAAAGACAATCCAATAGCAATATAGGAAAGGATGACAATGAGTGACTGTGTCCTCCTAACACATTCTTGTCTTGTTTGTTAGTAACAGAGACCTGTTGTTAACTCAGACATTCTGCCAAAAATGTAAAATACTATATTCAACAAACTATACGAAACTGTATGCAGCAGTATCTACCTTCTAGCCAGTGTAACATAGGCAGGAAAAAGGAATATGTGCATTTAAGGATGATCTATTGTAAAGGAAGGAAGCACTTAACTCCTCTTCTTTCTGCTTCTAGGTGTCTGGTAACTAATGACTAAAATCCCAGCCTGTGATAGTGCCCAGATTAAAATATAGTAGCATGGCAGAGTACACAGTGGACCCAGAGCTCAGGTCACAGCAGAAAGCCACCAATACCTGAACTGCCTACTGCTGTAACTTTCTTATCACAAATAGAATCAATCTTCTATATGGGTTGATGTACTATTGTTTAAATGTTTTATTTAATGCAGCCAAATCTAATTCCAATCAACAATAAGAAAACGAATCCCATAAAAACAAAATTAACAGCCAATAAATACACAAAAAGATTGTCAAACTGAAATTAATAACATGTTAGATAATATACATCAGACTGATAAAACTTTAAATAACTGATAATAACAGCAGATGGCCTATATATAAGGGGACACTCACATAATGCCCGGGGATTGTGAGTTTTGAAAGACTTTTTAGAAACCAAATGGGTAACATTAAAAAAAACTTTGACCCAAACAGTCCTTCCTGCTAAACTATCCCATTAAAAAAATAATAATTTAAAGATGTGAGGGTTAAATATAGTTTCTGTGTTACACTACATTTATAGTGATAAAAATCAATGGAAACAATGTATATGATATCAATGAGTATATGGACTATATTACTACCAGATTTATTGTAAAGGAATTTAAGAAGTAAATTGGAGGTACAATAGTTAACATGACAAGATTTCCACAGGTACCTTTAAATACTGTGTGTGTGTGTGTGTGTGTGCGCGCGCACAGTTTGGGTATGTTTGATAGATATGAAAAACATTTGTCTTGCACAATACAGAAAAATGATGTATGTATAGACTATCAAATATCATTTAGTATAAATATGTAAACCTATATAATTATATCTGAGCATAATGAGAAATATGAAATTATAAGCATAGTGCCATGATTACCTGGGGTAGAGAAAAAGTCTGATGTAAGTAGAGCTAAGCAAAGAAGAAAAAATGTATTATACTACTCAGAAAAAAGTGTGTACAATGGCTTATCTAATACTATCATTGCTATGTCTGTGTATAGGTGTGTGTGTATGTGTGTGAAAATGAGAAAGAAATAATCACCAAAATACTAGTAGCTATTTCAGAATGATTACTAAGGATATTTCATGACATGAACTGATATTGTAGAAACAAACAAGTGAACCAGTCAAACTACATAATAACTTACTCTTGTAATTAATGGATTATACATATAGCTGACTGCCCTAAATATATCATTTCAACAAAGTATATCTCACATCTATCCATTGTTTTTCAAGAGCACCTGAATCATGAGCAGACAGGAGCCAGAAACCTAATTATTAACCAAAGAATAGGAAACTTCATGACCTTTCACACTACTGGATCTGGTGGCTACAATACTTAAAAATCAGCCAAGGAAGTGAGTTGTTTGGAGGTAAGTTGTCTTAAATATTGACAATTTGCAAACCTGGGAAACAAGTTTACAAATTGACTTAAAAATTTCTTTAAAAAAAGTAAAAAGATAAGAAATTCCCCTAGCAAGTGATATAATAGGTGACACTGTATTTTGGACAAGAAGGTAAAAAAAATAATGTCAACTATCACAAGTCTAGAAAAGTGAGGTAAAATTCTCATTGGAGTCTATATACAAGCAATATGGTACCAGTAATAAAGCACTGAGATGAGACAATGGAAGAGGAAAATCACATGGCTACTCTTGAAGTTGTAACCATACTACAAACTACAAACTATAGCTATGGGTGCTGACATCTAAAGATGGCCTTCATATAAAGCAACACTCTTTATATATAACAACACTCATATAAAACAACACTCTCCATTTAAATTCAGAGAAACACAAGCCAATATGCATTTGGAAAGAACTATTTTGTCCACTGTTGGCCAACAGACTTCTTTTTAAAAATTTATTGTCCTTCAAAAATAACCAAGATCAGAGCAGAATTAAATGACATAGAGACTAAAAGAGCAATCCAAAGGATCAATAAATCCAGGAGCTGGTTCTTTGAAAAGATAAACAAAACCAACAAGCTTTTAAGTAGACTAATCAAGAAAAAAAAGAGAGAGCCCAAATAAATAAAATCAGAAGTGAAAGAGGGGAGATTACAACTGACACCACAGAAATGCAAATGATTGTAAGAAATTACTACAAACAACTATATGCCAAGAAATTTCAAAACCTGAGTGAAATGGACAAATTACTAGAAAAATATAATCTCCCAAAATTGAATGAAAAAGAAGCAGAAAACCTGAACAGACTGATAACAGCTAGTGAAATCAAAGCAGTAATAAAAAAACTCCAGGCACACAAAAGCCCTGGACTGGATGGTTTCACAAGAGAATTTTACAAAGTATTTAAGGAAGAGTGAACCCTTATCCTTCTCAGATTATTCCAAAAATTCTAAGAAGAGGGAAGACTCCTAAACTCTTTTTATGAAGCCAGGATCATCCTAATTCCAAAACCAGATAAAGACACAACAAAAGAAGAAAACTATAGGCGAATATCACTGATGAACATAGATGCTAAAATCCTCAACAAAATATTGGCAAACCGCACCCAGCAATACATTAAAAAGATCATACACCATGATCAAGTGGGATTCATCCCAGGGATGCAAGGATGGTACGATGTTCACAAATCAACAAAAGTAATACCTCACATAAACAAGAGCAAAGACAAAAATCACATGATCGTATTAATAGATGCAGGTAAAGCATTTGGTAAGGTACAACACCCATTTATGATAAAAACATTCAGCAAAATGGGAGTAGAGGGAGCATAAATCAACATAATAAAGGCCATATATGAGAAACTTACAGCCAACATCATACTCAATGGACAAAAGCTAAAAGTTTTCCCCCTAAGATCAGGAACAAGACAAGGATGTCCACTTTCACCACTTCTATTCAATATAGTACTGGAAGTCCTAGCCACAGTGATCAGACAAGAAAAAGAAATAAAAGGCATCCAAATTGAAAAGGAGGAAGTAAAAGGGTCACTGCAGATGACATGGTAGTGTACACAGAATACCCTATAGGCTCCACCAAGAAACTACTTGACCTAATAAGTGAATTTGATAAAACAGCAGGATTCAAAGTCAATATTCAGAAATCAAAGGCATTTTTATACACCAACAATGAAAGATCAGAATGAGACATGGGGAAAAAATCCCATTTCCTATAGCAAAAAAAATAAAGAAAGAAAGAAAGAACCTAGGGATAAACCTTACCAAGGAGGTAAAAGACCTATACTCAGAAAACTACACAACACTGAAGAAAGAAATTAAAGAAGACACAAATAAATGGAAGCATATACCATGTTTGTGGATTGGAAGAATTAACATTATCAAAATGTTCATAGTACCCAAAGCAATTTATAGATTCAATGCAAGCCCTATTAAAGCAATTTATAGATTCAATGCAAGCCCTATATATCAGTGACATATTTCACAGAGAACAAACATTTCAAAAATTTATATGGAACCATAAACAACCTCAAATAGCTACAGAAATTTTGAAAAAGAAGAACTAAGTAGGATAGATCACAATACCTGTTATCAAATTATATTACAAGACCACTGTAGTCAAGACAGTCTGGTACTGGCATAAGAACAGACACATAGAACAGAACAGAGACCCTAGAAATAAACCCATTTATCATGGCCAATTAATATCTGACAAAGGGGGCAGAAGCATAAAATGGAGTAAAAATAGCCTCTTCAACAAATGATGTTAGGAGATCTGGCCAGCTACATGCAAAAAAAATGAAACTTGACCACCAAATTACACCACACACAAAAATAAACTCAAGATGGATAAAAGACTTAAATATAAGTTGCAACACTGTAGGAGTCCTAGAGGAGAACATAGGCAGGAAAATCTCAGATATTCCATGCAGCATTATTTTCACTAATACCTAGAGCAAGGGACATAAAGTAAAGAATAAACAAATGGGACTTCATCAAATTAAAAAGCTGCTGCATAACTAAAAAAAATCAGCAAGATGAAAAGGAATGGATTGTATGGGAAAATATATTCGCAAATGACACCTCAGACAAGGGTTTCATCTCTAAAATATATAAAGAACTCACATGACTCCATTCCAGGAACACAGACAAACCAATTAAAAAATGGGAAAAGGACCTGAATAGACGCTTCTCCAAGGAGGATATACAGAGGGCCCAGAGACATATGAAAGGACGCTCAGCATAACTAGCCATCAGAGAAATGCAAATTAAAACCACAATGAGATACCACTTCGCATTGGTGAGAATGGCCATCATAAACAAATTAACAAATAAGTAGTGCTGAGGAGGCTGTGGAGAGGAGGAAACCTTACTACACTGTTGGTGGAATTGCAGACAGGTTCAGACACTATGGAAAACAGTATGGAATTTCCTCAAAAAACTAAAAATGGAACTGCCTTTTGGCCTGGGAATTCCACTGCTGGGATTATACCCTAAGAATCATGAAAGGCCATTTCACAAGAAACTATGT
Source organism: Trachops cirrhosus (assembly GCA_028533065.1). Lineage (NCBI taxonomy): Eukaryota > Metazoa > Chordata > Mammalia > Chiroptera > Phyllostomidae > Trachops > Trachops cirrhosus. Next base: position 112,435,819 of record CM052538.1, read on the forward strand.
ACCCCATGGCAGCACAATTTACAACAGCCAAGTGCTGGAAACAACCTAAGTGCCCATCAATAAATGAACGGATTAAGAAACTGTTGTACACTTACACAATGGAATACTATGCAGCAGAAAGAAGGAACTCCTACCCTTCACAACAGCATGGATGCCACTGGACTCCAAGAGCATTATGCTAAGTGAAATAAGCCAGGCAGTAAAAGACAAATACCATATGATCTCACCTATAATGGGAACCTAATCAACAAAACAAATAAGCAAGAAAAATATAACCAGAGACATTGAAATTAAGAACAAACTGACAGTAACCAGAGGGGAAGGAGGAGGGGATAATAGGGGAATAGGGGGAAGGGTTGTCAGGAACATGTATAAAGGACACATGGACAAAACCAAGGGGGGTAGGATCAAGGGTGGGAGGTGGGGATGGCTGGGGTGGGGGGAGTAGAAGGGAGGGAAATGGAGACAATTGTACTTAAACAACAATAAAAAATGTGGAAAAAAACCTTATCAAAACTGTAGTATTTTTGTATACCCATTTTAATGTTGAAGATGGAAGAAAATATACAAATTTTTAGCATATTATGCTTTATTATTTCAAGAAAGGTAAAAACACAACTGAAATGCAAAAAAAAAAAAAAAAGATTTTTGCAGTGTATGGAGAAGGTGCTGTGACCTATTGAATGTGTTGAAAGTGGTTTGTGAATTTTCTTGGTACTATTGACATTTTGGCCAAATAATTCCTTGCTGTGGGGCTGTCTTATACATTGAAAGATCTTTAGCAGCACTCATGGTCTCTACCCACTAGAAGACAAGAGCAGAGATAGCTGACATACTCGAAATATCCAAGTCAATAAAGTTATTGGTGAAAATTAAAAAGGTGTCTTTTTATTTTATGGAAAATATGGACTTTTTGGCCAACCCCTATATCAGATTCAAAAGAAGAGTCACCTCTTTTACCTGAAAACAATAAATACCTTTTTTTAAAAAATTTTTATTTATTTATCTTTAGAGGCAAAGGGAAAGAGAGAGGGAGAGAAATATCAATGTATGGTTGCTTCTCATGCATCCCCTCCTGGGAACTGACCTGCAACCCAGGCATGTGCCCTGACTGGGAATCGAACCTTGATGCTTTGGTTCACAGGCCCAAGCTCAATCCACTGAGCTACACCAGCCAGGACATTTATATGGGAATAAATACCTTTTAATCCTCACCAAAAGTCACCCTTCTTAATTTTATAAAGAGAGGACTGAGGGAGGGGGAGAGAGAGAAAGAGGGAAGGGGAGTGAGAAAGAGAGAGAGAGAGAGGGAGAGAGGGAGAGAGAGAGAGAGAGAGATATCAGAGAAACATTGATTAGTTGCCTTGGTACATCCCCAGACTGGGGATTGAACCTGAAACCCAGGTGTGCCCTGACTGGTGATCAAACCTGCAACCTTTTGGTATATGGGACAACGCTCCCACCAATAAAGTTACCCAGCCTGGGCAACAGTGAAGATTTTTAAAATGATGTAAGTTGTTCTTTTTTTAAAAAAAAATTACTTTATCGTTGTTCAATTAGTTGTCTGCATTTTCTCCCCACCCCAGCCAAACCTCCCTCCCTCCCTTGTTTCCACCCTTCCCCTTGGTTTTGTTCATGTGTCCTTTACAGTAGTTTTTGAAAACCCTTCCCCCAAATTATCCCCTCCCACTTCCCCTCTGGTTATTGTCAGATTGTTCTTTTTTTTAAATTTTTTTATTTTAGATTATTCAGTACAGTTTCTATCCTTTATTCCCATTCCAGCCCACCCACCCATCCCTCCCATTTCCAACCCCCCTAGTTTTGTACACGTGTCCTCTATATTTGTTCCTGTAAACCCTTCCCTTCTCCCTTGAAATGCCCTCCCCTCTCTCCTCTGGGCCCTGACAACCTGTCCTCTATTTCAGTGTCTTTTGTTATATTTTACTTGTTTCTTTGTTTTGTTGTTTAGGTTCCTGTTAAAGGCGAGATCATATGGTATTTGTCTTTCAATGCCTGGCTTATTTCGCTTAGCATAATGCTTTCCAGCTCCATCCATGCTGTTGCAAAGGGTAGGAGCTCCTTCTCTCTTTTGGCTGCGTAGTATTCCATTGTGTAAATGTACCATAGTTTTTTGATCCATTCTTAATTTAAATGTCTCTGGTTATATTTTGCTTGCTTTTTTTTCTTTTGTTGATTATGCTTTTCCAGTTAAAGGTGAGATCATATGGTATTTGTCCCTCACTGCCTGGTTTATTTCAACTTAGCATAATGCTCTCCAGTTACATCCATGCTGTCGCAAAGGGTAGGAGTTCCTTCTTTCTTTCTGCTGCGTAGTATTCCATTGTGTGAATGTATCTAGTTTTTTGATCTGCTCATTTACTGGTGGGCATTAGGTTGCTTACAGCACTTGCCTATTATAAATAGCACTGCTATCTCCACTGATTCTTTGTTATCATTCTTGTGAGCTATGACTGAAACTCTTACTATGTAATTCTCATTTGAATCAACTCACTCTCTTTTTGTGACACTGCAGATCAAGTAAGTCCTTTTTATCACCAAACTTTTATCACTTCCTTCTCCACTTTTTTGCTTTAGCAGAAACCTGGAGCTTCCTAAACATCAACAGCCATCTTTTCCAAGTGCTCATATGGTCTCTCCTGGCTCATAATTATGGGAGAGAAAGTAGTAAGGGTTGCTTCTTGTTGGCTAGGTCACTTCTTATTTAAAATATTGGCAGAAGAATGGAAAGAACAGATTCCTTGTGTCACCCTGAGCAAATGAACTTCTCTAAGCTGTGGTGTCTTCATTTGTAAAACAGAAAAAAAAAAAACCCTCAAACTTTCCAGGCTTATAGATGGAGTCTTATTAATAATAATTACCAGGATTTCACTTACATTCTCCCTTCTTTGTTCATATGGCATCTTTATCCATCTACCAAATCAATATGGAATCTTCAGAATAAGACTACCATATGATGCAGTAATCCCACTTTGGGGTATTTTACCCAAGAAAATAAAATCACTATCCTGAAGAGATATGCACCCCTATGTTCACAACAGTCAAGACATGAAAACAAATTAAGTGTCCACCGACAGATAAATGGATAAAGAAGGTGAGGTACATATATATAATAGAATACTACTTGGCTATAAAAAGAAGGAAATCCTGTCATCTGAAACAATACAGATGAAACTTGAGGGCATTATGCTAAGTAAAATAATTCAAACAGGTAAAGACACTTACTGTATTATCTCACTCATATGTGGAATCTTAAAAAAAACAAATTCACAGAAACAGAGTAGAATTGTGGTAGCTAGGGGTAGAGGGAGTATGGAAAATGGGCAAAGGGGGTTGAATGGTAAAAATGTCCAGCTATAAAATGAAAAAGTTCTGGAGATCAAAGTTACAGTACGGTGACTATAGTTAATAATGCTGTATTGTATACTTGAAAGTTGCAAAGAGAGCAGATCTCAAAAGTTCTCACCACACACAAAAGGTAACTATGTGAGGTGATGGATATTAACTGACCTGAAGGAAGGTAACTGTACACCCTATAAAGTGTACAATGTGGTCACCACAATGTACACCTTAAAGGTTATATGTCAATTATATCTCATTAAAGCCGGAGAAAAATAAAAAAAAAAGACTTGCATCTCCCTAACATTACATTACTGTGCTCTACTAGGTTCTACTGCAATTAACTGTTTGGCCAGGCATCACCTAATTTAAGGTGGAGACATTGATAAAATGAAATTTCTGGAAAAGTAGATATAGGGTAGAGCTCGAGGCTCTGCTTTCCTAAAATGTTCCCAGATGGTGCCAATACTGCTGGTCCATGGTCCAAATCTGAGGGGTCACAGACTTTCAGATCATTGTGTTAAATCCAACTTTCCCGCTCAGGTCTATGATACTATCACCATCACCCTGAACCTTTTCCATAATTAATGGTCTTGGTGATCTCATTCAAAAAAGTTGAGGGTGTTTATCTCTCCATCACATTGTTACTTGTTTTCCTAAAACTTACATAATTTATTGCAACAGCCTTTTTCTCTGAAAATAGGACACACATAGATTCATGCAGCTGAGCTAAGGAAAGACTGCATCTACCAAATCAGAAACTCTCATTTGATAACTAATGGTCTTTGATGATCCCGCCTTAGCCTGGCATCTTTGTTTTAGAAGACATTTTCTCCCAGGAAAATCCTGAATCTTCCTTATAAATTATCTTCTGTAAGGGGCTGCCCAATAAGTTCACAGTATAATCCTGCTCTAACTTTAGTAGTAGGGAATAGTGTAATAGAAGATTAGGTATCCCATGTTATAATAATTACCTTGAAGGGTTGTTATATGGATTAAAACCTATGTCCACCATGTGGTTTATAGTGTGTGTTTAGTAAGTGTCATCTATTGTCCATCAATACTTAGTAATCACTTGAAGTGATAAGAAACCAATAAAACAATGTTGCCCTTAGGGGTCATAGTTCTACATTAGAAGCTAGCTGATTAGCAAATCCTAAATTTAAAAATGTGTTTATTCATATATCCAGCAGATATATAATGAGTACCAATGATGCATCAGGGATATACCAGAAGATAAGCGAGACAAAAATCACTGTCCTCATGGAGCTAATATTCTGGAGGGGGAATTAGAATCAAACATTCATATGACCTTATTGTTTTCCATTAGCTATGATCACAGTCCCTAGGTATAATAAACCCTGAAATGTGCATACCTAAGCCCATATCATCAAAATCACTGCCCTCGTCTTTTCCGCCACAAAGAAGAGAGAAAGGCAATCATCTTATTTTCTAATCTTATCTGTTTTCTAATAAATTTGTGTTTCTGGACAAGTAATTTATCCTCTTGACTATAAGTCTCCTCATCTATAAATTATGGGCATTGTACTATTTAAGCTTTCAAGTCCTTCCCACACTTATTAATCTATGATATTATTATACCACTCTTTCCAAATGCTTAAAACTAGGATCCATTTTCTCCCTCCTTAACACATTCCAGAACTGTCTTTTATGTTTCTTTTCCATTCCACATTTTCAGACATCTATCCTAACTCTAAGAAACACACTGAGCTGCTGCACAGCAGCCTGGTTTTAAGATTTCTCCCCTTCAAGCCATCTGTAATAATATTCACTCCACATCAGTCACCTAATACCTTGCACAACCATGCTTTGTAACTTGTCATCTCATACCATATTCCAATCCCAAGGTTTCAAACATCTTTCCACCCTCAGATTTCACAAAGTAACACATTTTCCTTTTCATAGTTATCATAAATTTCAAACTAAAGTACCTTCTAATTCACTCAACTCTTTGGCCCGTTTTTAGCTTCTCTTATTTCCCCTAAAATGCATGGGCAGCCATCTCTGTGCAATCCTTCCTTTTCTCCACAATTAGGTTCTGTGACACCACCAACAGTGGCCACCAGCCCCTCTCTAAATACACTCATCTACTTTCCCATTGCCTTCTCTGGGGTGCAGAGCATAGATGGAGAAAGAATCAACACCATGGATCCATTCCACCAGAAGAGTGTACCTGAGAGCAAATAAAATACTATTATTGCTTTAAAATTTCTTTTGTAACACCTTACTGATGACTTTAATCCTGATCTGTAAATCCTCTCCCTTTTCTCTTTCTTGACAGATTGTCTCTCTTCCTCTTCTCCTAATATGAAGAGTCTACTGATATACTTTCCACCTTCAGTTTATTTTTTCATCCTTGAAAAAGACAAAACTGTGTTTTTTTGTTTTTTCATGCCTTACTCCCAACTTTAATGTTTTTATTTCTCCCCTTGCTCTCTATAATACCTCCCCCCGCTTTAATTTCACTATTGGATATACATACAAAAGAAGTACATACCATTTCCTGAATGTTATCTGGTGTTCACTCTATTCTCTGTAGGGTCTCTTCCATGCAATGTTAATGTCACATGAATAGGTGAGGAAGCACATTCATGAACTACGTGATTTTTACACTGACTACAAAGTCAGCTGAAAATAAAACAGCCCTGCTGTATCCTATAAGTTCCTAATTTCATAAAATATCTTAACTCTTAAAGATATACCAACTTCTTCCTGAAATAACCTTATCCTTGTGAATTACAAAACCTCTTGCAAAACTCCTCTTCCCTCATATTATTTTGACACATTGTTCTATTTTTCACTAAAGTTTATCTCAGTTTCATGTGGATTAAAAAAATGATATCCTTACCTTGATGAGGGGCAGTTACCAGGGAATCTGAGAAAGAGGTGTAAGCAGGTCAGCTTTCCACACAACCCTTCCTCTACCTGTATCATACAGCTGAGATCCAGCTCCTCACTGTGTAAGCACGGTCTGCATACCAGCAGCATTTCATCACATAAACACCTGTTTGAAAAGCAGAACTTCAAGCCCTACTGTAGAGACTTACTAGTTCAGAATCATCATTTCAACAAAAACTCCCAGATGATTCCTGCATACATTGTTTGAAATGCACTGATCTAATTCTCCTCACTTCTCTGGTGATAAAGATGGAAGAAAAAAAAGAAAAGAAAAGAAATTTTGCAAGTCTGTCATTTACTTTTTCTTGTTTTGTCTTTTTTCAAACTCTCCTCAACTTACCCACAATTACAACTTATCAGTGTCCAGTTTTATTTCTACAAACTTTGTTTTCCCCCCATTTTTGATACAATAGATCTGATGAGTACCATATATTCACCTACTTAAGAGTTTTAATTGGCAAACTTTTAACCACCTATTCACACATTGATCCTAACAGGTGATTACCACCCATCTATATTATATGCTGCCCATTAGTTCTTAATTTATAAATTATAGACAGTAACCTAAAACAAATTTTAATATAGAAGGGGTTTGGAGATCATTAATAAACTCCCCTTATACTGTCTAGCACAAGGTATGCTCTTAATAAATATTTACTGAATAAAAGAAAAAATACAAAAATCAAACTTCTTTTACAGAGAGTAAATGATTCTCTCTCATATGCAGAACAAGAACTAGAATCCAGCCTCTGACATCCTCCCCAGCTCTCCTTGCTCTTAATTGTCAAGTTCAGTTCTTGTTCTCTTCCATGTCCGATAGCACTAGATCTCAACCTCAGCTGCAAAAAAGAACCACCTGAGAGCTTTAAAATACTGATTCCTGAAACTCAAATCTTCAGGCTCTGATTTGATCTGCAGACAGCCTATACTATGGGGTTCCTATAGGCTCCCCAGATGATACTACTGCACAGGCAGTGCTGAGAACCACTGCTCTATACAATGCTCACATTTAATGTGTAGAAAAACACCTTCACAGTTTTGTTAAATGCAGACTCTGATAAATCTCCTAGATGAATCTAATCCTGCTAATTCCAGGATCACACTTAAATAAAAAGGTTTGATAGCATTTGGCAATATTAATCACCTAAGTCTAAAATGAAGGGTTTTCAGAATGTAAACTATTCAGGTTCTCCGGTAATTTCTCAGCTTTCTTCCATTTGTTTCTCATAGGTTTCTCTTGCTTTATACATTTTTTAAATTTTGTCCATCACTTATCTTTAAATCCATAGCCCACTCTGTTTTTCAAATAAAACATTTACATATACCATGAAATAATTCAGTCTTAAAAAAAAAGAAGGAAATCTTGCCATCTGTGACAACATGGATAGAACTGAGAGCATTCTGCTAAGAGAAATAAGTCAGAGAAAGACAAATGCTGTGCAATATCACTCACATGTGAAATCTAAAAAAAATTAATAACCAAACTCATACAAAAAGAGATCAGATTTGTGGTTACCAGTTGCAGAAAGTATGGGGTGAGAAGTCATATAAAGTGGTCAAAAGGTACAAAATTCCAGTTATAAGATAAATAAGTACTAAGGATATAATGTAAAACATAATGACTACAGTTGACAGTATTCTATGATGTATTTGAAAGTTGTTTAGAGAATATATCCTAAGAGTCCTCATTGTAAGGAAAAATTTCTGTATTTACATGAGATGACGGATATTAATTAAACTTATTGTGGTAATTATTCCATGATACATGTATTTCAAGTCATTTTGCTGTGTAAATTAAACTTCTACAGTACTGAATATCAATAGTTTAATAAAAAGGGGGGAAAGTTTAAAAAATTATAACCATCCTCATTATGTACAACATTCTTTTAATTTTCCCTCAGCCTGTATATTTTTCTAGGAAACCAATAATGCAGAAAATGAGGCCAGAGAACTCACTTAGAAAATTATTAAAATTAACACATTTTTGAGATATTGATTTCCTGGAAAATTGTAGAGGTCCTCCTGAAGCCCATCCACAACCCAATGAATGGATTCTTTTATTCAAGGAATGGCCAATAAATATCATGTAAAAGTAGAAACACATTTGCACTGCCAGCATGATGAAAAGATTGAAGGCTATAATTTTTTCAGTTGGTTCCATAAGATGGATACATAACATGTAAGAAATGTGTTGCTTTATTAAGTCTAATTGTCTATTTCTAAGGGAAGACTGAGCACTCAGGCATTAGATGGAATCAAATAACTAAAACGTGATCTCTACACCTGAGAAGTATTTGGTTAAGAGCTAAGTGAAATTTGCAGTCCAGTGCTATTAGGTGTCTGGTTAAAGTGCACAAATATATCTGTGGCAGAAAGAAGGCACTTAAACTGTGATCTGAAGGAAAAAGAGAATTTGAATAAATGGAGAGGACAAGAAATAGAATCTTTCACATGAGACACAGATGAACCTAAGGGAGGAATCAAACACAACTACCTTGACACTTGAAGGAAGAAGGGAATAAAAATTGCTAATATTTGCAGAGGGCTTACTATACACCAAACCTATTTCTAAAGCATTTTATATGTGTTAACATCATTTAATTCTAACAACATCAAATAAGAGAAGTAAACTTATTGTCCCAATTTTACAAATAAGGAAACTGTGGCAACTGGAAAATAAATACTTGCTATAAGTCACCTAGTAAAGCCAGAATTTGAAAATGAATTGAAACTCTGGCTTTAGAAAAGAGGAGAGGAAAGAGGGTAGACTCCGCATATGGCTGAATGCTGAATAAATAGGTTTTGAATCAAGATTTGGTTCTTCAGTATTGATCTTTTCCGAACATATTGTGAGATATTGGAGCTTCCTGGGCTTGGAAGTGGTTATCATGAAGTGATGTTTTAGACAGATTTAACAATCTTGCTTTACGAGAGGCAGATTGTTGAAAATGGTACTGGAGTGATAGAAACAAGGATTAATTGCTTAAAGAGAGACTAGAATGAACAAATAAAGATGGTGAGCTGAACCAGCTGGTATCTAAGATGTAAGTGCAGCAAACAGAAATTTTTAGGAATGGGGAAAAAGGAAATATTTTAAAGAAAAAAATGCTAGTAAGTTGCTCTTCATTTTTAGGCTAAAATAATTATATTTCCCATTAACAAAACTTTAGATTTCAGAAACAAAGTTCATAGTGTTATCTTAGACAATTATACTAAGACCTTTATTTCAATGTAAATTATAAAATGTATAAAATTTCTTAATAGTAATCTCTTTTCATGACTGTCAACTATTACACACATTATATTTTAAAATTATTCTCATTGGAAAATTAATTCTCTTTGGAGCAAAAAAAAATGACCATTACAAACTAATAATAAATGAAAATAAATATTAATATTTCTGAGTTTGAAATTCTCATGATCAATTTTGCTAAAATTTTTGAGAAAGAGTCAGTTCAGGGTTTTATGCAATAATAAAATAGAAGACTTTAAACTAAAATAGAACATTTAAAATGACACTACATTATAATGTAATTTACCATCATTAGAGAAATGCTAGCTGAAAGTTAGAAAATAGAAATTTTATTGTTTCCCACTACATGGCTTTTTGACATTATGCAACTTTAATCTTCCTGGGTCTTATTTTGTTGTCTGCTAAAGTAAAAGTGATGGAAAAATTTGGGGCCTATTTCAGTGAGGATTTATGACTTTTATAACAAAATGAAATACTAATATAACCAAAGAAATCCAAAATAATAAACTTCAGAGGCCCAAAGGTCCACTGTGTCAAACTAACAAATGAAATTAAGATTGCTACAGATTGTTTGAAATGAAATTATAAAAATATTTTTTATTTTGAATTTCTCAAAGGAATGCATTCCCTAATTAACCATTTTTATAATTCAATTTATTTTAATAAGTAATGCATTTATCCTATTCATAAATCAAAAACATACACAACACTAACCAGTGAAAAGTTTCCTTCAAATCCCTATGCTTATACATCCATTACCCACATGAAAGCCCAATAATGTGTATTCTGAAGTTCTTTACACATATATGTGAATTTAAGAATATACTGTAGAGTCTTACAGGACTGCATTTTTGTTTTTTTTCAAATGTGTGTTACATATAGTACAGCAATTTGATTTTTTTAACTTAATATACCTTGGTTGTCTTTGACATGTCTGATTAGAAAACTTACTTATTTTTTTTAAATTATTGGAGTTGAACAGCTGTCCACTGTATGGCCGTACCTTAATTCACTTAGCCATCAAACACTAACAATTTGTTTTTTTTTTTCTTCAGAAAGTGTTTATTATTTTTTATTAAATATGAACCAATGATACTGCTTCATAAAATTATATGATTCAGGTGTACAAGTCTCTAACACATCACCTGTATATTTTATTCTCAGTTCATCACCCCAGTCAAGTTTCCTTCCTTCACCATTTATCTCCCTTTTACCCTCTCCTACCTCTCCCCATCCTCCTTTCCCTTTGGTAATCACCACACTGTTGTCTGAGTCTACAAGGTTTTGTTTTTGTTGTTGTTGTTTTGCTTAATCCCTTCATCTTTTTTACTTACCCACCCAACACCCCCTCCCCTCTGACAGCTGTCAGAACTGTTCTCTGTATGTATGAGTCTGTTTCTATTTTGCTTGTTAAACTAATAAATTTTGTTCTCAGATTCCACATATAAATGAAAACATACAGTACTTATTGTTCTCTAATTGGCTTATTTCACTTAGCGTAATACTCTCCAGGTCCATCCATGCTGTCACCAAAAGGTAAGATGCCCTTCTTTTTACAGCTAAGTAGTATTCCACTGTGCAAATGTACCACAACTTTTTGATCCACTCATCTACTGATGGGCACATGGGCTGCTTCCAAAGCTTGGCTACTGTAAATAATGCTGCAATAAACACAGGGGTGCATATATTCTTTCAAATTGGTGTTTCAGGTTTCTTCGCATAAGTTCACAGAATCAGAATTGCTGGGTTTAAGGCAATTCCATTTTTAATTTTTTCAGGTAACTCCATTTTGCTTTCCACAGTGGCTGCACCAATTTGCATTCCTACCAATAGTGCATGAGGGTCCCTTTTTCTCCACATCCTCACCAGCACTTGTTCTTTGTTGACTTATTGATGATAGCCATTCTGACAGGTGTGAGGTGATATCTCATTGCAGTTCTAATTTGCATTTGTCTGATGATTAGTGATAAGCATTTTTTCATATATCTACTGTTCATTTGTATGTCCTCTTTGGAGAGGAGTCTAATCAGATCCTTTGACCATTTTTTAATTGGACTGCTGAATGAAAAGTTTTGCACAAAGTTTATTTCATCTGTATGCAATTCTAGGACTAAAAAATTCCTTGGAGAAGAAAGTGAATATACAGTTCTAATATTTATAGCTTTTGCAAAATCATCCAACATGTGAGATATTCTGTTTACAGTCTCACAAATGAGAGTGTTATTTTGTTACCATACCAGTAATGTGGGTCTCACAAGCTTACAGATGTTTGTCAGATAGGTAACAGAGTGGGGAATAGACTGTGGAAAGTGGGGGGGATGGGTAGAGGAGGGCAAAGGAGGAAAACTGGGACAACTATAATAGGATAACAATAAAAAATTATTAAAAAAACAAAAAAGTACTCTATCATTGTTGCTTTAATTTGAATATATGTTAAGATTCTTAGAGAAAATTCCTATGTTTAAGAACTATTTTATCACCTCCTTTTATTAGATTTCTACTTTTTTTGTATGGGTTGAATGTTGTCTTGCTCTTGATTTCTAGAATACCTTAACAATATTATCACATTTCTGTGATATGAGTTGCAACTAGTTTTCCCTATATTTGCATTTGATTTTAATATTTTTGCTCTACAGATTTTATTCTAATGTAACTGATTTTCTAATGTAATTACCCTTCTTTTTTGGGTCCCAGGTAAGGAGTTATAATAATACAAGACTGCTCCATTTTAAGATTATTAATTTATTCAGGTTTTCTTCCTATATTATTAAGATTTCATATATTACATATAAATATTTTAACTATTATCTTGGTATATGGTTTGAAATATGGATCGAATCTTTTTTTTCTTGTTAATTGACTACCCATTTCTCACAGAGTCATTTGGCTCTGCAAACAAAATTACATATTTCTATTACATAGCTGCCAAGATTATTCATCCCGATTTTCCACTTTTTTCTCTTCTATATACAGAGGATAATTCCTTGAAAAAATAAGCAGTAATATATATATTACCAAAATATATATGTATGTATATATGCAGATATGTTTATATTTATATATATATAAGTGGAATGTTTAAAAGAATAGAAGCCAGATCTAAGGTCAACAGATAAAGTCAAGAGTATTGACTCAAGGTAAGTGTATGGTGTCTTTGGCTTGGGTATTCTTCTGGAAATCCAATTCCTATACAAACTTTGCTTGCCATCTAGTAAAGACATCAATTATAAATTACATTCAAACCTGGGAGACAATAATTTTAATATTAAAGTGTAATTACATGAAAAATCATTATTTTATAAGCAATTATTTGAAAGCTCTCTTGGGTTTAGTATCCTGTATAGAAAAATCCTAAAGCCTTTTAGGATAGTGGTAAAACCCAGAAGGATATATAATTAATAATAAATGCCATTAGACTTCTTTCTAAGAAGTTCTTATTGACCCAGGATTTGTTATTAAAGTAGGTGATAATGTGGGATAGGAGGGGTGGTACACATGAAGTAAAGAGAGAAAAAGAAAATATGTATACATTTAATTGCCCAAGGTCATAGAGTAGTGATTAAGTCTCCATGACAAAATTTGAATTCTAAATTTATATAGATATATTATTACATATAATGTATTATATATTATTATATATAATTATATATATTCTCTGACATATAATGAAAATGAAAAGCTAAGTGGAATAAAATAAGTTTTAATCAGATCATCTGCTTCAAACTTCTGAACTATTGTTAATAATGGCTATTTTTACAGCAGTCATTCCTATATTCCAAGCACCATTCAAAACACTTCTCTTGTATTAACTCATTTATTTCTCAAGTAACCCAATGAGCTAGATAATATCACTGTCCCTATTTTATAAGTGAGAAAACTAGAGCAAAGGGGATTAAATAACTTGCCAAGGTTCTACAGCCAATAATAATCCACCTGTGCAATAACAGACGGAAAAATGACAGCTTCATCACCTGGTCTGGCATGGAGGAATCTAGGATAGAGTACAGAAGCTATTTATAGAGTTCTAATTAGCACAGCCAAGATATTCACTATACATTATTGAAAGGAACTGCTATGCTCAAGAATTACAAATCACCAACTGTAAATGACTAGAATTGTCAGAAGTCATTCTAAGTAGTTGTCAGTGTAAGTCAGAATTGGAAGGAACAGAATTCAGTCCCAATTTAAAAATGAGATAAAAGTGTCTATTCAGGTCCTTTACCCTCTTTTTAATAGGATCATTTGTTTTGGTGTTGAGTTTTATATATTCTTCATAAATTTTGGATATTAACCACTTATCAGATGTATTGGCGAATATGTTCTCCCATTCAGTGGGTTGTCTTTTCATTTTGTTGATTTTTTTATTGCTCTGAAAAAATTTTTAGTTTGATGTATTCAAATGTATTTGTTTTCTTTTGTTTCCCTTGCCTGAGATATATCAGAAAAAAAAATATTGCTACAAGCAATGTCCAAGATTTTATTGCCTTTGTTTTCTCCTAGGATTTTGAATAGACATTTCTCCAAAGAGGACATACAGATAAACAATAGACATATGAAAAGATGATCAACATCACTAATCATCAGGGAATTGCAAATTAGAACTGCAATAAAATATCACCTCACACCTGTCAGAATGGCTATCACCAATAAATTAACAAACAACAAATATTATCAAGCATGTGGAGAAAAAGAAACCCGCATGCACTATTTGTGGGACTACAAATTGGTGCAGCCACTGTGGAAAGCAGTATGGAGTTACCTCAAAAAACTAAAAATGAAACTGCCTTAAACCCAGTGATTCCAATTCTGTGAATTTACCTGAGGAAACCCAAAAAACTAATTTGAAAGAATATAAGCACCCTTATATTTATTGCAGCATTATTTACATAGCCAAGATTTGGAAGCAGCCCATCAGTAGATGAGTGGATTGAAAAGTTGTGGTATTTTTGCACAGTGGAACACTACTAGGCCATAAAAAAGAAAGAAAATTTTACCTTTCACAACAGCATGGATGGACCTGAAGAACATTATGCTAAGTGAAATAAGCCAGACAAAAGACAAGTACCACATGTTTTCACTTATATGTGGAATCTAATGATCACACTGAAATAACATAAATAGAGACACTTATAGTTAGAGAGCAGGCTGATGGCTTTGGTCAGGGGAGAGCTTGGAGGATGCAGGGATTGAACAAAAGAAAACAACAACCCATGGATGTTGACAGCAGTGTGGTGATTGTGTGGGGGATGGGGTTGTGTAGAGATGGAAAAGGGTATAAGGGGAGAAATGGTGAAAATAAAATAAAAAATAAATTAAATTTTTTATAAAGAAATAAAAATAAATAAATAATCAGAGAAAGCAGACAGGTCACCAGAGGTCCAAACCTGGAGGACGAGTAGAAAATACTGACTAACCAAAGAGTGTCATAGATAGGTGACCCGGGTCCCAGCTCCTGGGGTCTGAGGTTGAGACAAGATAAATTCACACAGACTACCGAGTCCTGTGGAGGAAAAGAGATGGTGCGGCTTCTCTCTCAGGAGGAGAAAAGCCTTGGAGCACCTCAACCACTCTCTCAAGGGGAGAACACCTTGACCCTCACCTTGACAAGCTTTTATTGGGTTCCATTTGCACAGGAAGACAGGGTATATGTGTAAAACTCATCAATCCTTGTCAGGCAGAAATGATTAAACAATAGATAACATTCAAAGAACTCTGAGGGCTTATTCTAAGTCAGGGTCAGATAGCTAAAGGGCCGTAAAACTTTGGGGAACAAACTCACTTCCTGCTTGAACCCTTATCATTTAAATTGAGGGTATTAGCAAAGTAGGTTTCATAGGATTTTATGCATTCTTTCTTAGGCCTGATCCCCTAGGGAATCTGCCCTTTCCAGCATAGGGCCACACCCACCTTCAGCATTATTTCAGGCTTAAGGCATTGTTTCAGGCTTAAGTCAAGCAGGGGAAGTAAGGCAGCCAAGATATTAGGAGACTTTTCACAGACAGAATGAGAACCCAGGCTATATCAAAGCTGAGGGGTGGGGGTCCATCACCCCCTCTTTCTATAGCCCCTCAAATCCTTCCCTGAGGGCCCCTTCATGACTGTGCCTGTCTTAGGTCATCCCTCTTTTGAGGAATCTTAACCGTCACTGGCTAACCAGTCATCTGCCCAGGGCCAAGCAGGGTGAAGAGAAAAGGGACAGAGGTGGTGCCCCTACAAGGAAGATAAGTTTTGTCTCCTAAGTGGTTTATGGTCCCAAGGTCCTTTACTCAGCCTTAGCCACAGGGGATTACAGCTTCTGAAACCTGGTATGGCAGTTCCCAACAGACTGATATTTAGATTTTCAAGCTGGACACACGCACACTAGGGAAAAATGAATACTGAAATTTATGAATGAGGCAGAGCTTGATGACTCCTAACAAAGAACCAGCATGCCACAGAGTAGGGGAAGAGAGAGGGCATGGATCTCTAATAGCCACTTTTGAGCTCTAGAGCTACACAGATGTTTGTCCAGTTTGGTTTCATTAGCCACATGTTGTAATTTAAATTTAAATGAACTAAAATTAAAGAAAATTGAAAATTCAGTTCTTCCATTAAACTAGCCACATTTTAAGTGCTGAATAGCCCACATAGCTATGGCTATTATCTTAGCAAAGACAAAATATAACAACTTTACCAAAAATCCCCTTTGTTAAATACAAGGTAATTTTGTTTTTGACAACTGCCACAATTTACTATTGTTTTACCTCAAATTTTAACAAGAATTGACTCCAATCCTAATTTGTACAGTATGCATAACCATTAAATTTAGGAATGTAGAGTCAGAAAAACAAAGTAAGAAGTGATTAACATTCTACATTGCAAATTGAAGCCATGTCATCACCCTTCTCTAAACCAACAGTCTGTCACATTTTGTTCACCTTAATTCTGTCTACCCAAAAGCTCCATGAGTACTGGCTGAGGAGCTCTTTCAAAGTGCCTCCTACCCCATGGAAATGTATTAACAGAAGCAAGAATTTTTCCCTGGTTATTTTCTTTCCCTTTGCAAGATAATTCCTGAGTCACCACACTGAAACTTTAAAAGAATGGAATCTAATTATACAAAGAAGTTTTTCATCAATTGAAAATTCACTCCTATAACTTGCATTTTTCTCTCACAAATATGAATGCACCTAGTTAAAAGCCACCTTGAGAAACTAACTATAGGGAAAAAAAATGCAAAACCTATGTACAGCATGATTCATTTTGCTGTTTAGCAGAAGAGATGATAATAATTTGAAAATTCATTAAGGAAACAAAATACTAATATACACAACCTTTGCTGATTAGTGTGGCCCAACACAGGATAATAGAAATGCTCTAAACATCAATTTCCATTTTTGAAAAATGGGGATATTATTAATACCTTCCTCTATCACTAGGATGTTGAGCTTTTTAAAAATGTGCAACTCTTCTAAGTGATCTTTAATATCTTGTAACCCCAATTACTATTCAAGACTTCAACAAAATGAAGAAAAGAGGAAGCACAAATTAAACACATCACTGATCACTTTTCTTTCAAAGGCACCAAGCAATGTTTGGATAAAATAATTTTAAAACCCTTGAAATATGTGACTTCTTAGATTCTTTTGATTAATACAAATTTTTCTTTGGTGAGCAAAACAGAATGCTAGTTAGGTTTGAAGAAATGGTCTCTGAAGAAATCCCCCTGTTTAAAATAAAATAACCATGAACGAGCAAACATACTTAATACCAACACAAAATGTACCTTGATAATAAAGTTGGTAACTTCAATTTTATAAAATATTCAGTCAGACAGGAAGGTAAAGCAGATGTAAAAATTAATTTAACATGGTACCTATAAAATAAATTTATTTTTCAATTTAAGTAAATAATAAGTATCAGTTCTAGCCATTAAAACTGAAGTGGGCATTTTTTAAGGTACTGCTGTTCTCTGTGAAGGGAGCTCCAGCTTCACCTCATTACCAGTTTCTAAAAATATAAATTGTATGTTTATAGTAAAAATTTCAGAGCTAAAAGAGTCAAGAAACTAAGCAGGATCCTAAGAGTAAAGTTTACTGGCCCTTGGGCAGAAAATCCCAAGTATATCTTCCTTGAGTGATGCTTTTCTTATAACTATGATGTTTACCATTTCTTACCCATGCACAATGTGTTCCAGTGTCTGCTAATTAATGCTTCAATCCAAGAAATGAGTAAATACTGGGAGGAATTGCCTGGCTGGGTTTCCAGCCCAGCACAAAGAATAGATTAGAGATTTCTAAGTCCCTCCCAATTACCTGGCCTTAGAATGGTATCTCTTATCTCTCTTTTGTTAGCCTTTTACAAAAGTTCCTAATGTAATCTACTGCTCTTCACTTTGTTTTCTTTAGCCTCAATACATAAAAATGTCCCTCTTAGAGAACATTTAAGTAGCTGCAGTAGTGTATCATTGTCTTACACCTGACCACAAGCACATTTCTGCTTAAAACAATACTGGAAGTCAGGCAGCATGAAGATTCTGGCACCATCCTTCTCTAAAAAAAAAGTCACATTTAAGAATGTGCTTTTTCAAGCTTTCTGGTCATCATATATGTATATAAATGTGTGTGTACATATATATTACATATATAATAACATAATATTGATATAGTAAGTAAAATGTATATTTAAAGAATAAGGATTTTATAAGCCAAAGACAGCAATATTGTTTACTGACAAATTATTATGTGCTGACCAGCAAGCTGGAGTATGATCACGGATACCTTGACATTTGCCAGTTCCTTGTAGACAGAATGACGGGCAGCACACACAGCTTGTCTCATCATGTGTGATTTGTGGGGACCGTATCTCTCAATTCAGTCAATACTAACACATTAGGAGAAACTATTCAATCAGAAATAATTTTTAAAAGCCTATATCACAAATTAAAAAAAAAACAATTATTTTGTGATTCATTGTACCTTGCATAATTATTCCTAGGAGTTTTTTTTAATTCCTAGGGCACTGGATTAGAGAAAAAAAATCTGGAATGTTTGAGTGCTTAAAACAGTAAATTAAGAACTTCTTTAGTTAGCTCTCAAACTTGTGATATTCAAACTTATTAATCTTAGTATTATATACCTCCAAGAAAAATTGACACTAAGAGAAAAGATACAAAATGATGGCACAAGACAACTGAAAATTATAGATTCTAGTATGCTGTTATCTTTATAGTTAAAGAAATAGCACAATTTTCACATTTTAAAATTTAGTTTATTAGATCTTTTGAGGTCATTTTAAAATTAAGCTAAAGGTATAATATCTCTCACATAAAACTTAGCAACTTCCTGTGAGAGAGAATTTCATTGTAATTTTAACTCCTTCATGTCTCACCTACAGATAATTTGCAAACACTTGTAAGAAGAACTTAGTTTTGTAGTTATGTTTCTGGAAATGAGGGAAGCTGAGATGAAAGAGGATGTTTTCAAGATGTTTCTACCACTCTGGACTATTATGTGGCAGGAAAGAAAAAGAGGGGGAAAGAAAAGAGGATGCAGGAGAAAAATGGGAAGCATTATGATTCCTACTATGAACACATTAAAAATTCCAACCCAAATTAAACCTATTTTTGGTGTTAATGTGTATTGATCAAGTTGTATACCTTCCATGAGAAATATTTTCATTTACAGAGAATAATTTGATTTTTATTAGTTCACCTTAATATTTAAACATAATCCCTGTATATATTAAACTGGACAGGTATTATTTACCTGTATCACCACTGAAACTCGCAACTCTGGCCACATTCTCAAAGTCCAAGTTCACGGCTCCACACTCCACTTTGCATGCAGAGACCAGCTTATAAAGTGATTACGAACAAATCCCCCACCAGATTCTCACTGGACTATCAATCCACAACTAAGATGAGCTGCCAGGTTATGCTGGAAATAAGATAATACTTATAAGCTGTTGCTTTACATATGAGCAATGTTCTCAGAAGGAAAAATTATGTTACTTTCAAGGTGATTCTTCTCTATTCTTATTTTTTATCTGATAACTAGAACTCACTAGTACTCTTCCTTGTCTGTACTTACACAAAGGGTTCACAATGGACACAGAATTCAAAGCTTTGTTTTTCCTCTGTAAATACTGATGCAAACAATTTACCGCTTGTCAGGTCCTGCAGTCCTGTGAGGCTCTCCACTGTATCTCCCAGTCTTCCTTCCTTGGTGTGCTGTGACATTCTGGTTGGCCTTCTTGTCAAGCTCTGACTAAACACATCAAGGGGTACAAATGTGTCCTCTTTGACCGGGAAGAAATATAAACACTTACCAGGGCTCTGAACATTGTCACGATTATTTAGGTGACTAATGAGATCCTGGTTTGTCTTCCAATAGCACAGTGGTTTGACTACACTCCTTAGCCTAACAAGCTAGTCAGTAATTTTTTTTAATAGAAAGATCTTATAAGTTGGGGAAGTAACTCAACATCCATTAAAGTCAAATCTCTCATCTGTTGGAAGAGAGTATTACTTACATCTCATGCTTCTAAGAAGACAAAATGTGATCAAACTGTGTGTAAATGATTTCCAAAGTTCATGTATATCATAAGTAGTTGATAAATGCTGACTATTTATTATTGGAATAGGAGTAGGTGTAGTAAACTGCCATTCTCATTCACATGCCATTCCTTATGTCCTCATCAAGATACTACTTCACACCGAATGTGGAACCGCTCTAACTCCTAAAGGCAAAGTAAAGAAGGCAGTTTGTACAATGTTAAATTATGGGTTGATTCTGCTGTGGTAACTTTGTTAAGCTGGAAACTCTGTTTCCCAGAATTCTATACCTTATGTTGTCCATGGTAGAGTTGGCTAAAAGTTAAATTTCCACAAGATTGAAAAAGTAGAAGTGAACCAATGCCATACCTCCCTGACAGTGTTTTTACAGATATGGTAACAGACACATGCAAAGATGTCTTCTGGGTTCCAGGTAGTTTACACTCCTCTGCTCCAGGTACAGCTCCTTTTCCTAATTGATGGCCCCTTATCACCTACTGTACCTCCAGGATCACAGCATTGCTTGGCTGTGAACCTACTGACACAGGAGATACACAGAGACTTCCCCATAAGTGTGCCATTTTTAGTCACATTTAAAAACAACTGTTAATGCAGTTGGCTTCTCAGATTTGGTGGTTCGTGACTTCTCCAAATTTCCTTCCAGAATTTTACTTCCCAAGCTCCTCCACCATTGCATAAGGTCCAATATTTATAGTATTAAGTGTGATTTAATGGCTCAGATATTTGATGTTAAAACTGCTTCTCCTAACATGTGTGTGGTTGGTATAATAGTCATTATTAGGTATCTAGTATAGGATATAGTTTAAATGGTCATATTAGCTGGCATAAAATTATATTAGTATTATAAATATATAGCATGTCATAAAAGCTTAAGAACTGTGTTTTAAACTATCTTTAAATGAGAACGTAAAAGCCTTTTACTAAAATGAATGCCATGACATACTTAAAAATGCAGTTCTGCCCCAGCTCTGTAACATTCAACAGTCCATTTAACTGTGTGGAGATCATTTTTGTTCATCTCTTACTGGGAAATATCACTCATCTTCAATAATAACACTTGTTTGTAAAAGTGCAATGATTCAGAGAAAGTACTCAATTATTATCGTGTCAATAATATGCTTCAATGGGTAAGTTTTACTCCTAAATAGGCAGTTCAGATGTCTTTTTTCTTAGTCTTTTCTTGGGGATGAGCTTGAAATATTATAGATTCCTAGATTAGATCACTGTACTAACAAATTAGTACAAACTTACAGCCTCAAAACTCAAATAAGTTATTGTTAACTAAGGATAACAATGATTTTATGATTTTTTATGATTTTCCAATCAGAATATACCATACTGAAGTTCCCATGTATGTCCTGTCAATTCATACAAAATACATTTTAAAAAATCCTTCCTTGACCTAATTATCTTCCTAATTATCCTAGTTCCTGTCTTGCTTTCATAATAAAATTTGCCTACATTTGTTTTATCTCCACTTCCTTTCCTCTTTATACTAAAGATTTGAAGTTGGTTGTGTCCCTACCACATACTGAAATATGTATCTATTTTTCAATGGTTCTCAAAATCTAGTGTACAAAATAATAATAATAATAATAATAATAATGATAATAATGTCACCATTACCATCATCATCATAATCTCCTGATAGCTTTTGAATTGGGACATTTAAACCACATACCCTAGAGATTCTTTTTTACTATTTTTACTGTATTTTTTCCATTGCTGTTTACCTCCCTTATACCTCCTCCCCACCACAATCACCACTCTTTGTTCATGTCCATGAGCCCTTTTTCCTTTTCTTGATCCCTTGATGGCATTTGATGATACATTTGAAAAGGTCTCAATATCCAAAATTTATACATACCTTATAAAACTCAACACCAAAGAAACAAACAATCCAATTAAAAAATGGGCAAAGGGCACTCCCCGGGACCCGTGAGGCCCAGGCCCCGCAGGTAGGAGAAGTGAGCGCCCCTCGGGACCCAGAGACTGCGCACCCGCGCACCCACACCCGTGAACCCGAAAAAGCCCAGG
>CM052538.1:112458439-112565125 GCA_028533065.1 Trachops cirrhosus
GACAGCTTTGCAGCTAACCACTGGCATGGTCATTTAACATATCTATAACCTTTAACTGATTTCATAGATATGTTAAATAGCTGTGGTGCTTTGAGCCAAGGAGAAGGGAGTGACTTCCACCCAAGATGTAACTGGGGGGCAGGTCCCTGAGTAACAGTGCCTGCGTGAGAGCTTGGAAGGATTGGCTCCATGACATGGGGCCACACCTGCCCAGATCCATCATGGCAGCCCAGTAAAGCTGAAAGGATACAGAAATGCTGGCAAGTGTAGCTGATTGTGGGAGGAGTGGGAAATGGGGCTGCAGAGGAGGATTGGTGCAAGGATTTAAACCAAGACTCGGCAGCCATTGCAGAGGGAGGACCATGCAGCTTAGTACAGTGCAGAGAATACATGCAACTTAGGTGAAAGGGGAACCATGTGGCTTTGCCAGAGTGGGGAATCACCATGCAGCTTTAGCAGAGAATTGACACTCGGCTTTGGCAGAGTAGAGATCCCCGCTCCCTGCAGCTTTGCGGAGAGATCCGCATGGTTTCGCCATAGTGCAGACCCCTACAGCTCTAGTAGAAGAGGACCACGCAGCTTTGGGGTGCTCCCTTTGGCCACACGACCTGGGAAGCAGGAGAGACTTTGCCTGGAAGAAGGGTGAAAGAACTCTTGCCAGTAGGCCATGAGAAGGTGCCATGTGGCTTTGGATTAATTAGAGATCCTGCCTGGATGGTGACACAGCTGACGGTTTCAAGAGCCTGGATCCCGGACGTTTGCTTCTTTTCCAGAGTTATGGTACCCTGAATTAGGGCAGGGGGAGAAGGAAGCACTGTGGACGTTTGTGGGTATTGTGAAGGACTTTGATATTTTAATAAAGACATTAGGTCACTACTTTAAGTCTGTATAGCTTTAAATAAACATTTCCTTTCCTTTTCACAAATCTCTGGCATTGAGAGATGTCTTTCCTATAAGGCAGCAGACATAACAAGCCTGGGGGTATCCTTTCCGTAATTGTATATCGTGCCCCCCACCCCGGCCCCCTGTGTCTGTGTTCTGTAACAGTTTTTGGCATCCCTGGGTGGGCCAATAGTAACCCCCTTCAGCCCGTGTTCTGTAACATTGGTGGGAATGCAGATTGGTGTAACCACTCTGGAAAACAGTAGAAAGTTTCCTTGAACTATTAAAAATGGAACTGCCTTATGACCCAGTGATTCTACTTCTAGGAATTTATCCAAAGAAACCTGAAACACTAATTTAAAAGCACATAAGCACCCCTATATTCATTGTAGCATTATTACACAATTGTGAAAATATGGAAGTAGCTCAAGTGTCCAGTAGGTGAATGGATAAAACAGCTACAGGACAGCTACAAAATGGAATATTACTCAGCCATAAAAAAAGAAAAAATTACCCTTCATATGCACTAGATATTCTAATTTTACTCACAAATTGGAAGGCAGAGAACTGAATATTTATCAGTACTCCTAAATGATGATTTAGGTGGTTAGAAACATGCATGAATAGCTAACAACGAGATCTGGTGGAGACTCCTCAGTTCTTATTTACACTGGATTTTTCTCCAATATTTGATATTTGTAATGATACCTCCTTGAAATTTCTAGCTGCTCAAGGCCCATGCCTTCAAACAGTTGTCTCTCGCACAAATCACTTATCAATGAATTCAGTAAAGTGAGCTACAGATAACCTTGTCTACCCTATGCCTTTGCTCACTGTTTGGTCTAAAAGATCAGTGGCCCCAGGGTTTCCCTTATCATTACCTTTCATGCGATTTTTCTTCCCATTCCCATTTCATGTAGTCTTAGCCCACCGTTAAAATAAATAACATATTTTAAGGCAAAGATGAGTCTCCAGTACAGAATGCCTGGTGAGTTACTTCCCACCTTGACCTGCCCAGTTAGCCCTGTCCATGGTTTCTGTGCATTTAGGTTGGCACAGTTTGTAAATATGCCACAACCACCACCCCCAAGAGGGCAAAGAATCGTGTTAACTACCCTGTCTTCCAAGCCCCACTTTGCTTTCTCCCACCTCCATGTAGTCTCCCGTAAATTTCCTTCTTAATCTCAAATATATAAAAGAAGTTGCAAAATCGTTATTTTCCTGAGCATTTGAGATCTTGCTCCCAGGCATATGTCTTCATTTTGCCTCAAATAAAATCTTATGAAAACTAAAAAATAAAGTCATCAAGATAACTAACCACAGGAGAGAAATGAGTAGCTTTGTTTTAACTTCGGAGTCTTAATTGGAACTGCTTTCTGAGGGTCTGAACAAATTTTTTTTCTAGACAAATGAGATAGATATTCAGCTCTGATGATAAGGGGCACTTCCTTCCTCCAGCTCAAATCTCAGGTATTCTTAGGTGACTAATATAAAATAAAAAAAATTAAATAAAACAAATAATGATCACTATTTCCTGAATGTTTATGATGGGTGCTAACCACACATGCGATCTCCTCTAACACTCCCACAGGTCAGGGTTTCCCTCACTGCAGGTGTTTGTTGCTTAGGGTTTCCCATCTAAGCTGTTAATCATTGCATGAGAGCATTCTACTCCTATCACGTGGGTCACTTTCTGAGGAATGCTTTTCCTGATGGTCTTATTGACACCCTCCACTACTAGGTGCGCTTTCCTGTGCTCCATATCACCTACATATCACAATGGTTGATGCCTATGTGTCATCGTCTCTAACCAGTGGGCTTCTTGAATGGTAAGAGCTGTATCTATTAGCCCAGAGACAGTCACATCAAGCCTGACTGAAGAACTTTTTTCATAATTAATTAAAACTAGTTATCATTATTTATTTAACTCTTCAACCTTCCTAGTAGGAAATTGTACACTATTTTACAAAACGTAGTTATTGGCCAACTTATATACAAGTCACCCTCAATGACTGCTAAAAAGATAGCTGCTGATGCTCCTTGCTTACTATAGCAGTATTTCTGAGGTTGAGCCCAGGAATATTCATTAGCATAAGAACATTAGGTGATTCTCATACATAACAAAATTTGAAAACTATTGCTTGAGTGGGAAGAGTTCTTACTGAGATTGAAGAGACCTGTCTTCTACTACCAGCGATAATACCAATAACTAGTTCATACTTCATGAACAAATCCTTTAAAAAGGCTAAATTTTGGGTTCCTTTAGAACACAGTATTAGAATAAATTATCTACAATGTCTCTACAATTTCTAATTTTAAGCTTTTTTTAAATGCTCAGTTTTGTTTTCTTAAAATTTATTAATTTTTATTAATAAATTATTTTATTTATAAAATAAATTTATAAATTTATTTTATTTTTACACAGAGGGGAAGGGAGAAAGAAATGGGGGATAAACATCAATGTGTGGTTGAGTTTCATGCGCCCCTAAATGGGGACCTGGCCTGCAACCCAGGCATGTACCATGCCTGGGAATTGAACCTGTGACCCTTTGGTTCACAGGCCAGTGCTCAATCCACTGAGCCACACCAGCCAGGGCTAAATTTTTTTTTAGTTTTAATAAGTTGGAAGAACTAGTACTATACTTGCATTTAAAATTTCTTCTAATCCATCTGAAATTGGTATCTATCTTTTGTACCTCACAGAAATGAACGAGTAGCAATAATTTCAAAATTTAATGAGGATTTGTGAAATCTAAATTCGATGAATCCAAGATTGGAATTAGAACTATTCTTATTGTTGTAATTAGATAGAGAAGAATAGTAATGCATGTTTGGACTTGGTCAAATTTTTCTAATCTCTTTAATTTCTCATCCCAAGTAGTTCATATAAAGAGAAATATCACCAATATTTCTAAGAGCATAATCCTCAGACCACATGCACCCAAATTGTGCTGTGACTCGGATTGTGACTCGGATTGTAACTTAGATTGTCTTACTGGGGCGTAGTTGGCAGGTTCAGAGAAGCCTGCCCAGCACCACCTTGCAGACTCGAACTCATGCTACACATCAGCAGAGGCCCACTGTGCTGCACCGACTTCTCACTTTGCATCAAGTGGACTTGGGTGAGTTTTCCTTGGAATTCCAGACCTCCTTGTTTTAAGGTAAGAGGCTGACTTTGTTTGAACTGTTTCTTTACAAGCCTCGAGGTGGAGCTAAAGGTTAAGCGTTGAGAGAGCCTAGGCTAAAAATAAGCATCAAGATAACTAACCACAGGAGAGAAATGAGTAGCTTTGTTTTAACTTCGGATTCTTAATTGGAACTGCTTTCTGAGGGTCTGAACAAATTTTTTTTCTAGACAAATGAGATAGATATTCAGCTCTGATGATAAGGGGCACTTCCTTCCTCCAGCTCAAATCTCAGGTATTCTTAGGTGACTAAGAATCTTTGTGGAAGTGTCAGAGGTATCTCTCATGACAGGCAGAAACCCCATAAGGAATTCCAACTCAACTGTAATTAAATAATTGACTCATCCAGAGACAAGCACCAAAAAATTGGTTACCTAGTCCTCTGAGTCCTCACAGTTATATTAGTCAGGGAAGGAAACCAAGACTTGTAGAACGGTTCGAGATGACTTGGGAGGTGGCAACCCCTTGGAGCTCAACCCACAAGCAGCTCACTTCATCTCACCACAAAATATCCCTAGAAATTTGTTCAGACTCTACAGATTGCAAAATAAAACTAAAATCAATGTGGGAAATCATGCCTCCAAGGCCAGAAACTCCCAGCCCCCAGCCCCAATTAATGCTCCTGCAGATATACAACTAATAGGAAGCCTTTACTTGCAAGTACTTACAAAAATGGAAAGCTTTAACTAGAAGTAATATCAACTTAAGATGGCCAAAATGGTGCTCTTTTGGATGCCTAAGTTAGTTGCTTTTGCATGCAAAATCAGAAAAAGTGGCTCTAAAATAAACTGAATGATTGACAAACTTGTCTTGATTGGATATTAGAAGCTTCTGAGAAGAGCACAGATAAATTGCACCCAGAATGGAAAACCAGAAAGGTCATTCTCAGGCAGAGGGGAAACACAGCTTGTATACATTCCTTGAACTAGAACAGATTTGAGGAATCTAGCCACTGATTTCCTCAGCTTTTTCCAGAACCCTGACAGGTTCACAAGGAAATTTACCTGTTAGACATGTGATCCTGGCCATTTTGACTTATTCAATATACCCATGGGTTTCTGGGAGCAAAATGACAAGAGTTACTAACTAGGGTCTGCTGGGAAACTCCTGCAGGGGAGTCTGTTTTTTATTGTAGAAAGCCAGGTCACCTTAAGAAGGGATCTAAAAAACTGAAATGGGATTTAGAAAGAGAAAAGAAACAGAAGTAAGCATAGACCTCCAAGAACTATGAGAGGGTGTTTCCTCTTCTTCTACTAACAGTTTAAGAGCAATTGAAATTATCATAAAAGGGAAAGCCACTAAGGCCCTTGTAGATACTGGGCCTACTTTATCTCTTCTTAACCACAACCAACTAATTGCCTTCTCCCTCAAAGTAAAGCTTCTGTACAAATGGCAGGGATATCTAATCAGCTGATGTCTGTAAATTAGGACCTGTTTCCTTCCAACTAGAGAATGTTACAGGACATATCACCTGATAAGATGAGATTTTCTTGAAATCAGTGATGCTCACATAGCCTTTTTCCAGGAGGGCAAAATATATTTATAACGAACTCAGATACTGAACCAACTGAAAAAATAATGATTTTAAAGTAACCTCCACAAGAAAAGAGTAACCTTGAGAGTGACTGAACATTTGTTAATTTTTCCTACAACTCTTGCATCCTCTCTTACCCAGAGGTACCGAGCAATTTATAATCTTCCTAGAAAAGGCTGCCAGGACTTGCCCTCAGGGCCCAAGATATTCTCTCTGTCTAGCCAGCCCAACTACTATATGCGAAGGTCACTGGGGATCTTCTTTGATCCCACCCAGATCCCCTGTCCTTTAAAAGATCTTTTCTGCATGCTTCCTGAGGTCCCTGAAACCAGAGAAAGGGACAATCTTTCACAAGAACCTCAGGGATGGCTTAACAGGGATTCTCCCTTCCCTTCAAGGGGCAGCTGCCCTCTCCCTACTAGACAAAGGACCAGGGTTTTTGGGATCATGGAAGGGAGATCATTAGCCATAGTACTAAAGATGAGAATTATAGGAAAAGTTTTCCATTTGTGGTGATAGGGGAACTAGGTATTCCTTGCACAGAGAGATAAAGTGGGGACATCTCCAGTAGACAGGCTAGGCCAAGGGTCATCAATTCAGGGACTCCTCGCTTGAGGTATGAGCCATGCTTATCATCTACATGGAGTTAGGACCACCTTCTTGAGCAGAGTGAGTCCAATGTGGGACTGTCCAGCCACCACTGTGACTGCTATTAAGGCTGCTCTCAGAAAACAGTGTAATACTTCACACACTGGATAGCTCCTGAGTGTCAGAGTATAGGGTTCCTGTAGATGGGGCACTGGGTGTCCACAATGGCCCAAAGGCTTGTAGAGACACCTCTACCTCTTGACCTGTTATGTGACTTGGTAAAAGTGAAACTAGCCCACTATGTCTTCAGAGACCCTTTTAGGGGTGCATACTCCTTAAACAGGAGAAACTTGACCCCAGGTCCCTCAAGAGAAAGAGACTAAATTTTGTTCGGTCCCACACTGCCTGGTCCCACCATAAAGTGGGCAATGAAGAGGTTTGCTATTTAATGACACTATTAATTTCTATACAATATTGCGGCTAGACCTGTTGTGCCATTCCCAAGGAAAGTGGGCAAAGGTTCCACACATCTAAACCTTTATGGCTCTCAGGGATGACCGTAAGCTATGTACTACCTGTAAACTAGATCTCTCTGTAATTGTTATATATATATCCAGGTGGGAAAAAAAAAACTCCAAAAACAAGTAATGAATTTGTCAGTCTTCTGCCACCATTTGGGTAGTAACCCAATCTTTGAGATATTAAAAACATCTGTCCTTGTTTTAGAAATGAAGTTATAGGGCCAGAGATGGGTTCCACAAATAAGTCAGCCCACTAAACCTTATCTGGACCATCTTTTAAAATTCAAGCTTCTAGAACATAATTCATGTTGAAAGAAAACAAAACCCTTAGCCATCTGAGCAAACTAATTAAACATATTTCAACTGTTTCTTTCTAAATTAATGTTTTGATAGGAATTATTAAATATCTAGATATTTTAAAATGACATAAAATACTATAACACTGATTGCTAGACAAGTCTTAAGTTTACCCACTTTTGACTATTCATTATAGAAAAGCTGGAAAATAGATTTGGAGCGGTTAATGAATGTCTTGTACTTTATTAGAAGGATGTTTCTTAAAAGTGTTGAGTGTATTTGCCAATGGAGGAGCCTA
Source organism: Trachops cirrhosus (assembly GCA_028533065.1). Lineage (NCBI taxonomy): Eukaryota > Metazoa > Chordata > Mammalia > Chiroptera > Phyllostomidae > Trachops > Trachops cirrhosus. The sequence continues at coordinate 112,465,745 of CM052538.1, forward strand.
TAATTGCAGAAGTTTTAAAATGTATTTGCCAATCTAAAGAATGATAATTCCTTACTTTTTAGTTGTCGCTAAAACAAATAATGGTTTCTAAGAATTAAGAATTCTAATTAAGTTGGAAAGAAATTATATAATAGAAGGTATAAGGTGTGGAGATACTTTTTGAATGAAAAGGAAGAAAGTGAGTTGTTCTAAAGCTGATTATTTTTGAATGGATAAGAAAAAGCAAACTAAAACAAACCAGGAAAGTTGTAGATGGTTTGTGAAAGAAATCTTATAAGAAAATTATATGGTTAAGATGAATAATGTATTTAGTTAAGTAAATACATTTAAATATCAAAATTAAGCTAAAACAGAGTTGGGGTTTAGTTCTTTTCCACTCTGTTAAAAAGACAAAGATTTTCTTGTAAATTTATTCTGTTCTTAAAGATATTTGGTAAATTAAATCTTCATAAGCAATATTAAAGCATATATATTTTTCTCTCTACCTGATCCCTCCAGCATTTGGAAATTCTTAATGAGTAAGTATTATTATTTTCATGGCAATATGTTTGCATAAATCCAATAAGAATCTGACCTCTATGTAGTAGGACACATAAAACAAGTCTCCAATTGTGGTTTTATTAATTGGAACTTTGACTAGAATGTCATGTTTGTGAAAGACATGCCTAGACTCTGGATGTCACTAGAAAGCTATAAGAAATTCAGATCGACTTTGGAAGCTGATGAAAGCCCCGTGGAGAAAGGGTTTGATATCTTGCGTATTCACACATGGTTCAGGGCAGTCCTTCCAGATAAGGAGAAAAGGTTGTTTTCCTGGGAGATGTCAAAGGAAGTACCTGAACACATTTGGGGACCTCAACAACTTGAGGAATTCACCCAAACCTATAGGTATTAGAGGCAAAGTCTTATAATAACTACATGGCTTGGCTTCTTCACTCTGAAAGACTAATTAAAGCTCAGTATGGAGATTCCAGCAAAGCAGGTTTAAGAAAGCCTATATGATCAGTTACTATTCCTGTTGTGTTTAGAAAAATCATCAGACCAAACTGAAACTGAACTTACTGTGGTAAAACTTGGTCTTAATTTGGCTCTTTGATAAAAATGAAGGTGACTTTAAGGGAAGAAATCAGGTTTCAAGGATCTACAATACACTGTTCTGGATATTAAACTCTAGTTCAGTTAATTGTCTTGAAAGTTTTATTTTTCACCTATAAACTGAACCAGATCCTGAATTTTCTAGTTTTCTTAAATATTTGTCTACAATCCTCCAAATTAATGTTTCATTTTTCTTCATCTTTTAACTTGGAATTATTGAGAACTAAACCTTTTTTCCCTGCTATCAGACCATTTTTCATAATTCTTGTCATTTTTTCTTTTGTCCCAATGATACTGAGATTTGTAACAGTTTGTCTCCAATAAGTTATAAATCCTACTCACACTCAGGGGGTACCATCCCTAGACACCATCACAACCTCCTTCTGTGTCCTGGCCTCACCATCCCTCTGACAAGAGCAAAGATCTCTTGGCTCTGAAGGAAAACATCATCCATCTTTAGGAGGAAGCTGCTCCAGAAAAGATCCTATCCCCTTTTTCCCTTAAAGAATTCAGAGCCAAAACTGTTTGAGGGGGAATGTGGTCGGCAGTTAGATAAACATGAGCAGAGCAAGGAAAATAGGCCAGGTACAGAGGGTCACAAGGGCAGAAAGTTCCCGGTGCCCAGCAAAGAGCAAAACTGTGAAAACAAGGACTTCATTCCCAGCATATTGCTGGTCATGTGGTGTAGATGCCCTGACCTTTCACATCACTGCTCATGGAGTTCAAACCCAGCTTGACCTTTCCTCCCCTGGCATAGTCAAGTGGATTAGACCCTGTTAGAGGAGGAATACACAAGTGGACTGGAGAATAACCCTTAAGCATTAAGCTCCCAGGAAAAGGAGATTCTGACCCAAATCAAATACATCTAGGCCTCAGTTGTATTTCAGCTCCAGTCCCAGAAAAACAGCAAAACCAGACAAGTGACACTATAGCTGACAACAGAATCAGATGCATTGACTAATGACCCTCTGCTCTGGTGCCAATAAATCAGAGAGACCATGGACCTGAAAAGACACACCTGGAAAGCTGAGAAATATACTATTGAAATCCTCCCCCAAAGACCACCCGATAAATACCCTCGAGATGGAAGACCCAGCACAGGTCTCTTTATTAAGCACTCAAGTGCCTTTCTCTACCCTCCTCCCCCATGCTTGTTTTCCTTGCCTCTGTAACTTGTTTCCTGAGCCCATTTCTTCTGTAGCTCACTTCTTCTACCTCTGTGACTTTCTAAATAAGCTTTCTCCTATTGTTTGAGTATTGTGTCTGGATTCTTTCTTAGTCTGAACTCAAGAACTGAAGTTGCTGAAGCAAGGTCCACTCTGACTCCACTGGTCTAACACCTGGTACCATTTCATCACCAACAGAATTACTTAGGGCTCTGCTTAATACTGTAGTTTAAGTCACACCCAATACCTAATAAATCAGAAAGTCTGACCAACAATAAATATCATTACAAATACTCCAGGTGACTTATTCACCTACCATTTGAACACGGCTTACATACATAACCTAAGTGGTTCAGCTGAGGTATATATGAATAAAAAACAAATTGCTTTAATGTCTAAAAAGGATAAGTCCTTTAAGATCTTATGCAAGCCAGTCTTCTGAACATGCACAGAAATTACTTGCACAGTCTTGTGGACTAAAACAGGAAGTTTTCTTAATTTAAAAGTGGGAGTTTCGTGGCTGTGGGCCAGGATACAACTGTAATCCAACATAAAACTACTGCCTTGCAAATGTTCAAACATTTGATCTGGAATGGTTCTGAGTAGAAAGAAAAGCACTGAACAGAATATAAGGGATGTCCATAAAAGAGCTGAAGAAAACTTTACAAGCTAAGAAAAAATGATAGTATAAAGAGAGGCAGAAGAAGAGAACAATTAAGGAATGAGATAATGTGTTAAGTAATTAAAATCATAGGGTTGTTGAATTAGAGAAACTGCATTTGACCCTAAAAATCTATGATTATAAATCACCTAATTAGTTAATATATAAAAAGTACATGTATTAAAATGTAATGACTCAATATATGATATCCAAGGGCAAAGGTCATATGAAACCAATAGTAAATAAACATCATTCTCCTTCTAAAGAAAAAATAAAAGCAATAGGAAAAATTTTTACAAGGTATTAAGATTTGACAACAATTACTCTAAAAATTTTAAAATTGTGTATGTAGAATAGAGAGAAGAGACAAAATGGAGACACTATAATTAAGTTGCTAAATTACTAAAATCAAGTAGGTAGAGGCACAAGAAAACTTTTCTATTCTCATTTTAACTAGCCTGCAAACAAACTTTTGAACTTTTCAGTACTGAATCAAACTCTGGATATACATCAAAATCCCAGATAACTCTCAGATTTGCCCCTGAATGACTCAGGATAGAATGTTCATGTACCCAGACAATCTGACATCCATTATTAAGCCACCGGGCATCAAGAGGATGACAATCTTGTACCAATCTGGAAGCTAAGAATGAAGGATTGAGTCTTCTCAAAATTTACTTTTTAGTATGAGAACCCTCAGTTTTTCTTTCTTCTCCTTTAGGACACTCTGGGTATTGGTTAGTTGTATTTCAGTTTGCAAACCTTATGACATTTGAATAAATATCAGTTATTTCTAGCTAAAGCCTTTATACACATTTTGAGTTCATTTGACAATGATGTAATTCAATCCTTTAATAGTATAAATGCATAGCACTGGCTACATATATACAGCTTTTATGAAGTCTATTATAAGTTATTTATATTTACATATGAGAAAATACTGATATATTAGAAATGAATGCCAGTGAAACTCAACCACCAACTTACAACATACACTAAAATAAACTCAAAATGAATAAAAGACTTAAATATAAGTCATGACACCATAAAAGCCCTAGAGGAAAACAGAGGCAGTAAAATGTCGGCTATCCCATGCAGCGATATCTTGGCTGATATATCTCCTAGGGCAAGGTATATAAAGGAAAAAATAAACAAATGAGACTATCTCAAATTAAAAAGCTTCTGCATGGCTAAAGAAAACATCAGCAAAATGAGAAGGGAAAAAACTGTATGGGAACACATATTTGCCAATGATGCCTCAGACAAGGATTTGATCTCCAAAATATATAAAGAACTCATACAACTCAACACCAGGAAGACAAACAATCCAATTAAATATGAGCAAAGGACCTGAGCAGACACTTAACCAATGAGAACATAGAGAGGGCCCAGAGACCTATGAAAAAATGCTCAATATCTCTAACCATCAGAGACATGAAAATTAAAACCACAATGAGATACCACTTCACACCTGTCAGAATGGGCATCCTAAACAAATCTTCAGGCAACAAGTGCTGATGAGGACATGGAGAAAAGGGAATCCTGCTCCACTGTTGGTGGTAATGCAGACTGGTGCAGACACTGTGGAAAACAGTATGGAATTTCCTCAAAAAAACTAAAAATGGAACTGCCTTTTGACCCAGCAATTCCACTGCTGGGATTACATCCTATGAATCCTGAAACACCAGTTCAAAAGAACCAATGAACCCCAATATTCATAGCAGCACAATTTACAATAGCCAAGTGCTGAAAACAGTCTGAGTGCCCATGAGTAAATGAGTGAATCAAAAAACTGAAGTTAATTTACACAATGGAATACTACACAACAGAAAGAAGGAGGGAACTCCTGACCTTCGTGACAGCATGGATGGAACTGGAGAGTGATATGTGAAGCGAAATAAGCCAGGCAGTGAAAGACACCATATGATCTCACCTATACATGGAATCTAATGAACAAAACAAAGAAAGGAGCAATATAGAACCAGAGACATAGAAATAAGGAACAAACTGACAGTGATCATAGGGAATGGGGGGATGGAAAGTGGGGGAAAGAAAATGAAGGGTATAGTCAAAGAACATGTATAAAGGACTCAAGGACAGCAGTGGGGGACTGACTGAGAGAGCACAGGGATGGACAGGGCAGAGGAGAGCAATGGGGGGACAAATGTAATAGAACAACAATACAAATACAAAAAATAAAAAAGAAATGAATTCCATGCTACAGATTGAAAAAAGTGATTTGAAAAATATATTAAAGTTCATAGAGGTTACTTTGGAAAGAGTAGGAAGGAAATGACTAAAGCATCAATTCGCTGGATAAAGTTGGATGTATTAAGTCATGGTTTCGAAAAATGACATAAGTGCCAATCATACACTTAGAAGAAATGTATCACAAATGTAAAATTATAGTTTAATATTTTCCGTTTATAATCCTATGAATAATTCTATTAATAAAAATGCCTGGCATTTTTCCAATTAATAAAAACACCTGGCATAGTTTCCAATTAATTAATTGGAAAATTAATCTGATATTTTCTCAAGGGTAAACTTCTCTGACAAATGTATGTCCAATATCTTTTTAAAATAATAAATACAAACATCTATTGTCTGCATTGGGCCCAAAGTGATTTATAGATCCCTGTGATATGACTTACTCTTTCAGCACATAACCTCCCAAATAATGACTTATTCTTATCTATGGTATTAAAAAAAAACTTTTTTTGTTCCTCTAATTAATGATGAAGTAGTTTTAAAATTTTGATTATTATAGCTTTGTAAACAAATAGACTATACATAAATGTAATAAAAAAGGCTTTAAAATGTGGATGTTAGTTTCTTCCCCCCAAAATCTGGTTTTCAACACTCTTTCACCTTACCAAAACAATCTCTGTTCTTATTCTCTATGTTAGAGAAAGCAAAACATTCCTGATAATAAAAAATATTTAAGATTCATCAAAAAATTCACAGATTGCCTTTGACAAAAGGAAGGAATTAGGAGGGTCTTATTATTTCATATCTATATCAAGCCTTTATAACAAGGCTTTTAAAATGACTATAGGTATATATATAAATTTGGTTTCATCATGTGCTTATAAAATTACCTAGCAAGTTATAGTACTTAAATATTTTGAGTGGCTTTAAATGCATCTTGCATATTTTGTAAGTGCCTTAAATATCAAAGGGTTAAAAGTCATTTGTGTCTTAGTTACTAAAGAATTTTTGAAATTACCTTATAAGCTTCTGACCAAATATAATAAGTATTTTTCATAGATATCAATGTTAAAATGCCTCATGGCATTTTTTTTATTTTTTTAAATTTTTTATTTTAGTTTATTCATTACAGTTTCTATCCTTTATTCCCATTCCAGCCCACCCACCCATCCCTCCTCTCCTCCCTCCCATTTCCAACCCCCCTAGTTTTTGTCCATGTGTCCTCTATATTTGTTCCTGTAAACCCTTCCCTTCTCCCCTCCTCATGGCATTTTAAAATGCTTAGATGTCCTTCTGAAATGGGTCAGACCAGAGCACTACTTCCAGTGACAACCATAGGAATTGTCCACTTGCTTTGGTATCAGTTAAGGTAAAAATGAAATAGTGCACATGCTTGCAGAACAAGATTATACAGGTATCTTCCTGTATAAAACATGATTGTGAAATTATTTTGTATCTGACTTGTATCTAAAATTGGATTATAATCTCACTTCTCCACAAAACATTTAAATGTAAAAGCTTTTATGTATTAAATGCATAAAGAAATGCAAAAGCTCAAATACCATCCTTTTTTTTCCTACTAATTAGGACAATTCTGGTACATTAATGACCAATATTTCACAATGCAAAAAGTGTAGGTCTGAAACATAGATGAGCAACTGGAAACAAGGTTGTATTCCTCTCTCACTTATTAAGCAAATGACCCTGTGATTTAGTCTTTCTTTGCTTCAGTTCTTTTTTCTATTAATTAGGAACAATAACATCTGCCTAAGGAGCAAAACTCAATGAGTCAGAATAAGGATTTTTTAGTTAAAATGAATACACAGAGAACTATCTGCAAGTAGTAAAATAATACAAAATGATGAACAATGGTAGTGCTATGTATCCTTTCCTGCCTTAGGAAAGGCATTAGGATTTTTTTCCACATTCAGTCTCAGCAATGTCCTAACAATTAAAATAAAATGATAAAAAGCTACACCTAATCCCTCGGTATTCTTTCCTCAATTTTTGCATAAGTGATCAGGGCTTTAAAATTTCACTCCCAAATAGAAATGCTATTTAAATTTCAGTAATTATTAGGCACTAGATTTGCTGAGCATTAAAATCATAACAGTTGCATTTGATAGCTGTATCCTGGAAGTATTTAATATGCACTAAGGTATGGAGCTCTCTCAAATTGAATGACTAAGACATATATGCCAAACTGCCCCCTGCCACAATATTCATCCTGAGCTCAATATTCATCCTGAGTGGAAGATTTGAGTTCATTATATCTTTTTAACAGTGGTTCAATAGAGCTGTTCAGGTCTCAATAAATCCCAAACTGTGAAATATAAAAAATAAATTTCACCAATAAAAACATTCAAATATTACCAAACAAGAATACAACTCAGTGTGAATGACTAATGCGCTCAAATTCATTTCTTTCATGCCTTTAAGTGGCTAGGATTAGCATAAAAAGCCTTCTCAGAGTGTAGGCAACAATAAAAATTGCAATAACTCATACTTTGTAGGGACTTTCATTTTTGAATCTGGATATTCTTTAATTTTCATAATAGCCTTGGGAGGTAAATATCATTATTCTCATTTCATAGGAGATGAAATTGAGAGATCAGTAATTTGCCCACAGCTACACAGTAAGTGAACTATATGCTGATTTCAGTCTTGGGCATTGGTACTAAGATTACTACATTCCTAAAATTTATACAGTTAGATGGCTAGCACTGCTTGAAAAATAGCATGAAGGTGATAGCCAAGTTAAAATCTAGAAAAACATGAAAACAACATAAAGTATAAAGTAAAAAATGGAAAATAACTGAGGCATTAAAAATAATTTAAAAACTAATATTTATTGATTGCTCATCAGATATGAGGTACTACTCTTAAATATTTTATGTGACTAAATTATGTGATCCTTATCATAGCCCACAAATCAATGGTCAAAAGTGTGAGGTCATTCTTTATTTATTTCATTGTCCTACATTCCACACATTACCCATCCACAAATTCTATGGTCTTCAACTTCAGAATACAAGGTCTGTCCACAAGGTATCCAACCATGTAATATGAAAAACAGACATTTATTGAAGAAGATACAATACACAAGAAACACTGTGCATAGGACAATGACGCCTCAGTCCCCTTCGAAGTAGGCACCTTGGGACCTCACTCAGTTCTCCAAATTGCCATCAGCTGCCCCCATCGTCTTTTCTTGAATCTCATCAATGGTCTGAAATCTCTTCCCTTTCAAAGGTGATTTTAGTTTTGGGAAAAACCAGATGTTTCAGGGTGCCAAATACGGGCTGTAGGGGTTGCTGAGTAACCTGGGTGATTTGGTGTTTTGAAAAAAATTCTGTGTGACATGTGATGCATGAGGGGCTGTGTTGTTGTGATGAAGCTGCCAATCACCAGCTGCCCATAGCTGTGGCCTTCTGAATCATCTGAACAGTTTCAATGGAAGAATATTCAAGCTTAACACAAAAATTGATGCAGATTCATTGCTCTACTCACTCAGTCATTTTGAATGTAATGGCCACACAATACACATGCTTACTCAAATATGTCTACCACTCCCACTGATTAGTACAGTGAAGTCGTCATTGTTCACACATGTGCATTGCAGTCCATTCTCTTGGCTGTCAGGTTACATCAATGTTGTGCAAACTGTTCTTATTACATTAATAATGGCTGGATTTTTTTCCGGACAGACCTCTGTATATCTAGAATTTGACCACCTACCACCACTTGCCCTATCCTACTTTCAGGATCACTGCAACAGCCTCATAACTCATCTGTCTTTTTGTAATTGGGCCCTCTTCAATCTTTTCCGTAACCCAATAGCCAGAATTATCTCTTTAAATCATAAGTCCAGACGGTGTCACCATTATTCTCAAAACTTTCCAAAGTTTCTCATATTTTACTCATAAATACAACTCTTTATGAAGTACTAAAAGGCCTCATGATCTGGACTCTGCTGCCACTTAATCATGACTCTATTGTTCTAGCAATACTAGCCTGGCTTCTTGTCCTGGATCCTTCTTTATACAGTATAGTTCTTGCCTTTTTAAGGGGTACTAGCCCTTGTATTGTTGGGGACCACTCTGTGTGGTTCTGGAGATTGTAGCCTCACGAGAGCAAGCCCTGAAAGGGGCTAGTAAGTCTCCCTGGAAAAACAGGTGACAGGCATGACCCAACTCTAATATCGAGGGTGCCCGTGGGAATCAGGCCTGAAATGTACATTTTATCCTTTGAAGCCTGCTCTGCCTAACAATAGCCCTGTCAATATAAACCAGATGTTTTAAGTTCAAGGCATAAGGAGTAAACTCCTTACCTCATGAAACACGTCTTAAAGACCATCTGGGGTCAGCATGCCTAACAGACCCTGACCTATGACAAATCTCTGTTCTTTCAATTGTTATCTATAGATAATACCTGTTTTTGTATGGCTATAGCCTTTTGGACATTGATTGATAAGCTATGCATGTATGCTGTAAATCCCCTGCACATTCTGACCCTAATAAAAGCCATTTGGGAGAAGGGCTTGGGCATTTTCCACTAGAGGGAATCACCACCCCCTTTCCCACTGGAACAACAAGATTGTGTCCAAGACGACCATTTGAATATATATTTTATTTGCTTCTCTGAGATTTTTGGAGGGGTGGAGAATCTACCTCCCACATGACAATGAAACCTCCAGAGACAGAGATTCTTGTCTGTCTTATACCCCCTAGAACAGTGTCTATCTGTACTCAATAACAATACGTTGAACCAAAGAATAAGTGAACAATTCAATAAAGACGGTCCTATATTATACCCCTTTCATTCATTATAAAGACTTTATTTATTTATGTTTAGACAGAGGGGCAGGGAGAAAGAAAGAGAGGGAGAGAAACATCAATGTGTGGTTGCCTCTCACCTGCCCCCTACTGGGGACCTGGCTCGTAACCCAGGCATGTGCCTTGATTGGGAATTGAACCAGGGACCCTTTGGTTCATGGACCAGCGCTCAATCCACTGAGTAACACCAGCCAGGGCTATTATACCCCTTTTATAGATGGTAAGGCAGAAGCAAAGAGGTATACACAGACAAAATAACCTACTATAAGTCACAAAGGTAGACTGGGCAAAGCTTAGAGAAAACCTGTGCAATGCGGTTGTACAATGAATGCTCCTCATCACTGAATCACACTGATCTCTAAATAAGTTCCAGTGACCTAAAAATATTTATGCTGACAATAGTAATACTGGAGTAATGCTCTGTCCTAAGGCCATTAAAAAAATATTCCATTAGGCCTAATGCTCAGAACTCTGTTTCTAAACAGTTCCTATTAAAAAGAACTGGAGCTTCTGGAGACATAGCTGATAACAAGATTAAGATTGGGAGAGGATAAAGTGGGTCTTCTCCTGCCAGAAATCAAGGAAATTTTGGAAAACTCATGAAGCTCTGTCTGAAGGTCATATGTACTGAGTAGCTATCAAGTACAGGGCATTTTCTGTGCTCTCTTCATATCAACTCTGCATGTAGCTATGTGTCTGATATGCAGTAGATGCTACCAGACAGTCTTTCCCCAGTGGACTTACAGAAAGGAAACTGGGATCATGGTAGGTATCACACATTGAGTCCACGAGTCCACAATGGTAATCATAAATGGATGGTAAGGAGGTAAACAAAAGAAAGAGAGGAGGAAGGAAAGGGGAGTGAAGGAGAAGGCAGAGGTAGAGAAGGAAGAAGAGAGGAGGGAAAAGTAAGAACAAGAAGGAAGAGGAAATGGTGTAGGGACAAAATGACATAGGAAAAATAACAATAAAAAATAAACATTTTGCTCTGGCCACTGTGGCTCAGTTGATAGGAGCATTATTCTGTAACCAAAAGACTGCAAGTTTGATTCCTGGTCAGGGCACACACCTAGGTTGTGGGTTATATCCTTGATCTGAGCAGGTAAGATCTGCAATCCAGGTAAGTACTAGAGGTAACCAATCAATGCTTCTCTCTCATGTTGATTTCTCTCTCTCCCTTCCTTCTTCCCTTTCTCAGTCTCTAGAAACAATGAAAAAATGTCTTCCATAAGAATAAAAAATTAAATAAAATAAAAAATATATACATTTTGCCACGAACTTTTACTACTTACTTCAGGCAAGTTTCATCAACAAGATAAAAAGTTGTTAGAAAAAGGGATTTTCACACATTCTAAGACATTACCTCACTGCTACATTATTAATGACAAAGAGGAAAATGTAGCTTTCCAAAGGAGAAATCAGACACCACAGTAACTCTGCAATGATGCAACATCACCAACAGTGAGAGAAACTAATATCACAGGTGTCCTAATGCAATACTCTGTGACAAATGCTCAACTTGAATCTAATCATGAGGAAATGATGAGACAAATCTAAGCTCAGGAATAGCTTTTAAAACACTATCTTGAATTCTTCAAAAATGTTCAATGCTATTTAAAAAATAAAGTGATACTGAAAACTAAATGAAATGTGTGATTCCTGTTTGAATCCTAAATTAAATTAAAAAATAGTTATAAAATACCTTAGACAATTTAAGAACTCTGAATATACATATATTTCATACACCATATTTTGTTACATTTTGCACATTGCAAACTGTATTATTTTTATATAAGAGAATATGCTTCATCTTAGGAAGGACATGCTTAAGTGTTTAGGGGTCTTCTCTCATAATGCCCACAGTATCTCATTTGAGTCTGCAAAAAAAAAAATTTGTACCTATAACTAGCTAGCAGTTCATTTTATTAAGAAAGAGGGAGGGAAAACAAATGTGAAATATTAGTAATTACTAATCTATGTAAAAATTTATCAGGAATTTATTGAATTTATTCTTAACAATTTATTGTTAATTGTTTTAAAAATTAATTGTGCAAAAGGCTATCTTTGGGGTTCCTGGACCCATTTCCAATGTGTGTATGTATGGAGGCTTCCCAACACAAACAAGTAATTCTCAGACACCATCTGGATGTCCTACAACTCAGCTCAAGTTTGACACAATCCACCCAGAGACAGCATCAGGTTCTGAAGGTAAAGAAATGGTTCAGGCCTGCAAGACTGCACCCACTCCACCCGTGGTTAACACGTAAGTCACAATCTCAAATTGTTACCTGTACTTCTCACCAACTGGCTACAGATCGGAGGTTCCCAAAACCCCCTCCTTAGATTGCAGAGACCAGTCACAAGCCCAGGTTGCTACCTATATTTCTGACGAACTGGCTATAAAGTCACCGGTTCTCACAACCTCCTCCTTGTGTTTAAATAATTTGCTAAAGCAGCCCACAGATCTCAGAGAAATATTTTACTTACTACATCACCAGTTAATTACAAAAGGATATAATTCAGGAACAGCCAGATGAAAGAGATGCATAGGTGAGGGCAGGGAGAAAGGACAGAAGCTTCAGCGCCCTCTCCAGGCACCACTCTCCCAGCAGCTCCATGTGCTCAACCACCTGGAAGCCCTCCAAACCCTGTCCTTTGAGGTTTTTATGGAAGCTTCATTAAAGAGCCATGACTGATTAAATCATTAAAATTTCAAAAATGATTCAAACTCCAGACCCTGTCACCTTCCCTGAAGGCAGGTGTGGGACCTGAAGTTCCAACCCAGTAATCACTTGGTTGGCTCTCCTGGCAATTAGCCCCCTATCCTTAGGTGGAGTTGCAAAGTCACCTCATAATACTCCCAAAATTAAAAATAAAACTACCATATGATCCAGTAATTCCACATCTTGGTATCTATTTGAAAAAATGAAAACACTAACTCAAAAAATATATATATATACCTATATTCATAGCAGCATTGTTAACAATAGCTAAGATATGGAGACAACCTGTGTCCATAAATGAATGAATGGATAAAGATGTGGAACATGTATGCAATGGAATATTACTCAGCCATAAAAAAGAATAAAATTTTGCCATGTGCAACATCATGGATGGACCTAAAGGGTATCGTGCTGAGTGAAATAAATCAGACAGAAAAAAATCCCATATAATTTCACTTATATGTGGAATATAAAAAACAAAACAAACAAAACAAGACCAGATTCAATGACACAGAAAATAGATTAGTAATTGACAGAGGGGAGGATGAGGCAGAAGGAAACAGGTGAAGGAGATCAAGAGATACAAACTGCCAGATATAAAATAAATAAATTGTGGGAATAAAATGCTCAGCATGGGGAAAACAGTCAGTAATACTGTATTAACTTTGTATAGTGACAGATGGTAACCAGACTTATTATGGTGATCATTTCACAGTGTATGCAAATATCAAATCACCATATCTAAAACTAATATAATATTATATGTCAATTATACTTCAATTAAAATAGTCACCTCATTAAGATAATATGAGATGCCTTTGTGCCTCTCATCACTTAGGAAATTCCAAGGGTTTTAAGACCTCAATGCCAGAAGTGGGGACAAAGATCAAATATGTACTTACTATAAATCACAATATCACAGGCTAGTTTCTAAAACATTAGAAATATTGAAATATTTAACTTTTAAAAGTAAAAATAATTTGTTGTCACAAGTCAACTGGTGTTAATATAGGAGTTTTTCCACCCCCTCATAAATCTTCCATTATAATTTATATTATGTAGCTTGTCTCCATTGTTTATATTGATTCTATACAAAAAGGATCAATAACAATGCTTAAATTGAATGTAGAATTTGTATCAAATCAACATTTTCTAGCTAGCATTCTAAATATTTCAAATTTGTGAGGGGGTCACAGGTTTAAATTCCAAGATAGATTACTTCCATAGAACACTATCATGAGCTCTCAACATACATCATAGCTAGTGTTCATTTTCATTTAATGACCAAATTTAAAGTTATAATTTCCACGTATTATATGAAAAATATCTACTTAGGCCCAACATCCCCACAAATATACTAAAATTAGTGATAGTAACAGTTCATTTTGCAGTCATATTTTTATCTAAGTCAGTTTTATGTGATAGTAGTTGTCTCTCAAAAATGTGAGTGTGTCTCTATCTCTTCATGTGGCAGACAACTAGCTACTTTCCCAGGAAATTTCTCCTTCTTTTGCAGAGTACCGAACTGTTGCTGGGAAACACCTATCATGTCAAGGACTGTATTTCCCACACCCCTCTCCTTCCACCCCACCCTCCTGTCTTGGTGGATCCATCTGACTGTTCTCTATGGCATGTGAGCAATGCCTTCCAGGATGAAATAATTGAGTATCAAATACACAATCCTCCTCAAACTGGTTCTGTTCCTTGGGCAGCTGCATGTTGTCAATGCAGCAGGGAAACCCTAGAGAACTAAGGAGCAACCAGAAGGAGGAGAAGAAATGTGGGTCAACACTGAGGGAAAAGCCCCCAGTAAACACCTATTTGACTTTATGAGAGAAAGAGATACATTTATGTTATGTTAAACTTTTGAGATTTGCATTTGTTACCACATGCATGTATTGTTAAGTCAGAAATCAGTTGACAGCAAACTTCCCTGAGAAGAACAAGCTACCTACGCTAGCTTAGGTTGCCCTACTAGATTTGCTTCCTAACACCAAGTCTCTTCCTTTTCCATAATAGTACTCATCACATTCAATTGGTATTTTTTTGTTTAAATCCACGCTTTGCAGTAAACTGTAAGTTTTATGCTACTTTTTCCTCACCTGTATTCCCAAAATGTAGCTGAGTGGCTGACATACACAGGCATATAATAATATCTCAGAAATTAATGAGTGACTTATATCAAGTACCATTTCTGCCTACTTGAAAAGAGAAAAGAGAATAAAAGAAAGTAATCAATAGTCTGTTGGTGCAGGTAATTTCTGATTCTAGGAAAACAGTGTCATATCAAGTCATTTAATAACATTTCTAAGCTATCTAGTAATATTTTTGATACATATGCACACACACAGACATACACACACTACAAATCAGCTCAAGATTACAGGTATAACTCAAAGATATTGTGGGTTCAGTTTCAGACCACTGCAGTAAAGTAAGTCTAATCCTTTTGCGGGTGGGGGTCTTGCCTTTAATACATAAAATCACATCTGTGAGGTGCAATGAGGTGAAGAACAATAAAATCAGGTATGCCTGTAACGCTCTTCTCCCAATTCAACCCAGTGAATAATGAGGCTTGCCTTCTAACAATAACATCCATTACTTCTCCTAATCAGTTGGTTCTTATCTTATTTCTTAAGAAATAATGAAATAAAATAAAATTCTAAGAGAAAAAATTGATGATTCTAGTTAACAAGTTTTATCCCCCCAAGACAAAATATGTTTTAGATTGGGTGCCCATCCTGAGGTTGGGTAGGGGTAACTTTTGGAGTACAAAGTTTGGTGCAAGTTGTAAAGGAAATGAAACACTCTGGTAGTTTGGGAAAAGAAAGCTATTATAGGATATAAAATGACACAGAATCACTGAAAGGGCCCAAGAGGCAGAGTCCAGTCTAAGCTGTCAAAAATAATGCCTCATACTCGAGCACCAAAGGAACTGCCACTCCTTTTCTGAGAAACCCACAACTGAGAGTTAGAACTGCCAGCCCCCAAGCCATGTTGTCCCATCACCATCTGCACCAGGAGAATCATGATGTCCTTATTCTCTGCACCTTTCTCCCCATAACTCAGTTCCACATTCATCTCACCTAATCCCATCTTTCTGACAGAATCTAAAATAAATATAGAAATCATGTTGAAATTTTCCTAGGTAATGTAGATCTTAGCCTTCCAACCTTTGTAGTATAGGAAGGCTCACTAGAAAGAGGATGCCATAGAAACCGACTGAGCTAAACAGTCCAGGATATCACAGACATCTTGACTGGCCTATATTTTACAATGATCTTAAAACACCTCCATCCAGTGAAAAATCCAGAGCCCTCCTCCTTCCAGCTTCTCCTCTCAGATTCTAGCCCTTTCTTCAATCATCTCCTTTTCCAGGTATTAATTCTCCCAAGATTACAACCAACTCCCCTGATGGTTCATTGTAAGTTTGTCCTTTCTTGACACAATTTCACAAGTCACAGGTGAGGTAGCTGCCTTAATATTTCTAGTCCTAAGGACCAGAAATATTACCAGTTTGCCTTACAACTGTTCTACATTCATCTCAGTAACCATCAGAAGTCCCAGCCTCCCAGATTATCCATCATAAAAACACTAACGCTTATATTCAAGAATGCTCCAGCCTTTCCCTCATAAACTTTATTAATATTCCCTTTAAAACTTGTTCTCTGATATCCTAAGTTTTCTCTGAAACGCATTCAACTTATTACCTACCTGCTTACTATCTGACACATGGGTCTTCTTGAAGGCATACTTCTCCTTTCACATTCTTAAGAAGAGGTTGTTTTTGTTTTCCTCCCACACATCAAAGTAGAGGAAGAAAACCACTTAAGTGTCCTCTTTGCTCCTCCTCGAAATTTTTGAACTCTCTCGCTCCTCTTTCAAACCCCACCTCCTTTGAAAGCGTTTCATCAGACTTCTCTACCCCATCTCCTTCCTCACTGTCCTTACTCAACCTTCTGATATTCTTAATACATTCTTCATTCACTGATGACTTTGGTTCCTAGTTTTCCATCTTCCAATTCACAAAGGATGCTCTCATCATTCTTAGCTACATAAAAATAAATAAATCAATCAAGAATTTGGCATCTCATCTCCTTGTTATCTTTTGGTTCAATGATCTTTTTTTCCACCTTATCTTAGTCACCCCTGCACTGCTCCTCCAAAAGGCCCTGTTATCACTGACAACTGTACCTCCTATCTGATTATCACATCTAATCCTTTCAGGCCACTTATTCTAAAATTTCAACAACTTTCTGATATCACTGAGGCCTCCTACCTACCACATCAGATCTTTGCTATTTATCACCACATTCATATATATATTCATATGCCTCTTGCTCAGTCAATATTCAGCAGTTCAGCAGTACTACTTGCCTGCACATATCTTTACTGCATATTCCTTCCAAAAATTCAACCCAACAGCCACATGCAAAAGAATGAAACTGGACCACTAACTTACACTATACACAAATTTATCTGAAAATATATTAATGACTTCAATGCAAGACCTCATATATATAATTCCTATAAGAAAACATGTGCAAGAAGATCCTTGACATCATTCTTGGCAATGAATTTTTGCATTTGACATGAAAAACAAAGGCAACAAAAGCAAAAATAAACAAGTGGGACTACATCAAAACAAAACGCTTCTGTACAGCAAAGGAAACCCTCAATGAAATGAGAAACAGCCTATCAAATAGAAGAAAATATTTGCAAATCATATTCTGATAAAGAGTTAATATCTAAAATACATAAAGAACTCATACAACTCAATGGCAAAAACATTGGATTGAGGCTCTGAGTAGGACTTTTCCAGACACACAGATGAGCAACAGACACATGAAAAAATGTTCAACATCACTAATCATGAGGAAACTGGGAATCAAAACCACAATGAGATACCTCCTTACACCTGTTAGAATGGTTATTACCAAAAAGATAAGAAATAACAGGCATTGGCAAGTATGTGGAGGAAAGGGTACCCTTGTGGAAATGCAAATTGGTGCAGCCATTATGAAAAACAGTATGGACATTGCTCAAAAAATTCAAAACAGAATTACTACATCACCTGGCAATTCCAATGCTGGGCATTTATCCAAAGGAAATAAAATTAGTATCTGGAGAAGATACCTGAACTCCCATGTTCAATGCAGCATTATTTATAAGAGGCAGGACATGGAAGCAACCTAAGTGTCCATCAGTAGATGAATGGATAAAGAAAATGAAATATATATGCACACATATACAAACATCTATATATACACATATACATATATAAATATGCATATATATATATATATATGGTAGGGCAAAAGTAGGTTTACAGATGTTCCCGTGGCAAATAATTAATACAATATAAGAATAAACTGGGTTTTGCATACTCACAACTGTAAATCTACATTTGCCCCACCCTGAATGTGTATATATATATATATATATAAAATTCAGCCAAAAAACAGAATAAATGTTGCCATCTGTGACAATGTGAAGGGGCCTTAATGGAATTATGCTAAGGGAAATAAGTTGGAGAGAGAAAAGATAAGTACTGTATGATCTCACTAATAAGTATAATCTTAAAAAACAAAAAACAAAACTAAACAAGCTGAGCTCACAGATATAGAAAACAGATTGGTGGCTGCCTGAGGTAGTGTGTGGGGGTGGGGAAATGAGTAAAGGGGGTCAAAGGTACAAATTTTCAGTTATAAATGAGTAAGTCATGGGGAAATAATGTACAGTATGACTACAGTTAATAATACTATGTTACATATTTGCAAGTAGCTAGGAAAATAGATCTTGAAAGTCCTCAACCCCAGAAAAAAACTATACCTGTATCTATTGGTGGATGTTAACTGCACTTATTGTGGTGATAATTTTGCAATACATGCAAGTATCAAATCATTACATTATATATCTGAAATTAATATAGTGTTATGTTAGTTATACCTCAATAATAATAAAAAAAAAGCTGAGCTCAACAGCTGAACATTACTGGTTCAAGCATCAGTACCAATCACAAATTCATGACAACTCAATTCCAGGAATCCTTTAAGAACATCAGACTGCCTTACATGCTACTGCATGTAAGTCACCCCCTCTTCAAGGTGACTGTTTCACCAGGTGTTCCTCAAGTTCCCTAGACATTTTCATTTCATCATACTCAGCTGATGACATCGATAACAATGCATAAAGAGAATAAATGCATAAGGATTATTTCATTTGCTCACTAGCAATTCTTCCAATTCACCCCATCTGTATCTTCATAATCTGTCTAAGGCCAACCTCTCTATCATGTCCTAGATCCCATCTCCTCTTAAGTACTCCAGGAATTACTTCCTGAAGTATTCTTGTCTTACTGCACTATCAGTTTCTTCTTTACTAAATAATTCATTTCACCAAACCAACTAATATCATATAATTTAAGCAACATCTACAAAACACACCCTTAAGTATAAATTCTCTGGGATCCACACCTGCTTCTAGTGGATTCCCATTTCTCTACTGAAGTAAAACTCTTCCAAGTTGTTTGCCATGTTTTATCTACTTCTTGACCTTCCATTTTTCTTTTGGGGGGTGAAGGAGGTTTATCATTAAATGTACATGAATAGTACTTTATCTGCCATCAGACCAATGACTTTTGATGCCATGACTGAGAGCCAACCATTCCTTTTCTGTAATGAAACTAATAGGTATTGGGCAAACTTTATATAGGACTAAAACTTTATTCATTACGTATATTTTATTGATTATGCTATTACAGTTGTCCCAGTTTTTCTCTTCCTTTTATGCCCCTCCACCCTGCAACCCCACAATCTCCAGCATTTCCTGCCTCCCTTAGTTCATGTCCATCAGTTGCATACATAAATTCTTTAGCGTCTCCATTTCCTATACTATACTTTGTGCCTACCTGCTATGCTTCTTATTTCCTGTACCTTTCCCCCCATTCTCCCCTGCCCTCTCCCCATTGATAACCCTTCATGTGATCCCCATTTCTGTGCTTCTGTGCAGTTGTTTACTAAGTTTGGTTTTGTTTTTATGTTCAGTGTTGATACTTATGAGTTTCTTGTCATTTTACTACTCATAGATTTTGATCTTCTTTTTCTTAGATAAGTCCCTTTAACATTTCATATAATAAGGGCTTGGTGATGATGAACTCCTTTAGCTTTACCTTATCTGGAAAGCATTTTATCTGCCCTTTCCTTTGAAATGAAAGCTTTGCTGGATAGAGTAATCTTGGATTTAGGTCCTTGCCTTTCATGACTTCAAATACTTCTTTTCCAGCCTCTTCTTACCTATAAGGTTTATTTTGAGAAATCAGCTGATAGTCATGGAAACTCTTTTGTAGATAACTATCTCCTTTCCTCTTGCTGCTTTTAAGATTCTCTCCTTGTCTTTAATCTTGGATAACTTAATTATGATGTGTCTTGGTGTGTTATTTCTTGGATCCAACTTCTTTGGAACTCTCTGAGCACCCTGGACTTGCATGTATAGTTCCTTCACCAGACAGGATAAGTTTTCTTTCATTATTTGTCCAAATAAGTTTTCAATTTCTTGCTCTTCCTCTTCTCCTTCTAGTACTCTTGTGATTCAGATGTTGGAACATTTAAAGTTGTCCCAGAGGTTCCTAAGCCTCTTCTCATTTTTTGGAATTCTTGTTTCTTCATTGTGTTCAGGTTGGACCTTTATTTCTTCCTTGTGTTCCAAGTTCTTGATCTGAGTCCCAGTTTACTTCCCTTCACTGTTGGTTCCCTGCATATTTTCCTTTATTTTACTTTGTAAAGCCTTCACTTGTTCCTTTACTTTGCAATTGTACTCAATCATTTCTGTGAGCATCCTGATTACCAGTGTTTTGAACTCTGCATCAGATAGGTTGTCTATCTCCTCATCGCTTAGTTCTTTTTCTGGAGTTTTGATCTGTTCTTCCATTTGGGCCATATTTTTTTTGTCTTTGTGCACCTGTTATGTTGTAATGGATGGAGCTTTGTGTGTTCACCAGGGTGGGACAACTCACTGCACTGCATTGTGGTGCTATCTGTCAGGGAGGGGTGAGGAGGGAACAATGCAGCTTACTTGGCTCTCACCCCACTTTCCATCACTTTCCTGGTTTCCCACAAGTGGATTGTGCTCTTTACAGTGCTGATTCTCAGGTGGGTGGCCATGTGTATGTTCTAGAACACCGTGGGCCTCTCCAATGGACTCTCTTGTGAGACTGGGAGTTTCTCCTGGTGCTTTAACTGCCACAGGTTTTTACAAGCAGAGGTTTTGAGGCTTTAGTTTCTCACACCAAAACCCTGAGTTGTGGGATCTCTCTTCCTCCCCCGTTGTTCCTCCAGGCATATCTGCTTGCAAATGTGAGAAATCCTGTCCACCAGCCACCACCTCACCCACTGTGTCCACCGCCTTGCCATGCATCCTCTCTGCCCTGTCTTCCTATCTCTGCCCCTCCTACCTGTCTGGATGAATATTTCTTCTTTAACTCCTTGGTTGTCAAACTTCCAGTTAGTTTGATTTCCTGGCAGTTCTGGATGTTTTTGTATTTAAATTGGTTGTTATCTTCTTTTGCTTTTGCCAGAAAGCAAAGCATCTCTACCTATGTCTCCATCTTGGCCAGAACCCTAAATAGAACTAAAACTTTAAATAGGACTACAGGGCTCCCCATGGAGAACAGATGCACCCAGTTATGGGACACATCTATCTCTCAAACGATGTGACCAAAGAAAAAGAATTTGGCTGTGTTTTTAAGAAGTGTGGGATGTGAAATAATAAGAGAAATGGCCACTAACTCATATTTCTATAAGAAAAGGTAGATTTTGTTGAAAAGGACAAATATTTCATTATATCTAATTTATAGTGCATTATGTATCCATGAATCTACTGTATGATACAATACAAAAGTCATAGGTAAATTTAATATTGGAAAAGCTAATAATATTTCTGACTTTACAAAGGTAGTTGCTCAAATGTATTCTAAGACTAAATTAAAAACCACTTACAGTATTATCTCTATAGAGGACAATTGGCCTGATGAAGAGAAGATTTAGAATTGATGAAAGATAAGTAGTATTCTCACTCATTCAATACATCTATATTTTAAAATGCAAACACCTGCTAAGTCAGTGAAACAAAAGAATTATAAAGTTAGTACACAAATTGAGAAAGATCATGCTACTCTGTGAAAATATTAATGGATTGTTCAATTGTCTGTTTAAATCAATACCAACCCTTTTTTAGCTACTAAGGATAATCTGAATGTGGTGCATTTTGATTACCTATGTGATTATATGCTTTTTTCTTTATGTTTATTCTTTAGTTGATGGACTTTTGGGCTGTTATTAACTTGGGGCTTTTTATGATATGAATATTTTGTACGAGTGGGTGTAGGAAGTATTTCATTGGAATTTTGACCTAAATTTTCCTAATGACTAAAAATGTTTTTGTTATTGTTTTTGTTTTCTTGTTATTGTAATTACAGTCAAATTTATCAGTGGTTTTTTTTTATGTCTTCATGAAAAAAAAACACCTTCTTCCCACAAGGGCATAATGATACAATATAATCTTTCCTAATATTTTAATATTTTTTAATTTCATATTTTTCTGTTTATGTTTTGACCTTTCATAACTATTTCTTCATCTAGTATTTTTCATTAAATATACTCAAATAGTGCTATAATTACCATCAGTTCAATTAAATAACTTTTAGTGAGAATACTACAAATTTATATTTTACCAAAGCAAATGATAAATTATTCTCACCTTATTCAACTATTCAGTAGCATTTGACAAAATGGATTACTCCTTCTTGAAAACATATCTAGGTTCTCCAGTGTTGGGAATTGCCCTGTCTAGTTTCAGAAGTTGTAACTCCCCATGGCTAAGGCTGAGTAAAGAGACCTTAGGACCATAAACCACTAAGGAGACAAGTCTTATATTCCTTGCAGGGGCATTACCTCTGTCCCCTTTTACTTCACCCTGCTTGGCCCCGGTAGATGACTAGTTAGTCAATGATGGGTAACATTCCTCAAGGGAGAGACAGTTTAAGATAGGCACAGTCACAAAAAGGCCCTCAGGGAAGGAGTTGGGGGCTATAGAAAAAGGGGGTGATGGACCCTCACCCCTAGGCTTTGACATAGCATGAGTCCTTATTCTGTCTGAGACAAGTCTCCTAATCTCTTGCATGCCTTACTTTCCACACCTGACTTAAGCCTGAAATAATGCCAGAGGGTAGTGCAGCCCTGGGCAGGAATGGGCAGTTCCCTGGGTCGATCAGGCTTAAGAAAGAATGCATAAAATCCTGTGAATCTTGCTTTGCTAAGAATGCTCAATTTTCTGATAAAGGTCCAAGCATGAAATGAGTTTGTTTCCCAAAGTTTCATGGCCATTTAGCTAACTGACCCTGACTCAGAATAAGTCCTCATAGTTCTTCGAATGTTATCTATTGTTTGATCATTACTGCCTGACAATGATGAATGAAGACCTTCCTTGAGGTAACGCTCCCAGAAAAGCAATAAAGGCATGGGTCAGGGCCCTCTCTCATTCAGAGAATGGCCATGCCATCCCTTTTTCTCCACAGGAGTTCTGCAGGCCATGTGAATTTGTTTGTGGCATCCATAACACTGTGGACCCTGCTGGACAGAGTCCACATCACCCCAGACCCTATACTCCTGAATTTCTTTTACTTCATGGAGTATTATTTTTTACTAGGACCTCTATCTCCTCTAAACTTAAAACTCTGTGTAACACTTTCCTAGAATCCCTTCTTTTCTCTCTCTGTACTCAACCTGTCTAACCTCATCTAGCTCCCCAAGGCTTCAAATACCAAGTATACACTGAAAACTCTCAAATGACTTACCTAGAGGGAACCCTTTCCTGAAAATAAGACTCATATTCCATTGTCTATCATCTTCTTCATTTCAGATTTCCCTTGACAAGGGAGAACTTGTCATTTTTCCTCTAAATATACCCCTCAAAAAGTCACCCAGTAAATATATCACCTTTCACACAGTAACAGAAACAACAACAAAAAACCAACCCAAAGGTTAGGATTCATCTTGAATTACTTGTTTCTTGTTACACTACACATCCAATCCAGCTCTCACTGCTGTCATCTGTATCTCCAAAATATTCCCCAAATTTGATGGCTTCTGCCCATTTCTACTTCCCCAACCCTTCTCAAGTCCACCTTCCCCTCTTGCCTGCAGCAGCACTTCTATTGGTCTCCATCCTCCCCTTCCTGCCTCTCTTCTGAGCGAGAATGATCTTTTTTAAGTGTTTATGAGGGCAAGTTATTCTCCTGACTCAAATCTTCCAAGGAATGCAATTATACTTAAAATCTAAACTTTTTACTGCAATCCCCAAATATCTCTATAATCTGAAGGCCTCTCTTTCTGACCACAATCCTCTCCTCCACTTTAATCTCTTTTAGTCAAAATCACCGACTTCTGCCCTTTAAACACATGAAGATCATTTTATTCAAAGGGAATTTGCTCGTATTGTTCCTTTGCTTAGATAGCACTTCTTATCAGTAAGGTAATATAACACAAATGTCACCTCAGCAGAGGCCTTCCTTGGTGCTAGTGGATACCAGCCCATCACTTCTTGCCATATTTTCCTATTTTATTCTCTCTTGGTGACATATAAAATTCTTAAACTTATTTTAATTATTGACTTGCTAAATACAACTAAATTATTTAGCTGTATTCCCCCCAAATCTGTATGTTGAAGTGTTAAGCTTTGGTACCTTAGAATGTGACTGTATGTATATGGAGATAGGTCATTAAACAAGAGATTAGGACATGAACACACATGTGAAGATGTGGAGAGCTGAAGACATCTACCTACATGCCAAGGACAGAGGCCTCAGAAGAAAGCAACCCTGGTTTCTAAAATACAGAATAGTGAGAAAATATAATTCTGTTGTTTGAGTCACCAAGTCTGTGGTACTTCATTCTAGCAAACTAACTGACAGCTGAGAGTACCGCCTGGCTAATATCATATGCTTTGCTTAGTAGTATTTGTGGCTCAGTTACATTTTTTTTTAATTAACTACTTTACAACAAAAATGTTAAGCTTCACACTCTTTAGTACTTGGATATCTAGTTTTATTCTCAAAGAATGGTACATCCTAGTACCATTTGCCAGGTTGCTCAGATACATATATTCATGGAGAAATGAAAGAATTACAAGCTGAATTGTCTGCCAGAAGATGTGGAAGGCTAATGCATCTTTTCTTTTTTCCATTTCAGGTTCTTTGTGTGCGTATAAATGTCAAAATTTAATCTTGTTCTTCCAATTATTTTTTTGTATTACAGTTGGCTAATACTCATTCAAAGTGCCTTTTTAGCTCATGTCCTAGATTTTCTCAGGGAACATATCAGAAGCAGAACTCGAGTGCTCTACTCTTGAGATTGACTTTGCCACAGACACCCCCGAGTTAGAGAATTACTGTCTCCAGTCAGCTGAGTGACTTTGCATTATCATTATCGTAGCATAACTTGAACACTCATTAAAAGTTTCCACTAAGGAAGCTCAAATTGGTTGTGGTTGTTGAGGATTCATGAAAGTGCTGTGATAGCAAATAATTTGCACAATTTGCTCTCTTTCCATGAGCTGAGCACAGAATACATTTGCTGCTTTCATGTCTAAATAAATGAGACAATGTTTATATATAGCCTTGTCTTCTTCCAACTAGAAGTTAATATATGCTTATTTTATGTATAAAAACTGTAACAAAGTATGAAAATATAGGTCCCATATATTTTTTTAAATGTTGGTGTATATCCTTCCAGCCATTAAATATTAAAATTATATCTCTCTCTTTTTCTCTCATTTTAATGAAATTATATTATATGTGTGGCCCATAATATTCACTTAAGAGTATATTATGAACATCTTGATTTCAGTATTTGATGAAGGTACCACCTTCTAATGTGTTCATTTGTGTGTGTTTTGTATAGCAATGTATTATAAGTTAACTACCATAAAATTTAAAATGTTTTACTGGTTTTGTATTGTAAGTACTCTTCAGTAAATCCATATACCCACACATATAAATCCACATTTTAATTATTTCCTTAAGAAATATTTCTAAGTATGATTTTCTGGACTAAAAGGTTCACTAATCTTCAAATTATATACATACTAACAGGTTGCCCCTTGAAAAGTCTTATCAGTTAAATCTCCAGCAAAAGCTTATGTAAATTCCCATACACTCACAGACTTGTACCGTGGGGTGCACATTTCATTAGCAATGTATGTGGTCATATCATCACTTTCATTGACTTTGACCATTTCACCCATTATAAAACACCTAATAATCACCAGTCCTGGGTATGGTAAACCTTTGTCACTCATCTACACTGCAGATCTTTCACCAGTATACCATTTACTTATTAAATTTTTTGTTTCAATTTATCAAAAAAAGTTTACATAGTGAAATCTTTTCCAAATTATTTTCAAATCATTCTTGCCTTTGAGCACTATAGAAGTAAAATTTATTATTTTAATAGCTAAATATTTAATATGTGAGAGTTGATTTTTATATATAGTAATGAATAAGTATCTTAAGCATATTTTCCAACTTTAAAATGATCTCAATTTTATTTACTAATCTGTTTTTTGTCAACATTATAAAAATTCTAGCCCCAAAAGTAAATTGCCATATTTACTTTGACTTATTTTGCTAGTAACATTTATTCCCATTAAATCCCTTTTTGGTCATTTTACCAATATTTATATTACATGTAGAATTTGACAAGACAAGTTTATTATTATTATTACTATTAATTTATCACAATGTCCTGATTTTTTTCAATGTAAAGGTTTAGTCTTCAAATGAATTTGGGAATTACTTGTTCCCCTCAATAAAAGATGTCATTTTCTAGGGAGTGGAGGATAGATGGACTCTAATAAATGCATAAAATATTTGTGAAA
This sequence comes from Trachops cirrhosus, assembly GCA_028533065.1. Lineage (NCBI taxonomy): Eukaryota > Metazoa > Chordata > Mammalia > Chiroptera > Phyllostomidae > Trachops > Trachops cirrhosus. Next base: position 112,492,368 of record CM052538.1, read on the forward strand.
AAATAACATCTTTACAATATTGAGACACATCAACCAAGAGACTTGTTAATGACATTTATTTACCTCTTATTAAATATCCTTCATGAAGTCTTATAGTTCTATTTTTTATTTTTAGTTTTCTCTTTGATATATTTTATTTATTTAACATCACAATAGGTTTTTGTCACCATTAAAAGTCTGAATTTTAAACAGACTCTTGGACTGAGTCTCATATCCATCGGGTCATTCAACTTTAGTGACTGTCTCATCCCTGGGATCTTTTCCAGAACTGCTGCCTTCACCAGGAAGCTCCATGAGTTTTCCCAGTTCAAACCTGGGCTTCTCCAGCATTTTGACTTTTCTAACAAAGACATCATGGAGCAGATAAATAGATTGATAAACCTTTTCTATGTCTTTCCCAATGTTATCTGGAATCAATTTATTGACCACTTCTTTCAAGTCATTTGCACCTTTTCAGTCACAATTTCCATCATTATTTTCCGGATTTAGCAGACCTGTTGATGCTGAGTGGAAAGGTCTTAAGAATCTGTTGGTTGTGTGGGGTTTTTTTGTTTTTGATTTTTATTTTCTTTTTAGAAAAACCAACACAGAATATATGAAGCAAATAACCAGTGGTAATCTTGACATTAATATGAACTTTAATCATGCTTTGTCAGTTTTTGATCACAGAGCACATATTGTCACAGGTAAGATCCATGCCACGGAAAATTAGTCAGCAGTTTTTGCCCTGAACAACCTCAGTAATTAGCTTGAATTTTCTAAATGGAACTTCATTACTCTGCAGATCCACTAGGCTCACTTCAAAAACACAACCTGGAGACCATCAGATGCGGTTTTGGTTCCCTGAGTCCTCATCACTAGTGTGTTTCCAATACTTCTCATATTGAACAGAGCTGGTGCTTTCACATCAAACCAAACTTCCTTAAAAAATGGATCAACCACTTTTTCCTTGACTGCCTTTTTCTACCCTTCATAATGTGCTTATTCTTGCTGACCACCATGGTGCTGCTCAGAGGGCCAAAAGGCAATGTCTTATAGTTTTATTTATAATGTTCTTATATGTCTGGTTCTACTTACCCTTTGATATATTATGCTTTTGCTACTATTTGACAGCACAAGTATTTTATTTCCAACTGCTGATTTTTAGAAGCTACTTCATTGTACATATCTATATCTTGATAATATTAATGAACTCAGTATTTCTGATATATCTGATATATTTACTGATTTAGGGGTTTCTGGATTGAGGAAATAATCTGCAAATAATAATAAACATAACTTTTCATTTATAACATCTATTTTTCCCTGAATATTTCAATTATGATATTAAGCCATAATGGTAATTTCCATTCCATAACCTTGTTAAATAATAATTATGATAAAATTATGACTATATTGTTCAATTGTAATAATTAGGGATTTGCTGATTCCCCTCTTAGCATGATGCTAATGTAGCTTGTATATTACCTTCAAAAGTATACTCATATTTTTTAAAAAGTTGAAATTATATGAAAACATATGGAAAGATACAGATGTAAATGACAATATGGGTTTACATAGAGATTATAATCTCAAATTATTAAACTGCACAATTATTCTTAGTTATTATTCTCATTTATTGTTATTGTATTCACTTCTATTTGCCTACATAATTTTTACTCTACCTGAATTGCCTGAGTCCGGCAATTCTCCTCCTGTCACTTAAAATTTGTCATCACTTTTCCTATCACCTCTGTCCACTCCTCTCAGCTTGTCCCCAATTGATAATCTCATCCATCCAATTACTTCAAAAATTTCTTTAAATAAGCCCAAATATTTTGGTACAGCTTATTGGCTTCCCTATTACCTCTGTTTTAAATTTTGAATCCCTGCTGTTCCTCTACTTGCAACTCAAAATCAGCATGTCCAAATCTATTGGACAGACACACCCCCTTCCTGACATGCCACATCCTCCAGATTCTTTACCCTTACTAAAGTCACAATTCTTCCATTATTTAATCAAGCAAAAACTCACAGTATCACCTGCGACCAATCTCTCCCTCCTTTGTCTACCTCATTTGCCAATGCTTATGGACTGTGCTTCCACGTGGCCTCTTCACCCTCTGCTCGTGCCTACTGCGATAGTCTCCTGACGTACCTGTGTCTCACCTCCTCTGTATTGCTAAATATATGAAACTGCTGGTCATGTTATTTCTGGACTATATTCTTCCATAACATGAAACTTTATAGGACAATGTTCGAATTCCTTTGCCTGACACTTGACCAATTTGCTTACCCAGATAAGTGGGGGTCAGAAGCCTATTATATAAGCCACAGTCTAAGCACCTAGGCCAGGTGTTGGCATGTGACATCTTTTGTTTCTATGACATTGTGATTGGTAATAATTGAAAGCATTTTAAAATATGCAGAATCCAAACCTCTGTGTGTTATTCAAATGCATAAGTCATAATGGTAAGATGAGAAGGAATACTGGTTGTAAAATCAACAGTATAAACACCAGAAGAACTTGATGAGACAGGACTCAGAGAAGGTTGTAGCCAATTCCTGAAATAATCTTTGAGCTAATGTTGAGGTGCACATATGAGTGTATACAAGTAAAAGGATAATATGAACATTTACTCTTCAAAAAAGCTTTCATCAAATTCACGTGTCTAGTTATTTCTTCACCTTCCTCACAGATTCCTGGGAAACCAACAGACTCCTTACTGTTCTCTGAGTACTCCCCTCAGTCCACATATGCTGGAGATGGGGATAACATAGACTCTGTCTTGAACCAACCCCAAATCAATCTAGACTTTAAGGCTATCAGGAAGCCTCTCAATTGTCCTTGCCCACTGGGAGATGGCTTCAAAACTGTCTTGGGCCCATGGCTAGTATCAAAGATGCTTTATAAGGAAAGAGATGCCCCTAATAACAGTGAGCACTGTCTTGCACAATAAATATTCAGTAAGTTTTCTAAGAAAATTGAGGATACTCTAACATAAAAGAAAAACACATATTACATATTGCCGATATTGTTTTTGCATAAATTAATAAATAGAAATAAGATAAAAAAGAAAAAAAACAAAATTAGCCCCAAAGTAAAATGATACTGCATGGTCATGAGGACATAATTAGTCGGCAGACTTTCTATAGTATTTTCTCAGGCCCAAAGAAAGCGTTATGGGGGGGTAGTTACAGGGAGATGTGATCCTAATAAATAGGATAAAAAAATAGAGTCTGTGTCCTCTGAGACTTCTGTCTTGTCTGAGGAGCACCATTTCTCCTTCCACTTTGAATATCTTCATCAACACACCGAGGCAGTGCTTGCTCTGATCCAGCACCAGACAGGATGGTCTCAGGAGTCAAACTTATTTTTATAGGAATAGATAGACGTTTATTCACTAAGACTTAAAAATATCATGTTAAACAAAGATAAGACAAATGTACGTGATAAAGGCAACATACAAAAAGCATCCAATCAAAAGGACAGGGGATAGCATTGTTTCAGATTTTGAGTTGACTGCAAACTTGATTCCAGTGATGCCACCCAAAATGTAGTATGTAATTGCCTCAATGTAATAAGAAAACTTAGCCTGTTCAAAGTGAAGTATAAACTGCCTCAAAATAATAAGAAAACAGAATCAGCAGCAGAAGCAGAGGACACAAGAAAGGGGAGGTGATAATTCTGCTTGACTCTGCTTCTCTATCCTACCAAGAATATTTCACTCAGTTTCTAGAGAAACATTAACATACATGCTCAATACCCCAAGGAGAATAGCCAGAATGATGAATCACAGCATATGAGGAGATGAAATAACTCAGGATATTAACTTCAAAAAGAAAGTACGTGAGAAATAAGTTACCTGTTCTTAAGTGCTTAAATGGTTCTGACTTTAAAAAGTCCTTTTGACTACCTGCAAGAAGGCAAAAATGATTTTAACACATAGAAGTAGCAAGATTGTTGTTTGGGACTTAACATACAAAAAAAAACTTTTAACAAGCTCTTCAACAGAGTAATTTTATAAAAATAACAGCTAAAATTTGTTGAGAGTTTTCTCCTAGGCATTATGTTACACTTTATGGCATCATCTTTTAGTCCCTGCAACCACCCTGTAAGGTAAATATTATTATTAATCTCATCTTACAGTCCAAGAAACTAAAGCATAAAAAGGTTAAGCTCTCTGAGTTAGCAAAGGTAGAGCAGATAGACCCAGTGGGACTGAACAACAGCCAAAGCGCTTGACTATCACACTGGTCATATCACTGTGGTTATCGTACAGGAACTAGACAGCTGCTTTTATAGAAGACCATAAACAAAAAAAAAACTTATGCTTTAATCTGGAATGGCAAAGACGATCGTCAAAATTTCTTCCCATTTCATTTTAAGATTCTCTGTCTGATCTTATGTTCTTTGTGGAAGATAAACCTGTGCCTTCAGCCAAAATTCTCCCAGGATTCCAACATCCATCTGTTCTGTTTCTCAATGTTTGGGAATTAAGCTATCAAACAACAGAGTGTCTGAAAGTTTGAGGAAGTAGGGGAAGGACTTAAAACACATGCCAATGCAAATACCCATATATATTTTGCTTGGGAAAGTTTTTGTTCTCTCTTTCATCACAGGGTTCAAAAGGTGGCCTCAACTTTAACCTCAACCAATACACACACACAATCTGCTTATCCCATCCTGCTATAGTATGTATATGGTTCATGATGCATAATGATGGCATTTTGTGTGCAGTAAGATATGCATTTTATATACTAGGCATTATATATACAAATCTATCTATTATAAAATATAATCTATATTTTATAAATCCTTATCCTATAGAACCATTAAAAAGAAAATGAAAAGGAACAATATGCCTTGTTACATGATGAATTTAAACATAAAGCAGCATAAATGATTTTCATCATTTTTTTATACTATAAGATAACAATATGTTATTTTAAAAGGATTCGACACTTGGAATCTGCCTACATGTAAGCTGTAAACACAAATGATTTTAAGTGTGCTAGAAATCTGAAGTTCACATATGAAGTATCTGAAATACCTAATTGTTTGCAATCATGTTATAGGACTTTCAGGACCTCAGAGTATTTGTTAATTCTAAAACTCTCAGAGGTTTGCAAAAATAAAGCAGCCAACTGAATAGCATCAGAAACAAAACACTATTTTCGTTTTCAACAGTGACTTCAAACAGGACAAGTATTCTAATTACTTTTAATTTCAATTTTCTACATTAGTAATTTATTTTTATATTACCACATGCTACATAGGGCAATTTGCTAAACTGTGGTTTGCTATAGGGTACCAAAGAGAAAAAGATTAGTTTTTGTGTATTCATGGAAGAATCCACTTTGAGACTGACAGATAAGGAGGGGAAGAGTTGCAGGTCGAGGAATACCTGACCACAGACACTGGGAGGGAACATGTTTTCCTACGTGTGGAAAGATGAGAACACCAGAGCATGCAAATCCAAAAATTAAAGAACATATGGAAATAACAATAAATTAGCTTAAGCAGAAAAACATGTATGGAGTGTATGTGTGTGTGTGTCCCAGAGGGGAGGCAGAGATTGTGCCCAGGGAAGATAGTTACAAAAAAAGATGTAAAGTAACATTATTGAATTCACTTTTTTTTAATGCATAGGGGCTAGCTACTGAAACAAGAACCAGGACTTTGAATTAATCCAATAATGCAAAGAGACTGACTTTCAAATATACTAGAACATTTAGAAACTAACATATATAGTTTTGGGGTGAGGGAAGCAGTAGAATGAGCTGGGGAGGTATATTTTAGTTTCAAAAATATCCCTGAAAGGAAATATATTCTAAAATAATTTTTCTACTTCAGTATTCTTACAGGATATCGCATCTATCTATCTATCTATCCATCTGTCTATCATCAATCTATCATCTATCATCTATCATCTTTCTATCTATCTTTAATTGTACTAATACATATTAAATATTCCACTGGTTTTAATTGTTTAGTTTCTGTTTGGTCACCTTCATTTACTCAAAATTGTTCTGAAAAATATAACAAAATTCAGAATTAAAAATTCATGTAGATATATTTTTCTCTTGCTTTATTTTATGAAGAAATTATAAAATCCATACCCAAATAATCCTACATTAGCTTACCAACAAAACACCTGGGGAGTCAAAAATACTTATGATTTCCCTAAGCACTAGATTTTGGTCCTAAATTATACATTAGTTAAGATATACTTTTAGTACTACCTTTAGATGATCTCCTCATACTGATTATGTAAGAATCAGTATTAATTAATCTCTCTTATTTTTGCTAAAATATCTGGTATGAATTACGACAATGCAGTAACAGCACACAGGTATAACAAAATCATTTGCATTTAAATGATTGGTGGTTTAATCCAGCTAATTATGTTTCTATAATATTTATCTAGCATTCAAAACACCTGCATCATATTATGTACAATTCTGTATAAGACAACAGAACATCTCCCTCAGCCTTTTACTCCACAGTTTAAGATATTAAGGGGAAAAAAAAGAAAAGACAGTTTATAAGTAGCATGTTGGTGGGGGATTATGAATCATTAAGCAAATTATCTTTCTATCAATCCATAGTGACAGTCATTACTTTATCCAAATTGTCAAGAATGCAAAAATGGTGGAAAGAGCTAAATTCCTGTAATCTGTGCCAGTTCTGTGTGATACCCCATGTCTTTGGCAGACAGCCAGCTTTTACCATAGAATGGTAGAAACTAAATATCAATGAAGAAGCACCTCACTTACTTAGCCAGTAGCTTTGACTTATACCTTACCTCAATCTGCATAGCAACTTTCTTTCAAAGCTCTGTGAACCATTTGCATATGCTGCCTCATCTATTTTTGTAACATCCATTGAGCTAGGTGAAGACTAACGTTATCACCGTTTTCCAAATGGAAAATGTGAAGTGCAAAGAAATGATACGGTAAGTCTGAGAAAAACTACAATTCAGGTTATAACACAAATAGCCTTTCTCTCTAGAATCCATTTTCTCTACATGTTCACTAGCTGAGTGTGCTGTGGGGTAATGCAGATGATTCAGCACCCATATCTATTTCAACACATTGTTGGAGGACAAGAGTGCTGTAAGAGCTTTGGTAGGTAATCTGTGAACTCATTTTGAATAGAATGCTTTTGATGTTTGCCTAGTGCTACAAACAAATTCAAATAGTAAGACAAAGTCTTACATGTGTTTTTCTCAATGAAAATTATTTTTGCATCTCTATTAAGCTATAAATCAATAAGTAGCAACACATGAAAAGAATCTATTGTCAGAAATAAAGCACGGTTTAGGGTCAATTTCAATAACTTCAGGGTATTACAGAAATGCATTTACAGTGATCAATATACATTCTTCTTGCTCAAGAGGCTTTTATGCTGATGCACTCATTTTCAACCAGGGAAAATATGTTGCACTATGAAAACAAAGGGAAACTGGTTGATTTATGTGACTACAGTAATGTTTCAAATCTTCAACTTCTGATGTTTCAGGGAAGCACAATTATCCCACACCTTTCAAAATCTTTTAAATCTAAATTATAAAGCCATTATCAAACCACAGGAACCATATGAATATCTTATTTGGGACACTACAAATCTGGTAATTATCACTCTGGCTGTATATTTATGAAATTTAAAGAGCAATTGAATGTTAAGCTTCATGTTTTCTTCCCAAGCAAACTAAAAATATTCATATAAAAACACACAGATAAGCCATCCCATGCCAAATGTACTGATTTTGATGTGAAAAGAGAAAGCAGTAATCCTAATTACTATGGTGTAGTGTTTTTGGAATATTGAAAAATATTATCACAAAATCACTAAAATTCATGATTAAATTTAACCAAAATACCACTCTTTCCAATCAATAACTAATCAGAAATGGTACAAATCATATTTCTTAATGATGGTGAAAGAGAAATATAAATTTACTTCTTTTTCTGAAATCTACAATCAAATGCATTTCTATTTCCCTAGACTGTTCTTTATGTAATACTTGAATGTATAGTTAATATTTCATATGACCAATCCGATGTCCTTTACAGACCTTCAGAATAATGCTTTCAAATGTCCTCCAAAGAGATCACCCTGTCTCTAAGAATGATCAAATATGTCTCAAGTTACTGTGCTGAGTTTTTATATTAGGAGAATGTCTGCTCATAGTTCATGCAATTTTCACTTGAGAGAGTGTGAGGGTTTTTTTTTAAGCCTGTCTATGCAGTCATACTATACCTTTGAAAAATATAAAATTACTTGTGCCATTTCTTCAAATACTCATCCTTGAAATTCAGCTATAGTTCCTAAGGCATTGTCCTGTGTGTTCTATTATTTAGATGTGAGATTTTTCGTCTTTTGCTGATATAAGCAACCAATGACAAAAATAAGTCATTAGATAGAGAATCCTAGATGTATGGAAGACAGAGCTGTGAAATATGAGATAAAGGGCAATGAAATCTGAGGAAGAAACTTCTTGGTAATCTTTGAACGTGATACTATTTATCTGTTATACATGGTAAGTGCTGTTCAAGAGCTTTGACACAAAGTTCAGACTTATCTAATTATAAATGCCCAAGTACAGGTTAATCAGTGACTATGATATATAAATTTAATAAAGAATAAAATGACCTACTTCTGATAATGCTAAGGGCATTTAATTTTTCATGAGTGCTCCACATGACTCTGTCTCCACAGTGTCCTAATCTTTCCTGCATTTTGTTCCTTCACAGATATAAGCACAAGTAATATGTGATACAATAAAGGCCAATCATGGAGAAAATCAGAGGGCGGAAACACATCCTCAGTTTGCTCATCAAAAAAAGCATTGGCTTTTCTTTAGTGTGTAATTGCAGACAAATACAGTGCTTTCATGTCCATGACTATCTTGAAAGTTTGGATTTATCATTTGTTTCTAACAATAACTTACTTATTCCCACTTGGTTTGGCATATAAAAAAAGCATGCCTTTATATTAACAGCTTAAGGCAAAGGAAAAATGGCATTCCAAGCTACTTCGGCCTGCAAGACTATATTGACAAAGCACACTTGGGATGTCAGGGTCCTCAGAGTGACAATTACATGTTTTCACCCTGAGTTCCCATTATCTAGGTTTACTTTCCACCTCTGCTCCCTGTGGCTGTGGCAGCCAATGAAAGAATTGCTGGATATTGTCAATGTGGCAGTTTTCATCATAACTGTACTATATCTGTTTGTAATTTCTTGATATAATAACCAGAATTAAACATTATTACTCTGCATTTGTTCAGTGTTCCTACATTTTTCAATTTCAATATTACCTATAAAGTAGTGTATTTTTTCTCACATCAACCCTGTAAGGTAGGTGGGTTAAGTTTTATTATTATTTTATAAATGAAAAAAGAGCAGGACTGGAATGGTTAAGTGATATTTTTAAAGGTGTACAAGTTAGTATGAGAAGCAAAGGAAATGCACCCTTTCTACAGAGGGCATCTGCCCAGCCCTGGAGGATAAGGCAGGTGGCTCTCGATTCACCAGGCCACCTTTGTTCAATTAACAACATTGCAGGAGAAAAGATAAGACTGTGTCATACTGTTTGCTAAAGGAACAAGAGAAAATCTATTCCCTGTGTCAGTGGTATTCACATTAGGCTGTAACGTGTTCTATAAAAAAGTATTTACCAGAAATCCATCCTTAGAGGACACAGACTGCCTTACTTACTTTGTATTCTAGTGTCTAGCAAAATACTTAGTCCTGACAGGAACATAATGGATACCCCTGTTGAACGAATGGTGTACGTACTCTGTCTTTAGGGGAAAAAATATTTTATTATTTCAACAGAGGCAAAATAATACTAGGAGTCAGAAGGCTCTAGATCCATTTCTGTCACTTTACAAGTATGTTTTATTGACGAAATTCCTTATCTGTGCTGTTAGGACAATGATATCAGCCTTTCTACCTCACAACATTTCTGTAAACAATAAGTAACATGAAAAAAAAAAGCTTTCTATGAGACCACAAAGAGATATACAAATATAAATTAATACTATTTTGTCTGTATTTGAATATCACATCTATTTTATTCCTGATTATGTATTTTCAGAAGTAATTTTCAAGGTTCTAATAAAAATATTTATTATATGTTAACATATTTAAGTACCATAACTTCTAAGCTTCATAAATTGTATATGTATATTTGCTCATATACATTATATAATTTGGTTTATGTTATAAAAACTACATATATAATTTGGGTTATCTTAATTTTAAAACTGACTTCTAAAAATTTAGATTGGTTGGAATTTGCTTTTGAAAACTAGGACCTTCCTCTCATAGAATATAAATTGTAGTGATAATTGATATGCAATGCTACAAGAACTGCAAACTTGAAGATGGTGAGACATTTTTAAATGTCCTTTTCTCATGTAGCAAGAGAAAGCAATTAGTATATGAAATATTGTTCAAAGTATATTATGTCTTCACTTAATGGCGCTCACCATTCAATCCATAAAAAGTATATTTAAGCAACAGGTGGGGGATTACTTACAGTGATTTCTGGTAATAGCAACCTCCCGCCAGTGTACAGTGGGCTATAATACCCTACAGACACACCAACTGCATTCTAAGAAGAACATGACAGCTCTTGATAGGACCATCTTTGGCTTGTAACTCCTTATCATGCTAATTATAAGAAACAAATTGTATCTAGTATAACAAGAATATATATTAGCATCTATGAAGTCTTCACAGTAGAAATTCCAAAAGTTTAGACCTGGCTGGTGTTGCTCAGTGGATTGAGCACTGGACTGCAAACCAAAGGGTCGCTGATTGATTCCCAGTTGGGGCACATGCCTGAGTTGCAGGCCAGGTCCCCAGTAGGAGGCGTGTGAGAGGCAACCACACATTGATGTTTCTCTCCCTCTCTTTCTCCTTCCCTTCCCCTCTCTCTAAAAATAAATACATAAAATCTTTAAAAAATAATCTCCCACACAATTTTAAAAAAGAAGAAGAAATTCCAAAAGTTTAAAGTCCTCAGGGTTACCTCATTTCTATGAGATAAGCAAAGAAATGAGAGTCCTGTTCCACACAAGAGTAGATTGTTCTCATATCATAGCATCTATTAAGGGTATCAGATGTTTTATGGGTAGAGCCAGTCTAGCCCAGAGGGCCAAAGCACAGAGGACCTGTTGATGGTGTTGGAAACAAGAATGATTCTAGAAATAAAGGAAAATCTTATCTTAAATCCAAAGAAGTAAATGGAATAGAATCTGAATTTGAAGGAAACCTGAAAATATTCACTAACACAAACTTAGGTTTCAGAAAGAAACAGTGGTAAGGGAAGGAGAGTGAAGGGAACTGTTTAAAAGAAGATGAAGGGATCAGTCAAGGAACTTATTTGAAAGACCCATGGACATGGACAATGGTGTGGGGACTGACATTGGAAGTAAGGGTGGGCTGGGGATAAGGGGGCAAAGGAGGAAATAATTGGAACAACTGTAAAACATAAAAATTAAAGCAGAGTGCTACTGCCAAAATACTACTAAGAAAACATAATTTTTAAAAAGTACTTATTTTTCCTTCCCTTAAGAGGTATATTGACAAAAAATATTACTACTACAGTAGAGAACAGTACAGAATTTCCTCAAAAAATTATAACTGGAGCTGCCTTTTGACCCAGCATTTCCACGCTGGGATTATACACTAAGAATCCTGAAACACCAATTCAAAAGAACCTATGCACCCCAATGTTCATAGCAACACAATTTACAATAACTAAGTGCTGGAAGGAACCTAAGTGCCCATCAGCAAATGAGTGGATCAAAAAACTGTGATAGATTTGCTCAATGGAACAGCAGAAAGAAAGAAGGAACACGTACTTTTTGCAACAATGCAGATAGAACTGGAGAATATTATGCTAAGTGAAATAAACCAGGAGGTGAAAGATGAAGTCCATATGATCTCACCTATAAGAGGAATCTAATGAACAAAATAGAACCACAGGTATGGAAACATGGAACAGGCTGACAGTGACCAGAGGGGACTGAGGAGGGAGATAATGGTGGAAAGAAGGGGAAGGGATTAGTCAAAGAGTATGTATGAATATGTGGATATGGACCACAGTGTGGAAATTGACTGAAGGAGCAGGGGCTGGGATGAGCGGAGGAGAGCAAAGGGAAAAATTGGGACAACTGTAAGAAAATAACAATAAAAATGATAAAAAACATGCCAACATAATTCACTCTAACATTTGCTAAATCACAAATTACTCATATTTTAATTTATAAGTTTTCCAACTAAGGTCAATGAATTAAAGGAAAGACCTTTACAACAGAAGATAAAGAAGCAAAATGGTAAAGAACTAACACACATGTCAAAAAAATCCCAAGAAAATAAAATAGCTAATTGATAGAAAAGACATTAAATGACCAAAGAAAACATGGGTACAACAATGTGTGACCAGTGATTGAAGCCAGGTCTTATATGACTATCCCAGGTACGTCTTGTGGTTTCCCCACACATAGAATGTGTGGTTTCCTCACTGCATACTGTAAAAGAAAAGTGTCTTTTTCTACCTAATGTCATCTCAAAAGTATGTGATGTAAAATAGTAATGCTGTCAAAAATAAGAATATTCTCACTGTTTTATTACTGTGCATCTGAACTAGCAGAAAATAAATGAAAACTAAAGCTGTGCATAATATGCACCAAGGAATCAGAATTTCTGTGTCCTGAAAATAATATGGACTCATTAAACAAATGGGAAAAATGTAATTCAAAATAACAATCTATTCTTAAAGCCATGTTTTTCTCAAAAGTAGCCTTCGAAAATCCCTCCAAAAATCAAGAATTAAAATTATAATTTTGACATTAGAAAAATTTACAGTATTTCTGAAATTTGTATGACCCAATAGCTAATTCAGAAATTTAAGTATATATTTGATAAAAGTCATTGCTTTAAACTGATTTAACTCAAAGGAAATTCTTTAATTTTATTCATTATGTGTATACAGGTTATTCCTAGTTCTTCCCAGTGTTTCCTTATTGAGAAAAGGTCTTCAAATATTACTCTACAAAGATGATGTATCATAGAATTGTACACAGCAAACACAAGGAAAGTCTCTGAGGACAATGTTGCCTATGTTTAATGTACCCAACACATCCTTTCTACATAAACATGTGCTTTATTTCAACAATTCTGTAACTCAATTCAGTAATTTCAAACACTATTCTAGTCACTTGGATTTAAAAAGTTAAAAATAGGTTAAATATTACATCATGCCCTCAGAGACATTACAATCTAATATACATGAAGAGAAATATAAGCAAATGATTTAAAGTGTAAGTGCTGTGATGAAAGAATGCTTGAAACAGAATGGCCACAGCATAGAACAGTACAGTTATTAGAAAAACATCTGTGCAAAGATCTTGGGACTGAAGCTGCACCTTAGCAGCTTCTTTGCACAGAAGCACAGAAATGCCAGCCACCCCACGCCCAGGATATATATGATATGATAGTAGTGTAGGAACAAAGGTGTGTAACAATGATTTCAAATTTGGGGCATCAGAGAAGACTTCCCTGAATGGAGATTTTGAAAATCATGTTAAATAAACAATTTAAGGATGATGAGAAAATATTTTAAGCAGAAAGAACAACAGAATCTAATATTTTGAAACATGTTTACTTAAAGAACTAAAAATAGCTTATAATGCGTAGACAAGATGTGGTGCCTACTGTATTGGTTTCCCAATTGGGAAATTCCATTCAGAAAAATAAAGTGGTGTTTGTCTACCCTAAACAATGTGCATGAACTTTTGAATATGTGAATGTGTTGAAGAAAGTAAGTTGAAGTAAAACAATAGAATTATTTTACAAATAATTAACAAGAGAATTTTTTCAAGGCCATAAAAGTAGCACAGAAGTGTAAGCACACAAATAAGTGAAACACAAAGCTTAATGCATAGTAAAACTCCAGGCTCCTCTTGTTGAATAAGTTATCTGATGTTGTAACACAGGAAACAACCATACAGCAATGTTTTTGATTAACAGGAAATACTCTTCAGGTAAATTTTCAACCCAGTACTTGAGCCACAACAGTCCATGTTATCTGGTTCCTTTAGAAAGGAAAAGTAGAAAAATCCTCAGACCTCATGAATAACTGCAAAAAAACACTTTTTGCAAATATGGAGACAATAGCATCTTCTATATCTTTATATAATAAATATATATACCTATGTATATGTATGTATACATAAACATGCATACATAAATGTGTAAATACCTTTTAAAAAGATCTGGTGATGAATCTACAGTAACATTTGAATTTTAATAGTTACAGTCTAAATGAGAATGTGCAAGATTCAAAAGAACAGCCCAGATATAACAAGCCAGTCCAACATGCATTATCATTCACCCATGGAACATGGGAAAAAGTGAGCCTGATGGTTGAGATCCCACCATATTCCCAGAGTGCACTGGGCTTCCTCTGTCATACAGTCCTCAAATATGTAATGCAACTCTGTAGCTTTACTGCTAATATTAGCACCATACACATGCATGCTCAACAAATTGAATCCATGAATTCCTAAGTATCTATCTCCCTGCTACTCTACACATGCATCAAGGACAACAATCATATTCCATTTACTGCTCCATCTTTAGAGTCCACCACAATTTCTGGTACATATAGAATGTTATCAGTAAGTATTTGTTGAATGAATCAATCAATTAAACATGCAGAACTTCACAGCAGAAAGAGAACCAGCTTACACAGAAAGAGTTGTTTTGTTTTTTTATATCCACTCTCATAAATGGTTTCACTGACACCTTAGTGAGAAAAGAAGTGAGAACTTGTTAAGAAGAAATAAAGGGATAAAAAGAAACTTAAAAGTGTAGTCAAATTTCAGGAACTCAAAATTGAGAGACCAGATAGGTTTCCCCTTCACAGAATAATCTACATAGACCTTCTGTGCAACCATCAGACATTAACTTGGCAACTTTGAAATAACTTATCAGTCAAGGACCACTAAAAGTATAATGCTTAATATATGTACTGAGAAAATACTAATATTCTTATCTGCAATAAGTAAAATTAATTTCTATTATACAATATTCACAATTGCCAATTGCATAAGTGGAAATGTATTTCAAGAGGATAAAAATATATAAAATCTCAAGTGCTATGCAAAGGGTTTTTTAACCTAATATTCTTTAATCAAGTCTCCAAAATTATAAGACTGTTTTAAAAGTTGCAGAAAATGTCACTATAAGACAGTAGTCTCTAATGAACTATTCACTTACATAATTAACTGCATTCAAATATCTCTCTCTGCTTAATACCAGTGCAGATGGTCAGACAAATCAATCTAGGGATACCTTTGATCATGTTGTCAACTTCTTTACCATTACTTTTGCATTGCAAACATATTGCATATCACAGTAAAGTGGAACTGCCATTTCATTTATAAAAATTGGGATTTCATGAAGTCAATGAAAATGTTGAGTAACTGCTAGAATCAAATGAGGACCTGGCAAAGTGAAACCACTTTATAAATGAGAAAAAACATCTGTGAGAATGCTTCAGAACATATTGTTCTACTTATCTAAAAGATGCAGAAAGGCCCTTGGGAAAATGATATCTTGGGGGGAAAAAGCCCTACTTTTCTGTATATTTTATTTGTTTTTCTTTTCCTTGTTTTTTTTCCCACTGCCCCCCAAATATTAATCACCTGGAAGTGGGGAATAGAAAGTGATTGTCAATGGGTAATGGGTTTGGAGTTTCTTTTAGGAGAAATTAAAAAGTTCTAGAATAGATAGTGGCAAATGTACTAAAAACTACAAATTGTACTACATAAAAGGATGACATCTAGTGTGTAAACTATATCTCAATAAAAAGTGGAAAATAAGGAGGGTAGGTTTGAGGGTGAGAGGTGGGGATGGCTGGGGCAGGGGGACGGACGTGGTGGGGTGAAAATGGAGACAACAGTACTTGTAAAAAAAGTGGAAAGTAAATTTAAAAAAATTAACTTCCTTAGAGTTCTGTGATGAAAATTAAATGTGAATTAAAAGGTATCTTTTTATGCTATTGATCAATATTATTTGAATATGTGTAGGGGAATGAGAAGATCTGAGTGTTTCTCTTGCTCCAGGAACATACATATTTGCAGTTATATTTTTGTTAAGTATGACATTAGTTTTTAAAAGTTTAGCTTCATTCTTCTGTACAAAATCCAAATTAAACTTTTATCTCTGTTAATGTGGAATTTGGTGCTACTTTTTGTCCAATATTAATTTTTACACTGGTCTCTTAACAAAGCCTCTTGTATCATTGTTTTGCTTTATTGTGTTTAATAAATTGAAATACATTTAAACAATTTCATGTTCAAATTATATTAAAATTCTAAAGAAAAGAATTCACTTTTTTTTTTCAATTTAATGGCCCAATCATTCACATACATGGCAAACATTGCACTGGTGTCTGACACAAAAAAAGCACAAAAACACTCAAAACTTCTGTTGAGGGGCAGCAGAATGGAGCACTGCAAGATATGCTTTTGGGGGTTTGATTATTTTAAGTTGGTTACTTCTAAGAAATAGGACTCAGCAAAAACTTTTTACCTTCTGCCTCACTGCCTAAAAGAACTTAGACTGTGGCCTTCTCCAGAAAGGGAGGTATCATCATAGATCGCTACAGTTTAACAGGAATTAGTGCATGATAGGAAGAAGCAAGGCCTTTTTGGTCAAAGTTCTGTCTGTGTCTCATTGTTTCAAGGTTGTCCAACATTTGTTTACTAAACATTAACTATTTTCATCCTCTTGTAAATTGCTTTCCTGCCCTTTGAACTCCCAAACAGGAAGCTACGAACCCCTCAGCTCAAGATGGCACATAAGGTTCAACCTCCTAATTTGTCCCCAGGTCCCATACTCTTCCAGAGCCCCTGGATATACATATGTAATAAAATTGGTTATTTTCTCCTAAATCTGTCTCATGTCAATTGAGTTATTAGAGGAGCCAGAAGAACTATGAGGGAGAAGAAGGGAACTTTCTCCCTCCCTTACACTATTTACAGGATCATGAAGTTATGAACTTACAGAGACCAGAATGAAATACCCTTTATCTTGAAAGTCAGTTTCCTGTTATTTTAGATTAAGTTGAATATTTAGGTTTTAGAAATACTTTCCAAAAAATCGCAATATAAGGCAGAACAGAAACTTCCTAGCAAATGAGCAATGTATTTTTGTGATTTCACACTGTCATTAAAATTCCCACTTAGGAGTCAGACATATAGTTGTGTTTTTTTTATACAATGAAAACAACATTCTGATAAGCTTGGTTGCTAAAATTTTTCAATTCACTGATAGAAAGTGAATTTGTAAATATTGCCCTCACCTATGTGGCTCAGCTGGTTGGTCATCATCCACAAAACTAAAGATCGACAGTTTGATTCCAGGTAAGGGCACATGCCCAGGTTGAGGGTTGAGTCCTTGGGTGAGTATGTGTGGCAACTGATGGATGTTTCTCACCCATATCAATATTGCTCTTGCTTTCTTTCTGCCTCTCTTCCCCCTCTCTAAATATAAATAAATAAATAAATTTGTATATATCACTGATGTGTCTGTTGATTCATTGTGTTGGCCAAAAAGTTCATTTAGTTTTTTCCATAAAATAAAAGACACATTTCTCATTTTCACCAATAATTTATTGGTTTGAATATTTTGAGTATGTTGGCTATCTCCCACATGGTGTTTCATTGATTGTTCTCCATTAATGTCTCAATTTGATTGCTATACTTCAACTAGTCTACCAGACTGTGGGGCATCACCCAGCGAGGATCTCCAGCACAAAACTTAACAAACCACTTTTGATGCATTCGATCAGTCACAGCACCTTCTTCATGCACTGCACAAGTCTTTCTTTGCATTTTAGTCGTGATTTTACCTTTTTTAAATAATAAAGCATAATATGCCAAAAATGTTACATATTTTATTCCATCTTTAATATTAAAATAGTTACATGAAAATTCACAAAATTTAATGTTTTTTAATGCATGCTGATATGACAGCTTTCACAATACAATCTAAAAAAATTGTTTCAAATGAAGTTAAAGACAACTAAGCACCACTAGAGCCAGCTTATGAAAAAAAACAAATGAACTTTTTGGCCAATCCAATGTAAACATTTATTAGTGTTATGTGTAACATATAACTGCCTGCCATCATTGAGAAATATTCATTTATAATTGTATTGATATACAACTATAATGGCTATTCAACCCTTATATATAAGCTTTTGGCGTTATAAATTATTATGCGTACAAGCTATAAAATCTCAAAGTTTATAAAAGAATAAAATTTAAAATCATTTGGCCCTCCCACCAAGAGGAAACCACCATCTACTTTTTTATGCGTATCCTTCTAAAGAATGTCAATTCATAAATATGCATTTATGTGTATCTGCATACATATATGTATATTTTTACACAGGGAATAACAATCACATCATCATAATTTCCATTCTTATACAACCATATATTTTGGACTACTTTTTCAACAAAAATGGGTCTATTTCATTTATATAAAGAGTATACAATATTCTGGTAAGAAACATGCTCACCATTAATGAGTATTTTAGTTGTATAGTATTTTGTAAAATGATTTTGCTATTACAAATCATACTGCAATAAACCTTCTTGTAATATATATTTAATCTGTGTAACTATGAGATAAATTTCAAAGCCATTTCTTGATCCTATTAACCTTTAACAGGTTGGACTACAATGCTGAGTACTATATAAAGAAAAGCACTCTGTAATTATACAATCCTCTCTGGTTCATTAACATATCTCTAAATACCCAACATTTAATCAGGATGAAGTTAATAAAGCAAACATGTCTTAGAAAAATATGAATGAAAAAACTTGAAAAAAGTATAACCTTAGAATTACTTCATTAAAAAGTCAATTGGCGACTGATTAACCTGGAATTAAGATATTTTATCAGGCATTAGTCAACTGAATCAGGAGGGGCATTGTTTATTGATTTAAACAAAACAACAAAAGAGCGTGCATGTGAACTGTTAGGGAACCGACATTAAAAGGTACCATGGTTGAGTTGTTCCTTTGTTTTTTTATTTTGTTGTTGTAGTTGTTTCTCTAGTAAGACTCTATCCTGCAATTAAGGTTCCCGGCAATAATATAGAGTAACAGTTAGCTCAGAATACAACCACAGCTTAATCAAAATGTCACTTTAGTCTGTCACTGGTTACACTTCAAAAGGCTTACGGTTACCTCAATTAAGTGAGTCTTTACAGAACTTTGTAGATTTTGTGTGGACTCACGCAATTACAGTGAGTGCTCCACTCAAATTGAAAAACACAGCGAAGAAAGTGCTATTTTTGTACCCCTTAATATATTCCATTGTTGCTCTAAGCCTTCTAGTTCAACATTTTTCCTCTCTGCAGAATCATCCAAAGAGGTTGCAAGTAATATGATATTACATTATGGTATACCTTCCTTGTCCACAATTATGAACAATCTTTTTGTTTTAATTAAATAATAGCAATCATACTTCCACAAAAGAAATAACAGCAGGAAAACTAACCAGTCATTAAAATTTCAGTCCTCACTGATGGACAAAAAGTGCAATGCCTTGGACTGTGTGTACAAGATTAAATATTCTAAAGTATGCTTAGATAGTAAAATATATGGATTCTGTGCTGCCCATAGCGAAGTAACATAGAGAAGTTACTTCAGATTCTGGGTAGGTAAAGTTCAAGATATTTGACATCAAAGTATATGTAGTGGGTAGAGGCCATTTCCTTCTTGGCAATTCGGCAACTTGTAGTTGCACATGTGATTGATAAAACCAGTTACATTGCACTAGAGGAAACAGGAACAATACCTTACCACACCGCTTTATTTTCTGCAGCAGCTGTCACCAACTTCCTCCCAATGAAGAAAGCGGTCGTGATTTCACCATAATTAGTCAGTAAATTTTAGAGTACTGTGACTGAAAATTGTCTACAAAAGGAGGTTTCCATCTCTCCTATATTGGAGTAAGCTTAAAATGAAGGTATATATCCATCTTTTAAGCATGCATGCCTTAAGAAGGCTGCAAAGTGCAATTAAAATATAATAGAAATATGAGTATATATTGCCTACAGTTATCAATTAAGGCTAGAATTGGAGCTATATTATTTTTAAAATCTTGTCATCGGTTTGATAATGAAGACACTGAAAATTTATCATTAAGCACAGAGTATAGGTTGTATACAGCAGTAACTAACTATTATGGAGCTCCCTAAAAAACAGTTATGTTTGACTACTTTTCTGATGTTTCATGTAACAGGAACTCAAACACACAGAAATTCTTCAAAATCCTCACAGGTATTAATTTTAGCTGTTTTATTTGTCAAGTGGAAGTTTCTTGATTTGATGACTGTAAGAATGCTATGGTCCTGAGGGAACAACAATGAGCCTTTAGGTGGAGGGAAGGTGGAGCTGTAATAGCTGTAATAGCTGACTCTATGCCGAAGACCAGGCTCTCAAACTGACCCAGGTCACCCACTGCCAGGGGTTTATTACTTCTTTCCTTCACGTGAAATCATTAAAAATAATGATCTACCCATGTTAAAGCTGAATTCATTATTATCACTTATAATATTAAAATTATATTCTAATAGGAAATTAGAAAAGAAGTTGATAACAAAATACAGGCTTATTCCTATCAAAAAATGAGTATGACTTCAATAAATGGGTAAATCCTAATGGAGAATGCTATATTGGAGAAGACTGAAACAATCAAAAACCCAGTGCAAAAGCTACAACAATTATTCTGGCATTTGCAAGATCTCTGTGGTACAAACAGAAAATGAGAAAGCTATCTTAGACCTTTTAAAAATTATTCTTAAATTCAGTTATTATCATTTTTTCTTTTACATTTTTGCTACATTTTCTTTTCCTATTTTTAATTTATATTTTATTGATTGTGCTGTTACAGTTGTCCTGATTTTTCCCCCTTTGTCCCCCTCCGCCCAGCAACATCTACTCCCTCAGGCAATCCCCTCACCATTGTCCCCGTCCATGGGTCATGTACATAAGTTCTTTGGCTATTCCATTTCCTATACTATACTATACATACCATGGCTATTCTGTAGCTACCTATTTGTACTGCTTAACCCCCTCACCTCTTCACCCATTCCCCCACAACCCTCTCCCACCAGGCAACCATCATAATGCTCTCTGTATCCATGATTCTGTCTCTGTTCTTCTTGTTTGCTTAGTTTGTCTTTTAGATTCAATTGTAGGTAGATTTGTACTTTTTGCCATTTTACTATTCATAGCTTTGATCTTCTTTTTCTTAAATAAGTCCCTTTAACATTTCATAATAATGGTTTGGTGATGATGAACTCCTTTAGTTTCTTCTTGTCTGGGAAGCTCTTTATCTGCCCTTCGATTCTAAATGATAGCTTTGCTGGGTAGAGCAATCTTGGCTACTTTTTATAACTTTGAATACTTCTTGCCAATCCCTTCTAGCCTGCAAAGTTTCTTTTCAGAAATCAGGTGACAGTCTTATGGGAACTCCCTTGTAGGTAACTAGCTTCTTCTCTCTTGCTGCTTTTAAGATTCTCTTTTTCTCTTTAACCTCTGGCATTTTAGTAATGATGTATCTTGGAATGGGCCTCTTTGCACCAATCTTGTTTGGGACTCTCTGTGCTTCCTGGACTTACATGCCTATTTCCTTGGTGAAATCAAAGAAGTTTTCTTTCATTATTTTTTTCAAATAGAGTCCCAATTTCTTGCTCTTTCTCTTCTCATTCTGGCACCCCTATGATGAGAATGTTGGACTTCTTGAAGTTGTCCCAGAGGCTACTTACACTGTCCTCATTTTTTTGGATTCTTTTTTCTTCTTCTTGTTCTGATTAGTTGTTTTTTGCTTCCTTATGTTCCATATCATTGATTTGATTCCTGGCTTCATCCACTCTACTGTTGTTTCCCTGTGAATTGTTCTTTATTTCAATTAGTGTATCCTTAGTTTCTAACTGGATCTTTTTTATGCTGTTGAGGTCCTCACTAAGTTCCTTGACTATCTTTATGACCAGTGTTTTGAACACTGCATCTGATTGCATATTTCCATTTCATTTATCTCTTTTTCTGGAGTTTTTGATCTGTTCTTTCATTTGGGCCATGTTTCTTTGTCTCCTCATTTTGGCAACCTCCCTGTGTTTGTTTCTATGTGTTAGGTAGAGCTGCTTTGACTCTGTTTCTTGGTAGTGTTGCCTAATATAGTAGGTGTCCTGTAAGGTCCAATGGCACAGCCTCCCCTATCAACCTAGCTGGATGCTAGAGGTGTGCCGTTTTTGTGGGCTGAGTATACCTTCCTCTTGTATTTCAACTTTGGTTGCTATTGGCAGATCAATGAGAGGGATTTACCCAGCTCAGTCAGCTGCAAGGATTGGCTGTGGCCACTAACCACCAACCTCCAGCCTCCTTGGAGGATCGCCTGTGCAGGGGCAAAGTGGCTGTACTGTGTTGTGATTTATAGCTGTCCACTGGGGGCATTGGCCCTGGGGTTTCCTGGGAGGTACAGGCCAAGGTCAGCCCCATCTGTGTTTTACCTGGGGCCAGCCTGCCTGAGTTATAATGCAATCTGAGATGGCTAATACTTGTGATGGGCTTGGAGATTCCCAGGCAAAGCCAATCTGTGAATCTAGGCTGGCTGCTGCTAGTGCCCAGCCTGGGATTCACTGAGGCCAGCTGTTTCTTGTTTGATAGGATTTAGGAAGCTGTGAAGCATGAGCCAAGACAAGCCATTCATATGTAAAAGCAGCTTGGGTGGGTTGGAGTTTCTGAGGATCTCCAACATGGGTCAAAGAATCTTAGCCAGGCTGACAGAGTCTCACCAGCTTGCCAGCTCTCTGCAGGGAGGATTTAGAAAAGGGAAATGGCCTCTGCCCACCTTCATGCCAGACATTTCAGTTTCTCCCTGTATACCACAGGTGCCTTTCAAGCTGCCACCCCAGTACTAGAGCTCAGAGGGAGCGGGTCTGAGTAGGTGAGTCCATGTGTGGGTTCTTTAGGTTGCACTGCTTGCGGCCCCAGCAATTTCTTCCTCTGACTCAGTCCCCTCTAGTTTTTGCAGCCAGAAGTTGTGGAGACTTATCTTCCTGGCACTGGGACCCTGGGCTAGGGGGCCCTGATGTGGAGCTGGGACTCGTCGCTCCTGAGATTTTTCTCCTAAATTATCATCCACCACACTCGGGTGTGGGACCAGCCCATTCTGCATGTGCACCATTCCTACCAGTCTGGATAGATGTGGTTTCTTTAACTCCGTAGTTGTCAGACTTTCATTCAACTTGATTTCTGATGGTTCTGAGTGATGGATGTTCTATATTGCAGTTGTAATTCTGATGCAATTTTGTGAAGAGGCAAGGTTTGTCTTACTAGATTTTATTTTCAAGTGACTAGAAAATGACTTCCCACACCATTTAGGTTAAAATTTATTTGCTCTTTTTTAAGTGTGATAATTACAAACAGTATAACATATGGTCTATATATAATACACCTATGTAAATGTTTATATTTACACATGTATGTATGTGTACATACACATATCCATACATACATATACAGGCATACCTCAGAGATATTGTGCATTTGGTTCCAGACCACAGCAATAAAGTGAATATTGCAATGAAGTGAGTCACATGAAATTTTTGGTTTCCCAGTTCATATGAAAGTTATGCTTACACCATACTACAGTCTACTAAATGCAATATAGCATTATGTCTAAAAAATGTCCACACCTTAATTAAAAATGCTTTATTGATGAAAAATACTAAATATCATCAAAGCCTTCAGTAAGTCATAACCTATTTTGGTAGAGAGTCTTACTTTGAATTTGGGAGAAATACAAAAGATGGTATTAGTGAAGCTTATAAAGTGAAGCACAATAAAGTGAGACATGCTTGTATGTATAAACAGTCTCTTACTGTTCTATTACAGTGTGAAGAGTAATAAAGAAAAGCCTCATTTAATTTGGAGTTGGAAGGGACTCTCAAGTCCTAACACGCACGCCAGAAAGGACGTGATGGTACTCTCCATATCCAAAAGGAAGATGTTTTTGTACTTCATTACTCCAGCAGGAAGAATGAGGATCTCCTCTTGGCCTGGCAACCCCTCAACCAGTGAAAAGCCACTAACTTCCAACTCCCAGTTTCCTCCAAAGGCCCCTTTGTTTACAAAAACTTCTCTGAACTCCCCCTCTCCTTTATAAAGCAACATTCCTCTCCTTTGTTTTCTGGACTTGCAGGTGGCTAGCCATTGGAACAAACGTCCTGAATTGCAATTCTTTATTGTCCTTGAATAAACCCATTTTCCTAGACAAATATCTGGTTATCTATTTGTTTCAGGTCAATGATGGTAGGGTGATAAGTTCTCAGTGATAGACAGATATACTTTTCTTTGTAGCTAAATTATGTTAGATCTACTCATTTCAAATATTTTATGGTAAGACTATGGCTGGACCACTTTTAATTTGTTTAAGAAGTCTTTAAGCAGTGAAAGGATGCAGAATTTACCATCCCAAAATATGCCTTTTTTGGCATAAGGATTACTTTCAGCTGATTATTTTTAAGAGAATTTCCATTTGTAAGGATGTCTTCCTCTCTGAACCGGGAAGAGGATGACTAAATGTATAGAAACTTCACAATGGAGAGACACTTAAATCTGTATAACTACCAGATTTAGGTGCTTTGTTTGATTATCTTCCATAATTCCTCCCTCACCCTCTCCCCTCCAACATCTTCTTTTGTCTTTAGCTGGAGATGGTATATACGGGGGGGGGCACAAAACCCCAAGATTTATTTATTTAAAAAATGTATATTTATTCTTACATGCTTAAACTTTAATCATTCTCCAAGTACTCTCCATTTAATTCAACAGACCTATTGAGATGTTTTTCCTACTGCTCAAAACAGTTTTTCAACTTGTTGATTTTGATGCTAAATTTAGTGCTTCTTCCGTTTTTGTTTCACCTCTTCCACATCAGCAAAACATTTCCCTTTGAGGACTTTTTTCATCTGGGGAAACAAAAAAAAAGTTGCTTGGGGAGAGATTGAGTGAATAGGGAGAGTGGAGAGTGGGGTCATGCCATTTTTGGTCAAAAACTGCTGAACACTCAGCACAGTGTGGACAGCTGCACTTGTAAATCACCCATCACAAAATGTGCAAAACATTGAAAGAGTCTCCAAAAAAATCCACTGAAACCCAACGCAGCCTCTCACTATGACAGTAGCTGGTTCACTGATACAGATGGGTTCCTAGAACACTCAGCTAGCATAGGAAGCCTGTAGCACAAGGGGCCTGCCCTCCAGAAGATAACTCTGGTTTCCTTTGTGTCCTCCCTGGTAAGGTGAAGGCTTGAGCCATTTTGGGGAGTTATTCAGTTTTCCTGGGTATCTTCCATATATACAGGAGACATATACATTATTAAGCTTCTGTTTGTTTTTTTCTTTGTTATTCTGTACTTTTATCACAAGGGTGGGGTTTTTAGCCAAAAAACTAGACAAGGTTGAAAGAAAATTATTTTTTTCCTCTACAGCAGGAAACACTGATTATCAAGGTAAATATTAAAATTTCACTATAAAGTTATATAGGTTTTATAATTTCCACATGGAGAACTAGAGAGTGACTTTTCATGGAAAATAATTCTGAAAGAGAAAATGAAGGAGAGATGGAAGGATGGAAAGAGGACAGGGTGAAGGAAGAGATAAATAAACCAAAGAGTTGTTTGACTCCTTCTAACCAAGTTCCATGTTTAGAAATGTTAAAAGAACACCAAACAACCACGGTTGAGAAGAACCAGTGAAAGACCTTTGTTCTGACTGTCAGGAAGCAGTTCCTCCCTTTCCCCACCCTCTCTTTTCGTCTTCCCTCTCCATCTTTGTGTTTTGCCTTCTGCCTTTGGCTTTAGTGGTGTGATCATGTGAAACCACAGTGATCTACCCTTCCACATCTGAAAAAAATAATTAACAGAGAGAAAGACAGCTGAAAGTTGGGTCCAAATTTTTCAATTACTTCAACGCAGAATCAAGCTATACCTGAAGATAGCCCTGCTTTATGCTATCAGCTATGCAAACCAAGAAATTCCTTTGTGCTTGAGCCAGTTTGGGTTGGGTTTTCCACCTACAGATAAATGAGTCA
Source organism: Trachops cirrhosus (assembly GCA_028533065.1). Classification (NCBI taxonomy): domain Eukaryota; kingdom Metazoa; phylum Chordata; class Mammalia; order Chiroptera; family Phyllostomidae; genus Trachops; species Trachops cirrhosus. The sequence goes on from CM052538.1 coordinate 112,518,551, forward strand.
TAAGTGACACAACCCTGTTTTCAAGGCTTAACTCAAGGTGTTAAAACAAAAAACCTGATGCTACAAAATGCTGTGATACAACCTGAACTCAGACAAGCTTAGGACCACCACATCACTGCATTTGTCTCTTTTAAACATTATTCAACTTCAGGTCTCAACTCCTCCTGGGACTGCTCTATAATCAATATACAATTTCAACTTACAATGGTAAATCATATCTTTAAATTGTTACTGATAGCACCAATTCAGCAAGAAGAAATAGTAACTCCATTTAAACTCAGCTCACTCGCATAGGTTTTCCCCATCCAAGAAGTGCCAAATCTTACAAAACCTATTACCCCATCCAGGAAAATTTTGTAATATGGGCTTTGAATCAGTTTGAAAGAGTTGATACCTCCCATTCCCAATATCGATTGTCTTTTTTTAGAGAGAATAGGTGGACAGACAGGATAGGCAAACTTCACAATGACACTACAAACATTGCATTGTTTTCCAAGGGCTTCTTTTATATATATTTCATAACTAATGATTTTTATTTTCTTTCCTTGGAGTCCCCAAATGTTCAAATGTTAAAATTATAATGTAAACACCGATATATAGGAAGTGACTACAGAAAATGAAACATTTCTATTACTTATAAACACAGACTTCAGTGCTGTAGAGCCCATTCCAAAACCCATATTTGTCAACAAATGTACATGCCCATATTCAAACAACACCTCCTGAGCATCCATTTTTTACCACGCATGATTTCACTAAAATTCCGTTTTCCTTTAAAATTGCTTTTGAATCTGCTTTCTTCCTTTAACGTAGATAATTTAGAAACAATTACTTATTCCATGTTTTCAATTGTAATACTGTAGATATCACCTAAGATTGAAGAAATGATTTCCCCACATACATTGGAAAAATTTGGTCATTAATTACAAAAATTGATTCATCCATTAATTTTGATCCCAATAAAACAGTCATATACTCATATAGGTACTTAGATAAATATTTTAATTTACAACTTAAAACAATATTCAAAGAAGTACTAGAATGATTAAAGAGATTACCATGAATTAAAAAATGACCTGTTGGCACAAATTAGTCCAAAGAACTATAAAATAAATTTTTCCAGACAGAAATAAAAGAAAGTTACTCATTTTCTCCAGAATTTGATGAACATATAATGTAATATATAAAGCAAATTTGCCATAAAGCTAATGTTGCACATACAGGCCCTTTCCAAGGCATTTTACCTAACTTTTGCATTTTTTATTTTCTTCAAAAACTCCACCCAACTGTATAATTTTAAAATTCTAAACAGGCTGGACTGATACTACCCATTAGATAATTTTTTAAATAATGACTATTTTCAGTCTTCCTAATCATTTTCTAAAGATGTTAATGTATATTGCAGCATGCAGCAGTTGGAATGTATACTTGGTTATTTTGGAATTCACTAGTAGAAACTTCAAATGACTAGCACAATATACGTTACCTTATTTATATTAAATTCTAAATCTACATTATGAGAAGCCCAAAAAAAAGTAAATAAAATACTTCATTTTCAATATATTTCAGGGAGACTTTCAAATCCATAAAAAAACTTGGTAGATAATATTTAGGTGACTATGAATTGCATTCCCATGTAACCCCTCAAAAATGTAGTTCCTTACTAAAAGTAAAAGCACTGAATTTGAGTGTATTTATTTTGTAATTATGCATTTTTTGCCAATAAATAGTAATCAGAACATTAGAAAAATATTATAGTTGTACTACTCCATGGCCTACATCCTACACCTTATTATACCTGTAGCAGTATGCCAAATTCCTGCAGAGTAATTTGATACATAAATAAGACATTATTAAATAAAACAAGGTACACAGGAAGTCCCAGAATAAAGTAATTGTGCGATCTAGATTTAATTTACAGAAGAAATGAATAGTAAATATGAGCCACTGGAACATAATTAGAGAGTAAAATGAAATCTTGAAGAAATGGCAAAATATCACTCTGAATTAAACCAAGCCCATATGCAACTTGGAAAAATAAACAAATTCTTCTCTGGGCTTTAGGTGAATGACATGATCCCTTGCATAAGAGAATAACTTTCAGGGAAGCTTCTATAATGCAGTAATAAGTGGGCAGAGAAGAAAATGGGTGAATCAAAATTACATTCAGATATATTAGAAAAGAGGAGAAAGCATTTTGAGGAAACTGGAGACATTTGAGGAATCAGCAAATACTCCCAAAGGTTTAAGAAAATAATACATTCTTCTTCAAAAATCCATGTATCCATGGATTTACAGGCAGCATGTCTAAATACAATAAATATATAACATATATTTGATGTAAATATTTAAAAATGGAGGCAGGGTTGTCTTCTAAAATAGGCACAGTGAGTGGCTATGTCCCATTCATTACCCAAAAGGGATATCTCAATTATTTATTCCTACCTTATAAATTAATGGCCTATATAACAACCATTTTATATCTTCACGATTTGTGGGTCATCAGTTTAAGGTGGCTCTTCTGCTGGTCCAATGTGGGGTCACCCATGTGACCATAATTACTAGCAGCTCAACTGTGTCTGAATGGTAGGTATCAGGTGGCCTCATGCACATGTCCTGCCAGTGGTGCAGGCTGTCAGCTAGGCCACTGTCTCCAGCAGTGAAACCTGGGCTTCTTCACATGATGTTAACGTTTTCCAGGAGGGCAAGAGCAGAGGATACGTGGTCTCGGCTTAGATGTTATACCACATTACTCTTGTCACACCTATTGTTCAAAGCAAGTAGAAAGCCAGTCCTGATTCACAGAGAAGGGAGACAGATACCTACTCTTGATGAGAAGACATACAATAAATCTGTGGGCATTTTGAATGTTCCAGTGGAGGTAAGAAAGTAAATAACAGCTGGAAACACATCACATGGATTAATCTAGAAGTGGTCTGTTCTGGCAAAGATATTTCTAGAATTAGCCATGAGATTTCAGCTGCCAGGCCTCTCTGTCATTAAGGTAACAGCAGAGAAATCTGAAATAGAAGTGACAAAATGAGTTTTTATTTGACTTTTTTTCTGGCCTTGTCCCAAAGGGAGGGGTGACTGGGGGTAAAGTCTGAAACTCTCAGTAAGGACTGCAACATCATACTGCATAAACCCCATGGTAAAGGGGGTGAGAGGAGAGTGGAATGAAGAGCACAGTGAGATAAATGTAAGTGTTTTAATGATAGTGTGCTCTCCAAGTTCCATCCAATCTTACCATTCAAAGAATTCTCTGATCCTTGAGCACTAGGAAAAGTGCTCAAGGGAACATTTATTTATTAATCACCTAAGACATATCAGCCAGTTTACAATAGCTTGCAAGCCCGTTTTGCAGAGGGGAATTGGTAATTAGAGTAAATCACTCAACATCACACAGTCTAGTTTAGGAAAAAAAAAAACACAAGAACAAAAGAAAACAACCAAAAGCCAATATATTCTTATATTCCAGACCAGGATTCAACACTTCCTTTTCATACAGCTATAGAATCCTCCAATGGATAACCATAAAGTATTTCATAAACTTTTAAATATAAACATGGAATTCATAAAGTACCATAAAGAGGAAAGAAATTAAGAATGAGGTACATATTCAGAGGATGGCCATCCACTTTGAAGGAGGTTAAAGACACATTTATGAAATAATCAATAAAAAACAGCCATAAGGCATAGGAAAAGGGGGAAATCTAAGTATAGTAGTCATAGCATTTTTTTAGAATCAGAAAAATTTGGATTTGAATTTTAGCCCTATCATCAATTAGTCATATAATCATGGACAAGTAAATTAAGTGCCCTCAGCTCCAACTCATTCCTCTAAAAATATCGATAAGCATGCCTGAGTTATGCAATTATTCCCTGGATTAGAGGAAAGTGAAAACCATCAGTGCCTGCCCAGCACAGGATACCTTCTCAGGAAATGAAGAAGATTCTGCTGCTGCTGACCCTCACCTGTCCTATATCATTCAATTAACACTTATCGGCATCTCCAGTGCTTTCCACATAAAGTACTTGGTGGAAAACCCATGTGCTTTCCTCAGTGGAAGAGGTCATAGAACTTTATTCATCCTCAGGCTCTTATTTTCACAAGCTATCATCTAACGATCTTGTTATTTTGTTAATAAGTTCCTATTAGTGAGTTAAAAAGGAAAACAGGCCCATTAAGAAAAATTAGGTAAAACAGAACAAGGATAAATCAAAGAAAACTCATACATAGAAGAGAGACGGGAAAGAAAAGTTGGGGAAAATTTGGTTTCAGTACAAACTGTCTTAAACATGTCACGGGCTGGTCCCTGAGAGCATTTTGTAATCACTAACATACAATAAAGACCTGAAGTCATTAAAAGAACGAGAATTATGTTTAGAATTAGTGTGCCAATTTTAATAATGTAGCACTTACATTAAAAGTAAAGTTAAAAAAAACATTTTAAACATAATGCCTAGAAAGAATAATAGTCAAGATTATGAGGAATGTTGATAACTGAAAGACCCATTCTGCAAGTGTGCCCTATAAAGGGAGTTTTATTGGCATTTCCTTCTGTATTCAAATTATTTTTCCCCTTGTAAGTAATGAGGCAACCTCATATGGAGGCTGGAGAAGCTGCTAAGAGTGTTATTGTCAATTTTACTCAAAAATGGAGGACACAACAGAAACTAAGTAACATCTAGCCTTAAGAGTAAATTAAAAAGCAAAGATGTGAGAATGTTATCAATCCTGACTGAGGCCTAGGGTTGTTGCCCTTCTGGAAGAATATCTGTTCACAGCTGCAGCTTCCTCAGAGTGGCATCTAAGCCTTTTGGCATTTGTGCCTCAAAGGAAAAATGGTGAGCAGAATCTCAGCATGCATTAAATTCTGAATAAATGTTTATTAAAGGAATCAAAGAAAAGGCCTGAGTCATTATTATCTAGATCAGAGAGCCCATGAGGCAGCCACCCCATCACCTTAGGATGAGGTAAAATCCACTAATCTTTCCTTGTTCTATTTCATTTTCATATTTATTAGGAACAACATTATTACAGTTTATGTTAGTTTTCTTTCAATATTGAGTAGAAAAGATTTAAGTAATTTCATCATATGAGCAAATCATGATGTAAATACTGAGAAAGTAGTCTCAGGTATGAACCTCAAGAAGATTCATTTGATGTGAACCCCGAGAAGAAATTTATCTGTTAAGATGAACTCTCCATGGTCAACCAAAAGCCCAAGTTTTATGAATAATAAGAGTCCAGCAGTGATTTGCTGGCAGGGGTTCTACCCATATACCAGGAAGAACCTCAGACTGAACTCTCAGCTTCCTGCAATATGCCTCACTTGTTTACAATGTTTGAGTCAACCTTTGCAGAAAAACACTCTTTTTGTTTTTGTACCAACAGACTGAAACCTTCCCTGTCCAGTCAGAACTGCACAATTGAGAAACTTCATGTACATAAAATGAAACTAATTGAGAACCTGTTTTATAGCAGGAACTTCTGCTATAAAAGATGACCTCCCTAATTTAGGTTGTTACCTGAATCTGTGTCTCCAGGGCTGTATGTCCTTTTTAACCAAATGAATGCCTTTTATTCTTTATTATAGTCTAAAATTATTTTTGGTTTACACAATATCTTTACTAGTGTTTAGACTTAGAATGGAAAATATCCTTAATCTTGTGACCAAGCTTGGATTGATAAATTGTAGCATCCCAGAGGCATGTTAAGGACTCCAAGGTCTTGTCCAGTCTCAAAAGGTAAATAGTAATTGATTACGTAGTAATACTCATATGAGTGCGGATGGAGAGTTACAGCATGTACCTACTTTATCTGTTGTAAAAGCAAGGAAATAATGACCCAGCTCAACTCTATACTAGTCATCCCATGGAGTGTGTTGGAACAGGTACCACACCTCAGTGAAAAGTGAGGCAAAATCCTGAAGTCCATCTAGAAGAGAATGTAGATGAAGACAATATAGCTAAAATTTATTGCTTGTAAAAGGTAATAAGGGTTTGAAATCATGACCATTTTGGTCCAGAGTTATGTTAATCAAAAGCAGAGCAATTATGGGCTCGTAATCTCAAGTAACTCAGTTTAAATATCTGAGATACTGTCATTGGAGATTAGACTTTTTGTGTGCCCTCCTTCCATATTGACATTAATTACAGGACACAGGATGCCAGATTTTAGGCTCAACACCAAAAAATTTTGTAATATGCCTATTCAAAAATGGAATATTCTATTCTAGGTGGAGTGACTTTAGAATCACTGAAGGTACTAAAGCTTAGTCAAGATAGCCAATTGGCAGGAATGCTACAGAGAAAATTTTAAAGTGAATGTATACCAGAATAACACCAAAGTTTCACAATGCCAGGCCCAATGAGGATTAAAATGAATTTAAAATCTAATGTCTTGGATAAGTCTTTCATTCTCCAGTGTACCAGAGATTCTAGAGCCTACAATTTCTTAAACCCAGTCAGATTTCCAGCTTTAAATCTATCTTCTGCTTTGTGTCTGAAGATACTAGACAATGTGGCCCCTGATTTGGCTTTAGCATTCCTTGGAACCCTTAGAGTCTATGACCCTCCAAGGATAGACCTTTAAGTCATCCATTTAGTACATTCTTTAGTTTCCCCCTTTACGTTCATGATAGCTAATGCTGAGATGATGGTGATGATGATGATGATGATGATGATGATGATGGTAGCTAAGTATCTTTTATTATTAGCTTCATTTTAGAGGTGAGGACACTAAGTCTCAGAGAGGTTATTAGACTTGCTCAAGGTTACACAGCCCTGAGACACAAATCTGTGAAATCCCCAAGTTTGAGCTTCTAACCACTGCACATATCATCCTCCACAACACATAATTATGATTTCCTGATTTCCTCTCTCTCTTCTACTAAAAAGCACAAAATATCAACACAGAATTAAATATATCAGTTACTTTCAAGCTATGAGTTTGTTTATATCTTTCATGTCACTAAGAAATTAAATTCCTCTAGGTCAGGATCCAATGTCCACTTATATGTTATTAAAGTGCTTAACATTAGAACAATCAATATGTGGCAAGTACCCTCCATAATTCCTATAAATAACCCCAAATTTTCAAAGTCTAGGTAGGCACATTTCTACTAAATGAGGCATTTCAAACCAATGTATCTGTAAATATTAGTGATATAACGACCTCTGTCCATGTGGAACAAAGTATCCATGCTACTCAGTGCTGTGTTCAATGTTGCCACATAAAGTGCATGCATTTTGATGTTGCTATGCAAATGCCTTAGCAGTAATAAAAAGGGTGCACATGAATCATTTCATAACCTATTTTTTACACCATGGGAAAAGTAACAAAAATATTAATTACTGAGAAATAGACCGCAGCCTGTACTTCTAAAGAAAATAGAGAAAGTTAGTTTTTATGGTTACAGAGTTGATATGTTTTCACTACAAAATCAATTTAAGGCAAACATCCTGTAACTTTGGAAGTGACACTACTGAGATTCATGAAAAACCTCCTTTAAGACAGGAAATGAGAAGCCAACGTGGGGAATGGAATCCACAGAGCAACTGGAGTGTGTCCTTCAAGGCTCTTTATCATTTCCTCAAAAGAAACACTCAAGGCAGAGTGAAAATGTGTGTGCAGTAACTTAAACAATGCAGTTCTGGCTTCTATCCCTGGTAAAATATACTGGTTCTAATTGAGTGTATATATTGATCTAATTAGTGGTTTCTTTCATTCTTTTACTGTGAATTAAGAAATTGTTCCAGAGTTGGGGGAAATATTCTATAACTTTCTGTATCTTATTATTGTACTTCTTTTAGAGCCTTTTTCTTATAAAATCTAAAATAGATCCATTATTCAATGGCAAATCTACAATTGTTCTTCACCATGATTCTAATAACACCAATTATAATATATTTCATTGGAAGGTTTTTTTAAAGCAATGACTTACATATATGCTGCCACAAAGAAAAAAGATGTGAGATTTAAGATTAAATGGATTTATTCTATTAGAAATATATTTTCAAGGAAGACTCAAATTGGTCAAATGGCATTTTTCTCCCAATGTAAGCAAGTTTGTAACTTAAGAGTCAAAGACAGTTTCTGAGAAATCTTACAAAAATAGTCTGTATTTTGAATAACAAAGCCTGTTCATGCAGTTTACTTGGTATCAGTAAAATGATAGTGCATTTATGTACCCATGCAACTCCATTGTAATATTCTATGACAGGTTAACTAACTACCTTAATTATTAGTATTCAATTATGTCATAGTTCAGTAAATACCACTCTATCAATCAGAATAGTGTTTCTCAGAAAACTATGATATAAAAGCTTAAATATAGCATTAACTATCCTATCTCTGAATTAAATTCTTATATTTTTTATTTTTTACACTTACATAAAATTTAGGTTTTTATAATTGCATACAATTCATGTTGATGGAATATAATAAAAATGGTTCACCTCTAACCAGAATAGCTTCAGTACTTATAAACATAATATTTCTTAATTTCACCATGAACATACCATGTAATGGACAAATTATCCTGCCTTAGCCTTTAAATAGTCCTCAGTGATTAAAGGATGCCACAGGAATAAAAATGTGGGCTGTAGAAACATAATGCATAGTCTTACTCTCTAGACTTACTGAACGAGGCAAAGCTATGCACATGTGTCAAAGGAATGATTTAGCAAAATTCTCTGTTAGTCACATATTCTACGAGGTCACAATCACATCTATTTAAAAGCTTAAATGTATATCTTTATATTTCAATGAAACACAAAACTTAGAACAGATTACATTGAACACAAAACTGAAAGTAATGCCAATATATTGAAAGTAATGCCAATATATTACATTTCTGGATAAAGAGGAAATAAAAATCACTGAAATCAGTTAATAGATTAGCCAGTTAAGCGTTTGGAAAGTTTCAAGTAGCCTTTTTCCTCTAACTGCAAAATTTGCACCAAAAAACTTATTACAGATATTTATTTATATAAATATATCTTGAAATAACAGAGTAGTTATGAGCTATTATGTAGTAGTTTCATGTAGAAGCAGGGGCATTGTTAGGTAACTGCACACATCTCACTCCAACCACATAACAACACAGCGATAGTATCAGCAGAAAGCAAGATCCTAATTTCACCAGCTAGGAAACTCAGCAAAACTAAGAAGCCAAAACTGCTTCAAGCAGCAGGAGGAAACAGACCACTGGTTTAAATGAACCAAGGGAACTAATGCTCATTAATGAAAAGATAAAAGGCAGATATAACATATGATGGTCATTTAAACAACAATGCCATAACAAGATACTGCTTTAACACTAAGAATACATTTAATGACAAGAGGAGACAAAATTAACGGAAGAGAGAGTAAGGGTGGGGCAATTTTCCCTCAAGTAATCACAGCTGTTGCTATTCCCTCTTGAGAAAAAGAAAATCACCTCTGGCTGGTATCTGTCAGTTATAGCTTGATAACCCCCCCAAAATACACAAGCACAGAAATCTCATATGTCATAAATGAGGGGGGTGTTCATATATGTATACATCATATGATTGAGAGAGGAAAAGACGTTTGTGAAGCACAAAAAACTGCAGACGAGTGTTGCTCAAGGTCATTCCCTTCTTGAAAAAGAAAAGGGGAAAATGACTATGAGAAATGGTCTAGGGATAGGAGTCAAGTGACAACTTCTTTTCACCTGCATATATGCTCACAGCTGCTCCTATGGGTGTCCTGACTTAATTATTCTGCCCCTCTTAATAGTGACATAAGAGGGCTTACCAGGAAGGAAGATTTTGCTAGGAAATTTCCTATCAATACCTGACAGTTTTAACCCATTAATGAGCCAGACCACCTCTGAGTACAATGCTTAACAAACACTGTGGACTCGATTACAAACTGGTTTGCACATCTCTGTGTCTCCATACAAGGGAGAAGAACAGGGGGCAGAAATACCCATTTGTTAAAGGAATATCTATACATGAAACTCAATTCTAGCAGATCTCTTTGGTTAGAACACTTCACCTAACCCCCTGAAGATGAGGGTACTAGGACAAGACTTAAACTGCAAAACACTAAATCTTTGCTGAGAAAAGTCCAAAAAAGAAAGAAAAGAGAAAAAGGAAGTGAAATGAGGAGGGAGATAGGGAAAACATTATTTTCCCAAGTACTTATATTCTCCACCAGCACTCCTTGTTTCTTGGGCACCCTCTACACAGGTATGCCCTATTTCTTAATGAACATTACACATGATATGGTTTTTGTTGTAATCATTTTCTGGAGAAACTTGGGGGACAAAGGTATGTCCTCATCACATTTTTAGAATGCACAGGTCAGATTTTTGGTCTAGGATTTTCTGAGTGATAGGAGAAATATCAGTAAATTCACTAAAAGAGAAAAAAACAACAGAAAAATTCTCACCTAATTTTTTCCTAATTCCCAGCTATTTTAGTTTTGTGTAGGCAGTAGTACCCTTTTCTTTTTGAATCTTCAGAGGGTAGAGTGGAGACCTGATTTTCTGTTAAAGCTGAGTTACCCTGTATATCCGTTTTTTGGTTCTCCCTGGAGTTTGAAGTTACAGTGCAAATCTGTCTTTAGACTAGCCCTATCTTCTTCATGTTTACTGGGCATGGGGTGAAGGGGGTGGTGTGGTTATCTTTCCACTGGTATTCCAACTGAGGGTAAAGGCGAAGTATAAATGAGCTGATTGAATTCAGGAGAGCAAGAGGGAAGAGAAGAAAGGGACAGATAGAAATCTAGGAAAAACACACACAGTTTCAGGTTTTGAATCCTGAGAAATCCTACAGTATTTGAATATCAACGGCTTTGGGCAGCAAGCTTTCCTCCTATGTTCTTGAATACTCATTTATAAGTGTGGGGGGAAGCTGCAGGCCCAAAACATTACCGACCTCCATGCATCTCCCTTTACCTCCTTCTCTTAATAACCAGGGGTCCACCTCAGCCGCGAGGCGCTTGTGGTCTGCCAGGCGGCCCGCTGAGCTCCGCCAGCCCCGCCCCAACAAAGTGTCAACGAGGGCCTGGCAGCTGCAGTGGAGGAGCCCAGCCCCCAAGCCCTCTGCAAACATGGCCTTGTAGCACCACCAGCCTGTGAGGGCTGCAGTAGCAGCCGAAACCAGACTCCAGAGGAGTCGGGCACACCAAGGAGAGCAGCAAGATAGTGGCCAGCTTGCAGTTTGCAAATGCCATCATACTGATATCTATTGGAACACAGAGAGAAAAGAAATAGCAGGCAGCGCCCTCACACTTTGCTAAGCAGATTCAGCAAAGAGAAACCCTGGGAGCAGTCCCAGCCAGTCTCCTAAGAGCAGGGCAACCTGTGCTGGGCCTGGCCAAACCCTCCCTTGGGTGCAGCCATCAGGCAGCTCTGGATGGCGGGAGACAAGCTGAGCACTCCTCAGCTGAATTATTCAGACCACCTTCACTATGGAATAAAACATTGATGAGACTACTTTGGAAGTGGTCTCTCTTGTTAATCCTAATGCCCTCCAGAAGGGAGTGAAATTTTCTGTAGGGGACACAGAGGTGATTGGAAAAAGAAATGAGAAATAACGTGCGACGGTAAGGGGCTTTGGAAGTTCACAAAATTTGTTCTGCCTCAGCCTGCCATGGGAATCTCCATTTTAATATGAGACCGAATATGTTAATTCGGCAGTCACAAATCCACCCCCTCCTTGAAGATCAAGAATTTTCAAAAATACATATTATTAAAAAAAAAACAGTGCACACAAGCCCCTCTCCACAGCTGAGACAATACAGCTGGGGAGGATGCTTGGGTGGTGGTTATGGTTTTAGCCTGGCTCCTCTAGATATAGAAATGACTTCTTTAGTAGATCTGTTTTGCTACATAAAAGCAAACCCTCACAGTTAAACCCATATCTCAACACACACACACACACACACACACACACACACACACGACAATGAATTCCCTCCCATGCAAAACAAGTTCCAAAAAAAACTCCATTTGGGTTGAAGTCTCCAGATGTGCAATTTACAACTACTAAAGAATCTGGCAAGCTCAACTACAATAAGGGAAAGAAAACAACCTGGCACCAGAGGTAGAGAAGGGTCAAAAATGATCCTTGCCTGAAATGATGGGTGGAAACCAAACACCCTCTTGCACTCCACAATCTGGGGAGGGTTGGACACCAAATGGTCCATGACAACCATAACCTGAAGGAAATACAGGGTTTTAATCGCTGGCATCTTTAGATAGGTTCAACATGCCTCACTTTCCAAAAACATCAGTTAGGGTGGAGCGTATCCATATTCCCTTAGCTTTCACTGCTAGATTAAGTGCTCAGGTATAGATTTATATTCCACCTACCAGAATTATGTTGCAACATCACAGAACGCCCTTGGATACTCAGCTCTTAATGATTTTCAAAACATTAATAAGTAAAGTAGCCTGCAATGCAGATAAGACACTAGAAACAAGATCATAAGGAAACTGGGTGAGGCGGGTACTCGTTTGCTTGTTACCTGGAGCCTCTGGAGGAAAAGACGGTCGTAGGAGGACTTTCTGCCCGCAGGTACAATCCCGGCAAGGTGGCTCCAGGTGGCTTTCACAGTCTTACGCGGGTCTGGCTCCTCACTTCGCTGCCTTTTGCCATAGCTCAGCACCTGCATCCTAGGGAGTCCGAGAGGCGGCTTCTGCCACTGCCGCCGCTTCCTGCAGGTCGAGCTGGGTGGGGAATCCGCGGCGATCGCCCCATGAAACCCTCGTTTCTGCGCCCGGGGAGCGGGCAGAGACAGGGCAGCGGCGCACGCACACTCAAGCACACACACACACTCGCACCAAGGCGCGCGCGCACTCGCATTCACACTTGCACACGCACATCCAGCACAACACGGGGAGGGGGCAACAAGGAGGGGACTGGTCCTTCTCAGGATCGGCTGGGATGCCCACCGGACTACAGGCAGCAAAGGAAGTGGTCTGGCATAGCCGGTAGATCACGTTTCTTTCAAGTTCTCCTCCAACCCAAATCCAAGTTAATTCAAAGAGCTGGTGACATTTCGATGGGGAGGAGAGAAACGCCGAGAAAAGGCTGAGGAAGAGTCAGGGATTTTGTTAAGCAGTTTTAAAAGCAATCCTTTTTACCTTGTTTGTGCAGAAACCAGCACAAGCTCGAAGGTCTGAACTTTTGGCTTCAAATGATGTGCACCGAAATGTAAATATCCTTCTCGCCAAGACAAGAAGGTCTAGATGCACAGCAACAAGACAGCTGCAGGACCCTCTGCTGACCTTGTAATGTACCTGAAAGCAGGTTAATGTTGGCGCTGTCCAAGCCTGTAGGTAAAGTGATCCACACACATGGGTTTACAGCCAGGCAGCAGCTCGGAATCCAGCCTGGAACATGGGTTTGAGCGTCCTCCGCCCTCTTCGACAACCCATGCACCGAGGGGCACCGCCGAGTTAACACATTTGCTTCTGAACAGTTGGATAAAAGACAGTCAAACGCACCAGATAGGTGCGCGCGTACACGCACACACAGATGCAGATTACTGGAGAGCAGCTTATTTTCAAAAATGCCAAGATGACTTTGAAATGAAGAAGAGATCTCCAGAATTGTTTCGGTAAACGGAAAGGCCAGCAGCAAGGTTACGAAAATCTTCCCTGGTCTTTCATTGTTCCTTTCTCCTGTGTGTGTGTGTGTGTGTGTGTGTGTGTGTTTCCAGAAGGTTTCGTTTGTCTGTCCCGGCCCCGTCCAGTTACTCTTTTTTTCTCCTGCTATAAACCGACCGTGCAAAATGGATTATGTGGGTAGGTTGTGCTCAAAGCCCAGATCTCCAAAAAGTCAGGAATCCTAAGGTAATAGCCAGTTGCGAAACCCTTCACATCTCGAGGTAAGAAGGGAAAACACGCGCAACGCATGCACACTCGCACACACGCACACACAGAGTCCTGGATTCGGGCTGCTCTTCACACACTCACCACCTCCCTGCCCGCCACTGCACACAGCGCCGCGCCCGAAGCACGCGGCACCAGTCGGTGTCCGTGACTCTGGCACAGGGTTGTCAGCTCAGTTCCGGCTGCGGCCCGGGCCAGGGTAGGTCCGGATCCCTGGCTCTGCGCCACGGCGTGTTCCGGTAACAGCTACCGCCCAGTCCCGAGAAATTGAGCCCTGCGCTGCAGCATGGAGGCGGTGGCGGGCGCGTGGCCGTGGGCCCGGCCCTCACCACTGTGATTGGAGCTGCAGCGCGGCCCAGACACTGTGAGTCAGGCGAAACCTGCGCCGGGGCAGCCGCGCCATCCTCGCCCCTCGAACCCGGGAATGTTCAGAGATTTACCGTTGCATGTAGTAGAGGGCCAGCGCAGCTCCCGCACATCCCTGGGCTGGGAGGTGCGGGGGCGTTGCAGACTAGGGGGAGGGGAGAAGACGGAAAACCTGGAGCAAGAAGGCGAACTTCCAGGAGGTTCCCAACCTCTTCCAAGGGGGTACTTGCTGACCTCTCACTGCCCTATGGTTACGGTATAAAGGGACTGGCACCGGGGCAGCCAGCCACTGATGGCGGTGGAAAGAAAAGCCATTAGTTATGACACGCCGGAAAAATCTGAGACCGAGGGCTGCTGACTTGGGATCCTAGTCACCTGCGACTGGCTTCCAGTGTCCCTTTAGTAGTAAGTATATCAGATAGTAGGTTTGCTACAAATAAGTTGGAAGTGGAAGCTAAAAAATAACATTTGTATTTGTGAATCAACAGAAGCTCAGCTTCAGACAGTACGAATGCTGCAGTTGGCCACATTTTAGTATATTAAAGGCAGAGAGCAAGCCCAATGGCTATCATAGGCCAGGTCTGACCATTAAGGTCACTGGGACAGGAAACGGGTGTGAATCAGGAAAGAGAAGGGGGGTGGGGAGACGGCTGCACAAGGCCCCACCCGGAGGGGTCAGCTGTTTTAGCGTCTGCCACAACTCTCCACGACCCTAGTCTCACTCCCTTCAGCCGGGAAAGTGCTTCCCGGGAATCCCGAATGAAATCTCGCTGTTCCCTTGTGCTGCAGCTAGAAACCCTTTCACTGACAAGCACGTGGTCTTCGTTCCCAGAGAGCACCACCCCTCTCGGCTCCCATCCCTTCCGAACCACCCGGACACCAGCCTGAATCCAAAGAGAATGGAAAAGTTAGGGGTTTCAGAGCGAAGCTGGCTAATGAGGACCTCATGCTGACCCACTTGGTAATGCCACGTGCTAGCGGTCTCCTTGGACCGGGCGCTCTCACGTTTAGCTACCAGTAGGGCTCTCCCGGCTTTAGGTGTGTTCTGCACACCCACAAGCTCACCCAAGTGCTTACACGGACGACCACCGGTAAGCAGGAGCCACACACAGCCGCCTCCTTCGGGAAGAAACCCGAGTGGAGGGGCGCTACTTCTCATATCATCTCCTTCCTCTAGTCTGCTTCTCCTCTACGACCGCTGGGCTCCGGGTCCAGTCCCGGGTTCAGGAATCCCCGCAACCCTCCTGGCCGCGTAGTTCCGAAGAAGCGCAGCTCTGGAGCTGCAGTTGCCACAGCACCTCTTCGCTCCAAGGAGGCGGAGGCCCAGCGTCCCGGGCACTCGGTGGAGGTCAGCAGAGGTCTCCGCCCAGGCGGAGCCGGCGGAGCGGAGTTCAAAAGCTGGAGGGTCAACTTCGCGCAGCAGGGGGACTGTGCGGCGATGCCTAACGAAAATGAACCAAAGGGACACCGCTGCAGTCCTGGGGAGAATACAACCACCAGCGATGTCCCTGTGGCTTTAAGTCTCCCGAAGTGAAAACGTAGTTTCCGGTAAGTCCACGGTCAGAACCTGCAGCGAACGGAGTACAGGGGCTCCCGGAGGAACCCGGAGCGAGAGGGCTTCCATCTGCGCTGCACTTGAAACTTGGCGGCTCTGGGACTTCACTGGAGGGCGGCGGAGTTGCACTGGCACGGACTGGCAGACGCGAGAGAGCACTTCCAAATACTTTAGGACGCGGGGGTGACTCCTTTTTCCTTCAGGATTGTCCCACTTTCCCCCTTCTTTGCTAGGCTGATAGGAACCGCTAAAGTCCAGGAAATAAAGGGCTGCAGTTCCCCTGGGGACCATAGTAGAGAGAGGTGTTTAATGAGAAACCCGAAGACCTTGCCTGGCTGGACTAAATAACTTTTCTTTTTGTTTTATTTTATTTCCCCTACCCAGTGCCTGGATCGAGGTGAGGAGGAGGACATTGAACCAGTTCAGTTGTAAGAAGTTCGGAATTGGGAACAGGGCAAAGTTCCATCTTTCTGGACCTGTGTTGTTTGCTTAAGAAGGATGAAACCCATGCCTCCTTACTGTAGAGGGTAATAACGTGTAACTTTTAAAGAGTTCTTTTATGTTGCAAGCCATACTAAGTTCATAAAAGCATGCTTTCTTTGTTGTTTAGCCTTCCTATACATTATTAATTGTAGTATTTGAAAGTGTTTTCCTCTACTTCTACATTTCATCTCATCTCTAGAAAGCACTGAGGTAAAAGCCTTGTACCTTCCATTCCCAGGTGCGGAGTGTGTATCTTCCGTTCCCTCCTGTACGAGCTCCTGAGACTTTGCCAGTAGAGAGGAAGGAGAGAGCTTTGTTTTACATGCTTGTCAGAGGAAGATGTCAAGGCTAGGGTATTCTTCCCCAAAGGACCTTTCCTGAAATTAATAAAGGGTAATTTTTATTTTTATTTTCTTCAAAGGGGAAAAATAGCCTCTGAAAACAGTGGCAATTTCTAGTTTGTCTATATAGTTATTATAACAATTAACTGACTCTGAAACTGTATACTTTCAAGAGTCTAAATGAATTCCTTGTACATAGGGTTTCTTTACCCATAAGCCTCTAAAGAGAACTAAACTTTATTTCAACAATTTAGTTTTTACTTTTCTCAATATATCTGCCTAGACTTTCTTAATTTATCTCACAATCCAATGTTTATGCCAAAACACCTTTAAAATTATGTCAAGGTTTTCTGTCCCAGATTGTTTATGGTCATAGATATTGGACTGTTTTTCCATGATAATCCAGAATTTGAAAAAAAAAAGTTGAGTGTTTTGTTGATTCAGACAATAAATGGAAATATGAATATTTTGTAGTTAAAATGATAAATATCAAAAAATAGCCTGAATTTCTGGTTATATTATTGTTTAGCATTTAAGTTTCTTCTAAGGAAATGAAGAAGGCATGGTCTACAGTATTTTAAAATTGTAATTAACAATTTGTTTGCTTACTCCATGTATTCTTTTATTTTTGTGGATTGAAATGTGTGATAAATTGGAACTTTAGTTCACTTTTTGTTTAATGTATACTTTACAAAACTTATTTTCAATGGAATTATCTCCAGATTTCTTGGGTGACTAACCACGATTGTAAAGAACTTTTGATTCTTTTTACAAATATAAAGTTCTCCATTAATTCAAGACTGTAAAATGATATGAAGAACCAACAGGGAAATACAAGTTTCTGAACTGAAAAAATAACACTTAAGAACAAACACAGTTACAATAGAAATCCAAACGTCAAGTTTTTTTTTTTTAATGACTACCCTAGTTGTGCCTTACATAGTTTTGGAATATAAAAAGAGATCTGCTTATCTTAGAAACATGTTTCTGAGGTTGTACCTGACTGTAAAGTCCTCAGGTACAATTTTTGTTGGCAATTAGACTTGAAAATCCAGCATATTTCAGCCACAAGGGAACAGATTTTTCATTGATCTATTCTGGACATCCCCCTCAAAATCAAATTTATTTCCTGCTTAACATTCTTCTGAGATACAGATGATATTTCTCCCTTTATTTTATTTTTAAATAAAAATTTTATTGTTTGAAGACGTTTTTACTTGCTCTTGTGCAAAACATACATTTACTTTTCTTTCTTCCTCTATCTTTGTGATATTTTTTAAATCTTTATGGATCCTAATAATGGGGTACTACATGATTTAAGGTCTACCTTATAAACACTGAAACTAGCAATAAAAACTCACTAAATTCCTGCATGAATGTGGCCCTTTCTTTAACTAAGAAAAGTGTTTTTGAACTTTAATTTTTTAAACATAAGTGTAATGATTTTTAAAGATAGTGTCCCAGGAAGAGCTTTTTAGAGAGCACAAAGAGAAGGGGTTATTTCACAGATAAACATCACTGGACAAAAATGGCAGTTCTTAGGCAATATTGAAAGTAAGAAGTGAATTTTATCTTTAGTATCTGCCCATCATTTTTTCTTTCTTATTTGCTTACATCCTGGTATCAAGTCCTTTGTGTTTGTCTGGTGCTTCCATTCAGTAACCCCAAAGACCCAAAGTACAACATCCCATCTAGGAATATCTAACCCAGAGAAGAATGATACAATATTGTGATTTATTTTCCAATTTTAGTCAAAACCTCCATCTAGTCATATTAGATGGATCTAATTAAATTCTTAAGAAGGAAACAATCATATCATCCTAACTCAAACTAAAGTGTCAGTGACTAGCAGTTTACCCACTTCAGTGATATGAAACCAAGTTAATGTCTAAAAAGCAGAATTTCTGGCAGTGTGATACATATATAGGAAGCAAAGTCACCTAAGTCATTCTTAAATTTGCATACAGGATTGCATGTTAACTATGGTACTTTTTCTATATTTATTTTTTTTGTATTTTTGATTGTCCCATTAAACAACTACTAAAACCTATATTTTAACTTTGAAGGAAACACTTAGAAAGTTTCATATTTATATATCCATATAGTATATCAGGAATATTTCCACTTGATCCTGAAACTTTATTCTAAAAATGGAACCAGCCATCACATAATTTTCTGAAAAACAAAAGTCTGCATTACTGTCCTTATGACTTGATTTATGAGTACTGGTAGGCATTCCCAGTTATATCAGATGGAAGAAATAAGCTGTTAAAATTCTATAGACTTAACTTCCCTAAGAAACATGATGATACACTACGTAACAAAGCATTTGCTTTTAGTCTTTAGTTTTACAGATTCCTTTTTCTAATGATTGTCTTTCTCCCAAATCTGCCCCTGAATTTCAGCCTGGTGGCCACAAGTCGGCAGTAATGTGACACATTCACACTCACGTGGTTCAGGTCACAGGGTTTGCCTCTCTCCTGAACAATGGAACAGTTAGAATTAAGAATTGAATTCTGTTTTTCTATGACAGATGCATTTTTATCAAAACAAATCATGTTGGATAAGTTTTACCTACATGAAAGCAGATAATTTCTTTTAGAAGAATTGTTTCTTAACATAAATTCCTAAAGTATAACATTAGGTGATTTTCTCCTAATCTCTTCACTAGTTCTCTTCTCTAATGTGGGCCTTAGGATAGGGGATTTCTTCTCATTCCTCTACTCAAATTTTTACATCTCCAGTTGTCCTGGTCCTTTCACTGACTCCCATGTTCTCTGCCAACCAGAATGGTGTAAAGTTCCTTTGGATTTATTTTTCAGTTATAGGGACAGTGATTCTGGAATGAACGCAAATCTTCTCTGTGTTGGTTTATTATCAAACTACATTCTCTAGACAATTACCTTTCTTTCTTTGATTGCATTTTTGATAATTCTATGGAAATGCATTGTATGCCTTGTTTTAGCCCGTGTCCAGCACTAAGCTCTGGGAAGAAGATTCTCTTGGTCGATGGCACAGTAGGGCTTCTCATCTAGTGGAGATTATAGCTAACAAGCATATGATTACAATATGATCTTGCTTCTATTGCACCAACTACACTTTGCTACTAAGCCCAAATCTTCTTTTGTTAGATCTCTGGATCACCTCCTATTGACGCCAGTAATAGTTTCTCTATTGCTCTTTGTTTCTAGATTGTTTTTCCCACATTTGTCTTGGGAGATAGCCTGTGAAATATCCAGATACAGTCCTATATCAAAGTACAAGGTACAAAACAGCATATTCCTTAAAGTGCTGAGATAGTACACACCAGGGTTTGAATCTCGGCTGTAACATTTACTGCATTACTTGTGGAAATCATCTCTCTGTAGCCTGAATCTTTAACTCTCTTGTATATAGATGGAAGTTACAGGACTTAGATTTGGGGTTGGTTGAGAGGCTTTAGTGACTTTGCCTGTGTAAGCTACTCAGTCCAAGGAGGTTCTGCAGACATTTCATTTCTATTCCTTGCCATTAGACTATTTCAAGCTTATAATAAATGATTAGTTTCACTGCACGGACATTAAAAATAATCCAATTTCTCAAAATAATCTATTTTACTCAAGAAAAATTACTCATAAATATAGATAAATATTCTCAGGAAGATGCATAAAACATTCTAATAATTTTATTTCCCTTCATATTAAATATTCTATAATTTTGATGGCATATTGCCTAGCAAAATCTTGATATACTTAAGTGCTTGTTTCAGCCCCAAAATGTGTAAGTTTCGTACTAGTTTTTTAAATACCCGCACTTTTAAGAGAGCTACCCTTATAAGAATATGATCAAAGCAGCTTTCTTCAATTTTATCTTGCTTAACCCTGATTCTCAGGCTAGTTAGAATATATATATGTAATGTCTCTTGATCATTATTGAATTACCTACAACTCATCAAGGAGAAAAAAGTACCATATCAGTTATAAAAATTGAGAAATATGCTGAGAATAAAAGTTGAGCAATATTAAAATAAAGATAAAATATATATTTGAAATTATTTGCCCTCTATTAATATCCTCATTAACATTTATATTTGTAGAAAATATAATTATTTTAACCACTTTTTCTTTTTATTGCATTATATTACAATAGTATTTTCTCAGTTTCTCTAAAGTGAATTTGTATATTGGTAACATTAATTTGACTACTATCCATTTTTGTATCAGTTGTTTCTGAATGCATATGCCAAAAACATAAAATGTTGTCTCATTTTGCATTAGTTTGGCATGTTTTAACCCTTTAGTAATATGATATTTTGAAGCAAAAATTACATTGTTAAACAATGAACTTACTCATTTTGGAGACAGGTCAGATATTTTATGTTGGTTTTATTAACAACAGGAGTTAGGAACTAACAAACAGGTGGTTAATCACTGTGAAGCACTAGATGAGATTGCAGTCTTTTTACACGGTTTTCAAGTATAGTCAGCATGATTATAGTTAGCTTTTATCGTTCTATGAATTTGAGGATTTGCCACATTTTCTGGTGGAAATTTTTCAAGACTATCTGGGTTTCGAGTGTACTAATGTATATAGCCAAAAGGATACAAACAGTGGCATTGAATTTATCATTCATTCATTCATTAATTCATTTTCATACACTTTATGCTTCAAGATTAGGCCGTTGACTACATATACTAAGATGGTAATGTTCTCTAGTTTCTTTCATACTAACTTCGACAATATATCTTGAGAGGAGGAAAAAAAGGAGAGAAGCAAAGAATGAGGACAAGTTGTAAGGCTAATAATTATTTAGAACTATAAAGCAATTCTCTGTTTATTTTTTACTTCAAATGTCTATTCTCTATTTACAAAAGTATTTTCTTACTATTTCAATAAGACATTTATTTTATACACTTTTAATAAGATGGGGTAAATGAAAGGCTGACAAAAAAAGACAAGTAGAATTGTGTAAAACCTGCACATATCCCTAGTCATATATGATGGATCTTTAGAACACATTAAAGGTTTTAATTTTCTATTTGTTGAATAAGAGTTAAAAATATTTTAAATCTTAACTTTGTTTTAAATGTGAAAATTCTCATAACAAAAAATATTAATTTTGAAAGACAGACACTTGTTTAAGGCAGTAAACTAGAATGAGGCAGTTTCTTTTTCTGTCTCATTCTGGGAGAGCTTGCTTGGATTCAGCAGTACTTCACTTACTCACTTAGAGAACTGCCAGTGAACTATGAGATGGATTCCTGGCTGTCCTGAATTAATTTCTGACTATTGTGTCTGCTTTTGCACCATACAACTAGCTTCTCTTTCTTGTTTTTGTTTTTTAATAATTTCTGATTAATCTGTGGCAAGAGTTACTATTTTATAAGTAAAATGTATGCTTGTTTCCCAACACCAAGCGATACATGAATGATTCTGCTCGGAACTGGAGAATTAGAAGAGTACTTCTTCAAATAATTTTGAAAGAGACTTCTGGAGAATATTGCAGAAAATGGCCCAGTGAGAACTTATAGTGAAACTTAAAATATTAAAGAAGAAGAAAACAATATCTATAGAATGGCCTTCCTAGATTACTTTCTGTAAATGCAAAAACATTCATCTTTGTAAATATGCAAGGTGATTTTACAGTAATATAGCAAATGCCCAGTTCAAGTGGCAGATATTTTTTAACCTAATTTGACTATCCTTTGAAACATTTTTCTGCTTTTTGAAATATATAAACACATGAATAGTCATTTTACTGTGTTTTGCTTTAACTTTTAGGTATATAAATCTCTCCAACTGGAGTTCATTTGCTATTTTTGCTTTAGTGCAATGTATCTATCTGTGCAATGGTTTACTCTAAGAAGCAAGTACTGGATTGAAAGGCAACAGTAATAAGTAGCACAAGAGAGTAAACTCTGGGTTTGAACAAAGTTGTGAAATTTTGAAAGGGGAAGTGAGTGAGCATCACCCACAATGTATCCAAATATGTCTTCAGTTTCAGCTATGATATAGTCAGTGAGTTCTGTGTTTCTGTTTCTATGTAGATTACATTTACACAAGGTGATAACTACATTTTTTAAATGTAATGAATGGCAAAGACTTCCTTAAACTCTGTCATTTGTATTTTCAAATTTAATACTTATTCCTGTATCTCATCAGTGTTGCAGCAAGATAACGTGAATATGCATAAGATAAAGTGTCAGGCTTTATAAAAACCATTTATGTTGTGATTTAAAATAGCTCAATTCTCCTCTGTTAAGTTGAAATGAGCCATATACATACAATTTAAATAGAATAGTCTATTCAATTAAGGTATTACATTTATTTTTAAAATACATTTTTGTTTTCTAAAACAGTAAATGTGTAATGAGTGAAGCTGAATACCAAATTTTCATAAACTGCTGTCCATGAAAATAAGAAATCATTTATATTTAATAGTCCTAATAAAAAAAAAGCAAGAGACACTGTTCTATTTTGTGTTTCTGACAGTCTTTTTTCAGTTGGTCTGAAGGTTATGGGTTATTGTTAAGCTGAAAGTCTTTTTTTTTTCAGGTTTTAACTGCATGAACTTGAGATGTGATAGTGAGAAGCTAGGAAAATTTTTTGGCAAGTAGAACGAAGCAACTGAGAGAGACAGCTGATGCAAACTGGCCTCATCCAGCACCCTGACTCATCTGCCTCCTCCTTGTATACCACACTCCCTTAAGCATGAAGTGATGCAGACACCGGCCCACAGTGTCCACGTCATTATGGATGAAATGGGACATTCACACAGACTACAGAGTCCAGTGGAGGAAAAGGGACAGCTTGGCTTTACTCTCAAGGGGAGGAAAAGCCTTGGCCCTTGCCATGACAGGCCTTTATTGGGTTTCTCGGCACATTACATGATGGTCCTCTTTTACTATGCACAGGTTCACTGTAGGTGGTTACCTTTTACAGAAAATGAAGGAGCCAATGCCGCTAATCACATCACAGAAGAGGGATATTTGCAAATGAAAAAGCAAAAGAGGTTGAACCAGTTACACTCATCCTTGGAAAGTTTAGTATGGATTTTAGGAAGTTACTTTGCAGTAAATGTCCTCAATTCAGGGTGAGGGAGTTTTTTAGCAAGAGCAAGACTCAAAGCAGCCTAGGCACATTGCAGGCCTGATTCTCCATGGGAGAACGTATCCGTGGGTGTGCATCTCCGAGTGGGGGCTGGGCCCATGCCATGCAGAATGGTGTCCTACAATGAAGCCTTCAGGACAACAAGGTTCTGATCAACATTCAGTAATCTTAAGAACAAAGCCTCATGTCTGTTGACCACAGAGTCAGAGCTTTGGTCAAACTAGAGATGACATCTAGGCCTCAGTATGTTGCAGCTCCAGGCCCAGAAAAGCAGTGAAACCAGACAAAGTGATGCCACCGCTGACATCAGGACCAACCAGATAAAATGACTGAGGACCCCTACCCTAGCACCAGCCAATCAGTAGAGACTATGACTCTGAAAGGGCACACCTAGAAAGCTAATGAATATTCTGTTGAGATCCTCCCCCTGAGACCTGCCCTAAAAGTCATGCCTTTAAAATACAAAAAAAACTATTAAGGCAAATGATCCAGTGTGCGCTCATGCTCATGTCTGTGCCTTTTTCCCCTCCTTTCCTTAGGTGTGTATGGTTTGCTTTTATTTTCCTAAGCTCTAAGGACCCTCTTTTGGCTCTGTAACTTGTTTCCTGTGTCCACGCAGCCCAGCTGGCTCACATCTTTTGCTTCTTTGACTCCCTTTCTAAAAAACTAAATAGCTATGACCGGTGTAACTCAGCTGAGTGGGGATCATCTCACAAACGGAAGGGTTGCTGGTTTGATACCTGGTCAGGACACGTGCCTGGGTTGATGGTTATGTCCCTGGTCAGGGCACATTTGAGAGGCAACCAATTGATGTTCTGTCTCACAATGATGTCTCTCTCCCTCTTTTTCTCCCTCCTTTCACCTCTCCCTAAAAAGAGCTCTTGGATCTGAATTTTTTCTTCACCAAGCTCAGAAACCAAGGTCTAACACTGCTGCTAACAAATTAATAATGATACAAT
This sequence comes from Trachops cirrhosus, assembly GCA_028533065.1. NCBI lineage: Eukaryota > Metazoa > Chordata > Mammalia > Chiroptera > Phyllostomidae > Trachops > Trachops cirrhosus. Next base: position 112,543,218 of record CM052538.1, read on the forward strand.
CTGTTAGAGGTTTCCTCCAAACGAATAAGTAATGTTTCTATGTAATCTGCCATTTTGTTGTGCTATATTCCCTGATTTACTCAAAATTAAAATCAAGTAATTGGCATTTACATTAATTCAACATATAGCCCTTTTATTTTACATGTATGTTACTATAATCAAAATGTGTTGTGATATTTGCACTTAAGGAGGGAGAAATTCATTAATATATTTCAATTTATGTTCATACAAACTATTTGCCTTTAAGTATTAACATAAGTATGTATGCTGCTACTGATTATCGCTTTCCAAACTGTTCTGTTTATTAATATTTAGAATTTTTTTCATTTTCTAAGAGCATAAATTTAAAATTATAAGAAAATTTATACATCAGCTATTTCAGTGTCTAATTTTAAGTTTTTAGTTAACTTCTCTATCCTTCCTGGAGAGAAGTAGAAGCAGAATTAGAACTAACTAGATCACACTGCCTCCTCCCCCAACTGTCCAATCCTATTAGGAAAACTCTTTATTGTAAAAAGGAGAAAATCATCTAGGTCACATTTGGTAAGAGGAATTGGTTTAAAAAATACATGCAGAATTTGCATAAGGAAAGGTCAATTTTGGTTACAAGGAACCTTAGCCAAGTGTGTCACAAGGTGAAATACTGTGAAAAGAACCATTAATTTAAATAAGATGGGATTTATGAATGTTAAAGTAATTAAACAAAGAGGGCATTAGACTAAGATGATTCACGTTTCTTGGCAGCCAACACAAGCAAACCAAAATCGAAACCAGAGTCAGTGTACCCAAATCCAAGAAAATAAAACAGGAACAACCAATCATAAATAGCCAGCTAGGCTTTCTGCTTAAGCCAACCCAATCAAATGATTTCCCTGCTTTGCTTCCACATCTTTTCTGTAAAAATAACTCCCCTCACTCCTATTGGTCCACTTCTCCTACCACCTTTGGTTTGGTGTTGCCCAGTTGAAATCAATATGTGATTAAATAAACTCTTAAACATTTTAATGTGCCTCTGTTTACTTTTAACACCATCTCTTTGACATTTAAAAGAGGTGCTGTATGAATTATAGTAATTCTAAAGTTGTCTTCCTTCTTGAAGGGAGATTGAATTAGATTATGGATTAACACAGAGACCAGTAGTCAATGATTAGGATTAAAAATAAAAACCAGTTCTACTCTGGATTATATCAGTACCTTCTTGAGTTTAATCAGACCATAATAAAATAAATACAGAAATAAATAAATGCTATATAAATAATGAAACATTGTTTTCCATCAGTAAGGAGCTTATATTCTGGAATGAAGGAAAGGCATTTAAATAAATAAATGAAATAGAGTAGATAAATTTTTATCTGTACATAGTCCAAAGAAGGGAATAATCAGCTCCACTTGGTTGATCAGGGAAGACTTACAAATGAAGACACTATAGCTGAATTTGGAAGGATCAGTAGGGATAATTAAAGCAACATGTAGAAAGGTTTTCCAGGTAGCAAAATTGACATGAGCCAAATAAAAAGGTACAAGACAGTAATCCATCAGGATGATGTAAGGTAGACCATGCTCTAGCTTATATTAGAACACAAGGTAGAACATAAACAGTTTGCATGCTTTGATTAAGGGATTTGACTTTCTGTATTAGCTAGCAGAAAGCTTCTAAATGGCTTTATCAGAAGAAAAAGAAATAAGGATTTTTATTTTAGACAGATTAGTCCTACAGCAGTATGGAAGATAGAGGGATGGCTGAGGGTAACTCTAAAAAACACATACAAACAAAAAATAGCACTGTAAAGAAAAATTACAGTAGCTTAAGTAAGAAATAAGAGGGTATGACTATGGATTGGAGAAGGGAGACTGGGTTTGAGAGTTGGTAAGCTAGTATCCATATGGCCTAATGGATAATTCATTCACTGTAAAAAAGTAGGTTGTGTTGCCCCATAGGAGTCTCAGTCAGAATTTACTGGGCCTATACAGGAATATTATAGTATCCCAAGAAAAGAATGTACAGAAGAATTTAAGAATTATGAGAAGACAGAGCAGCTAATTTATCCATCTTTTGCACTTAGCAGGGTAACACAGTGTCTCATTTTTATGTTGTTTTTATATGGGATTTTTATTGGTCTTTCTCTCAGACCAGCTTTTTTCTTCCAGCTTGAGCGAGAACATGGCCTAGATATGGTCATCTCACACACTGATAATACCACATTTGATCTGTTTCTCAACTTCAACCCCCAGAGGAGAGATGAGATTAGCCCAGGTATACTCAGGGTGTAGGGTAATGTGACTGCTACCTATTCAGCAAACGACCAGGGGAGGCAGACTCTGAGTTGATTTCAGTGAGGTTTCTTAAGTGGATCCGAAGCCAAGAAAGAACATATTGGGGCATTTTGTTTATATGGATGTAGAAAGAAAACTAGTTTGGGTGAGAATAATTTAGCTTTTATATGTTATTTAAGATGGTTGGAAGAAAGATTCTTAAGGAGATATTGGATATATAATTTGAGTTCACAGGAGCAGTCTGGAATGGAGATACGTTTGGAAGTCATCAGCTGATAAATGACAATTAAAACCATAGGATTAAAGGAGAATGTACAAGTGAGAACATCTGACTAAAAATGGAGTCCAAGCCAGGCTGAAGAGGGGTGGGGTCAGATATGGGTCATGTGCCGTACTAATAAGGAGCTCAGACTTGCTCCTCAGTTTCACAGGGGCTCACTGAAGGGTTTCAAGCAGAAGATAAATAGCCTACAATGTTCACTTGTCAGTTCTCTAATCAAGGCCTTGATTTGTTCCATTTTGGAACTTCCTAATGTCCAGAAAGAGTTACTGAAGTCATCATTCTCAAAGACTTCAAGGAGCATTTCACAGAATTAACAACACAGAAGAATCTCACACTCCTTCAGCTGAACTGAAAGTCTGAGTCAAGAAGTGGAACCAAGGAGAACAGCACAGCAACAGCTCTTTCCTCAGGTTCCTGCTATTCACCAGTCACTTGAGTGAAGTTGCCCAGTGAGGTAGGGGAAGGCCCCAGCCCCTTAGGGAAGCCAGTGCCTTGCATGAATGGTCTCAAGAAATATCCAGGCTACTAGCAATGTTAGTTCTGGTGTCTGGGCTCAGTCTTTTCGCAGTTAATAAGTGATCCCTCCCCTGCAAGCCCTCCCCTTTCTTGCCACCATAAGACTTAGCCATTGGCAGAAGGAAAGCTATCAGTAATTTGAAAGTAATAGTGGGAACACTCCTTCTAGGAGCTTAGTGATGTAAGATCTCAGGAACAAATACTACACCAAATCCGTATATAGATTTTGTAAATCTTTTATTTTTTTTCTTCTCAGTTTTAAATTGTTTTCTTTTCTTTATTCTTGTTTATTCTGTTATAGCTGTCCCATTTTTTTCACCTTTGCCTGCCTCCATCCAGTCCACTGCCTGCTCCCACAATCCATCCCTACACCATTGTCCATGTCTATGGGTTATCCCTTCCTCTTCTTTCCAGCATTTTCCCCCAGCCCCCTGTTCTCTGGGAGCTGTCAGTCTGTTCCCTGCTTCAATGTGTCTGGTTGTTCTGCACTTTTAGTTTATTTTGTTCATTAGATTCTTCCCATAAGTGAGATCACATGGTATTTGTGTTTCATCAACTGGCTTATTTCACTTAGCATAATAGTCTCCAGTTCTATCCATGCTGTCATAAAAGGTAGGAGCTCCTCTCTTTCTGCTGCATAATATTCCATTGTGTAAATGTATCAAAGATTTTAATTTATTTTTATGTTTTAAAATTTTTTATTGTTATTCTGTTACAGTTGTCCAAGTTTTACCCCTTTGTCCTCCTCCACCCAGCCCACCGTCCACTCTGAAAGTCAATCCCCACACCATTGCCCATGTCCACGGATATTTCATACATGTTCTTTGACTAATCCCTTACTTCCCCTTCTTTCCACCATTATCCCTCTCTCCCATTCCACTCTGGTCACTGTCAATCTATTCCATGTTTCCAAACCTGTGGTTCTATTTTGTTCATCATTTTATATTGTTCATTAGATTCTTCTTATAAGTGACATCATATGGTATTTGTCTTTCACCGCCTGGCTTATTTCACTTAGCATAATATTCTCCAGTTCCATCCATGCTGTCTCAAAAGTAGGAGATTTCCTTCTTATTTTCTGATGTGTAGTATTCCATTGTGTAAATGTACCAGAGTTTTTGATCCACTTAATCTACTGATGGGTACTTATGGGTACTACTGATGGGTCTGTTGCCAGCACTTGGCTATTATAAATAGTGCTGCTGTGAACATAAGGGTGCATACGTTTTTTGAATTGATGTTTTGGGGTTCTTAGGGTACAATCTCAGCAGTGGAATTGTTAGGTCAAAAGTCAGTTCCATTTTTTTTTTTAGGAAATTCCATACTATTTTCCACAGTGACTGTACCAGCATTCATTCCCACCAACAGTACACTAGGGCTCCCTTTTCCCCACATTCTCACCAGCACTTGCTATTTATTGATTTCTAATGATAGCCATTCTGAGATGTGTGAGGTGATGTCTCACTGTGGTTTTAGTTTTTATCTGTATATGGCTAGTGATGTTGAGCATGTTTCCATATGTCTATGGGCCCTCTGTATGTCCTCCTTGGAGAAGTGTCTGTTCAGGTCATTTGCCCATATTTTAAGGGAATTGTTTGTCTTCCTTGTGTTAAGTTGTTTAAGTTCTTTCCATAGTTTGGAGATTAAGCCCTTGTCTAGGAATAAATTTATCCAAGAAGGTAAAAGTCCTGTACTCAGAAAACTGTAGAACAATGAAAGAAGAAATTGAGGAAGATACAAATAAATGGAAGTGTATACTATGTTCATGGATTGGGAGAATTGACATCATTAAAAAGTTCATACTATCCAAAATTACCTTTAGATTCAAAACAATTCCTATTAAAATACCAATGGCATATTTTGCAGCTCTAGGACAAATCAAAAATTTGTACAAAACGAAAAAAAACCCAAATAGCCACAGTAATCTTGAGAACAGATATATGAAATGTGTTTCTATAGTACCAGTTCTTGGATATGTAGATAATGTACTCTGCAATCCAACAGGAAGAGTGAGGGGGAGTGAGCTCTGGGAGGACAAGGGAACATGGTGAGGCTCCATGGCTTTGTTTCTCTCTCTGGAATGCTGATTGCCAGACAACTGAGGCTGAACCTCTGTGCTTCATCCTTGCCCAGGTCACTGGGCTCACCTGTACCTAGTACTGTCCACTCCTGCAGGAATGCTCACTACATACCTTTTTTCTTCCTAGCTGAAGGGAATGGAATGCCATCCATAAACTCTCCCCTCCCCTCTCTGGGATGAGTCTCACTGTGAGCTTTGGACTGCAGGGCTGTGTAGGTGGCTCCTTAGATCTCTTCTCCCTTCTCACCTTCCTGGTTCATTGCCACTTGCCCATCTTCAGATGTTTCAAAATGCAGATCCCTCAAATGTGTTTGTGCTTTAAGCAGGGAACCCTATGTTGAATTATAGCTGTTTAAATTTTTGAAACTTCAAGGGGAGAGACCAAGGGGATCCCTCATGCCATCATTCCCTGATGTCACCATATTATTTAAATATGTGTCTTTTGAGGTGTAAAGTATCTATGGTAGATATATTATTATAAAAGGCTATGCAAAAATGTGTAAACAAATTAGTAGTTTACTCATATTTTAAAAACTAAATAACTTAGCAAAGACAACATAAAATTTTAAACAAGCAAACACAAAAAACACAAAACAGTTCAAAGACACCTTGGTTTTTCTGTCATCAATGATCACAACTTTTACTAGAATTTAGATACTGTTTTTTTAATTTTTTCTTTTTCTTTTAAAGATGTTTTTTTTAAAGATTTCATTATTTTCAGAGATAAAGGAAGGGAGAGAGAAAGAGAGGGAGAGAAACATCAGTGTGTGGTTGCCTCTTATTTGCCCCCAAATGGGGACTTGGCCTGCAACCCAGGCATGTGACCTGACTGGGAATCAAACTGGAAACCCTTTGGGTTCACAGGCCAGCACTCAAGCCACTGAGCCACACCAGCCAGGGCAGTTTTTTCTTTTTTCTAACAACACACATGAGCATTCTGATTTTTCAAGGACAAATACATTATAAAAAATCAAAAAGGGAAATTATTTTTATTGTATTAATACTCACCTGAAGATATGTTTATTGATTTCAGAGCATGAGGAAGGGAGGAAGAGAAAGAGAAACATAGATCAGTTGCCTCTGACCAGGAATTGAACTCACAACCTAGATATATGCCCTGATTGGGGATTGAACCTAGAACCTTTTGGTGTATGGGACAATGCCCCAACAAATGAGCCATCCAGCCAAGGGAAAATGGGGAAATTATTTTATAATATAGAAAATAGTGAATTCAGAATGGATGTTTGAGTTACTGAATTTCAGAAAATACACAATTTGTTCTTAAGGGAAATATAAGCTTTTCAATGTTTTTAAAATGTGGGCTAATGAATTGGTATATTGAAGGAGGTTATCTAAAGGCCTTGACTGCTGATTGATGAGAGTCCACCTGGACATTCAGAGGCTCCCCACTCTCACCTCTATCTTTGAGATGTACATTCTGCTTACTGTTTCCACAGTGGAAAAGTTTTTCAAAAGCGTAGCCTTGAGAGACCAATATGTTGTTGAAAATATTTGAATGGAATACATGACTAAATCCAGTTAAGGATGTTAAATAAACTTCTAAAATCTGTCAGGCAGGCGTGGAGATCTACTCGTCTTGAGGCCGCCCAAATCAAGCCTTGTATATAAGTTCTTTTACTTTTTAAATTTGCCACTTACCCATCTGAAGTGGCCTGTCTCTCTCTTCCATCTTTCTGTGCATATGGGGGCCAGTTTACCAAGCAACAGGATATTAAGCTCAAAAACGTTTTCAGTATACTTCTAAAAGCAAAGGTGCTGACTTATTAGACAACTGCTCAATTCATATTTCAAAGATTTGGGTAAAGTGTCAGTCTCAGGGTAGTTAGCCTTGATGAAATCAATATTTAACAGAATTGCACTTTTAGAATAATAATTCTCATTATGTGGTCCCTGGCCCAGCATCTTGTTAGAAATGCAAATTTTCAGATAGACGCTTAATCTCCTGAAACATAAACTCTGGGTTGGGGCCCAGGTATCATCTAACAACCTCTCCAAGAGATTCTCTGTTATCTGTATTGTGTGCACTGTGGTTTTTAAGGTTAATAATTATTCATGGTAAATATTACAGGGGTAATTATTGCAAGACAGATAATCTAATTTTACAAAAATTTCATATAAGTATTAAAACTTTTTATTAATTCTATTTAAGTTATAAAACAGATTTTATGTAAATACTGAAGTACATGAATTATTTCACTGCATATTTGAATTTAAAAAGCACAAGGAAAGCACTTTTATAAACTTACATTTTATTTAGATTTCATTTTATTGTCTTTGATTCTTTTCTCTGTCTGTACTTGTGCTTTACCTTAAATTGTTAATTTTTAAGAAGTTTGCTGAAAGTATGCAGGCAGTTCTCACACTCTGTTTATTTTCACAACTGTACATTTGCTTCAAAAATAAAATTGATATAGCTTTAAGTAAATTATTACATTAAATAAATGTTTCTCACTTTTCTGTGACAACTAATTTTATAAGATCACAGAATCTACAGAATATATTACATGGAGTAGTGTTTAAATGTATAGAAGATAAAAAATCATGGAATTTTCAGATTAGAATTCACATGTTAGATAATGGTTGTCATTTACACAATGTAATTCTACAACATATTAGACACTGAGTATATACATAAAAGTAGAAGTTCTAGATTTCTGTATTTACATTACCAGTAAAAGGAATTTCAGCAGTTTGAGAAATGTTGCAGAGTGCACAGCAAAAACAAATCTTGATGCCAGGTGGTTTTTATATGTTTAGTATTACTACTGGCTATAGTGTACTGGATAAAGGTTTAACAACCAATTTGGTAGGAAGGTTTTGGGGAGGGGAGAGGGAAGGTTTTGATATATTAAATTTGCCAATCTCCATGGTTTATTTCAAGCTACTCTCTGAGGTTGGTGAACACAGACTTGGGGAAAGATTTACACAGTTGGCTTCAGCTGAACAACAAACTGGTCCGAGCAGAGAAGTGGCTACAGGGTTTAAAAGTGCCTTCACAATTGTAAATAACACTGCACTGAACATAGAGGTGTTTATGTTCTTTCAAATTAGTGTTTTGGGTTTCTTCATATATATTCCCAGAAGTGGGATTGCTGGGTCTGAAGGCAGATCCATTTCTATTTTTATTTTTTGAGGTCTTTCCATACTGCTTTCCACAGTGTCTACACCAGTCCTCTTTCTCAACAGTGCAAAAGAGTTCCCCATTCTCCACATCCTTGCCAGCACTTGTTTGTTGATTTATGGATGATAGCCATTCTGACACGTGTGAGATGGTATCTCATTGTGGTTTTAATTTGTCTTTCTCTGATTGTTACAGAACAGACCTGGGGGTTGGTGAACGATATACTGTTACCGAATGGACATGCCCTTTCTGCTCCTGGAGTGCCCCCGACCCCTTACTAGGTTTACCTAGCTTTCAACAGGGAAAGACATCTCTCAATACCAGAAATTGGTGAAAAGGAAAGGAATTATTTATTAAAAGTGTTATACAGACTTAATGTCTTCATTAAAACACTGAAGTCCTTCAGAATACCCACAAATGCACACAGTTCTTGCTTCTCCCTCTGCCCAGTCCAGGGTACCATATCTCAGGAAAAGAAGTAGAATTCCATGGCTCAGGTAGTCCCCAGTTCCCAGTACCATCAGCTATGTAACTGCCACGATCTCCAATTAATCCCAAACCATGTGGCACCTTCTCCTGGCCCACCAGCAAGAGTCCTTTCACCCTTTTCCTTCCCAGTAAGGTCTCTCTTGCTTCCTAGGCCAAGTGGCAAAATGGAGCACCCCAAAGCTGTGTGGTCCCCCCCAAAAAAACCCAGCATGGTTGCTGTGCCTGGGTTTAAATCCCAGTGCCAATCTTCCTCTGCAGCCCCATTTCCACCTCCTCCCACAGTTACACCTGCTGGCATTCCCATATTCTTCCAGCTTTACTGGGCTGCCATGGTAAGTCCAGGCAGGCGTGGCCCCATGGTGTGGAACCAATCAACTCCAAGCTCTCATGCAGGCACTGTAACTTGGGGGAGTTGCTTTCCAATTACATTCTGGGTCAAAGTCACTTCCATCTCCCTAGCTCAAAACATGGCCACAACTATTTAACATACCCATGAAACCAGTTAAAAGTTATAGATAAGGCAGTTCCATTTTTAGTTTTCTCAGGAAATTCCATACTGTTTTCCATAGTGGCTGCACAAGTCTTCATTCCCACCAACAATGCACTAGGATTCCCTTTTCTCCGCATCCTCTCCAACACTTGTTTGTTGATTTGTTTATGATGGCCATTCTGACCAGTCTGAGTTGGTATCTCATTGTGGTTTTAATTTGCATCTCTCTGATGTGTAGTGATGCTGAGCATCTTTTCATATGTCTCTGGGCCCTTGGAGAAGTGTTTGTTCAAGTCTTGCCCATTTCTTAATTGTTTTGTTTATCTTCCTGAAGTGGAGTCATGAGAGTTCTTCATATATTTTGGAGATCAAACCCATGTCTGAGGTATCATTGGCAAGTATATTTTCCCATATAGTTGGTTCTCTTTTCATTTTAATGTTATTTTCTTTGGCCATGCACAAGCTTTTTAATTTGATGAGGTCCCATTCATTTATTCTTTCCTTTATGTCCCTTGCTTTAGGGGACATATCAGTGAAGATGTTGCTGCATGGAATGTCTGAGATTTTCCTGCCAATGTTTTCCTCTAGGACTTTTATGGTGTCAAGACTTACATTTAAGTCTTTTATTCGCCTTAAATTTATTTTTGTGTATGGTGTAAGTTAGTGATCAAGTTTCATGTTGCATGTAGCTGTCCAGATCTCCCAACACTATTTGTTGAAGAGGCTATTTTTACTCCATTTTATGCTTCTTCCCCTGTTGTCAAATATTAATTGACCATAGAGACTTGGGTTTATTTCTGGGCTCTCTGTTCTGTTCTATTGGTCTATGTGTCTGTTTTTATGCCAGTACCAGGCTGTTTTGATTACAGTGGCCTTGTAATACAGTTTGGTATCAGGTATTGTGATCCCTCCTGCTTTGTTCTTTCTCAAAATTGCTGCAGCTATTCAGGGTCATTTATGGTTCCATATAAACTTCTGAAATGTTTGTTCTAAATCTGTGAAATATGATCACACCTTTAACTGGAACATAATCAACAAAAGAAAAAAGTAAACAAAATATAACCAGAGACATTGAAATTAAGAACAATCTAATAATAGCCAGAGGGGAGGAGGGAGGGAGCAGTGGGGAGAAGGATTTCCAGGAACTACTACAAAGGACACATGGACAAAACCAAGTGGAAGGGTGGAAGCAAGGGAGGGAGGTGGGTTTGGCTGGGGTTGGGGGAGTGGTGGGAGAGAAAATGCAGACAAGTGTGACTGAACAACAATAAAACAATTTAAAAAAGAATGTGAATAAAATAACTTAAAAAATAAATAAAATTACATTAGAATGAAAAAAGTTATAGATATATTAAATGACCATGCCAGAGGTTAGCTGCAAAACTGTTGCTATGCAAAACAGCTCTCAGTGGCCCTGCTCCATGTGTCCCATCCCCCAGCTCAGACTTGTGGGGGTGGGGACATCCTATATATATTTTTTTCTAATATTTCCTGGACACACAGAGTTCTGGACCCCATTACAAATCTTTATTTGGGGCCCCCATTGGCTGTACCCTGTTACATGATTATTAGTGTTTTAGGCATCTTTTCTTATGTCTATTGGCCACCTGTATGTCCTCTTTGGAGAAGTGTCTATTCATGTCCTTTGCTCATTTTTTAATTGGATTGTTTATATTTTTTGATGTTGACTTTTGTAACTTCTTTATACATTAAGATATAGAAGCAGCCCAAGTGTCCATCAGTAGATGAGTGAATAAAACAACTATGGCACATTTATACAATGGAATACGACTTGGGTTTAAAAGAGAAGAAAAAAATTTTTTTCGCGACAGCCTGAATGGTCCCGGAGAACACTATGCTAAGTAAGAAAAGCTTGTCAGAGAAATATAAATACCATATGATTTCACTCATATATGGAATCTAGTGAACAAACTGAACTAACAAGCAAAATAGAGACAGACTCATAGATGGAGAGCAGATGACAGCTTGGGTGGGGAGTACTTAGGGGTTGGAGGGATTGAGCATAAAAGAAAAAGTACTCATAGACATGGACAACAGTGTGGTAACTGCAGGGAGGAGGGGGGAATAAGAGGTTTAAATGGCTTAAATGGTAATGGAAAAATATAATAATAATTAAAATATAAAAGTGTCCTCACATGTCTCCATTATTACACATTCAGTAGTTTTAACCAATGCCTTCCGTGCAAGGTCTCTCAAGAAATCTAGATGGTGGTGTGTGTGGGGGGAATCTTTCCCAAATGGAACTATGTCTTTGATGTAATATTATAGGATAATTTTAAAAATGAGTATATTTTACCTTTAGTAGTATATTGAATACCTACTTTATAAAATGAAAAATTTATGTAATTCTTCTTTATTCTATTCATTGTTATGATTTTATGTGATGGGCCTTTATTTTTTCACCTCTGGCTCTCATAAAATGTGTGTCAGTTTCATACTAATTAATATGGAATAGTACATAGTGTCTAATGAAATTTTAAAAATTGAGAAATGTTAATTCATGTGTGTAACTGGTAATGTAATTTCACAAATATTAATTTATGTATTTGCAGACAATTTTTCAGGAATTTCTTTTTACCTAAGTTGTTTTGAGTAATAAATTTTTAGGGTGTTTTAATTACTGTGTAATCGTTATTAAAGAGACGGGGTAAGTTGTTTAGTATTTTTGAAAGACATTTTGCAAGATTGTAAAAAAATATTTGTTTAAATAATGAGTCAAACGGATTTGAAGAGAAAAGACTTTTGGCAATGGAAACATCACTTTTAAAATGCATAAGCAGAGCAATGAAAATTTTATTTTTCCAGAATATGTTACAAAAGCATAGGATACCCATTTATTCATTTTTACAAGATGAATTTTTAATATCTTAGTCTCTGAAATAGTTTTAGTGATTTATAAGGGTTTTCTGTGCTCAGAGTCATGTAGAAATACTGAATACTTTTGGAACAGTTATATCAATGATAAGGTTTCTCTTCCCAGAGTTCAGGAAAGAAAATAGAATTAACAAAATAAAATACAAATGTTGTTAATATTATATCAAAAGAAGAATTCCAGTTCATATTCTTTAGTTTGTAAGATGGGGGAGCTATTGCATTACACAAATACTGGTCAGTTCTTTTCCTCTGCATATTTTCTTTTGAGTAAAAAATCTGTAGTAAATAATGACACAGTTTTTTATAAGTGCTACTTTAACTGAGGATATGGTCTAATTAAATTGTGTCTTTAAATGGGTTTCAATTTCTAGAACCATAAAATATTAGTTTACTAGTAATATATTTATAGCGTGGTATCAATTCCATAACATCAATGCATATTGGCTAATATCCCACTTTTAGATAACACTTATTTGCCTTAAAAATGAGAGCTTGTCTATCTGAATAGCATGGAAGTACTTTTTGTTAAAAGTAAATTCTCTGCTGTTGTTATTTCTGCTTCTCCTTAATACCCTGATCATCCAGGAAGCCTCTTAATCCTCATTAAGGATAAGAAGAAAGAAGAGGAAATCATGATAAACTTAACCTTATGTGAATCCAAGTAAGAAACACAGAATGCCTTAAAATTTTAATCCCACAATCTTCCTCTATACAATGTTGAGAAAAAGAAAAAATAACACTACATAAATTATAACCTAAAGACTTTTTAAACTAGGTTGAGAACCTGGTCATAGAAACTAATGACATCTTACATTTATATAATAGAACTTTTGTCACAGAAAGAATTTTTGTAATAATCTACAACCTTAGTATTAGCTCCTATTGTACATATGGGAAAACTTAGACCAAGAAAAGCTCTTTGCAGTATGCAGTTATTTTTCTCCTGCCTTGGTTTGGTATTGGTAGGAACCCAGAAGTAAGAAAAGTATATATTACCAGCCCTGTTCTATAGGTTAAAAACTAAGGTCTGGAAGAGTTATTTTCTAAAGTTACCGTTAATTAGTAGCAATCACAGTGCCTTATGAATTAAAAAAAATTGGGTTTATTCAGAAATATAGGGAAAATAAATAATACCTCCCCATGTAACTTAAGGTTCTTAAAGTTAATGTGTGTGAAAATAAGTTGTAATTATAAAATGTGATAAAAGTGTTAGTTCTTGGTCTCTCACTGCCAAGATAAGTTGCTGATCATTATGTATATCTTTATATATAACTTATGTTTTTAAATGTTCCAATGGTAAGCCCTGAATGCACCATAAAGAAAGTCCACTCCAGGCGTTTTCAAGATAACATCACTCTTTTTCTTTGCTAGTCCATCTGAAATGTACAAGATATGTCTACTTGGAATGATGTAGGGTGAAAAGGAATAATTACTTCTCCATTGTTAACCATGACTTTAAAATTTCATTAACAATTGATACAAAGAAATCTACCAAAAATAATTTTATTAATAAAAATATTTGAATGCTCATCGAGGTATATATGTGCTTTTCTTAGGAGTAGTGTAACTAAATAGGTAATCCAAGCAAACTTGCAGGACCACCATCTCTAACAATCCCTGAGCTGTGTGTTGTGTGTGTGTGATGAGAAAGAAAGAGAGAGCTGATAACAATTAATTTTAAAAGCCTAAGACACAATATAAGATAGTGTTTATGATCCCAAGTTTAGGAGTCAGATCTAAAGTTTTCTTTACCTTGACTGCCATATCTCACTTTGGGCAACCAGAGTGGCCCAAACTTGTTAACTTCTGAGTTTCTTCATCTGTAAAATTCAGATGAAAATGGCCACTGCATACAGTTGGTAGAAAAGATGAAATGAGGCTGTATTTGTAGAACACATAGATCAATACCTGGCATAAAATAAATGCATAATGTACAAATACATTATAATTTAAAACAACTATTAAGACAATCCACATGTTTATCATTTGTTTTATTGTTGCTTTAATTCAATCAGACTTTAAGGAAAATTGTAAATTTATTCTAAGTTTACAAATTATTATTTTATTCAGGTAGGTCTCTGACACAACCAAAATATTATTTTATTACATATCTGAAAGAATGATGACTTTCATTCTTTCAGGAAAATATGAAAGTCAATACTACTATTTTCTTGAGGTCTTTAAAAGCATTACTGTTTGTTTAAGACTATATTTCAATGCACATTGTTGAATCAGCAAGGAAATAATTTTCAAAATACAGATTTAGATATCTGGAATCTACTTTTAGGTAACCTAGCCCAAGAATAATTTTGATAAATGTCTACTTTCAGATCTCTTCCCAGTGAAGTATTTTAAGGTAATTTGAGCTTTAATCATTAGAGGAATTCTGCCATCCACTAGTCTTATTATTCTAGGTAAATGTATATATCTTTACTGTTATTTGTAATACCACATATGTCCATCTTTTTTGCACTAGGAAAAATATTGGCTTCTTTTGTCCTGTATTAAATGCTTCCATAACATTTTCATAGTTAACAATAAATAGAGGTTTAGATTGCAGGCTCTACAGAGGTTACTTGAAGTCAAATCCTAAGGTAGGTTATTTAACCCCTCTCTACCTCAGTATCTTCTGCTAGAAGATGCACTAATAGCCCTGACCAGTGTGGTTCAGTTGGTCGGGTGTCATTGACAAAGCAAAAGGTCGCCAGTTCAATTCCAGGTCAGGCACATGCCTGGGTTGCAGGTTCAGACCCTGGTCAGGACATGTGCGAGAGGCAAACGATGGAGGTTTCTCTCTCAAGAGCAAGTATTGTAGTTACAGTCAGAAATTGAGGGAATAAACATATCTACATTATATTTTCACATTATTAAAATTAATTATGTAAATTTAACTTTCTTTAAAACTCCAAGTGCTTTCACCTAAAACACACTTTTCTCCCTTTTTATTGTGTTATAAAATTATATTGTATAGTACAATTGTATTGTATCAATTGTATAACAATTGATAACAGTGGGATAAAGTTATATCATGGCTTTCTGGAGATAATAGTTTACTTCAGAGGCAGAATTAAAATAAGGATATATAATT
This sequence comes from Trachops cirrhosus, assembly GCA_028533065.1. NCBI lineage: Eukaryota > Metazoa > Chordata > Mammalia > Chiroptera > Phyllostomidae > Trachops > Trachops cirrhosus. Next base: position 112,558,475 of record CM052538.1, read on the forward strand.
TCTGGGATCAGATCATTAGGTACAACCTCTTAATTTGAAAAATATTTTAAAAAATCAGTCACATGTATTATTAATTCTTAAACATGGTAAGAATAAAATGAGACTTCAGAGGGTAAGATAAAAAAAGATAGGGAAGAAAAAAATTTTCATGAGAAAGAAGTAAATTAAACAAGTTTTCCCCATAAGCCATTAAACTTACCTTGAAAAAAAAAAAGAACCCCCTCAAAACCAGAGATTTGAAGGGAAGAGCAATTAGCCCAAAGCCACAAGAAGAAAAAACACTTTTTGTTTGTTTGTTTTCAAAGCAATCAAATCAGTTCTGAAATAGCTTTTCAATTTTCCTTTTCTTAGTGAAAACAAACATCACACAAATCCCTACATGGAGGGACTGCTGAGAGAATAACTTCTTCAAGAATATTTGCATAAGGCCACAAATCAAAGCATCTGAGTGGGTGCTTAATTTGTTTTAAATTGTGTCAACTTTTGCTTATTAGTACACTTTGTAAAACTTTGGGGTTAAAGATTTATTTATTTATTTTTAAATGTATTTTATTGATTATACTATTACAGTTGTCCCATTTCCCCCCTTTATTCCCCTCCAAACTGCACACCCCCTCCCACCCGTATTCCCTCCCTTTAGTTCATGTCCATGTGTCATAAGTTCTTTAGCTTCTACATTTCCCATACTATTCTTGCCCTCCCCTTGTCTATTTTCTACCTACCATCTATGCTACTTATTCTCTGTACCTTTTCCCTCTCTCTCCTCCTCCCACTCCGCTCCTGATAACCCTCCCTGTGACCTCTATTTCTCTGATACTGTTTCTGTTGTAGTTGTTTGCTTAGTTTGTTTTTGTTTTTGTTTTTTAGGTTCAGTTAATAGTAGTGAGTTTGTTGTCATTTCATTGTTCATATTTTTTTATCTTCTTTTTCTTAGCATCTGTCCCTTTAACATTTCATATAATAAGGGCTTGGTGATGATGAAGTCCTTTAACTTGACCTTATCTGGGAAGCATTTTATCTGCCCTACCATTCTAAATGATAGCTTTGCTGGATAGAGCAATCTTGGATGTAGGTCCTTGTCTTTCATGACTTGGAATACTTCTTTCCAGCCCCTTCTTGCCTATAAGGTCTCTTTTGAGAAATCAGCTAATAGTCTAATGGGAACTCCTTTGTAGGTAACTTTCTCCTTTTCTCTTGCTGCTTTTAAGATTCTCTCCTTATCTTTAATCTTGGGTAATGTAATTATGATGTGCCTTGGTGTGTTCCTCCTTGGGTCCAACTTCTTTGGTACTCTCTGAGCTTCTTGGACTTCCTGAAAGTGTTTTTTTTTTTTTTGCTAGATTGGGGAAATTCTCCTTCATTATTTGTTCAGACAAATTTTCAATTTCTTGGTCTTCCTCTTCTCCTTCTGGCACCCCTATGATTCAGATGTTGGAATGTTTAAAGATGTACTGGAGGTTCCTAAGCTTCTCCTCACATTTTTAAATTCTTATTTCTTCATTCCGTTCTGGTTGAATATTTCTTCCTTCTGCTCCAAACCCTTGATTTGAGTCCTGGTTTCCTTATCGTCACTGTCATTCCCTGTACATTTTTCTTTATTTCACATAATGTGACCTTCATTGCTGCCTGGGTCTTTTTTTATGCTGTTGAAGTACCCAGTGAGTTCCTGGAGCATCCTGATAACCAGCATTTTGAACTATGTATCTGATAGTTTGGCTATCTCTTGGTCACTTAGTTGTATTTTTCTGGAGCTTTGAACTGTTCTTTCATTTAGGTCATTTTTTTTTTGTCTAGGCACACCTGTTACATAGTAAGGGGCGGAGCCCTAGGTATTTATGGGGGTGGGGGGTGTGGGCAACCCACATCAATGTGTTGTGACACTGCATGTTGGGGAGCAGTCCCAGAGGGAACTGTGCCACTTGCTCCTCTCTCTGCTGGTTTTCAGTCACTTCTCCTGCTACCCACAAGCAATTGGGTCTTTCTGGTGCTTATTCCCCAGTGGGTGGGCTTATGTACATTCTAGGACCCTGTGGGTCTCTCCAGTGATCTCTCCTGTGGGGCTGGGAGTTTCTCCCACTACTGCCTCAACCCCCACAGGTGTTTTCAGTTAGAGGCTTCGCGGCTTTATTTCCCCACGCTGGAACCCTGGGTTGCACTGTCTGTCTTGCTCCCTCATTGTTCCTCCCAGTTTATCTGCACCCAAATGTGGGACCACCCACTCTGACAGCCGCCACATTTCCCACCTGGTCCTCCGGCCACTGCCTTGCTGTGAGTCCTCTCCACATGGCTGCCCATCTCTGCCCCTCCTACCAGTCTGGATGAATACTTATTCTTCAACTCCTTGGTTGTTGGACTTCCATACAGTTAATTTTCTGTCAGTTCGGTTGTTTTTCATTTTTCAATTTGTTGTTGTCCTTTTGGTTGTGCAAGGAGGCACAGTATATCTACCTATGCCTCTTGGCAGGAAGTCCCCAAAATATAGCTAAAATATAGATTTATTAAACTGTTTTCAGGTTAAAGAATAACTATTTAGAGAAAAGATAAGTATCATTGTATATATTGCTGGTAACCTTTTAAATCATGTGAGTTTGGAAATATTCAGGACTCTGGATTTGATGTTAACTTTTACTGCTTAATTATGTATCATAATTAATTATTTTAAAATATTTTATATGTTTAACATACATGCACATATCATGCATTGATATATATTTAACATTATATATAACATAAAATCAGTTTACATGTACATAAGTATGTTCTACAACATAAAAAATCATATTTTAATTTTGCTACCATATACTTCAAATCCAAATATGAGGTCTAAAAAGGTGTACAATATTATGTTAAATTAAAATATGTATGTGTGTGTGTACAAATGTATATAAACATCTTTTTAAAGATTAGAATAGTTAACACCAACATGGTAATTACCAACATGGTAATTCTTTCAGTTTTGTTAATTATGGTTGATTTTTAAAACAGTTTTTACTGATCTGATTGTTTAAATTGCATATATTTATATTTTATATTTTATATTTTAATGCTCTAGTTGTTTCTTTTAGTGTATGTTTTGAGTCATTTTCTTAGTTCTTGCCCTTGAGATTGCAGTTTACATCTTCATGCAAAGATATTTAAATCATATTAATATCAAGTTATTTAAATGGTATATAAAAAAATTTGGTCCAATATAGCTCCATATCTCCTACTTCTTTTTTTTTTAAAGATTTTATTCATTTATTTTTAGAGAGGGGAATGGAGGAAGAAGGAGAGAGAGAGAAGCATCAATGTGTGGTTGCCTCTCATGTGGTCCCCACTGGGGACCTGGCCTGAAACCCAGGTCTGTGCCCTGACTGGGAATCGAACCTGCAATTGCTTTGGTTCACAGCCCGTACTCAATCCACTGAGCTACGCCAGCCAGGGCTCTCCTACTTCTTTATACAATCATTTTCATAAAAATTACATCTTTATGCATCTGTAAGCCCATTAATACTATTTTTTCATTGTTGTTCAAGTACAGTTGTCTCCATTTTCCCACCATCACTTCCCCCTGCCCCATCCACCACCACCCCTACCCTCAATCCTACCTCCTTTTGGCTTTGTCCATGGGTCCTTTATACATGTTCCTTGACAACCCATTAATACTATTTTAAAACATTGCTTTCTTAAGATATATTTTAAATTGGATAGTAGAACAAAAGAGTTACAAACAAATCTACATTTATATCATGTCTTATTTTCTTATATAGTGACATTTACCACTAAATTCTTTTGTGTGGATTCAAGTAAATATCTAGTTTCCTTTCATTAAAACCTAAAGAACTCCTTCCCAGGGCATGTCTGCTAACAATTAATTGTCAGTTTTTATCTTGGAATGTCTTAACTTCTCAAGTTTTGAAGAATAATTTTGCAGAATATAGAATTCTTGTATTTGCAATCTCCTTTTTTTTTTCAACAGTTTGAGTACACTATCCCACTTCCCTCTAGCCTCCATGGCTTCTGAGAAGTCATCTGCCAACATTATTGAGGATACTTTGTATGTGATGAGTCACATTTTCTTGCTACTTTAAAAAATTCTCTTTATACTTGCCTTTCAAAACTTGGATTATGATATACTTTCACATGCATCTCTGAGTTACTTCTACTTGGAGTTCACTAATCCTAGGTGTGATGATTAATGTGCATTACATTTGGGAGGTTTTCAGCCAATATTTCTTTAAATAGTCCTTCTCTCTCTCCCTCTCCTCCTTAGAAGCTTTCATTATACATATGCTGGTAGCTTGATGTTGTTTCACACATTTTTGAGGCTCTGCTCACTTTTCTTCACTCTTTTTTTCTGTTTCTTAAACCGGATAATCTCAATAATCTCTATTTTACATTCACTGATGCTGCCTGCTCAAATCAGCTGTTGTTATTCTCTAACAGTGTTTTAAAATTTCTCTTGTACATTCAACTCCAGAATTCTGTTTGATTCTTTTTTAATTATTTCTATATTTTATTGATATTTCTTATTTGGTAAGAAATCTTTCTCATACTTTCCTTTTGTTCTTCACACATAATTTTCTTTAGTTCCTTTTCCAATTGAAAATGCTGATTTAAAGTCTTTGTTTAGTAAATTCAACATCTGGGATTCCTCACAGGTATGATATATTGACTGCTTTTATTCCTGTGTATTATTCCTACTTTCTTGTTTCTTGCACATATAATTTTTATTGTTGTTGAAAACGGGACAACTTGAATAACATATGTTTCAACTCAAAATTTGATTGTTCCCCCTTCCCCAGGGTTTGCCATTTTTGCTGTTTGTTTGTTTACTTTCTTTCATATATCCTTAGAGAATGTAATTTTGTCATAAGTGCTGTAAATTTGTGAAGTGTCTGCTTGCGTCAGTTAGTGCTCAACTAATGATTGAACAGAAGTTTCCTTCAGGTTTCTGAACAATTGAATCTCCCAGACATTGCAAATTGGTGTTCTGTTTGTATTGCATCATACCTTAAAGGCTCTAGCAACTAGTTGACAACTCCGCCTTAGTATTCACTTTTTGCTTGTGCTGACCCTGAAGGTCCACTTGTGGTGAGAAATTAGAGCCTTCTCAGTCTTTCCTTAGTATGAGCATAATCCATGGATGTTGCCTTCCAGATTCCTGGGAACATGTTGAAATTTGTAAAGCCACCTGTGAACATGTCTGTCATTCCTGTTTTCCTTTCATGTTTTTTAATCAGCCCCTAATTAGTCCCAGCATGTAATTAGACCCAGGCAACTATGATCACAAACAATTAATGCTAAATGTCTCTAACAAAGGTCCTGAGGATAAAGCTGTTTTCACAGGGCAGGCCCTGAATCAGCCATCTCTTGAGAATGGAGCTTTTTAGTAGCTTCCAGACAGGTTGAATAGTCACATTTCTTGGGGCTGGGGGTTGGGAACTCGAATCCCATTTAGTCTCTTCCAGCAGCTTCCAAGCAGCTGATTTTTACAGCATGTGTAGCTGCCAGGCTGTTAGTTCTCAAGGTTACCACAGAGTTGGGGAGGTGGGGAATGACATATAAGCTTGTTGCTTTTATTAAGACTTGGCCATTTTTCTCAAACATGCACACTTTGTGCAGAAGTTTAATTGATTTCAAAAGTTCTAAAAAGTTTGATTTAAAAATCTATTGATTTTGGAAGTGTTTCCAGTTATCATTGCTGTTACGGAGGAGTGTATTTTTGGAGGTCATAATTCTACTATTCCAGAATTAGCACTCTCAGGAACCAGAATTTTAACCTAGATTTCTTGAATCTAAAATCATGCATTGTTTGAAAATTACATTTCCCACTATGTGATATTTATTTAGATAGCTTGCTAACCCAAACAATGTCATGACAACTGCCTGCTTACCTAAGTATATCTCTGAAAAATCACCTTTTCTTGAATTACGCATTTGGTTCACCACACTATAGCGACCATTTCAGGTTTAAAGATATGAGAATAACAATTTAAACTTGAGAAATGTTACTTTCACTGTTTTTTTTGTTTGTTTCATTTGAATCACATTTTGAGGATTTGTAATTTTGCATATGTTGTTCTCTCTTTATTTCAAAACTGTGGTCTCCTACAGAGTTCCCTAAGACTTGGTAACATGTTTGAATAGAATAAAATATTGGAGGATAACGCACAGAATATTCAGGATGATATCCTTGTACATGCTAGAAGGGCACTGCTGTGGTCTCACTGAGGTGTGGCCCTGAGGAGGTATTCAGGAAAGAAATCTTTCCAGTGGGTGTAATATCCAGTAGTACATCTTGCTGTCTACTTTGCTTAAAGCAGAGATAGCCTGAAGTTAGCACCTACATTTGTTTTGAGGATGATCAGTAGACATAGGACTTAGGAACATTAATGAGAAGATCATTTATGAAAATATGTGTAGATGGACCACTCACATATGGTTTAGGCTCAGAATTTGGTAATATATGTACACAATATAAATATTCTCACCTAAGATCCCCAAAATAAATAAGATGAAAAATTCAGTGCTTTCTCAGTAAGGTAATAAAAATGACCACAGCCTAGTATTGGCGTAAAAATAGGCACATAGACCAATGGAACAAAACAGAGAGCCCAGAAATATCCCCAAATCTCTACGGCCAATTAATATTTGGCAAAAGGGGCAGCA
>CM052538.1:112565225-112626129 GCA_028533065.1 Trachops cirrhosus
TGATACCTCAGACAAGGGTTTAATCTCCAAAATATATAAAGAACTTACACGTCTCCACTATAAGAAGACAAGCAACCCAATCAAAAAATGGGCAAAGGACTTGAATAGACACTTCACCAAGGAGGACATACAGAGGATCCAGAGACACATGAAAAGATATTCAGTATTGCTAGCTATCAGAGAGATGCAAATTAAAACCATCTTTTAAAAAATCTTCACCAGAGGATATATTTATTGAAGAGAGAGAGAAACATTGATGTAAGACAGAAACACAATTGGTTGCCTCCCATATGCACCCCTACCAAGAATCAAACCCACAATTTTTTGGTGTTGGGACAATGCTCCAACCAGCCAAACCATGGCCAGGGCTAAAAATGACCATCTTAAAGATAAAGGTTATTCAGGGGCCCAATAATAGATATTTTACCTCAACAAGGATAACTTGGTTACTGCCCAGCTAAATGCTTACCTTTCTAGGAATACTGAGCCACAATATGGGATGTTACCTTGAAGGGACCTGCACTGCTACCTACCTGAGGAAGTTTGTTTACATTGGACCCATGTTCCTGAGCTGACCTTTTGCTCTTACATATAAACAGACATATTCTGGATTTGACTTTATTTTCTCCTTGTCTTGGCTCTGCTGGAACCATTCTCTGTGGAATTTGTCTTATAAAACATCATGTTACATCACAGACTATTGCTTTCTAAAATAATCTCACTTTAGTGAACAAAAGTGAGACAATTGACAAGTGTTCTGACAATTCACTGATATTATAATGTTCTTCATCAACCAGAAGGCACTGGGCATACAGAAAATTGGTATGGCTATTTGAAGACTTGTTATAGTAATAGTTATGAGATAGCAACTTGTCAATACTGAGGTGTACTCTAGCAGTGGGTGGTATATGCTCTATGCCAGTGAACAATATAAAACTTACACTCATAATTAGAGTACAGAAGTTTAAGAACAAAAGGGTAGAAATACAGGTGGGACCTATCATATATAATGATCTATTGGCAAAGAATTGCTTCCCATCCTTATTACTTGTAGGTGTGCTTGTTTGAAAATGTTAATGCCCAAGAAAAATTGCCCCTACCATGCTACCTTTGCCCCACAGTGAACAGGCACAACAGAGATTTTAGGCAGCGACTGGGTCGTGGTCTTTCCCTGCAAGGGGAGATGCAGTGATGCTATACAGTGAGAGCAGGGATGAGTTAGAAGAGACTTTAGAGTACCCCTGAAGTTCCAGGATTACATCACCTTTAGTGGTCAATATTAGAAGAATGTAGACAGGATTCTGATACTTTCAGAATGTCGGTTTAAATCACCTAATCTCCATCCCAAGTATAAAGCTGTGAGAACTAAAATGTTGGATAAAAGCAAGGGATTTTGAACAGCAGGTAAAGAAAGTTTTATAATACTAATCATGGTCTTATATTCAGCTGCAAAAGCACTGACCTTACTAGTTATGTACATTTTATTTCTTGCATATGTTTTTATATTTAACTAATATCCTTTTTAAAATTCCATTTTCCCACTATTCTATTCATGGAGGTTTTCTTTATAGTCTATATGGCAATGCTTATAATTCTACATAAAATATAGTATACCACTCTTTCTAATAAATTGGGATATTGGTATAGTACCTAAGATTTGTCTATTTTTGAAGGAACAAATGGTTCATATTTTAAAATTACTTAAAACTTTGTAATCTAAATGCCAGTTAAGTGAGAATTGTCTAACTAGTACAGTTTCATTATAGAAAAAAATGTTTTGCTGAAGGTAAAAATGATTAGATTGTTTTAGACTGTTGTTTTTTAAGAAGCTTTGCAGCTGTCATAATTTAGTGTGTGTGCATGTGAGAGAGAGAGAGTAAGAGAGAGAGAGGAAACTAGGAGAATTATTGCAGAATTTTGGCAGTATTATTATTAATCTTTTAAAAATTTACTTGCTGATATTTAAGTTAAGAACTCATCACCCTATTATAATTAGTGGTATAAAGTTTCTCTGGGTTTTTCAGATATTAGAGTTCAAATATACTGACAACAAAAATGGCTAGAGACCTGGTCTATGGAAAAGCAATTCATTTGAAGTTAGCGTATTATAGACAAAAGAATTTTTCATCTGTTCCGTATGTACACAAGTTTAATGTTCTCAGCATAATGTAGCTTTAGATAAATGGAAAATTTTCTAATTTAACCTACTGCTGTATTATGTATCATCATCTTATTCAGTGCCAGTGCCTTCTCGATCTCTTCTTGATACTCACTTTTCATATGTTTACTGATTATTAATACTTCTACCAAGGTGTGTATAGAAAAGGATATAGGGTATGTTGGTTTTCTTTTAAATAAGTGGGGACATAAATCAACAGAAAATTTTAATTTTGAAGTTTATATGTGACTGCTATTTATTTCCTCCATGAATCCTGAGATGTAGAATTGAGTATATGACTGTGCACTTGAGAGCAATCTTAAAGCAATATTTTGAAATCTAATAGATTTTGAAATTTAAATACCTTGTGGGTCATTATAAACTATACATTTAGTTTGGCCCTTCCTTAACACTGAATCAGGTTTTATAGAAGTGAGGCTTAGACATTCATCTTTTTCTTACAAATTCCATAGGCTCTTGTTATAATTAATCCTAATCAAATATTTATAATTAAAATATCTATAAAATTGACACAGATTCATTTAAGTTGAGAAAAACTTGTTTTCATATAGTCTAAAATACAATTTGAGTATAGTAATGAAGTCTGTTGACCTTTTACATGTATGTATATGATAAAGGACACATACAGAGACTCTATATAAGGATGTTTGTTTTAAGTGTGGATTTCCATAAACAGCCAGTCTTAGGATGTTTGGAAACTGCAGCTACGTATTGGGTACATTTTGGGAGATAATGTATGAACCATGTCATAGTATCTGATATTCTCACATAACTTAGTCACAACTGAAAGAAGTTTTAAACTATAAAACTTTATTTAAAAATTCTGTTTCATATTATACAATTATAGCCTAGAGATAACCTAGCATGTTTAGAAGGAAAAGAAGAGGAATAAAATCTAGAGGAAATGTTGAATTTAGTGGAGCAAAATGGGGTACGGTATTGAATTAGGAAACTCTGGTCTAAATGACAGACATAGGTTCCTTTTTCTGGAGAGTTCAACTAGTAATTTGGTTAATCAATATTATTAAGCAAAAGGAAATATTATCAGGTTGAAATTGGTTAGTTGAGATGATGACTAGACCCTATAGGGACTTATACAGTAATTGAATAGTTTAAAAACTCATGTGTTTGCATTCACAGGTGATGCGTGCACATTCAAATGACACAAACACATCAAGAAATTATCACTTGGGCCTGGCTAATATGGCTCAGTTGTTTGGAGCATCATCCCATGAATTGAAGGCCTGTGGGTTTGATTCCTGATCAGGGCACATACTCAGGTTACAGGTTTGATCTCTGGGCAGGGTGTGTATGAAAAGGCAACCCGATTGTTGCTTTTCTTTTACATTGATGTTTTTCTCTCTCAATTTCTCTCTCTCCCTTTCTCTCTCACTCTGCCTTCCTCCCTCTCTAAAAACAGTGAAAATATGTCCTCAGGTGAGGATTAAAAAAAAAAGAAATTATCACTCGGCACCTGCAAGCAAAGATGTCAATTTCATGCATTGGAAATAGGCAAGTTCTACAGCTTTTGGAAACTCTGTCTTATCAAACAATACCATTTCTTTCTTTTCTTCCTTGGGAAATTAATGCCTCTTCTAGGGTTTATCTTACCTTGAGATAGTTTATTATAGATACCAGTGCATGTCTGTGTTGGAGGAATATATAAAGGTACGAATACGTTCTAAGATACCAATGTCCTTAGCTAGCGTCAGCTCATGGCATTTTGAGAGGTTACCAAAATAATAATTTCTTCCTTTCATGGATTCTTTGATTTGACCCCATTTTTAAAATTTTGTTTGTTCATAAAAATAACTGCTTTATATCCTAATGACCCAAACAAGAACACTTTCTTGTACTTATCTAAAATGCTAATATTATAAATATACACTGTTAACAATTTAAATTTTTCTGGTCAGTAATCATGAATTTTCAGGTGTGTATTTTATCTGCAACTGCTGCAGAATCTTTCAAACATTTAGATTTTCTGTACACTGAAGCACATCTTGATAAAGTTTCAGAGGTTGAATCATTTCCAGTGAAGTAGTAGAAATCAGAAAAATTCATTTGGTAAGCTAATATTTATTGAACACAGGGTGTATGTCAAAGATGTGGCTTTCCTGTAGATTCCTATAAACTGGTCTCATTGGCATAGGAGGAATGCCCAACAAGCTAGGAAGGTACTTTGAGGCAAAACAGCATAAAACAATCTTGGATGAAATTGTTCCTACTATTTTACAAATACATTTTAACTTATTTAACTTATCTAAAAACTGACTAAAGAAATAATATATTTGTTAGGATAAAACAGTGGAGAAGAGAGGGATTATTTTAGGCTTTAGCTAAATACCATATTGTAATAAGTGCTTATGTGACTCTTCTTGATTTTACTTATTTCCTGTGGAAAATACTTTGTGTCTATATGTTATCAATCTGGTTTCTGAACATCAAATTCACTTCAGCAAAGAATTGTTATTTTTAATAGATCATTTTATCTGTAGACTACACTAAAATAACTAAGATAATACAATTCAATAAACATATATGTTAATGGCCACAGAAATTCTGATTGATATCTATTGGGCAGTTTTCATGAAAGCCATATTTTTCCCCTAAATATCTGTTATATTCCCCCCCTGAAATTTCATAGTTAAGGCCACATTTTTAAAACCAAGGATAAAATTATGAATATAGTGCTATAGTGTTGAGTTGGTAAAAAAAAATCCATTTAGATTTTGCCCATAAAATAAAAGACACATTTTGTCATTTTCACCAAAACCTTTATTGATTTGTATATTATGAGTATGTTGGCTATCTGCCTCATGGTATAACGTTGATTGTTCTGAATTAATGTCTCGATTTGATTGCTATTAACTTCAACTGGTCTACCTAACTCTGGAACATTGTTCAGTGAGAAATCTCTAGTACAAAACTTTCATGCAAACCACTCTTGATGTGTTTGATCAGTCACAGCACCTTCTCCATATACTGGACAAATCTTTTTTTTTTTTGCATTTCAGTTGCATTTTACCTTTCTTGAAATAACAAAGCTTAATATGCTGAAAATATTGTTTATTTTCTTCCATTTTCAATATTAAAATGGTTACACAAAAATTCACCAATTTTGGTAAGTTATATTTTAATGTTCGCTGATATGACAGCTGTCACAATACTATCTAACAAAATTGTTTCAAATGAAGTTAAAGATAACTAAGCACTACTAGAGTCATTTTACAGAAAACACCAAATGAACTTTTTAGCCAACTCAATATAATGTCAATTTAAGATTATCCTTTGTCCTTAAATGAACAAAAATTTGTTACCAATATGTTTACACTTATTTCATTGTGATGACACAACAATAATTATAATGGAAAATAAGAAAGTTACTCACAGCTGCATTGCTTTAACACAACTCAGTGTTATATTCTAATCTCTGTCTATATTCTAATTCACATGCTGAAGACATGTATATTTAATGTTAAAACCTCCACATATTTTACAATTGTTAGTAGAAAGAACTATGGAAATGATCACATTTGGCCAGTTGGGTATAGGATGAATTTTATGTCAATGACTATTTAAAGGTTTTCTTTCCATTCTCAGTGAAAAGATGCAAGGGGACCATTAGATAACTCGGAGTATTATGCCCAAGTGCCTTGCAAGTGTCACATTTTGTTTCTAACATCCAGTTGGGATTCTGTATTGACACTGCCAGGCAGTTTTAATGAAAATCATCTTCCAAGCAGCTGCAACTTCCACTTCAGTTTTAGTCACAGTGGTGCTCTCGATTAGCCTCTGCAGGAGCTGCCACGAGACGGAACCTAAATCTGCTCTACAGAGTCATAGACGTGCGTAACACAAGGCCACTCATTATCAAAATTCATAAACGCAACGTGATAACCTTTCTGTGTGGCTTAATCATTTCGTGTGCTCAGAATAGCCATAGATGTTGATATAACATGCATTGTCTAAGAACTTTAAGCATAAGGCCAGTAATTTGTAATTATGTAATTTTTGCCCACTAATGATATAGGATGTAGAAGGGCATGGAGAGTTAAAAATAACAGCAGAAACCATAGCCACCTAGGATTTTTATTCTAATCTTTTGTATTTAATTACATGCGCTTACACTCCTGGTTTCCTGTAGGTTTTCTGTATAACTCAACAGGTGCTAGATCTGCATAGTTCTTTCCAATTCTTATATAAAAGGGCACAGCATGGTGGTGAGGTTTTATTTAGAATAAATTTTACCATCAAAATGACTAAATGAACAGCCCTTATACTGGCAGAATTTTTATGAACATGAGAGGTTTTATTATGGTGCAATTGTAAGTTTGTACTTTGTTTCTTTTGATTTAACTTGCTATAAAGTCTTAGATTCTGACTAATTATCTTGGACTTGAGGAACATTTTTTTTATTCATGAGTGTGTGAGCATGAATGTGTGTATATGTGTATATGATTTGTGTGCACTCAGAGCATATGATAGAATGGGTCTTCAAGGGCAAAGTCATGCTGACAGTGGCAAACATGCAATAGACTACATGAGTGGAACATCATTAGGAGACCAAAGAAAACAGCATTATGGCTTGGAATATGTAAGGAAGATATGTGGATGAGGAAGGCTTTGTGAATGAGAGAGAAAATCAAATTTGGAAGGCAAAAATGAGCACAAAACCCGAAGAAGCTGTGATAAGAATTTAAATGGAATAGCCATATGCTAATAAATAGTTCTTTGTAAGTCCCAAATGATTGGAGATCTTCAAAAAGCTCTAGATCGACTTGACTTGAGCTAGGCTACACGACATCAACAATTGATGTCAGAGAAAATTCTAGTTCCTTGGTTTTCCTACAGTTTGGAGTGACTAGAAATAAAGTATTAATAGAAGCTGATGTTTTTTGAATGATATGACTGGGTCAGTTACTGTTTTAAGAGAAAATAGCAAGAACTGTTTCAACACTTGGCTATGGTAAATTGGGCTGCTATGGACACACAGTTGCATACGTTCTTTTGAATCGGTGCTTCAGGGCTCTTAGGGTTTATTCTCAGCAGTGGAATTGCTTGGTCATAAGGCAGTTCTGTTTTTAATTTTTTGAGGAAACGCTGTACTGTTTTCCACAGTGGCTGCACCAGTCTGTATTCTCACCAAGAGTGCACAAAGATTCCCTTTTCTCCACGTCCTCACCAGAACTGGTTGTTTGTTGATTTATTAATGATATCTATTTTAACAGATGTGAGGTGGTATCACATTGTGATTTTAATTTGCATCTCTCTGATGGCTAGTGATGCTGAGCAGTTTTTAAAAGCCCAAGTGCCCACCAGTACATGAGTGGATTAAAAACTGTGGTACATATACACAATGGAATACTACACAGCAGAAAGAAAAAAGACATTCCTACATTTGCAGTTACATGGATGGAACTGGAGAGTATTATGCTAAATGAAATAAGCCAGTTGGCAAAATGCAAATATCATGTGCCCTCACTCATAACTAGAATCTAATGAACAGAATAAACTAACAAGAAAAATTGAACCAGAAACATGGGTACATGGAACAGACTGATAATTGTAGGAGGGGAGGAAGAAGGGGGAAATGGTGAAAGGAAGGAAAAGGGATTAGTCAAAGAACATGTATGAGTGACTCATGGACATGGATGACAGAGAGAGGGTAGGCTGGGTGGAAGGGTGAAATGGAAAAAGTCTGGGAAGCTGTAATATAATAAATAATAAAAAAAGAAAAATCAGCAAGGAAAATATATTTTAAAGTGATCTGGGTTACTGAAAAATGAGGGAAAGCTGACTACTAACCAGGGAGGAGTATGGATAAAGCCATTCATAGGCTACATATGTGAGTGACAAAGGGGACTTATGGAAGACAGAAGAGAGTTTCAGAAGAATGGGGGAAAAAAGAGAGAGGAAGATGATGAGTGTGGTTCCTGAGTCCTTCCAGCAAAATTGAAGCTGAAATCCCCAGCATCTGTACACACCGCTGTGCGGGGAAGCTGTCAGAATTTGAGCAGAAGAGGTGGAGTCCCCCACCAAGATAGTCATCACAGGCAGAGTTATGGTCATTGTATAAAATAACAATGTTCTATACAATAATGCTGTAGGAATCAAATAAGACAATGTGGGTGGTGAGGATGGGATTTGCATTGAGACACAGCAAACTCTTTCAGGATCCAAACTATCTCAGTAGGTGAGAAGATTACTGGAAAGCATCCTCCTGCCCTCTAACCTGATTTAAGCAGTTTTCCTAATACAGCTTATTGATGTCAAGGACACTCCAGTGAGGCTAAGCTGTTTGAAAGACACATGGACTCTGGAGAGTGCCAACAAAGGAGCACTCACTAAGCAGGTAGATATTCAAACATGAGAAGAGCTTTGCAAATCTGAGACAAGCTTTAAGAAGGTGAGATAGATCAATAATGCAAAATAATTCCAATGTTTGGAATTATGGGAGATGAGGAAAAATACTATTTATAGTCTAGGAATTGGTGATACCTAATACACAGTTTCAGTGGTATCAAAGGAAGAAAGACAAGGAAAAAATGACTGAGGAGCAAATGGCTTCAGAAAGTCAAAATCCCCAAATATAATCCATGCTATTAAAACAAAGGAAAATCAATATGTTGTGTTTTTCAGGAAAAGCAAAGTCAAGCTAAAATGCCAGTGGAAAAAGAGAGAGAGAGATAATAATATAGTAAGTCTTAAAAATAATGAGTTGAAATACTGCTGGGATGAATAATCTAGCTTGGCAGGCTCTTTTTGGAAAGCACTAATAAGTAATAGTAAGGAATCTGAACAAACAAGAAGAATGTTAAATAAAAGTTTCACAAGCAATGTACTGAGCAGCTAGTAACATCAAATCCTGTCTTAGACATTGACATATAAAAGTCTAGCCAAAATGCTTGTGGTTGCACAGGGTTAGGAAAGGGCTAACAGAATACGGTGTGGTGGAGGCACAGAGTGAGCATGGGGGGCACAGCAGGGGGACATCTAACCTTGCCTGCAGTTGAGGGGGGAGATCATAGCTAATTGCTAGAGGATTGGAGCTAGAATCTTTACAGAGAACTTCTCCTAAGAAGTTCAGGGCTAAGAGTAGCGAGTATATAATATCTATATTATATATAAAATCTATATGTTATGTTTTAATGTTATATTTGAAATCTAAACCTCCTTAAAATAACTTCTAATGTTCCAGAATTACCAACAAGATTATCTAGCTGGGGAGTGGTGGAACTTCTACCCTTACTTTTATCCTGAAAGAAAAACCTTTACCTTGGAGTTGTCTCACAGATTATATCATTTTTCTACTATATTAACCTTAGGGCTAATGGTACTCCCTTTAATACCTAAACATAAACTATTATGACCATTCTATTTTATGCCCATAGTACACTAAAGACAAAGCTAAAATATCCACATGGGAATTTACTAAGATATTACTCAATAATACAAGGGAAATAAACCGGAGTAGCAGTCAACTAAGACCATTGGTTTTAAAAGTATAGCATTTTTGTCTTAAGCCTGGATTCTTGCCTTCATATAGGAACTATCTTTTATTACTATTTTTAAGATTTTATTATGTATTTTTAGAGAGAAGGGAAGGGAGGGAGGAAGAGAGGGAGAGAAGCATCAATGTGTGGTTGCCTCTCATGTGCCCCATACTGGGGACCTGGCCCACAACCCAGGCATGTGCCTTGACTGGAAATTGAACCAGTGACCCTTTGGTCTGCAGGCTGGTGTTCAGTCCACTGAGCCACATCAGCCAGGGCAGGAACTATCTTTTAAACACTTCCACCCAGGGTAATTTTTCTACTGCCAATCTAGGACCAAAGAATAAATCCAGAGAGGTGCCTTTCTTTTCTATGTAAGTTATATCATACACAAGATTAATACCAGGACTAATATAAACAGATATTAGGAGTAATTTTATTCCTTTCTCAACTTCTATGACAGATATATACCCAGAGAGTAGCAAAGGGATCAGTTTTCTAGAATAGTCTTTAAGCAGAGTAGAGATTAGTACTGACATTTATGATGAGTTCTAGGAAGATGGATTGAACAAGGGACCACTACCTCAGCAATGGAGATATTGAAATACTATAAAACAAATAAAATCCAAGATACATTACTGCAACTCAAGAATGACAGTGAACTTGATCACAAAGAATGAGATAAGACTATCATTAGAAGTAAGTTTAAAACCATAGCAGGGAGGTAATTCTGGAATAAGAAAGTAATGACTTCTGAATTCTGCTCTTTAATAACTCCAAAGAAAACAATAGCAAAAGTTATCAAAATCAACTTTTCCAGAACTCTGAAAAGTAATCAAAGGCTTTCAAGAATTCAAAAAGCATCATTAGTAAGAAGGACTGAATCTCGGCAATCAAACCCAAATGAAACAGGATACTACGTTTAAATATTCTACAAATTGTTAGTTAGAACAATCTTGTCAGCCCATTCTTAAACTAGGTAAGTAAACATATTTAAAGCACCAGCTTTGCCCAGAAAGCAGACTTTCCTCTAATACCTAACACAAGACTGGGCACACAGTTAACTTGCTCAGAGCAAACAGATGAACGCATGTGTGAATAAGTAAGCGAATGATGGCCTGCTCTATTTTTGTGTGAATATTACCTGGCTAACTTATTATTTATGAAGAAATATTCAAAGTCATGAAAAGCAGGGACCTACAACCAAGATTGCTCTGCCCAGAAAAGCTATCATTTAGAATCAAAGGGCAGACAGAGCTTAATAGACACGAAAAAAACTAAAGGAGTTCTCATCATCAGCAAACCTTGATTATATGAAATGTTAAGGGATTTATTTAAGAAAAGGAGATCAAAACTATGAACAATAAAATGGCAATAAATATATATCTATCGAAAACTGATTCTAAAAAAACAGCAAACAAGTAAAGCAGAAACATAATCATGGATACAAAGAGTGTTGTTGTTTTTTTTCCGGTAGTTTCTTTCTTTTTAACATTGTTGTTCAGGTACAGTTTTCTGCCTTTTACCCCCATCCCAGAGAGCTGCCAGATGGGAGGAGGTGTGGGGGAATGGTTGAAGAGTAAGGGGAATAAGAAGTACAAATAGATAGCTACAGAGTAACTGTGGGGATATAAAGTACAGTGTAGGAAATGGAGCAGCCAAAGAATTTATACACACGACACATGGGCATGAACAATGGTGTGGGATTTGCCTGGGGGAATGGGGGCTGCTGGGTGAAGGAGGGCAAAGAGGGAAAATGGGATGACTATAATAACATAATTGATAAAGTGTAACAAACAAAAAGTCAGCAAGATGTGTCTAACACTTACCATCTTGGGACCTTGGAAAAGTTACTTAAAACTTCCAGATCTTAATTTCTTTCTGTATAAATTGGAGTTGATAATAATGGTACTGCAAACTTTGCACAGTAGCAGCATTATAACTAATGCGGTTTATCCACAGGCTAATTATTGATAGTTGGTAATAACTGCACTGATCGTAATGGATAGATTGATGGTATTATTGTGAGAAAAAAGTGAGATAATGTATGTTAAATGCCCAACAGTATCTGGCACAGAATAGAGTTAGATCGATGTTTGTTAAATGAATAAATTAATGAATATATTAACAAATGAATGAACAAATAAACAGATGAGATTCCTTAATGGGGAGAGATAGCTTATGTATCAGCTCTCCTTTCTTATTGTTATACTGAAGAACCGGCTTCTTTGCTTTCATTCTCTTACCAGAAATATGACCCATCAAGGAGTAAACGAATGCCCTTCAGGTGCTTTGGGACTTAGAAGGCTGTGGGAGCTGAAAGTCAGGATGAAAAACAATGAAAAGGATGAATAAGAAAAGGCTTTGAAATGAGGAAGGATTTAAAACTGTGTAGTGGAAATTGAAGTAGACATTTTTAAAAATATATATAAGCCTTATAAACACAGGCTTATCTTACTAAAAATATCAGTCAGCATAATTATCATCTGATTCAAGTAAAATCAGTTAAACCTATTTAAAATAGCATGTTACTGCAATTGTCCTGCCCTTAATAAACCAATGTGTGAGAGGATTAACAGCATAAACTGGACTAGGGACACTCTAAATGGCATCACACTGTATTCCTTTCTATTTAATATTTTTCTGAGTAATAAATGCACACCCAAACTGGTACCATATAGTTTGACTATTCTAAATATTTCATAAAAGGTCAACAAAATGCAATCTAATTCTCATTTAGAAGTGAATGTCTATATTAAAACATTTAATAGTAAAATAAATAATGATCAATGATCAAAATTTACATATGAGGTTTAATGTGTGCCAGGCACGGTTTAAAATCTTTTCATATTTTTACTTATATGCTCCTCACAACAACCTGCTAAGATACTTCTAGCGTCCCCATTTAACAGTTAGAGAAAGTGAAGTGGAGAGGCACTAAATGAATTGCCCACATTGTCTCAGTCTAGGGATAAAATTGAAACCTAAAAAAATACCAGAATTTTATTTTCTGCAAAATTCAGCATCTTGATTTAGAAAATTCGCATTATACTTTAAATAATTATGTAATAGTACTTATCTTTTTAACATAAACATTTAATGGATCTTTTTTGTTAAAACATTTGTGTCTAGCATAGATTTTTTTAATTCTATTTTATTACAGCAAATATTTGTCCTAATTTTTCCCCTTTTCCCTCTTCTGCTGAGCCCACACCTCACTCCCACAGTCAATCCTCACACCATTGTCCATGTCCATGGATCATTCATACAGGTTCTTTGACTAATCCCTTCCTCTTCTTTCCACTATTGTCTCCCTCCCTTTCCCCTCTGGCTGCTTTTAGTCTGTTCCATGTTCTCATGTCTCTGGTTCTATTTTGCTTGTTAGTTTATTTTGTTCATTAGATTCCTCTTGTAAATGAGACCACATGGTATTTGTCTTTCGCCGACTGGCTTATTTCCCTAAGCATAATATTCTCCAGTTCCATCCATGCTGTTGCAAAAGGTAGGAGCTCCTTCTTTCTTTATGCTGCATAGTATTCCACTGTGTAAATGTACCACAGTTTATTGATTCATTTATCTACTGACGGGCTATTTCCAGCAAGTGGCTATTGTAAATAGCACTACAATAAACATAGGGGTGCCTAAGTTCTTTTTTACTGGTCATTCGGGATTCTCAGGGTATATTATTAACATTGAAGTTGCTGAGTCAAAAGGCAGTTCCATTTTTAATTCCCTGAGGAAATTCCATACTGTTTGTTCCCCAGTGGCTACACCAGTCTGCATGCCCACCAACACTGAACAATATTTCCCTCTTCTCCACATCCTTACCAGAACTTGTTCTTTGTTGACTTATTAATTATGGCCATTCTGACAAGTGTGAGGTGATATCTCATTGTAGTTTTAATTTGCATCTCTCTAATGGCTAATGCTGTTGCGCATTTTTTCATAGGTCATGGGGCTTCTGTATGTCCTCCATGAAGAAGTATTTATTGAGGTTCTTTGCCCATTTTTAAATTGGATTGTTTGTCCTCCTTGTGTGAGTCACACGAGTTCTTTATATAATATATTTTGGAGATCAAACCCTTGTCCAATGTATCATTGGCAAATATGTTCTCCCATATGGTCAGTTTCCTTTTCATTTTGATAGATTTCTTTAGCCATGCACACACTTTTTAAAATTTAATGTAGTTTCATTTGTTTACTTTTTCCTTTATTTACCTTACCCTGGGATATATATCAATAAAAATATTGCTAAGCAGGATATCTGAAATTTTACTCACTTTTCTGCTAGGACTTTTGTGGTACCAAAAAGACTTACATTTAAGTCTTTTATCCATTCTGAGCTTATTCTGGTTTGTGGTATAAGTTGGTAGCCTAGTTTCATATTTTTCATGCACCAGCCCAGTTCTCCCAATCCCATTTATTAAAGAGTCTATTTATACTCCATTGTATGCTCATAGCCCCTTTGTTAAATATTAATTGGCCACAGAGACATGGGCTTATTTCTGGGCTCTCTATTCTGTCCCACTGATCTATGTGTCTGTTCTTATGCCATTACCAGACTGTTTTGATTACAGTTCCCTTATAGTATAGTAATATAGAAGCAATATAGTTTGTAATAATAATATAGTAGTAATAATATAGTAATATAGTAGTAATGTCAAAATACATTAGTTATATAGTTTAATATCAGGTATTGTGATCCTTCGAACTTTATTTTTCTTCCTCAAGTCTGCTGAGTCTATGTGGTTCCATATAAATTTTTGGAGTATTCATTCTAGATCAGTGATATATGCCATTGGTAGTTTAATAGAGATTGTATTGAATCTATACATTGCTTTGGGAAGTATGTACATTTTGGTGATGTTACCTCTTCCAATCTATGAACATGGTATATGTTTCCATTTATTTGTATCTTTTTCAGTCCCTTTCTTCAGTATTCTATAGTTTTCCAAGTACAGGTCTTTTACCTGATTGGTTAAATTTACTTCTAGGTACTTTATTTTTCTTGTTGCTACAGTGAATGGGATTTTTCCTAGTTTTTCTCTCTGATAGTTCATTGTTGATGTAACAAAAAGCCATTGATGTCTGAATATTGACTTTGTATCCCACTAGTTTGCCAAATTCACTTATTATGTTGAGTAGTTTTCTTTTTGGTGGTGACTGTTGGGCTTTGTATGTGCACTATCATGTTATTTGCAAATAATGAAATTTTACTTATTTCTTTCCAATTTGGATGCCTTTTATTTCATTTTCTTATCTGATGGCTTTGGCTAGAACTTCCAGTATTATGGTGAAAGTGAACATCCTTGTCTTACTCCTAATCTTAAAGGAAGACACTTTAGTTTTTGCCCATTAAGTATGATATTGGTAGTAGCTTTCTTGTATATGGCCTTTATTATGTTGAAGAATGGTCCCTCATTTCCCACTTTGCTGACTGTTTTATCATAAATAGGTTACCGGATTTTAACAAATGCCTTTTCAACATCTATTGATATGCTCATGTGGTATGTGTCCTTTATTTTTTATGTAGTGTATTAAATTTATTGATTTGCTAATATTATACCATCCTTGCATAACTGGGATTAATCCCACTTTATCATGGTATATGATCTTTTAATATATTTCTGTACCCGAATTGTCAATATTTTGTTGAGTATTTTAGCATGTATGTTCATCAGAGATATAAGCCTATAATTTTTTGTGTGTGGCATCTTTACCTGGCTTTGGAATTAGAATAATACTACCCTCATAAAAAGAGTTTGGAACCCTCTCTCTTCTTGATTTTTGGAATAGATTGAGTAGGATAAGAGTTAGCGCTTTTTTAATGTTTTTTTTAACAGTTAAGCCACAATAGAAATGTTTATACTTTACAGAAGGGATTATACACTTTGATGAGAAAAGAACATATCAATAAACAAATGAATATAGTAAATTAGAAACATTTTTAATGTTTAATTTATGGTATAAGCTTATCTTGAACAAAATATTTAGCACATCCTACATTTATGTCACACTGCCCAAGTCAGAAAAACCCAGATATAAGAAAACTCAGACAATAGCAGGTACAACCCAATATAAAAAAGAATCTTCTATTTAAATAGCTTGTTTGTGTAATAGTAGCCACAAATTTTTGATTTCAACTATATAAATCACCTATTTCTAAGTATATTTTATTGATTATGCTATTATAGTTGTCCTATTTTTTCTCAACTTTATCCCCCTCTGCTCTGTCTCCCACTCTGCAGCATTCCCCTTCCACTTAGTTCATGTCTGTCATTTGCACATATAAAATCTTTTGCTTCTCCTTTTCCTACACTATTTTGTGCCTACCAATTATGCTTCTTATTCCATGTGCCTATTCTTCCCATTCTTCCCCCTTCCTCTCCCTACTGATAATTCTCCATGTGATCTCTATTTCTGTGATTCTGTTCCTGTTCTAGTTGTTTGCTTAGTTTGGTTTTGTTTTTGTTTCAGGCTTAGTTGTTTACAGTTGTGAGTTTGTTGTCATTTACTGTTCATAATTTTGATCTTCTTCTATTTCTTAGATAAGTCCCTTTAACATTTCATAAAATAAGGTCTTGGTGATTATGAACTCCTTTAACTTGTCCTTATCTGAGAAGCACTTTATCTGCCCTTCCATTCTGAATGATAGTTTTGCTGGATAGAGTAATCTTGGATGTAGGTCCTTGCCTTTCATGACTTCAAATACTTGTTTCCATCCCTTTCTTGCCTATAAGGTTTCTTTTGAGAAATCAGCTGATAGTTTTATGAGCACTCCTTCATAGGTAACTCTCTCCATTCCTCTTGCTGCTTTTAAGATTCTCTCTTTATCTTTAATCTTGGATAATTTAATTATGATGTGTCTTGGTGATTTTCCCCTTGGATCCAACTTCTTTAGAACTCTCTGAGCTTCTTGGACTTGCATGTATAGCTCCTTTGCTAGATTGGGGGAGTTTTCCTTCATTATTTGTTCAGATAAGTTTTCAATTTCTTGCTCTCCCCCCTCTCCTTTGGGCACCCCTATGATTCAGATGTTGGAATGTTTAAAGTTGCCCCAGAGGTTTTTAAGCCTCTCCTATTTTTTTTTGGAATTCTTGTTTCTTCATTCTATACCAGTTGGATGTTTATTTATTCCTTTTGTTTCAAATCATTGATTTGAGCTCCAGTTTTCTTCCCTTCACTGTTGGTTCCCTGTATATTTTTCTTTATTTCATTTTGTATAGCTTTCACTTCTTCCTTTATTTTGCAACTGTACTCAATCATTTCTGTGAGCAACTTGATTACCAGTGTTTTGAACTCTGCATCAGATAGGTTAGCTATGTCCTCATAGCTTAGATCTTTTTCTGGTATCTTGATCTGTTCTCTCATTTGGGCCACATTTCTTTATGGGCACACCTGTTATGTTGTAAGGGTGAAGCCTTAGGTATTCACCAAGGGAGGCCAACCCACTTCCCTAAACTATATGTGGGGGAGGGTCAGAGAGGGAACAATGCCACTTGCTCAGCTCTCACCCTGCTTTCAGTCACCTCCCTCACTTCCCACAAGTAGATTGTGCCCTTGTAGGTGCTGCCCTGGTGGTGATTCACAGGTGGTTGGGCTGATGTATATTCCAGGATCCCTCAGGCCCCTCCAATGGATGTTCCTGTAAGAATGGGAGTTTCTCCCACCACCGCAACCCCTACAGGTTTTTACAGCCAGAGGTTTTGAGGCTTTATTTCCCCATTCTAGAACCCTGGTTTGCCTGGTCTGTCTTGCTCCTCAGTTGTTCCTCTCAGCTTTTCCACAGATAAATGTGGGATAAGCTGGTCCACCAGCCATTGCCTCACCCATCCTGTCCTCCAGCTGCTGCCTTGCCAAGCAACCTCTATGCCCTGGCTTTCCATCTCTGCCCCTCCTACCAGTATGGATAAATGTTTCTTCTTTAACACCTTGGTTGTTGGACTTCCATACAGTTAAATTTTCTGGCAGTTTTTTTCTTTTTAATTGGTTGTTATCCTTCTTTTGATTGTGTGAGGAAGAAAGGTGTATCTACCTATGCCTCCATCTTGGCGGGCTGAATGTTTGATAAAATTTGCTTGTGAAACCATCTGGTCCAAGGCTTTTGTGTGCCAGGAGTTTTTTTATTACTGCTTCAATTTCAGTAGTTATTATTGGTCTATTCAGGCTTTCTGCTTCTCCTTGATTCAGTTTTGCAAGAGTCTATGTCCCTAAAAATGTATCCATTTCAGCCAGGTTGTCCAATTTCTTGGCATATTCATATTTGGCAGATGTTCATAGCAATGGCATACAATCCTTTGTATTTCTGTCACATTGGCTGTTACTTCTCTTTTGTTTCTGATTTTATTTATTTGGTTATTCTGTCTTTTTTCTTGGTGAGTGTTGTAAAAGGTTTGTCAATTTTGTTTATCTTTTCAAGGAACCAGTTCCTCAATTCATTGATTCTTTTATTTATTTATTTATTTTTTAGTCTGTGTCATTTAATCTGTTCTCATCTTGATTATTTCCTTCCTTATACACACTCTGGCCTTTGTTGTTGTTCCTCCAGTTCTTTTAGATGTAGGGTTAGGTTTTTTATTTGAGATTTTTCTATCATCTCTACATAACCCTATATTACTATGAACTTCCCTCTCAGGACTGCCTTCACTCTGTCCCATAGGTTTTGGGTTTTTGTGTGTTCATTTTCATTTGTTTCCAGGTACTTTTTGCTTTCTTCCTTGACCTCATTGTTAATCTATTCAATATTTAGTAACATATTTCAGTCTCCATGTATTTGAATATATTTGAATTTTTTCCTTGAGGTTGGTTTCTAGTTTCAGTCTCTGGTGGTCCAGAAAAAAAAAAGACTGATATGATTTCAATTTTCTTGAATTTTTGAGACTTGTTTTGGGTCCTACCATGTGGTCTATATTTGAAAATTATCCATGTGCATTTAAAATGAGTGTATATTTTGCTTTTTTTGGTAAAATGCTCTGTAAATATTAATTAAGTCCATTTCAGGGATGTAGTACCTATGGCCAGTGGTCCTCATTCAGCCCAGGATGGCTAGGAATGTGGCCCAACACAAAATCATAAATTTACTTAAAACCATTTTTTTGCTTATCAGTTTCTGTTAGTGTTTGTGTATTTAATGTGTCAAGACAAATCTTCTTCTTCCAGTGTGGCCCACAGATGCCATTGGACACCCCTTTGCCACTCAATGCCACAATATCCTTACCAATTTTTTTTGTTTGGATAACCTATCCATTGTTGACAGTGGGGTTTAAAATTCCCTATTATGACTGTATTGCTCTCCATCTCTTTGTTAAAGTTCTCTGAAATTTTCCTTATATATTTAGGTACTCATGTGTTTGGTGTATGTATGTTTACAAGGGTTACATCCTCTCTTTGGACAACTCCCTTAGTTATTATGTAGTGACATATTTATCTCTTGTCATGGCCTTTGTATTGAAATTTATTTTGTCTGATATAAATATTGATAACCCAACTTTTTTTTTACATGTCCATTTCATTGGAAAATTTTTGCTATCCCTTCACTTTTAATCTGTGTAGATCTTTTGTTCTGAGGTGGGTCTCTTGTAGACAGCATATATGTGGGTCACATTTTCTTATCCAATCAGCTATGCTATGTCTTTTGATTGGAGCTTTTAATCCATTTATATTTAAGGTTATTTTGATAGGTATTTATTCATTGCCATTTTTTCCCTTTGTGCCTATGTTCTTCTCTCTCTCTCTCTCTTTCTTTTTCTTCATCTTAAAGCAGTCCCTTTAGCATCTCTTGCAATGCTGGTTTGGTGGAGATGTAAACTTTTAGCCTTTTTTATTTCTAGGAAGCTCTGTCTTTTGCCTGTCATTTTAAATGAGAGCCTTGCAGGGTAGAGTAATCTTGGTTGCAGGTCTTTGCTTTACATTACTTGGCATATTTTTGTGCCATTCCCTTCTGTTTTTTTGTGTTTCTTTTGAGAATCAGCTTATTGCCTTATGAGAGCTGAATTGTATGTTACTAGCTCTTTCTCCCTTGTTGCTTTTAGGTATCACTCTTTGTCTTTAAATGTTGCCATTTTAATTATGATGTCTCTTGGAGTGTGCCTCTTTGATTTCATGTTGATCGGGGCCCTCTATTCTTCCTGAACTTGTGTGACTTTTTCCCTCACCACATTATGGAAGTTTTCTGTCATTATTTTTTCAAACAAGTATTCTATTGCATGCTTCTTTTCTTTGTCTTCTGGAATCTGTGTGATGTGAATATTATTATGACTCATGTTGTCCTGCAGCTCCCTTAAAGTATCTTTGTTCTTTTTGATTCTTTTTACATTTTGTTGTTTTAACTGTTTTTTCCCTACCTTGTCTTCCAACACACTGATTGGATACTTCACTTCATCTAGCTGGCTTCTAGTTGCTTCTAATGTATTCATTCCAGATATGATATTCTTAATTTCCTCCTGGTTCTTATTTGTAATTTCTATGTTCTTTTTCATGCTGCTGCAGCCCCCAGCATGTTCACGGTTGTTCTTCCTGAGTTCCCTTAGCCATTACTTTGAACTCTGTGTCTGATAAATCACTTGCTTTGATTTCATTTAGCACTCTTTCTGGGTATTTCTCTTATTCTTTTGATTGAGGGTTGTCTTTTGTCTCCCCATATTAGGTGGTTCTTCTTGCTTATTTCTGCATGTTAGATTGGTCTGTATTGACTGTCTTACATGGGGTGGCCTTCTGTGGTAGGAGTCTTGTGGAACTCAGTGATGCATTCTTCTTAATATCCTGAGCTGAGTACTCTAAGAATGCCCTTTATGCAGTTCATATGGACTCTCTTGTTGTGATTGGGTTTTGGCTGTTTTTGGCTCATTTATTGGTGGATTCTCCCTGTTGGTTGGCTGATGGAATCATAAAACCCACCACTTTTTGTGTGCTGTTATACAGAAAATGCCAGAATGAAACAACCCAGCAAACAAAACTTATACCAGCAAAAATACCCCTCCACCTATACCATGATATCAGTAACAAATGAGCTATGATTTATAAAGTTGAAAGGAGAATAAGAATAAAATATGAAAAATAAAAGAATACCAGGTGACTAATGGAAAGAAAAATTATTTCGAGACTGTAGGGGAGGAAATTAATAACAGTTGGGAATAGAAACAGGGTGAAGAAAAAGAAAAAGTAAATTTTACAACGTGAATATAATAGGGAGGAAATAGGGCAAGCTGGAGTAAGCAAAGGGGAGAGTACAATATGAGATATGGAGAAAAAGAAATAGTGAAAAAAATTGGAACTCAATTGAATAAATCAACCACTGCAGCTATATCATGACAAAGAAGCAAAGATGAGTAAAGGTGGAAAGAGAATAATAATATTATAAGAAAGAAAAAAGAAAGAAAATTTAAAAAATGATTGTGAGATAGCTAAAGGAAAGAAAATATATATTTGGGAGGACGGGGGAGGAGAAATAGTAAGTGTAAGGGTTAGAAACAAGGCTAAGAAAGGGAGAAAATAAAATTTAAAACAAAAGTAAGACAGGGCAAGAGGAAGGAGAAAAGGAGTAGGACAGGGGAACAGTAACATATGAGATTTAAAATAAAAAATAGTGAATAATTATAAATAAAATTGAAGAAATGCAACAACAACCTCAATATCAATGACAACTGAGCAAATATTAATAAAGGCTGAATGACAATAAGGATATTATAAGAAACAGGGAAGAATGTGAGATGAGTAAAGGAAATGAGATGGGTATGAGAGGATGGTAGGAGGAGAGGTTGTAAGAGTGAGGAATAGAAACAAGGCTGAGAAAGGGAAAAATAAAATTTAAAACAAAAATAAGAAAAAGAAGGATGAAGGTAAAATGAAGTAAGAGAAGTGAAGAGTAAGATATGGCATTGGAATTAAAACTAAAATAATAATAATAAATATAAAATAAAAAATAAAAATAGTGAAATAGTAGGAACAAAATGGAAGGCAAAGAAACAACGTTAAAAAGCTATGCAGGAGAAGAACTTACCACAAATAATGAAAAAGAACAAGGTGTAATTCATCTCAGCAGAGTCTAGTGTTTGTTGGCCTACTGTCTTCTCATTTAGGATTTGTCCCTGATATCAGCTGATGTTCCAGTCTAGCTTTAGACAACTTGTTTGAGGATACAAGTGATCCATTGTCTGTGTCTCTCTCCTTAGGCTTGGCCGTTCTGCCCTTGCTGGCTTTTTATCACCATAAGGTCCAGGGGTGGTTCATCTAACTTTGCATAGCACTGCACATATTGCCTCCACCTGCCTCCAGAGGAAACCTCTGGTAAGATCAGGAAGGCAGGATCTTTGGATCACCCCTCCAAAGGCACTGCTCCATCTTTATGTAAAATGGTGGGTGTGTTCCTGTGCCCCTGCTTCACATGCCTTGGTCTGTCCCAGATTATTTCCATTGATGTATAGTTTCTGATGAATTAGCTGTCTGCTTCATGTAAGGGCCTAATCTGTGTAAAAGGGTCACCTCTTTCTTGCTTGGTGCTGATGGTAGCTCTGTGTGAGAGCTGAGGCTGGGCGGGGCCCTGAGTACCTCTCGTTGCACCATTTCCTACTCTTTGCTCTGCTGTTTTCAGTGGAATAGGCCCTGAGGAGGAGTCAGAATAGTGTCTGATAAAAGTTCATAAAGGGCTCTTTTGGAGATTCTCTTTCTTTCCCTTGTGGATGTGCACCCAGCAGGGGGTTCTTGCTTTACTGCTCTGGGTAGTTTGCAGTCCTACAGGTGGGAGATGGGCAGTCCTTCCCCTTCCCAGAGGTTTGTACTCCATGGTTAGAGTGGCCCTGCCTGGGATGTCAAGAATCTTAGGTAGCTCCTGTTCATCCAGTTCCCAGCTCACTGCTCTCATAGGAGGCTCACACCCAAAGCCTCCACTCTGCGTGCAACCTCCCCACTCACCAGCTGTGCTGAGTGGGGCCTCCCTTTGACTCCCTTTGCCATGTAGCCTTCCACTCTTCCTGGCCAGCTGAATACAGCAGGCATGGACCACACTTTGAATCTGGTCTCTTTCTTGGTAGGGTAGCTACTCACATGCATGGATTCCCTGCTCAGCCACACCCATTCTTCCTTCTTTAAAAAGTCCCTATGTGGCACCCATACTGCAGCTCTGAGCCACTGCCCAGCTCTCTGTACACTCCACTTCCCCAAGAGGCAAAAAGTCTTTCTCAGTCAGGTCTGGTCACAGCCTTCTGGTGTGCCCAATAGTCCCAATTAGGGTTGGTGGTTACCTGGGTGGGACTGGGGTCCCCTGTTCCAGGAGTGGCAGGAGCTACTAAGTTGTATTTTTCCTCCTCTGCTCTCTCTTCTGTTGCAAGCACCTCATGAAGGGTACCTCCCTTTCAGCTTATAAAATCTCTTACTGGAATTTGCAAAGCCTCCTCTGTCCTCCTTGGCTTCAAAACTTCATACCAACTAAGATTCCATTGACTTTTCAGGTCCCTTTTGGGAAGATCAGCTGAAAATCCATGCTGGCAGCACAAGCAAATGATCTCAGCTTCCACCTACTTGGCCATCATTTTCTCCAAGTTCTTCAGTATTTATCTTTTCATAATGTTTTATAAAAATAGAGGGCATGTGAAGTCGTGATTGACACTGGAACAAAAATAGACTTAAAAATGAGTCAGAGAATGAGACACTACAAAGTGTATTTCTACAGTTGACTATATTTCTGTCCTCATATTCATACTCACACCAGGATCTCAAGCAATTGTTCACACAGGTATGTATGCTTCCACTATGTGTTTTATGTATGCAATTTGGTATCTTTTCTATCTCAGCTGTAGGCATTTTGCTCAGGAAACACCTTCTGAATATAAATATGTGATGTTATAGGAGAGAAAGGTTATGAAGAGATATAACTATTCCTGAATTGGTCAATCTTGGCTGTGTGATATGGCACAAGTCATTAAGCTTGGTTTACCTTTCATTTTCTCAAAGACACATTGTAACACAGCATTATATACTTCAAAGTTTCTAAAAGACTTGATTTAAATGTTCTAACCACACAAAAATGTGATAATTCAGTTCTGTGGTACAAGTATTAGCTATTACTATGGTGGTGATCATACTGCAATATATAAATGAATCAAATCAACAACTTGCACACATTAAATTTACACAATCTGTTAATTTTATCTCAATAAAAAATACAAAAAAAAACTTGAAAGCAAAATAAGTTAACACATCAGAATATGCCATACTTGGATTCCTCTCAAGGGTATATATTTCGGCTGAGAGGAATACGCCTTCCTGCCTCACCAGGGCCTTCTTCCAGTTCAGTTGCCAACATTCATATGTCTCTTTATGACTTGTGCTGTTACATGTTCTTACCTGAACTGTGCTATGGCTTATCAGTCAGCTCATTGCCATGTGATAATTGAAAATAGCTCTTTCTTTTAGAAGGCCTCAATACTCAAGCTCAAAATAGAACCCGATACAAGATTTCTGTAAATCATGTAATAACAATTTCTCGGAATTTTTCTTCATGTTTGTTTTGTTTCAAATGTCTTACAAATGCTTGATCTTTAAGAAATTTTACCTCCTTTACACTACATAAAACTTATTGAAAATATGTTTGCTGTATTTCTTACTATAAAATATTTCCCTTGGAGTAAAGTAATGAAAAACCACAATAAGAACATGTAGGAGTATTTCACATTTTACTTTTAGCAAAACTTATTATGGTTGGAAAAAAATGGACTCAATAAAATACATTAGATTAATTAACATAACATTCATATAATTCTATTGGTAAATCAAACAGTTCAAAATTATATTTGTTAAACATAGGGTGGGTAGAGAAATTTTGATATGAAAACAGTTTTGTAAGTGAAAAGAATTGTAACTTCAACTTGACAATATCTATTATTTTTGAGTGCCCCTATCTGTATTTCTAATTTTAAATAGCTTTAGACTTAAAAGACATGACTAACTCACATTTTGACTTTTAAATTGAAACTTTTATATTGAAAATGCAAATTTATGTGTTTTAATTCTTATCTTATTTTAGCACAGAACAAATTTAGTAGACAATTCTTTCATCTTGGCCGAAAAAATAAAGGACATTTATATCCCGTACTATCTACTTCTTTTGAGGCAGAAAATTCAGTTGTGAAAGAGTAGTTACCTGATAAACTTATGAACAAAACCCTGATATTAATGAGATATAACAAAGTTGCTATTATTTTGCATGATTTTTTTCTGTTAGAAAACAATACATGAGGTCATAACTATGTTACTATAACTATTAGTTATCCAATCATTTATTTTATACATTTTTAGTACACTTCTCTTATCATAGTGAGAGCAATGATTATCCTGGTTTATCAGGGCCAATTGGGGAATCCAACAAAAGATTGGTAAAAGTAGAAAATTATCTCTATAGAATTTTTTTGTTCTCATCACTCTTTTATTTAATATGTAAGTTTTAACCCTCTCCTTTACTAGATATAATAAATATTGAGTTAGCACCACTGATCTTAATGAGTTTTAAATTTCAGTAAGGGAAAAGACTGATTAAAAATAATAATAAAGTTGTTAGGATAAGATACTACAAAAATTGTAACTTCAAGTTGGTAATGTCTATTTTGGGGATGTACATAACTGCATTTCTAATTTTAACTATCTTTATTGTAACTGAAGGAAAAGTGGTTAGGAGCACCCTCAGAGGTGATAACACTTAGCCCATTTTGTCTGAAGAGTAGTTTGTATTATCTGCCATATTGGGGGTTGGAGAGACAGAAGACTATGCTATGGAGAGAACACAATGCGACTGAAAGACATGGGGACCAGAAACAGCACAGATAGTTAGGAACAGGAGTGAGAGTTGGAGATATCTGTATTTGTTGTGCAATAGGGTAGAGTGCGAGTTATAGTAAAGTAAGATATGACTGGAGATAGCTCAATTCAGGACCACCCATTACTAGGTACTACACTGTAATGAAGATTTTAAAAGGTTTTAAGCAGAAAAATAATTGACCACATTTATATTTTGGAAGTTTATTCTAATAATACTGGGAAGAATAGATTGAAATCTTGGACTTAAGACAAGAAGCGCCAAACATTGAATTTTGAAATGAATTAGGTGTGGGTGATTAGAAGGTGATTAGAAGTGTCCAGATTTCTGGGTGACTGAATATATAATGATGTATGTTCATTGAGATGTTGAATAAAAGAAGCAGCGCCATTTTGAATGAAAATATAACCATATTGATTTCCATCATTTTGAGCTTGAGATACCTATAACATGTAATTAGAGATGCCAGCAATGGTTAACAATATGGAAGTAATTGCTTTATAGCTGACAGAGTCACAGGTATACATTATGTCAGGGAGAGTGTATAGAATGAAAATAGAAAGGTGACTGGTATTTAAACCCATGTTTAAGAACTTATATAAATTATTTTATGCATCTGGAGTATTTTAATATTCTTATTTAAATAAACACAATTTCTAACTTAGGATTGAAATTTTCAGAATGACAAAGTATACTTGCTATATGCTTCCTTTTACAATATGCCAGGCCATAAGGTGACCATATGATAAGTATAGTACAGACGATTGTCAGTTATTCAGAAACAAGACATTTTTTTTGTACTTAAAAGCAGAAATCAGGACATTCAGGTTAAGCTAATTTGAATATTCACATTCATCTAAATAGCATATAGACATAATTTTAATATGTTTCCATTTAGAGAATCAAATAAACAAAACTGTACTTAAGATTATATTTGCCAGATTATATATATTTAAATATGATACTTTCTTCTGGAAAACAAATCATATTTTACATTTTTTTAAATAGTCTCATATACTGTGACCAATAGACTATCACCACACCCCCATGAGAGAGGTAGGGTATATATTTCTATTTTATAGAACAGAAACTGAAATATTAAGAGGTTAACTGATTTGTTCAAGATTACACCTTCAATGAATGACTTCAGTATAGGAATCCCAACTCATAGTCCACTGAGTTTTCTTAAAAATCACTCTGGCCCCCTTTGTTTTATTATTAAAAATCATATTTAAAATGTTTATATGTTCATAATTAGCCCTTATTTGTAATGATTACTGTTATTTTAAAGTTTTGATATAGCAGCACACACATGCATCATGGTGGATTTGATAAAATACATATAAATACATAAGTATGTAATTAGTTAAGCTGAGTGTTAATTTCTGCATTATATGTTTCCATTTGGCCCCCCAGACCTACTCTCTGCCTTTCTCCACCCGCTTTTGTGCCCTGGAAAACTGATCTGTATGACTAACATCAACGGGTTCCCATACCCTTTAACTTCCAGTTGGGTCAGGTCAATCTGAGGCACTGAAACACGATCAAAGGATAGAAGGGTAAAAATATGGGGTCAGTAGTTTGCCTTTGTTCTTACTTCTGCAATTACCTTCAGCTGGTGTGTTTAGTGGCTGCTTACTCAGAGTGGCCTTTTCCACACAATCCTCAGTCTTTCCTTCTCCATTCCAGCCACCTGCCCCTGCCCTCATCTACATAGGAACAGGGGTGGTAACAACTCAGATTTATACTCTAGTCCTTGTGGTTTCCCCACACCCTTCCTGTGCCTTTGCAATTAGCTGCTTTATAAATAAAGTCTCCTCAGGCGATCGTAATTTGAGTGTGGCATCTGTTTGCTGTCAGTGCCATAGATAATCTTTAAATCAAGAATGGTTTTATCATCATTAGTTACATTTTTGAAAGAAAATGTATTCCAGAAATTATCTATTAACAGGTATAAAATACCTTTCTAAAGATTCTTTAAACAATTATTTGGTATATAAATAAATAAAATATGTATTTTCAGTTATTTAAATGACTATTTAAAAATTCCAAATGGTATAAACTCATTCCTCCCTCCCCCCAGAAAAATACAATGTGTAGCAATATCATCTTCTTGGGCTATTGCCTTTCTAAGTCTTTTATGCTTTCAAGTATCATTTGGATCAGGATTAGAAAAACAAATGACTGCTATAAATGCTTAAGTTTGTGTTTGAGATTCATCTATCTACAAACAGTATTATATGGCACAGGTTAAATAAAATAAGCTCTTAATCTGTCAAAAATAAAGTGACAGGCGTCTCGATCACAAGAATGGATCAGTGACAATGGATTATCACAGAGAATGACCTTTTGAGTCAAACAGACCTGTCCTATAACCCTAGTTTCAATACTTAGTAACCAAGTGAACTCAGGCAAGTCATTTAACCTGTGCCACTATTTATAATAAGATAGGTAATAGGACTTCTCTTGCAGTGTTGTTGGGAAGATTAAATAAGAATGAAATGACAGTGACCAGAGGGAGAGGGGAGGGAATTTCAGGGGAAAAGGGGAAGGGTTTGCAGAAACAAGTATAAAGGACACATGGACAAAAACTAAGGGGGTGTGGAAATGGGAGGGAGGTGAGGAGGACTGGGGGGTGGGCTGTGATGGGAGTGAAAGACAGAAACTCTACTTGAAAAACAAAATTAAAAAAAATAGTTAAAAAAAGACTGAAATGAGTAGCAGTGCAATGCATTGGAAAGAGCATAGACTTTGGAGTGAAAACAATTCATATCAAATTATTAGTTGTATCACTTACTTGTTGTGTTTCCTTGGGCTACTTAGTTTCTTTTCAAAGATCCAGTTTACCTATCTGTTAAAAAACATGGGAAAATACCTGGTTTATGACCCATTGTAAGAATTAAACAGACTTATGTATGGTAGAACACGGTTTGAATTCAGGTTGTAGGACTCCAGAACACAAGGAACTTTTGTATCCAAAGCCTTTGTTTAAGGTCCAAGGAGGAAGAATCTCACATTGGTTAAGCACCATTATATAATCTCAGTTTCCATGCTTGCAAAATGTTTATAATAACAGGAACTTGTCCTTTAAATTATTGTGAAAAGTAAATAACACAATGTCTCTAAGGAATTTATGTTAAGGAATATGTTAGTGCCTGACATATTTAGTTACTTCTCAATCAATGTGATATATGTGTAGTGAATAAAGATGATATGCAGAAAATTAAATAATGAGAAACAAGTATTTGTCTTGACTCCAAAGAATGTTATCTTTCTGCAATATCATGCTTCTTCCAAGTAAGTAGAACATGTAGAAAAAACATACATAAGGATGTACGATTAATTGTGAACTTAGAACTAGTAGAAATATTATATTAAACAATGTATTTGGGAAAACATAAGAAGACCCCAAACAATAAACATTTCACATCTAACATTGTATAACTGCACACACACATGTGCACACACACTCAACCAAATTTAGATTTGTTCAGATTTAGATTCCATAAATGAAAAGATTTTTTTCAATTCTCAGTTGAACATTTCTATTTATCCTTGAGTTTCCTCTTGAAAATACTTGCATTTTTCATAGCTTTCTTCCCTGAGAGACACAAATTGGTGGTAAACCTGATGCCTCTGTGGCCAGGTTCTGACTCTATGTGAGATGATTTTCACCACAGAATAAATATAATTCAATTCCTGGATACATGTTTCACCTTATAATTTTTCTTTTAAAAGTGATATATTGAGAAAATTAGAATTGGCTAATCATGAAATAAGCCTCTGAGAGTTCTGAAGTTCAGAGAATACTCACTTAGGTGATACTTAAAGCAACATAAAACAAAAGTAAAAATAAATACCTTTCTAGAGCTGTTTTCACTTACTGGTTACCTCTCCCTTTGCCTCAGCCCTATGAGCAGCTGCTGCTTAGCAGTGTGAGTAACTGAGCTTCGTTAGGCATCTTTACAATTTCAGTCAATCTGCTTTCATTTCTGTGGCTTCTTCAGTATAAGACCCCGTGTATTTTTGCTTATTGAGTTGTTTCCTAGTTAGTCTATATGATTCTTTAAGAATTTTTTTAAAAGTCACTTCTTTCTATTTGTCAAAAGATATGGTTTGAATCCTTGATGATTGAATTTGTAGGTCATGTTTCTGGTTTTAACTGCAACTTCATGATTATATGGATGTAGATATTTGCTATATTCAATACACAGATGTCCTCCAGTTTTGGGTAAATGTCAAATCTCTAAGGGCAGTCTTGAAATGTAAGAAACTGATGATTAGACCCTGAGTTACTTGTATTACTAAGAGAAAGAATGCTGCAATATAATGGGAAAGATAAATAACTGAATGTAAAAACATGTTTTATTGTAAAGGATTTGGAGAGAGAATACTTGACAAAAATAGTACCAGTGCTTTATAATTTTTAACTTAAGATTTTCAAATATACCATATAGCAAACCTAGTCTCCAAACAATCCTGAATAACACTAGCTATGGAAAGCTATAAAATAATACTCTCTTTATTTTAATTGACAAGAATCATACACTTTTCTTTCCCTCCTTAAAAAAAACAAAACCAAATAAAACAAAGCAACAACAACAACAGAAACCTTAAGAGAAATTGCACAGATGCTTGTCCAGCGATCCAGAGGCCAGTTCACTCTTAAATGTCCAACCACCTGCACTACCAAGTAAAATGTCTGAGAAGTCTTGGAGAAAGTTTGTGTCAGATAAACCTGTGGTCTTAATAAAAACTTGTAAAGTATCATTTAGATTATTTGGTTTTTATGGATGTCATGTCCAACATTAAATACCATAAGTATTGATCTCATATAGAATTAGAAAATGGTTGCGAATGGATAGAAGTAGTAATTAAATCCATTTAACACTTGAAGGCCATAGACTGTATCAATCTCCAGTGCTCTTACCTTTTGTTAAATTGGCTGCATAGCAATGGCTTAATGTGAGCAATGGCTCACATACATTGCACTTATGCTTTTCTATGTGGAGCCTTCTAGAGCTTTGCAAAAGAAAAATGCAGTCATAGCCAAGAAGAAAATGCTAAAGGGAAAAAGAGTGGTAAAGATGTTTTTCCACAGGTAATGTTTCTAATTGAAATTCAACCAATTATATTTACCAGGAAGTTTATGATTTTGTGAAGCTAATATAGACATACTTTTACCTAGAAATGTAAATATTAAAATGCACTTCTGATGGTGCTGAGCATTCTACCCATAAGATATAAATCACTCTGAAATTAACTTAATTAATACTTATCACACTGTAGTAATACTTCCCATAGTATTCTTTAACATGGTCTAGACTATAAATTTTTTGATCAAAACATCTTTATCTATTAAACAACTAACAATAACAGCTGATTTTTATATAGTATATGCTGTGATCTAGACACTGTCCCAGGTGCTTTGCTTATATTAACTCAATATTCTCATAATGTTTTATTGATGAGGGAATGGAATTCCAAGGAATACACTAAAGGCACACAGCTTCTCCATGGTTAGAACCCAGCTAGTTCAGCCCTGACATCTCTGCTCTCAGCCTCTGCAAAATGCACTGTCAGCTCCTCAGTAGTTCATTTAGTATTGAACTCAGATAAATAACTCAGTATCTCTTGATTATGTTTACAGAAAATTTTTTTCTGATTCTGGAGAAATAATTTTGGAGTTACAGTATAAAGAAATATCTTTTGCTCTGTTTAGTTTCTGGGAGGAAAAGATATTAATCCTTTCTTCTCTTGAAATTATAGATTTTCCTCTATATGCTTATGAAAATCTCATTCTTGACTGGCAGCTTGTAGAATTGGTTTGTTTTATATAGCAGAGATTATTATATTAATACCATACTTGCTTTCTAATTATTCATCATTCAATTGTGCTTACATTCTATGTGCCTGAAATAAAGTATTCAAAATGCATGAGAGAGCACTTTCTTTAAATACATTTTATGAGAAATCTATTTATAAAACAAGAATGTCTGGCATTGTATTATGAACTCTTTGGTCAGACTGATAGTCACATTTAAATCAAATATAATTATATTACTGATTGGCTATATTAAGTCTCAAGTCGTTTCTATATGTACAGTAGTATAAAGTACATTTTCCCATTGTCATAGACAAGCTATGATGGGTTATACTATCTCGCCTCTCCTCTTTTAAAAAATTCAGCCACAATTGAAATTATTAATTGTATTCTCTGTTAAAATATCTAACATACAGTGAAGCTCTTGAAGCTTAATAGTTTAAAGCTTGGTTTGATTGAATAATATTTTTAAATTCCATACTTGCTCATGACTTTACATATATTAAGAGAAATCTGTTTACTACTCAATGACTTTTGTTTTGTTTGGTCTGGTTTAGGTTTGTTTGTTTTTTTTTTAACAATGGCAGAATTTAAAATGTGAATTCTTTCTCAGTCTAGAAATACTTATGTTAAATGATTTTATGTTTTTATTTATTATTATTAATGCAGAAAATTTGGGAATTATAAAGTTTGCCATATAAAATGTATTATGAAGTGAAATGTATTCAATAAAATTTATTAATGGGATGTCTTCAAAACCTACTTCTAACAGCTTCCTATGAAATATTCATAACCTTTTAAAATAATAAAACACAATTTCAACAAATATTTATTTAGTGCCTACCATGTAACAGCTATTGCTTGGGCACTTTTACTTACAATATCATACTATTCCATTTATATAACTTTTTTGTGCCAATTTTTTTCCAGATCAGAATAACACTTTCAGAGCCTTACCTGTACTGTCAGCAACTGTGACATTTATGTTTTCAGAGGCCCCAATGATCCCCATGTGCAGGTCCAGACGGGATAAGTGTGTCCCCTTTTCCTTCTGGGGGCAGTATTTTATAATAGCAAGGAGGGCAGATTCTGGAGTTCACCAGGCTTTGTTCAAAATCTGCTCCAGCTTTGTTAGTTACCCACTAAACGATTTAGTCTATATGCCCTAGTTCCACATTTGTAAAATAAGGATAAAAGTAGTGGATTAGTCTGTTAAGGCTGCCATAACAAAATATCAGAGGTTGGGTGCTTAAACAATAGATATTTATTTCCTCAAAGTTTGGGAGGCTGGAAGTCCAAGACCAAGGTGCAGTCAGGGTTGGTCTCTGGTAAAACGTATCTCTCCTGACTTGCACATGGCCACCTTCTTGCTGATCCTCACCTGGCCTTTCCTTTGTGCACAGATGCCACAGAGGAAGAAGGAGAAAAATCCTGGTATCCCTTTCTTCTTTAAGGGTACCACCCCATGGGGAAAGCTTCATCTTTATGACCTTATTTAATCTTCATTACCCCTTAAAAATCCTATCTCCAAATACAGTCACATTGGAAGTTAGAGCTACAATATATGAATATCGGGGACGCAATTTGGTCCTTATGAGTAGTCTCTATTCTTAGGGCTCATGTGAGGCTTAAACAAGCTAACCATGTAAAACATTCGGTATAATGTAAGTACTCAATACATTGCAGAGAGTGACATCTTTATTACAGCAGTTAGTTATGGTAATTCAGGTAAACAACAAATCAAATTTTTATGTTAGTCCAGGCTGCTCACACAATGTTTCCCTGTACTCTGCAAATTCAACTTTTTTGCTGTGCTGAAGTTAGTCCCTCACTGTTTTATAAATAACGATGTCATCATTTCTTCTTCTGCATGTGAATTTTTATTTTTTTCACATTGTTATTTTTTCTATTGTCAAATAACAATCTGGACTTAAGTAAGGAGACTTTATTTGAAAACTATTGCAAGAATGGGATAGGGATGATAACAATTAGGTGAAGGGAACTATTGCAGTGAAATTCTCTGACCATGAGATCTGCAAGCATTTCAGGCAGAAAAGGGTTTTCTTTTATAAGGAGGGATAAACAAAATTAGAAAGATCTGGATACTGTTAAGTAGGAGGCATGACCAGATAGTTGGTTAGGGAGTGCTTTTCCTTGCAGTCTGTTGATTTTGGGGGGATCTCTTAAAGAGGGGTTTTATGCTAGCTCAGACTAAGGGGGAGTCAAAGTGTAAGAATCTGGAGGAAGAAGAGATCCAACTAAAGTTTGGTCAAGTCAAGTTAGAGGGTATTTTTTGAGATGGGTCAACAGAATGAGCTCTGTTGCTCTTTTATGAGGCAAAAACATGGGAGTTTGGAGATTTTGTGTCTGGCCTTGTGTGGGGAACCATTTTGCATGTCATGGAAATGTAGCTCAGGCCTCACGTGGAAAACCAGTGGGGTACGAGTGGCACACAGGACCATGCATGCAGATAGGTTTTCCTGTGGTGAATCAGACCTACATTGTACCTAGACTGCTATGAGACTTGCTTTTGCTAAAACTCCCTCACCCTGAATTGAGGCAGCAAGGACTTACTGCAACTTCCTAAAATCCAAGCTAAACCTCCCAAGTATGGAGTGTGACTGGTTCAACCACTTTTCCCCTTGGTCTGCAACATCCTTCTCTCTAAAGTAATTGGCAACATTCTTTCTCTTGTTATCAGTAAAAGATAATCCCCTGCAGTGAACCTGTGTATAGTAAATGAGGACCACCCTCCATGTAATGTACCCAGAGAAGCAATAAAAGCTTGTCCAGGCAGGGACTGAGCTCTCTGGCCCTCTTGCCCTCTCTCTCCCTCTCTCTCTCTCTCTCAGAGAGTGGCCATGCCATCCCTTTTTCTCCACAGGACTTCTGTCATCCGTGTGTATTTGTTCACGAGCAGCCACAACATATATGGGTCCTGCTGGCCAGGATTCACCACAGCCTTGTCTTAGATAAACAGAAAGGTATCTGTGACTATCATCTAAGTCATATGGAGATGGTGGTTCTTTGAAGTAAACTGTTTCCCAGAAAAGAAGATGGTGGGAGTTTTCTTAACTGAAGTAATAATAAGCAAGTAAAATTTATATTTTCACTGGGAGCATTTTCTCCTTTCTCTTCAACTCTTAAAATAATTTTTTAAAAATGGTTGCCTCCTTTTTGGGCCTTCTAAAAATAAAAAATAATTAAGGTGGCTGGCCAAGATGGAGGCATAGGTAGAAACCCTTCATTCCTCACACAACCAAAAGAAGGATAACAACCAATTTAAAAACAAAGGATAACCAGAAAAGTCAGATATTCAAACTGCATGGAAGTCTGACAACCAAGGAATTACGAAACATTCATCCACACTGGTAGGAGGGGCAGAGACATGCAGGTGGGGCAGAGAGGAGATGCAGCAAGGCAGCAGCTGGTGGACCCCATGGGTGAGGAGGCTGCTGGTAGGCCGTTGGTTCATCATTCACATGCTGATAGCTGGGAAGAATAATTGGGGAGTGAGACATACCGCGGAACCCAGGGTTTCAACAAGGGAAACTAAAGACTCAAAACCTCAGGCTGTAAAAATCTGTGGGGGTTGTGGCAGCAGGAGAAACTCCCAGTCTCACAGGAGAGTCTGTTGGAGAGGCCCATGTAGTCCTAGAACATACACAAACTCACAAACTTGCAAATCAGCACCTGAAAAGGCACAATCTGCTTGTGGGAAATGAGGGAAGTGATGGAAAGTGGGATGAGAGCAGAGTGAGGAGCATTGTTTCCTCTCTCACCCCTTGCCCACAGACAGTGCCACAATGCAGCAAAGACGGTTGCTGCACCCTGGCAAGTACCTAAGGCTCCACCCCTTACCACATAACAGGTGTGCCTAGTCACAGAAATATGGTCCAAATGAAAGAACAGATCGAAATTCCGGAAAAAGATGAGACAGGCAACCTGTCTGATGAAGAGTTCAAAACACTGGTAATCAGGATGCTCACAGAAATGATTGAGCTCAGTGGCAAACAGAAGGCTATACAAAAGGAAATAAAAGAAAATATATAGGGAACCAACAGTGAAGGAAAGGAAATCAGAACTCAAATCAACCGTTTGAAACAAAAGGAAGAAATAACCATCCAACTGGAACAAAATGAAACTAGGATTCAAAAACATGAGGAAAGAAACTAGGATTCAAAAACATGAGGAAAGGTTTAGAAAACTCTGGGACAACTTTAAATGTTCCAATATCTGAATCATGGGGGTGCCAGAAGGAAAGCGGGAAGAATACGAAATTGAAAACTTATTTGAACAAATAATGAAGGAAAACTTCCCATTCTGCTGAAGGAAATAGACTTCCAGGAAGTCCAGAAAGCTTGGAGTCCCAAAGAAATTGGACCCAAGGAGGAACACACCAAGACACATCATCATTAAGTCACCCAATATTAAAGATAGGGAGAATTTTAAAATCAGTAAGAGAAAAGAAGACACCTACAAAGAAGTTCCCATAAGACTGTAAGCTAATTTCTCAAAAGAAACCTTACAGGCAAAAAGAGCTGCAGAGAAGGGCTGGAAAGAGGTATTGGGAGTCATGAAAGGTAAGGACCTACATCCAAGATTATCCAGCAAAGCTATCATTCAGAATGGAAGGGCAAATAAAGTGCTTCCCAGATATGGTAAAGTTAAAGAAGTCCATCATCACCAAGCCCTTATTATATGAAATGTTAAAGGGACTTATCTAAGAAATAGAAGAAGATCAAAAACTGTGAACAGTAAAATCACAACAACAAACTCACAACTATCAACAACTGAACCTGAAAAAACAAAAACAAAACTACGCAAACAACTAGAACAGGAACAGAATCACAGAAATGGAG
Source organism: Trachops cirrhosus (assembly GCA_028533065.1). Lineage (NCBI taxonomy): Eukaryota > Metazoa > Chordata > Mammalia > Chiroptera > Phyllostomidae > Trachops > Trachops cirrhosus. The sequence continues at coordinate 112,601,392 of CM052538.1, forward strand.
ATCACATTGAAGGTTATCAGTGGGGAGGGGAGTGGGAGAATGGAGGGGAAAGGTACAGGGAATAAGAAGCATAAATGGCAGGCACAAAATAGACAGGGTGAGGTTAAAAATAGTATAAAAATGGAGAAGCTGAAGAACTTATATGTACAGCCCATGGACATGAAATAAGGTGGAGGGGAATGCTGGAAGGTGGTAGGATGAAGGAGGAGGGGAATAAAGGGGATAAAATAATAGGGTTAACTGTAATAGGATAATCAATAAAATATATTAAAAATAAAAAAATAATTAAAAACCATCTATTCTAAATTTTATAATCCAAGCTTCAGTTTGATTTATGGATAGTTAAAATTGTGAGTTGCCAATTTTTCTTGTTTCATGAATTCTCAATTGGATTATAGGTCTCTTGGGAAAATGTTTGAATTCTTTAAGCTCTTTATGCTCCTCACATGGTAGGAGAACATAATGGATTTCAGTTGGACCCAATGAATGGTGATGGCTCATGTGGTCACCTTTCCTTTCCCTGTCAGTGTGTGGGTTTTAGAGTCAGATATCCAGGTGTGAGGGTCCATCCCAGAACTTCCTAGCTAAGTGGTTTTAGATAAGTTAACCATTTTGTTCTAGAGTTTCCTCATCCATAAAATAGTGAAAGGTAATTACTACCTCATAGGTTGTTATATGGATTAAAGTGTTTAGAATATTATCTGTAATATTGTAAGTACTCAATAGTTTTTAGCTATTATTATTATTAATTAGCTTTTAGAATGTTGTAATGACTGAATTTGAAGATAGAATGATGTAACTGTACTGATTACCAGATGATGCATGGAGTTGTTGTCTTTTTATTGTATAAAATTAAAATAACAGGACTCTGTTGTGTAAGACAAATAGATTAGTCCTACTAACACTGAACAATCTGCCTTCTTTTTGAAGTTATGGATATTCTCATTCTTTCCTGTCTATAATTTATCATATAATAGAACAATATTACATGATATGATAAACCCTAATATAATCATAACCATTATTGCTGAGCTCAGATCACAGAGCTGGCTCTCTGGATCCTCAAGCTGTTAGTCTAGTCTTCAGTCTTCAGAGATTCACTTGACCATTTATCTACTTAAAAACTTCACACTAACTGTTTTTGTTTCTTGTCACTCCATCACTTAAGCAGTTGATGAATTTCATCTGGTGTATTTTATTGCACTGGTTTCTTGACAAGGATCACCAAGTGCATTTCATTCTGATATTTTTTGATATATTTCATATAGGAAGGAATACACACACACACACATTTATATCAGCACCAATAACACCCCTTTTTATTACAAAATATTTTATTATAAAATCATAAGCATGTAATCCTGTAACATAATAATATCACACTCAAGCACACCATATGACATTTTAGGTGAAATATTCTAATTAAAACTATAAATTATTATGCCAATATCCCATACTCAAGCAGATATTCCATCTGCTGGACCCTGTATATACATATAGGTGTGTGTGTGGTCTCTGGACTCCTTCTAAAATTAATAAATGATACAGTAGTTCTACAAAGTAGAAAGAATAAGGCAGAATTAAAAAATAACATAAGACAGAGGATAAGTGATCAGTAATGTCCGACAAAGATCATTGAAACTACCCTCCAAAGCACAGAGGGACTAATAAACCTGCTCTTGTACCTACTGGGTTAAAAAAAAATAAAAATGAAAAACTAAAAATCTAAAACACAAAAACAAGCAAGCAAACAAAAAGAGACATTTCGCAAAACTCAATTTTATTTCTAAATGTTTTACATTTTTCTGTTTACTTTAAAAGTCCTTTCAGAAATTCCTTATCATTAAAAGCAAATCAGGGGTGAAGATGGCAGCCAAGTAAATGGAAGCTGAACCTACTTGCTTATGCTCCCAGCATGGATTTCTGGCTGATTTTCCAACAACTGACCAGAACAATCAACAGAGTCTCAGCTGATAGGAATTTTTTAAGCCAAGGAGTACAGAGGATGCTTTGCTCCATCCAGTAAGAGATTTTACAATTTGAGGGGGAAATGCCCTGTGTGAGGTGTCTGCAGCAGAGGAGAGATCAAACAAAAAACACAGCTTAGTGGCTCCCACCTCTCCCAGAATGGGGGCCCTGGTCCTGCTAAGGGAAACCCCCAACACTAATTGAGAGAGACTTGGAAGGATTTACAAACTCTGGGAGATTCAGGCTGCACGCACAGTGAGCAACATGTCCATATCTGCAGCACCAACTGGGAGAGTTCCAGAGAGGAACTCTATCTTCTAAAATTGTTGAGGAACTGGCAGGCTGTGGACAGCCCTGATTGAGAGAGACTTTTTGTTTTTTGGGGAGGTGGAGTATGCAGAGAACAGGCCAAGGGCTTAATGCAGCAGTGTGGGTGCCACCTAGAAAAATTTTTAAAAGGAGAGCTAAGGCAGGGCTGGGCAGGGGCCCTGTGTTTATGCGTACAGTGGCCCTGCCAACAAAGAAACCAGAGTAAAAGCCCAATTCAGTTCCACTGAGCCTGGCTACACAGGGAAAACAGAAAGTGGCACACTGAAGGGACTATGGGACCTGACACAGCATGGTGCTGGTGAGCAGAGGGCTGAACAGAACGAACAGATTGGGTCTCAGTCTCCTGCAAGAGTGACAGACTGGGAACTGGATGACCAGGAGCTGCATGTCTGAGAATCATTTGTAGCCAGGCAGGTCCACTCACAGGAAGGCACGCCCAACCCTGATTTGTGGGATTGCAGGCTCTGCAGATCAGTGGGACCAGGCTCAGGAGCTCACTGCTTGGTGCTTATCTGCAGGGGAAAGGAGGAGAAGCTCTAAAAGGGCCCTTTCTGAACTTCTATCAGATTCTATGAGTTCTGCTGGTCCCTCAGGCCACGATCCACTGAAAACAGCTGAGCAGAGTGATTACAGGCAGTTGCAACAAGAGGTATTCAGGGCCCTGCCCAGCCTTGGCTCTTATACAGAGCTGGTATCAGCACCAAATAGGAAAGAGCTGACCATTTTACACAGATTGGCTCCTCACAGGAAATGGATAGCTAATTCATTAGAAACTATGTATTATTGGAAATAATCTGGAAGAGACAAAGACATGTGGTGGGTGGGCAGGGGAAGCAGGAAAACACTCCCACTATCTTTTCTGAAGATTGAACAGCACCTAAGAGGGATGACCAGGGATTCTACCCACCCAGTCACACCAGAGATCCCCTCTGGAGGCAGGTGGAGGTGGTACTGGCAGTGCTGTTGGACATTAGATAAACCAGTCTTGGGCCTTGTGCTGATAGAAGATTAGCAGGGCAGAAGAGTGGGGACTAGTCAACATGGGAACTAGAAGACAGCCACCAACTGTGGATTGCTTGTAGCCTTGAACATGCTGACTAGGGCTAGACTAGGACACTATCTGACATTGTCAGGGTTGGATCCAGAAAGAAAAGACAGTGGCAAACACTAGACTCTGCTGAGATGAATTCCACTGTGGTCTTCTTCATTATTTCCATTATTTTTTCACATGCATAGCTTTTTAACATTAGTTTCTTTAAGTTTGTTCCTATTATTTCACTAGATTTTTTTATTTTACTTTTATTTCAAATATATTTTACTCCTCCTTTCTCTTACTCCATTTGCCTTCTTCCTTCCTCTTCTTATTTTTGTTTTTAATTTTTCTCCCTTTCCACACTTTGTTTTTATTCAACATTCTCACTATTTCTCCTCCCTCCAGCCTACAAAACCATTTTTCTTGCCATTAGTCATCTCACATTCTTTTTTTCTTTCTTATAATATCCTTATTCTCCCTCCTTTACTAATCTCTGCTTGTTTGTTGATATGGTGGTTGCTGTTGCATTTCTTCAATTTTACTCCTAAATGTTCACTATTTTTGTATTTCAAATCTCAATTTTACTATTCTCCTCCCCTACTCCATTTTACCTCCCTCCCAGCTTCTTGATTCATTTTAAATTTTATTTTTTCCTTCTCTTAGCCTGGTTTTTATACTGTATTCTTATTATTCCTTCTCCCTCTATCCTCACAATATCACATTTCTTTCCTTTAGAGATGTCATAATCTTTTTTTCTTTATTTTACTTCTTATTCTCTTTCCACCTCTGTTAATCTCACTTATTTGTCATTGATATTGCTGTGGTGGTTATTTTTCTTCAATTTTGTTCCTATTTTTCACTATTTAAAAATTTTTTTAAAGATTTTATTTATTTATTTTTAGAGAGAGGGGAATGGAAGGAGAAAGAGAGGGAGAGAAACATCAATGTGTGGTTGCCTTTTATGCTCCCCCAACTGGGGACCTGGCCCACAACCCAGGCATGTGCTCTGAATGGGAATTGAACCAGTGACCCTTTCGTTCACAGGCCCACAGTCAATCCACAGAGATACACCAGCCAGGGATAAAAAAAAAAACACTTTAAACCTTATTATACTCTTCTCTTTTCTTATTCCGCTTTGCCTTCTTCCTTCCTTTTTTTATCTATGATATAAATTTTCTTTTCTTTCTTTGCCTTGTTTCTGTTTACTACTTTTATTATTTCTCCTCCTCTACCCTCTCAAAATCATCTCTCTTTCTGTTAGTCATCTCATATGCATTTTCCTTTCTTATAATAGTCTTAATCTCTTTTCACATTTGTTAACATTTGTTCATGTGTTGCTTATAGTGTGGTTGTAGTTGGGGCTATTTTTTGTTTCCTGGGTTGTTTAGTTTTATTCTGGCAGCACCTGTTTAACAGCATACACGACATGGTGGGTGTTGTGATTCTAAGTCATCCTGCCAGAGTGAAGAACACAACAAAGAATGATCCAACAACAACCTAAACCCAATTGCAACAAGAGAGCCTACATAAATGCCATAAAGGGCATCTCAAGTTCAGGAGATCAAGGAGACTGTACCACTGAGTCCCACAGGACTCCTACCACAGAAGGCCAACTCAACAAAGATAGAGATAAAAGCAGATCAATCTAATAAGCAAAAATGGACAAAAAGAGTTTCCTAAAATGGGGAGAATAAGAGACAATCCCCAATAAAAGGAAAGGACAAGACCCCAGAAAGAGTGCTAAATGAAATAACAGCAAGCAATCTATCAGACCAAGTTCAAAATCATGGTCATAAGGATGTTCAAGGAACTCAGTGAGAAGTATATGGGACACTATTGGAGCTATAAGGAACTTAGTGGGAACTATGTAAGCATCAAAAAGGTCATAGAAACTATGAATAAGAGCTAGGAGGAAATAAAGAATACAATATCTTAAGTGAAGAATACAATGAAAGGAATTAAAATCAGGCTGGGTGAAGAGAGGATCAAGTAAGTGAGTAGGAAGATAAGGTAGAAAAAAAAATAGTCAGAGCAACAAAGTTAAAAAAGACTCAAAAGAACAAAGATAGTTTAGGGGAGCTACAGGACAACATGAAACATAATAATGTTCATATGAAAGGAATAACAGAAGGTGAAGAAAAGAGCAAGGAACAGAAAACCTTTTTGAAAAAGTAGTGACAGAAAATTTCCCTAACTTGGTGAGGGAGAAAGTCACACAAGTTCAGGAAGCACAGAGTCCAAATCAAGATGAAACCAAAGAGGCCTACTCCAAGACACACCATAATTAAAAAAGGCAAATTTAAAGGCAAAGAGAGAATCTTGAAGACAGAAAGGAAGAAATAGCTAGTAACATACTACAAAGCTCCAATAAGGCTGTCAGCTGATTTTTCAACAGAAACACCAAAGCCATAAGGGAATAGCATGAAATATTCTAAACAATGAAAAGGAAAGATCTGAAACCAAGATTACTCTATTCAGCAAGTCTCTCATTTTAAATGGAAGGTGAAATAAAGAGCTTCCCAACCCCCCGCCCCTCAAAAAGACCAAAAGATTACATCCCCATCAAACCAGGATTGCAAGAGATGTGAAAGGGACTGATTTAGAGATGAAGAAAGAGAGAGAGAGAGAGAGAGAGAGAGAGAGAGAGAGAGAGAGAGAGAGAGAGAGAGAAAGACTGGTACAAAAGGAAAAAAAATGTCAATGAATAAGTACCTATCAGTAATAAACTTAAATGTAAATGGATTAAATGTTCCAATCAAAAGACATAGGATAGCTGAATGATCAGAAAACATAATCTCCATATATTTTGTCTCTAAGAGAACTACGTCAGACAAAAGTCTACACAGGCTGAAAGTGAAGGGATGGGAAAATATCCCAATCAAATGGACATTAAAGTAAAAGCTGGGGTAGCAACACTTATAATAAGACCAAATAGACTTCAATGCAAAGGCCACAACCTCAGACAAAGAAGGTCAATATATAACACTTAACAGAGTAGTCTAATAAGAGGATATACTTGTAAACTTATATGCACCCAACATAGGAGCAACTAAATATTTAAGGAAAATCTTTGCAGACCTCAAGAAAGAGATCAACAACAATACAGTCATTGTAGTGGATTTTAACACTTTATAGTCAACAATGGAGAGATTTTCCAAGCAAATTATCAAGAAGGATATTGTGATAATTTATACTTAATTGATGTTTACCGAACATTTCACTTCCCAAAAGCAAAATATACATTCTTTACAAACACACATGGAACATTTTCAATGACAGACCACATGGTAGGATGCAAAACAAGTCTCATCAACAACAAACAAACAAAGCCCAGAGACAGTAGAAGGAAGGAAATAACTAAGATCAGAGCAAAATTAAATGACATAGAGACTGAAAAAACAATTTAATGGATTAATGAATCCATGAGCTTGTTCTTTGGAAAGACAAACAAAATCAACATACTTTTAATTAGACTCATCAAGAAAAAAAGAGAGAGGATCCAAATAAATAAAATCAAAATGAAAGAGGAGATGTAACAACTGATGCCACAGAAATACAAAGGATTGTAAAAAACTACTATGAACAACTATATGCCAAGAAAGTAGACAACCTGTGTGAAATGGATAAATTCCTAGGAATAGAGCATCTTACAAAACTGAATGAAGAAGAAGCAAAAAGCCTGAATAGACTGATAACAACTAGTGAAATTGAAGCAGTAATCAAAACAACTCCTGGCACACAAAAGCCCTGGAATGAATGGCTTCACAGGTGAATTTTACCAAATATTCAAAGAAAAACTAACTCCTATCCTCAAAATAATCTAAAAACTCAAGAAAAAGGAAGGCTTCAAAACTCTTTTTATGAAACCAGTATTATCCTAATTCCAAAATCAGGTAAAGGCTCAACAAAAAAAGAAAACTACAGGCCAGTATCTCTGATGATCAGAGATGCTAAAATCCTGAACAAAATATTGGCAATCCAGATCCAGCAATACATTAGAAACATCATACAAAAGCATCAAGTGGGTTTCATCTCAGGGATGCAAGGAAGGTACAATATTTGCAAATCAATAAATAAACACATAAACAAATGAAGAACAAAAATCGCATGATAACATCAATAGATGCTGAAAAAGCATTTGTTAAAATCTAGTACCCATTTAAAATAAAACACTTAGCAAAATGGGAATAGAGGGAGCATACCTCAACATAATAAAGGCCAAATACAAGAAACCTACTACCAACATCATACTTAATGGGCAAAAACTAAAATCTTTTCCTTTAAGATCAAGAACAACACAAGGAATTCCATTTTTACCACTCTTATTCAACATAGTATTAGAAGTTCTAGTCACAGCCACCAGACAAGAAAAAAGAAATAAAAGGTATTCAAATTGGAAAAGAGGAAGTAAAATTTTATTATTCACAGATAACATGATAGTGTACACAGGAAGTCTGATAATCTCCAACAAAAAACTCATTGCCGTGATAAGTAAATTTGGCAAACTAGTGGGATAGAAAGTCAATATTCAGAAATCAATGGTATTTGTACACCAACAATGAATTATCAGAAAGAGACAAAGGAAAAATCCCATTTATTGTAGCAGCAAGAAAAATAAAGTATCTAGAAATAAATTTAACCAGGGAGGTAAAAACCTATACCTAGAAAAGTATAGAACACTAAAGAAAGGAATTGAGAAAGATACAAAATAAATGGAAGCATATGCTCTGTTCATAGATTGGAAGCATTAACATCATTAAATGTCCATACTACCTAAAGCAATCTATAGATTCAATGCAATCCTTATTAAAATACCAATGGCATATTTTACAGAACTAGAACAAATATTCCAAAAATTTATATGGAACCCGAAATGACCCCAAAGAACCTCAACAATGTTGAGAAAAAAGAATAAAGTTTGAGGGATCACAATACATGATATCAAACTATATTACAAGTCCATTATAATCAAAACACTCTGGTAGTGGCATAATAACAAACAGATAGAACAATGGAACAGAATAAAGAGCCCAGAAATAAACCCATATCTCTATGGTCAATTAATATTTGACAAAGTAGTATTGAATATATGATGGAGTAAAAATAGTCCTTCAGTAAATGGTACTGGGAGAACTGTACTGGTACATGAAAAAAAATGAAACTAGACCTCCAGCTACACCATACACCAGAATGAACTCAAAATTGATAAGAGACTTAAATGTAAGTCGGGGTACCATAAAATCTGTAGAGAAAAATAAGGGCAGTAACATGTCAGATATTATTTTGCTGATATATATTTCATAGCAATATTTTGCTGATATATCTTCTATGGCAGGAGAGCTAAAGGAAAAAATAAACAAATGGGACTCCATTAAATCAAATAGCTTCTGCAGCACTAAAGAAAGCCCCATCAAAATGAAAAGGGAACTGACCATATGGGAAAACATAATTGCCAATGATACATCGAACAAGGGTTTATCCCCCCAAATACATAATTACCTCATACAACTTAATACCAGGAAGACAAACAACCCGATTAAGAAAATGGGTAAAGGACCTGAATAGACACTTCTCCAAGGAGGACTTACAGATGACCCATAGACATATGAAAGGATGCCAGACGTTACCAGTGGTCAGAGAGATGCAAATTAAAACCACAATGAGATATCACCTCACATTTGTCAGAATGGCCATCATTAACAAATCAGCAAACAAGAGCTGGCAAGGATGAGGAGAAAAGGGAACCCTAGTGCACTGTTGGTGGGAATGCAGACTGATGCAGACACTTTGGAAAATACTATGAAATTTCCTCAAAAAACTAAAAATGAAACTGTCTTTTGACAGTGCCTGTCAGTAAATGAGTGGTCAAAAAATAGTGGTACATTTATGGAATGGAATATTATGCAGCAAGAACTTCTTCTGCAACAGCATGGATGGAACTAGAGAATATTATGCTACGTGCAATAAGTCAGGTGGTGAAAAACAAATACCATATGATCTCACCTATAAGAGGAATCTAATGAGCAAAATACACTAATGAGCAAAATAGAACCAGAGGCACGGAAACATGGAACAGACTGACAGCAGCCTAAAGGGAAGGGGAAAGGGATAAAGGTGGAAAGAAGGACAAGTGACTAGTCAAAGTACATGTGTGGAGTAAAAATAACCCTTCAGTAAATAGCCCTTCAGTCATGGATATGGACAATGGTGTGGGGATTGACTATGAAAGCAGGAGGTAGGCTGGGCAGAGGTGGGCAAAGGGATGAAAATTAGGACAACTGTAATAGATAAATAATTAAAAAATTAAAAAAACTAATCAACATGACTTTTCTCCAAGTTTTATTTTAGAATCTCAGATTAACAGAAATAGCAAGAGAATGCCAGTTTTGTATAATTTTGTTTATTTTACTTATTTTTCTGATTATTTCCCAAAGAATTTCCCCAAGTATTTTCACCATCTTATCTATCAAGCTTGCTGTATGTAGACTATCTATTTGAGAAGCCCTAAAGATTAATATTGATACTTCACATTGAAATAGTTCCTTATTGTTCAAAAGATGCTTTTGTATATGGTGTTATTTATTTCTAGCAGTAATCCATTGATATCAATAGCCTAGGTTTATTATTCCCATTTATAGAATCAGAGAGTTATATTATTGGGTTCCTAATAATTTACAGTACAAGAGCTGAGTGAATATTCAGATATGAATGCATAAAAGGATCCAGGTTTACATGTATTTTTATTAAAAAGAAGGAAAAGTAGTTATATATTTAATTTATTTCCCCTCCCTCTACAGATCCATTGGACTGCATCTCTTATTTTCCAGATGAAGTGCAGACACAGACATTTTATCTTATTTCTCTCTTTTGCACTGCCAGTTAATGGTAAGGTCAAATAATATCTCAACTTTCTGGACTCTCTAAGAAAACTTGAAATTCCATTTTGTAATGTAGGTTGTAGAAATATAAATTATTCAACTCATTTTTTATAAAATACTTCATTCTCTGAAATTGCTCAAATCAGTTTGTGATATAGGTAGATCCTCAATCATGATTGGTACTAAAAAAAATATAAACTTGAACTATGTATATCACTTAAAATTTCACATAGCTCATTACTAAATTTTTTATATTTTATAATGAAGTTTGTGATGAGAATAATAATGGAGAATTCTATTTACAAATATCCAAATTGCCTCCAGTATATTTGAAAAACTCCTATTGAAAATTTCCTTTCAAAAATATATTTCTAACAGCAAATTTTGTTTTTCTTTCTAAGATGTAATTATTCCAAATGAGAAGAGTTTTGCAAGGTTCCTACCATGCTCACAAAACTGTAAATGAACCAGGAAAGGTACCTTATTTTTATCACTCTCTAGGTAAAGGATACAACTCACTTTCACTAGGAAACATTGTGATTCTCAGATATAAACATATGAGGGTCACTCTTGGGCTTCAATTATAGAGATGTCTGACCAGAGTCTTGGTACCCTTTATTTCTCAACCCCAGATAAACAAATTAAAGCGCTTGTATGTGAGTGGTGGAGGAGAGAGGAGAGGAGAGCGAGAGGCAGGGGAAGTTGATACTTGTGCTAAAAGTACAATAATTTAAATATCAGTGTCTATAAGGAGATAAAGTGTATACTATTTTAAATATTATTTCTGATTATGTAGCCAAAACAAGAGTGGTTAATTTAATTTGTTTTTAAGTTTAAGATTAGGATTAGTAGACAAAGCAGTATCATGTCACTTTTTACATAGATGTGCATGCACCTGGGAGGTTTTTTTTTAGTGTGAAGTAATTCCTATGTGCATGTATATCATATAGCATATATTGTTTACTTGTGACTAATCCTTGCTCCCAATCCTGGTTATACACACTTCCCCACCTTCTCCATGTCCATACCAGGTAGCTAAACATGGTTGGGGAAAAAGAAATTACCGTGTCAGCTGGTCTCATTTTAAATAATGACCACTAACCTACACGAGCCCTTAGTATGACCAAGTGAATCTAATAATTTCCTCATTTCCTCTTCTATTGTTGCCTCCTGTAATCCTCTATCACTTCCTCTCTCCTCCTCACTCCCTGTAGGTAATCTTCCTATCAGTTTCATTGAGAAAAAGGGAAGAAAGGAAATGATTTATACACATTACCAATCTACCCATATTCTCTCTCTGCCTTTCCTTCTGTTATTACAGATGAATTGTCCATTCATACTTAAGAACTCCCCTTCATTTGGTTATACCATGTCATCCATACAAGAACAGCATGAGTAATGTGACCCTTTCTCCCCTGCATCATCAAGTTTTTCACTCTGCTTAGTCATTCTTACAATCATACAAATACAATGAAATATAATCCTTGTTAAGGCAAATAAAAACCTTCAGCACATATGTCCCTTGAGAATTCACCAAATCTCTGTTAATTTTAAAGCAAATTTCCAGGATTTGTCTATATTTGCTATTTATAAATTCCTCTCCTCTTATTCTGTATTGAAATTTCCACAATTAAGCTTTTCTTCCCACCATTATTTTGCAATCTGCAAAACATATTTGTCAGAATCACCAATGACTATCAGGTTATTTCTCAGTTTCAATTTATTTGTCCTACTCATCTCATCTTATTGATCTACTAACTTCATCACTTCCTCCTTAACACATGATTGTGCCAGGATTCTCTCTTTATTTTGTTTCTATTTCACTGGCCATTCTTTCTCATTCTCATTTATTGGTTCCTACTCTTTTTCCTGTCTTCTGGATGTCAGTGTGTCTCAGAGTCCAGTTGCTGATACTTGCTTTACACCCTCACTCTCCTGATGATCTCATCACATGGCCTTCAATATCATCAATGCTTCCAAGTCCAAACCTCTAGGCTGAACTTTAGCATTGCATTTTCAGGTAACCACTCAACATCATACGGATGTCTAATACACATTCAAATTCAACATATTCTCAGACAAACTCTTTATTCCACAGTTCTTCCTCATCTTTTCTTCCCAATGACTTCTTCATTTCAGTGGGTTCAGTTCTTTGTAAATACTAACTGATGCTCAGGTAACAACCTTGGGTCCTTCTTGACATTTCCTCTTTTTTTTTTATCACAGTCAAAAATCTGTGGACAAATTCTACAGTTTACATCTTCAAAACATTTATAGAACCTGACCATTTCTACAACATCCACTATGACTATCTTGGTCAAAATTTTATCATTTCTCTCCTTGCTTTTTCTATTTTTGTCTTTGTAGGAGACCATTCTGCATGGCGTGGGCCCAGCTCTCACTCGGAGATGCACAGGACCCATGCCCTTGGATAGGTTCTCCAGTGGGGAATCAGGCCTGCACTGTACCTAGACTGCTATGAGACTTGCTTTTGCTAAAAGTCCTTTGCCCTGAATTGAAGCAGCAAATGTTTACTGCAAAGTAACTTCCTAAAATCCATGCTAAACCTTCCAAAGATGAGTGTAACCGGTTCAACTACTTTTTTCTTTCATTGCAAATATCCTTCTTCTGTGATGTGATTAGTGGCATTGGCTCCTTTGTTTTCTGTAAAAGGTAACCACCTAAAGCCAACCAGGGCATAGTAAATGAGGACCATCATGTAATGTGCCCAGAAAAGAAATAAAGGTTGGTCATGGTAAGGGTCACGGCTTTTGCTCCCCTTGAGAGAATAGCCATGCTGCCCCTTTTCCTCCACAGGACTCTGTAGTTCATGTGAATTTGTCTCGTGTCTCATCCACAATGTGGCAAACCCCACAAACCAGAGTCCACATCAGTCTTAAGTGTATAAAAGTACACCAGTGTGTCCTATTAAGATGTATGTCAGATAATGTCACTTTCATTCTACAAATCTCCTAATAACTTTCCATATCTCTTAAGATTACCTTCTGGAACTTACCTACTCTGTTTCCTATAATCCCCCTCCTCACTCCCTCTGCTCTAAAATGCTGGACTGATTCAACCAATATTTATTAAGCTCCTACAGTGAGGTCAGCACTTTTGAGATACTATGTACAAAGAAGTAAACCACTTCCTTTTCCTCAAACCTAATATACACATTGCCATGAACTTTGCATTTGTTAGTCCTTTCCGGAACATTCTTCCACCATATATTTACTTGGAAGCCTCCTTTCCCTCCTCAGGTTTCAGCTGCAGTTAATACTTCTCACATTGTTTCTTCCTTCCCATCCTGTAGGAGCACACTCTACAACTTTAACCCTTCTTTGGTTCGCTTTATACCATTTATCACTAACTGACATGCTCTACATTTAATTGTTAATTTGGTTATTTTATACATCCACCCATTAGAATATCTAAACTTTTGTGGCAACAATATATAATAGAAAGGAAGAATAAATATGTTATTTTTAAAGCAGGTATATGAATAACACAGATAAAAATAACTCCATATCTATCACAATTTTTTCAATTTAAGTATACATTGTTTTGTTTATATACCACTTTCACAAATATTGAGGCAATAGAATGCTTATTGAGGCAATAGTATGGCTTATTTGGGCTTATTTGTGAACAATAATTATTCATTATCAAAGATGTTTTACTTGGATTCTTAAAAACTGATAACAGAGCAGTACTGAATAAAATCTTCTAATTAGTTGATTATCAAAATATTGTCCAAATTCAAGCACAGTGCACACAGCCAAAATATTGCCTATGCTAATTAAGAATTTAATGCTAGGAGGATCCAAGTGACTCTCCCCTCTGTTAATGGAAAAAAAGCCAACTCAAATTTAGTTGTTGGCTAAGTTCATCACCCCCAAAATATTCCTACATAGTCTAATGCAATCAAAGCTTTTATTTTAATGTATATTTATATTTAGCTTGCTTGTTACATGTTATAAGCATCTCTTAATTTTCAGCCTTTGTTGTTTAACATTGTCATATTTTCTTTAGCAAAACGGAGGTGTAGAAATCATGTTTGGGAAGTAGATTGTTTCTGACACTAACATTTATGAAGCTATTCACTTCATTGGAGATGTGTGACTTATAATTTGATAAACCACGACTAATTCAGGATAGGGCTTTGAAGTTTCAGAACCTAGGCTTCCTTTTAGTTTTGTGACTAAGTAATAGACAGTTAGCTATTGTTTTAGAATATATTTTTAAAATATTTTAAAATGATGAAAATTATATTCAGAACAAAGGTTATGCCAATGTGCTCTAAAATAAAAATGAGTTCTTTAGTGTTTGATGGATAAAAGCACCCAATTTCACATTAAAGATCTTTCGAAACATGTCCTCAGTCTATCTTTCCATTACCCTAGCCCATAACTTATTCTCAAATTGGCTGACTATAATGGATTTTCACAATTTCTCAAATTTTTTATTACTTACATGTTTTCCAGCATGTGTGTGTGCTATTGGTTTTTGCAGTTTCCTATCCTTCATTTCTTTCAGTGCACTCTCACATTTACTTCCTGCATAGAATAGTTACTGATTTTGTTTCCTACTTTCTTTTCCTCTGGATTATTTTACTGTGTATTCCAATAAAATTGTCTTGAAATTTCTCTTTTTATAATAATCACAACCTGGTTTGAAGTAGGTGAACTGAAATAAGATTTTAGCAAGTCTTTCTTGCCCACAAGAGTATGATCCTTGATGGGAAGAGTGAGTTCTCATGCATTTCAAATATCTACTAAAATCCAGCACAGTGATTCTAAATGTGAGGTGATTTGCTTCCTCACAGGGGACTTCTAGCAATGTCTGGTGACATGTTTGTTTACCATGACTTGGTGGGGGTTGGGGGATGAGGCTGGCACCTAGTGAGTAAAGGCTGGTGGTGCTGCTAAACATTGTACATTGCACAGGGCTGCTACCACAAACAAAAAGTTATCTGGCCACAAAATGTTAATAGTGCCAAGGGCTTTGGCATATGACCATATGTGATTTTCACCATATTTCTACTCATATAAGAGTTTATCTAATTTGAGACTTCTGAAGAGTTTTGCTAAATGCCACCATTTCATTTAGGGTTTCTTATGTTATACATTTTAATTACCATCATCATCTACATTTAAATAGGACTTATCAAGAATTAGTATTATAAATTCTCAGCTTTTTTCTTGCTTCCCCACTCTCTTGACAGCTTAAGAGTAAGCAAAAGAATGAAAATTAAGGGGAAAAATCATACCTTTATATTATACTGACCTATATTTAAGAAAAAAAACTTGCAATGTTCTTTTCTGTAACTGTTGGACTTTATGTCTCACCTTGTGGTTTCCATCATAGGAGACAACCTCTAGCTTCACTTGCTCCTTTCAGATCAATGATTTCATCCATTTTAGTTCTTTGAAG
Source organism: Trachops cirrhosus (assembly GCA_028533065.1). Taxonomy (NCBI): domain Eukaryota; kingdom Metazoa; phylum Chordata; class Mammalia; order Chiroptera; family Phyllostomidae; genus Trachops; species Trachops cirrhosus. The sequence continues at coordinate 112,617,034 of CM052538.1, forward strand.
ATTTACCAGACTGCCAGATTAAAAAAATTTTCAATGCAATATAAAAAGATTTTGAAATAAAAATACAGAATTCTTTACCAAGACTACCATAGAAAAATAGATTAGAGCTGAAAGATTGTGGGAAAGAGGACTTAAATTTCTGGCCTAGAAAAGTGAGCAGGAGAAAGAGGGGCAGCAGAAGGCTCTAGTTATTGCTCTCACTTATGCTCTTGCTTCCACAAGCCCCTGCCCACACCTATCATATTATCTCAATTATTTTTTATTCTATGTTATGAGTGTTCTGATCACAGAATTTGTTTCCTCAGATTCTACTCTATTATCTCCTCGGGGCCTGGGTGCATGCTGCTTCTTTTTACTGGGATATCCTTTCTTTTTAAGCTTTTGTTCAGTTGCCAACTCGTACTTATCCTTCAGTATTATGCTTCTCTATTTCCTCTAAGAAGCTTTTCCTGACTGCCCACACCTCCCAAGGGATGTTTAGATGTTCTTTCTATGCACCCCCTCTGTGCTTTTTCCTAACAGAACATGACACACTGAATTACATTCGTTCACTTGTTGATCCCCTCCATGAGGAGAGGGACTGTCTTCTCTTCAGGGCCTAAGTAATTACTTTCTGTGCAAATGGATAAAAGAAACAATAAAGAGAAATAAATAAAGTCAGAGTGTTGCTGCAATCTTTGGAGGTACTGATGATTGAACTTGGGAGATGCCTAAGAAGTTATGACATACTTCTTAGCCTGTGTGAAAGCTAAATATCCAAAGACTGAAAAAATGTCATCGCGTGGCTTTTATTTTCCATGTAATAATACTTCATTTTTTTGTATGACACTAAATTCTTATGTAGAAGAAGTATGGTAAGAACCTTAGTTCCTTGTATACCATTTATCTTAGTGATAGAAGTTAACAAAAGTAAGTGTATTCTATGTATGGTACTAATAGAAAATTTATGTTAAATGTAAGAGTTATAAGAAAATTATATAAGAAGAGAGACAATGAGCAGATTCTCTGTAACTACATCCTTATGAAGGCATTTATATTAATTATAAAAATCTCAGAACTCAAGTATTATCTAGATTTCTTTTTTAACCTACAAAGAAATATAACAAAAACTTCCATGGAAAAACAAGACTTATATTGAATAATTGAAGATACTTGAAAAAGTAGAATGTGGCTGAATAGTACTAAAAATAGGAGCTGTTCACAGGATGGTAAGCAGCAACATTGAAGTGGGTCAGTATTAAACAGGAGAGGTATTTGACTTCTTCATTTAATAGTGCACAATACCTGCAACTAAAACCAAGGAAACATTACTGTACAGTAGGATCTGGATTGTCCTGGTGGTCTGGGCAGAACAGTTTAATTTCGTAAAATAGTTTCTACTCCTCATGTAGATAATGAAAGGGGCTTAAGTGAAGGACTAATCCCTTCCACGGGCATGTTCAGCATCCAGTATTAGAGCTGTTTGTATCAGGCTCAGTGGTAAATTACTAAGGTTAAAATAGGACAAAGCTAACAGCACAGTGTAACTGTGGTAAACCCACGTGTTGTTCCCTGTAGCATAATGACACAACGCCTGCTGGAAGTTCTCAGATCACAGCATCTCCACACAGAGCCTGGGAGCTGAACCCTTGCTGCAACAGTGGTGTTTGAATTCTCAGAGAGGAGTGCAAACCTGCCAAGAGGTCCATCCATCAGGGACGATCATGCACAAATAAAGAGAAGACACCAGCTAAGAAATTAATCCAAGTTTGTATTGGAGGAAAGAAAGGCAGTTGGGAAGACTGAAACACAGAACAAATTACATTTTTATTTTTATTTTTGACACTGAACTGGACCTTACAGTGGTAAAATATAATCATGACAAATGGTGATAACTATAACTACATTTCAGAATTCCAGTGCTTTAGGTAGTCAAATGAGGAACAACCATCTTAGCCTGAGTTATTCTTGAAATAGGCAAAAGAAACAAGGGTTGGGTCATTGGCTTTTGACTACAAGGGGTCTTGGTGGGATGGTTTGAGTCAAAGAATATCAGTAGTTGAAGCAAGAGGACTTTGCCTTCTGAGCAGAGCAGAATGTATCATCCCCTGTTGCATAAGGGAAGAAATGTGGGACATACTGAGTTTAATTCGAAAGTTGCTTTTTTCTAATGGAAAAATATATACTTTCTTATAAGACAAGTGCTATGTTTACTGGCATAAAAGACAATATAAATGTTTAGTCACATCAGGTAAACTTAAGTCTATACTATGGTCTTAAAATTGATGGTGTTTTTCCAGACTTTTCCTAAACTGTAATAGGAAATATTATAGGGTTTTCCAAATTTAAAAAAATAGCCTTGTGAAGGTGAAGTTTATCAAAATAAGAACAAGGGTTTCGACAGCAATATGAAGATGCAGCTTTTTGTGTAACTCAGAAGGAATGCGACATACTTTTAGCCCCGACATGCCATTACTCTAATCCTTTCAACAAGTAAAATCTGTACTAACTGAAAGTCAGTAACTCTTCTTGAATCCATCAGAGCTCTGTGGTTTCAGGACAAACTTTTGTTTGTATCTGGACAGACAGGTGAATATGCAGCGTCACAATCAACATACACTTGCCTAGAGAAAAAAGAAACAGGCAGAATCACTTAAAGAGTTATTTTGACATATTGCTGGAAGCTCAGTGTGAACTAGCATGATAATGAGAATCTCCTGGCAATCATACAGGGTCTCTTGTATTTTCATTGGCTTCTCCTTTAGAAATCCTTCAATGTTCTCATGGTAAGGATCTGACAAAGATACCTTTTGGGTTCTGTCAGGGAAAATGAAAGAGTAATTGTGTTGAAAAATACCCGAGATGTTCTGTAGAATAATGGCCTACTCTCCAGGGAAAATAAAACTTTACCAGAGCCCTATCTCACCTGCAGAAAGGATTCCCCACCCACTTCACCTTTCTTTAGGCTTCCTGCTTCACTTAAGGGGAAATCAATCTACACCACGAGAAAAATACCTGTGAAGGTCAAAGCTAAGACATATAGATGCATGAAAAGATGAGATCTAATCACAAGGTTATAGTAAGGTTCCCCTTCCACACACTATAAAACCACATCAGCAGAGCACCAGTAAAAGGGTGAATTATAGATGAAAGTTGCAAGACAAAGACTTTCTCTAAGAATGAACCCACAGAGAAGCACAAAGTCAGGAATGAAGACAAAAACCAGAGCTCTACAGAATTTAAAGTCTCTGGCCCCTAGAGCTACACCAAACATTAAATACAGTGTAACTTCTAGCCAGGTTAATATAAATTCTCCCATTAATGGTCATTTTACTTCAGTTCTTATCACCCAATGCATCTTTTGTCCAGCAAAAACAAAATTACAGGGCATGCCACAGGAAGGTATTGAAAAGCATGAAAACCAAAATACACAATTTGAAGAGACAAAGCATCAAAGTTAGACTGAGATATGATACAGATGATGAATTGTGAGACAGGGAACTTAAAATAACTAAAATTAATATGTTAAGAGATGTGATGGAAAATCCAGACAATGTAAAATAAATCACGGGTAATGTAAGCAGAAGAAGTAAACTCTATGAAATAATCAAAAGAAAATGCTAGATTTCAGAAACACAGATTCATCAGACTGGACATGACTAAGGAAAGAAACAGTGAGCTTGCAGGTGGGTATAAAGCATCTTTCTGTATTTATATGCAAAGGGATAAAAGAATTAAGAAACACCCAGAATATAGTACACAGGAACTATGTGATAGTTGGAGGAAAGAGACAATGAAGTAGAAGTGTTACTTGAAAATATTAATGGCCAAAAGTGAACACTTAGCAGGATAAATACCAAAAAAGTCTGTGTGTACACATATTAAATGCAAAAAAATACAAAGAGGAAATCTCTAAGAATCTTAGAGATATATATCATCTTCTCAATATAGAAACAATGGTAAGAATTACAGTAGACTTATGATTAGGGGCCATGCAAGCAAGGACAGAGTGGGGTGAAATATCTAAAGTGTTGAAAGAAAAATCTCTCCCCAACATAGGATTATATATCCACTTAAATAATCCTTCAAAAATAAAGGAGAAAAGAGGTAAAGAAATAAGAGCTGCAGGTTCTAACAAAAGACCAGTCCTACAAGGAATGTTCAAGAAAAATTCTTCAGGGAGAAATGACAAAGGTCAGAAATTTTTTTCTATATAAAGAAAGAAAGAATGTCAAAGAAGGAATATATGAAAACAAAATAAAATTGTTTATTTTCTATCTCAGTTGATCTAGTTGATAACTCTTTGTTCAAAGTAAAATAGTAACCTTTTATTGGGTGATTATACATATGGATAAGGGAAATGAATGACAGCAATGTCAAAAAGGATGGGAGTGAGGAATTGGGAGCATTCTGTTATATTAGCCGCACTTTATGTGAAGTACTCTAGCATTATCTGAAGGTAGACTTAGATTAGTTGAAAGATGTATTGGAAACTCCAGTGAAACAACTACGAGATTCTTTAAAATGTAATTAATATAATAATAGATGCAATAAGTGAAATTATATAAAATGCTCAATTAATATCCGAGAAGGCAGAAAAATAAGTGGTAGGGGAAGAGACAAAGAAGCAATGTAATGAATAGAAAACAGTTATAAAAGTTGTAGATATTAATTGCATTGTCAATAAAAACTTAAAATGTGAATTGTCTAAATATACTGGTTAAACAACAAAGATTATCAAAGTCTATAATAAAACAAAATTCAGTTATATGCTATATTTAAGTAATACTTTGACAGGTTAAAAGTAAAAGGAGAGAAAGAGATATAAACCATGCTAAAAATAAACTATAGAAAGCTGAAGAAACAACATTAATTTTGGACACAGCATAATTGAGAACAAGAAAATTTATCAGAAATAGAGGAACTACATACAAAACAATCCTAAATATGAATGTTCCTCACTAGAGAGTGATAAAATACACAAAGCAAAAGCTGACAAACCTGGAAGGAAAAATAGCCAAAGCTACTATTCTAGTTGGAGGCTTCAACAACCCTCTTTCAGAAATTATTAGGTCATCCCTGGCTGATGTGGTGGATTGAGTGCTGGTCTGTGAGCCAAAGGATTGCAGGTTCAGTTCCCAGTCTAGAGCACATGCCTGGGTTGCAGGCCAGGTCCCCAGTAAGGGGTACACAAGATGCAACCATACATTGATGCTTCTCTCCCTCTCTTCCTTCCTTCCCCTCTCTCTAAAAATAAATAAATGAAACTTTAAAAAAAGACTATATAGAATACCTAGCACAATACTAAAGAGGAGCAAATTTGGATGACTCATGCGACCTGTGTTAGTTTTCTCTTGCTGCTTCAAAGAAATTACCACAACTGGGTGGCTAAAAACAGTGTATTTATACTGTCTTAGAGTACTGGCCCCTTAGATTAGTAGTCCCAAATGAGTCTTGCTGGGCTAAGATTGAAGTGTCCACAGAGATGTGTTCCTTTTGAGGGCTCCAGGAGAGAATTCATTTCCCAGCCTTTTCCAGCTTCTAGAGATTCCTGCATTCTTGGATTATGGCTCCTTCCTTGTCCAATGCCAATAATTTTTGGCTAAGTCATTGTACATCCATGACACTTCAGTCTCCCTCTTTCACTTGTAAGGAGCTTGTAATAACATTAGGTACATCCCAATAATACAGAATAATCTCCTCACCTTAAATTCACCTGATTTGTAACTCTTTTCTTTGTTAGGGAATTGTAAATGTCTTTATGATTTTAGCACCTTTATTGAAGTATAATTAATATTTTAAACTTTCACATATTTAATATATATGAATTGATAACTATGGACATATGCATACTCCTGTGATACCATCACCACAAAGTTATAAAGGTAGCTATGGCCTCCAGAAGTTTCCTTGGATCATTTTGTTTGCTTTTTTGTATTGTCTGTTTGTAGTAGAAACATTTAATATGAGATCTTCTCTTCTAACAAGTTTTTATGTATATAATACTGCATTGTTAGCTACAGATACTATGTTATAAAGCAGATCTCTAGAATTTACTCATCTTAGATAATAAGTAACTATATACCCATTGAACAACAATCCCTATCACCTTCTCCCTCAACTATGGTCAACCACTACTGTGGTTGCTCCTGCGCCTATACTTTTGGCTATTTGATACTTCATATATCTCGCCATTAACAGGAACCTAAACAACAAAACAAAGAAACAAGTAAAATATAACAAAAGACACTGAAATAGAGGACAGGTAGTTAGTGACCAGAGGGGAGAGGGGAGGGAATTCCAGGGGAGAAGGGAAGGGTTTACAGGAACAAATATAGAGGACACATGGACAAAACTAGGGGGGTTGGAAATGGGAGGGAGGAGGGGAGGAATGTGAAAAAAAAAGATACCTCATATAAATAGAATTGTATAGTATTTGCCTGTGACTGACTTATTCACTTAGTATGTTTTTCAGGTATATCCAAAATGTCACAAACAATAATCGGCTATTTTTAAGGCTGAATAATATTTTATTGTATGCATACAAGGTCTTCCCAGAAAGTATCCAGCCATATACTATGAAAAATAGAAACATTCATTGAACAAGATACAAGACACAAGGAACATTGTACATAGGACAATGACATTTCAGTCCCCTTCAAAGTAGGCACCTTGGGACCTCACACAGTTCTCCCAATCACCATCAGTTGCCCCATTGTATTTTCCTGAATCTCATCAATGGTCTGAAACTTCTTCCTTTTCAAAGGTGATTTTAGCTTTGGGAGAAGCCAGAAGTCCTGGGTGCCAAATCTGGGCTCAAGCAGGGCTGAGTCACCTAGTTGATTTGATGTTTCTCAAGAAAGCTGCATCAGACATGATATGAGTGGGCAGGTTGTCTTTATGAAGCTAACAATCACCCCATGGCTGTGGCCTTCTGAATCATCCAAATAGTTTCTGTTGAGGAATGCTCAAGTTTAACACAAAATTTGATGCAGATTTGTTGCTCTACTGGCTCAGTAATTTTGAATGGGACAGCCACACAGTACACATGCTCACTCAATGGTGTCTACCACTGACTAGTACAGTGCAGTCATCCTTATTCATGCATCCATATTCCAGTCCACATTTATATCTGCCAGGTTATACTGATGTCATGCAAACTGTTCTCATTATATGAACAATGGCTGGAAATTTTTCTGGACAGACCATGTATACCACATTTTATTTATCCATTGATCTATCAATGAATGTTTGGATTGTTTCAATCTATTGACTATTGTGAATAATGCTGTAAGAATCATGAGAGTACAGATATCTTTTCAAGAGCTGGCTTTCTGTTTTTTTCTTTTTTTTTAATTGCATTATTCCATTACCATTTAGTCCCTTGATATTCCCCTTTCACGATCACCACACTATTGTCCATGTCCATGAGTCCTTTTTCTTTTTTGCTCAATCCCTCCACTCCCCCAAACCTCCCCCTCATTAGCTGTCATTCTGTTCTCTACCTATGAGTCTGCCTCTATTTTCCTTGTTATCAGTTTGTTCAAGTATTTTTCTTTCTCAGACTGGCTTATTCCACTTAGCATAATGTTCTCAGGTCCATCCATGTAACCACAAAGTGTAAAATTTCCTTTTTTTCTACAGCCGAGTAGTATTCCATTGTGTAAATGTCCCATAGTTGATTTATCCACTCATCTACTAATGGACACTTGGGCTGCTTCCATATCCTGGTGATTGTAAATAACACTGCAATGAACATAGGGTTGCTTGTGTTCCTTTGAATTAGTATTTTATGTTCCTTCAGATATATTCCCAGTAGTGGGATTCCTGGGTCAAAAGGCAGATCCATTTTTAATTTGTTGAGTTATCTTCATTCTGTTTTCCATAGTAGCTATACCAGTATGCATTCCCACCAACAGTGCCAAAGAGTTCCCCTTTCTCTACATCCTTGTCAGCTCTTGTTTGTTGATTTAGCGATGATAGCCATTCTGACAGGTGTGAGATTGTGCTCATTGTGGTTTTAATGTGCAATTCTCTGGTGATTAGTGATATTGAGCTTCTTTTTATATGTCTATTTGACATCTCTATGTCCTCTTTGAAGAACTGTCTATTCAGGTGTTTTGTCCATTTTTAATTACACTGATTTTTTTTTCAGTGTTGAATTTTGTGTTTTGTAAATTTTGGATATTAACCCTGTATCAGATGTATTGGTAAATATGTTCTCCCATTCTGTGGGCTGTCTTCTTATTTTGTTGATGATTTCCTTTGCTGTGAAAAACCTTTTAATTTGATGTAGTCTTATTTGTTTATTTTTCTCTTTTGTTTCCCTTGCATGGGGAGATATATCCAATAAAAATGTGCTATAAACAATGTCCAAGATTTTGCTGCCTATGTTTTCTTCTAAAATTTTTATGCTTTCTGGTGTAAAATGTAAGTCTTTGATACATTTTGAAATTTATTCTTATGTGTGGTGTAAGAAGATGGTCTACAAATCATTTTTCTGAAAGTATCTGTCCAATTTTCCAAACACCACTTATTGAATAAAGTATCTTTATCCCTTTGTATATTTTTTCCTTCCTCTGTAGAATTTTAATTGACTAAAAATAAGTGGGTTTATTACTGGGCTTTCTGTTCTGTTTCATTGATATATGTGTCTGTTTTTATGCCAGTACCATGCTGTTTTGATTATTATGGCTTTGTAGTATAGTTTGATATTAGGTAGCATGTTACCTCCAACTTTGTTTTTCTTTCTCAGGACTGTTGTTATGTAAGTCCTTTTATGCTTCCATATAAATTTTTAAAATATTGTTCTAGTTCTGTAAAATACATCATTGAGATCTTGATAGGAATTGCATTGACTCTATAGATTGCTTTGGGTAGTATGGACATTTTAATGATGTTAATTATTCCCATCCATGAACATGGTATGCACTTCCACTTATTTGTCTTCTTCAATTTGTTATAATTTTTTGAGTACAGGTCTTTTACATCCATGGTTAGGTATATTCCTAGGTATTTTATTCTTTTTTTTTTTTTTCAACAAAACCTTTTTTAATCAACTGCAAAAGAAAGTAAGCCATGTTTACAGTAGACATAAATCTTATACAGTTCAAAAAG